>OY856187.1:305305572-305518072 GCA_963693315.1 Diogma glabrata | reverse complement strand
TGGCAAATATTTGTGTGGTTCATATTAAAGGTCGCCTTTTCTTAAAAGTTATAGTTTTTAAAAAATGCCTTTATTTTTTTCACAAAAGATGCAATTATTAAAAAACTAATTGGAAAAGTTTTGTAAGGATTATACAGTTTTATTTTCTGTTGAATGACTGGATTATTAGTGACAATCAAACATTAAAGGTAAAATATGAAGGGACTGAAATTTCACATCTCTGAGATATCAAGACTTCGGTTTTGATTAAGGATTTTGATAGTTTTCGGCATAAAACTTTTATGAGGACATTGTTTTTAGTTATCGGCAGCGATGTATATTAAACATAAAACTTTTTGTAAAAGTACAAGTATTTTATCTCTGTTTAGAAATTTATTACAAAATTAACGTTGACTAACGTTCGTTGACGGAAAATTATAACAGATCATATATTAACATTATTTAGTGAAAAGATGATACACTCAGCAAACTACTCAAAAACCTCTCCATTTAGTGTTTCGAGAAATATTACAAAAATTATAATAAAATCAAAAATTTAAACTTTTTCAAAATTCTTAAAAATTCCAGAAATTATTACAAAATCAAAAATTTAAATTTATTCAAAAATTATACAAAAATCAAAAATACAAACTTTTTTCAAAATTCTTATATTTTGCTGGAAGTTTTAAAGTTGCTGAAAGATAATTATTTACAACTGAACTTAAATCAAAAAGCATTTTTCTTTGAACAAAATATTAAAAACTATCTAAATATGGTAAAAACTAGTATAAATGTAAATAATAATTATAATCTTAATTGGTTTAGTGTAGACACTTTAGTGATTACTTAAAAGCAGTGTTGTGAAACGAAAAAAATTTTATTTCGTTTCAGTTTTCGTTATTCTATAAATTAAAATAGCGGTTTTCGTTTCAGTTATTGTTTCGACAAATTAATTTGGTTACGTTTTTCGTTACGTTTCCGTTACGTTTCGGTTACAGTTATGTTTTCGTTATAGATCACTAATGAATAGATAAAAATAAAAATTGGAAAATGAATTATGGATAGCAATTAACTTGTTACATATTATTATTCATTAAATTCAGTTTATTCAAATAAATATTCAGTATAAAAATTACAAATAAAATCAGTATATAAAATGAAATATAATCAAATTAATCATTAAATGCACAACATAACATATTCTATATTGTATATACTATTCCCATATGCTAGGGATTGCAATCCCGGGATTTTTTGCTTCACGAATCCCGTGATCCCGAAAAAATCCCGGATTGCAATTCATACTATATGCCACTATCAAAGACACTGTGTAACAATAAGTAACTTTTTTATTCGCCTACATATTAAAGTGTTACTTTATTACTGTGATTTGCGGCCTTAAAGTATTACTTTTCAACTATTTATTTTGTTGTCATAGCTACGTCCAAAAAAGTAAAAAGCATTTGTATTTGTTTAAATCATATGAAAAATAAAAAATTTTATCAAAGCAACCCTTAAATTCCAAATTTCATTATCCAATTAAAATAGTTGTTATCATTTGTTGTCATAGCTACACAATAATTTGGAAAAAATAATAAATATTTTGTCAAAGGTTACTTGTTCCACATATTTTTATTTTAAAATTTATGAAAATTTATTATTTTAATTTAGAATAAACAACTTTTCTTAAAATATTTTGCTTACGGCGAATAAAAAATAGTATATGATGCACGGACGTAAGCTATTTTGGACTTAATGTGGGTGCAAATCTCGGCTAGCGCCTCGATTTGCAAACTCCACATCCGTCCAAAATCTTTAGCTTTACGTCCTAGCATCATAATGTACTATTACATACTTTTCTTTTATATAATAAATATTTAAATATTTAAACTTTAGGACGTAAAATAGTAATTTTAAAACAACAATGCGTTTAAATTCGAAAAAGTAGCTTGCTTTATATTCGATTTTTGAATCATAAAATTGCATTTTATGCTCGTACAAAAAATATTTTATTATAAATATAATGTAATAACCGTAACGTAATAACCTAAAAAAAAATAGCGTTTTTGTTACGTTTTTCGTTACAGTTAATTTGGATTATATCGTTTCCGTTTTCGTTACGGGTACGATATTTAAATTCCGGTTTTCCGTTTTTGCGTTACGTTACAATAACGTTTCACAACACTGCTTAAAAGAAATAAAAAACAATAAAATACAAAAATATATGAGTGCTTTATATACAGTAATGGCAAACAGACTTGTTGGGAAGAATATGCAGAATTTAATAAATTTTATAAAAAAGAAATAAATAAGGCGAAAAACAATTACATCAAAGGAAAAATTATAGAGTGTGGTAGAGATCAAACAGCCATTTGGAGTCACTCGTTCATGAAGCCATTCAAACAGCCATTTGAAGTCACTCGTTTTAAATGAAAAAAAGAAAAGTGATATTAATGAAATTGAGTTCAATGATGAAATAACCAAGGATGAGATATGGATGTGGCAAACAAATTAAATAATTTTTTTGTGAATAGTGTGATAGAAATCAACGCAAGCATTCGTGATATTCAATACGATGATACGATCGGCCAAGCTCAAAACAGATTTGAATTCGAACAAATTACAAAAGATCATTTGAGAAAAGTTCTACAAAGTATGAAAAATAAAAAAGACTAACGACGGTAGTGTCAAAATGTATTTGGATGCATTTTCAATTAATGGACTTTGTTTAATTAATATAATAAATACTTCACTTACATCAGGTGTATTTCCAAAGGTTTGGAAAGAGTCAATAGTTGTTCCAGTTCCTAAAACTACGAATTCGAGAAAATGTGAAGAACTAAGACCAATAAATGTGCATACGGTACATGAGAAAGTTCTTGAAAAAGTAGTTTTTTCTGTGACGGGAAAAAAGTTTAACATATTACTTCTGCTGACAGGTGCAAAAATGTTACTTTTCATAAAATACTTTTTTCCCGGGAAAAAAGTATGTACTTTTTTCCCGGATAGATAAAAATATATATATAAATACATATATACACATAAATGATGAATATTATGAATATTTATGAACATTTATGACTATTTTAATGTTAGTGAAAAGTTATACCGTTTTCTTCTTGATGTTAATAATTGGTTTTGACAAATAAAATGAAACTTAATTTTAAGTTTTTATTCAAGAAAAATTCGTATGGTGTGGTGAATATATATATTGTAATATTTGTTTAATATTATTTTTTCAATAATTATATTAATATTTGTCCAGTCACAGAAAAAAATAGTGTATTATACACGGGAAAATTGTAGATTTTAGCTCTCGGTTTTTTGTCTCCCTCCGCTTCGCGTCGGGAGACAACACAACCTCGAGCTAAAATCTACTACTTTTTTCCCTTGTATAATAAATAACTATTACTACCAACTTGAAAAATACATGGAAAATAATAGTATCTTAAAGCCAGAACAATCAGGATTTAGAAAAGGGTATTGTTGTGAGACCGTACTAACTTGGATTATATTCGAATGGAAAAAAGAAGTGGACTCTGGAAATATTGTACTATCGGTTTTTTTAGATTTCAAAAGAGCCTTCGAAACACTGGATCGTGACGTCATACTTAACAAACTCAGTCGATATGGAGTTTTAGGTAAAGAAAATAACTGGTTCAGAACATTCCTAAGTGAACGAACACAAAGTGTGCGTCTAAACAACTCATGCACATCTACTCCTAGAGCTGTGACACTTGGTGTACCACAAGGTTCATTTTTGGGTGTGTTGCTATTTCTAATATATATAAATGACATTGGTACTGTGTTAAAACATAGTCAAGTAGCCTTATTTGCTGATGACTGTCTTGTTTATGTGGCAAAAATATTATTGAGCTTGAACAAAACCTTCTAAATTTACAAAACTGGATAAGAACAAACTTAAGCTTAATATTTCCAAAACCAAAACCATGATGTTTAATAGTAGAGTAGAGGCTGTATTAAAAATAAACACTGAACAAATGGAAGTCGTGAAAAGCTTCTAATACTTAGGAGTGATAATAGATAATAAACTAAAGATTGATGAACATCTTATTAAACTTTGTGCTAAAACATCAAAGAAAATTGGATTTTTAAAGAGACTTCGTTCCTCTATTTCACGAGAAACTTCAATTATACTGTACAACGCTTTGATTCTTCCGCATTACGACTTTTCTTCATCTATAATTTTTGGAGCAAATAACGAATTCATGACCAGACTACAAGTCCTTCAAAATAAGGCTATGAGAACAATATTGAAAAGGGACATCTATACACCAATAACATATATGCTTTCAGAACATAAGTGGATGAGTGTTAGCAAAGAAATATATTTACGGAGTTAATTTTCTCTTTAAAGTTAAATACAACTTAATGCCAGATAAATATCTCAGAATTTAATCTACGTAAATCAGTCAACAAATTACAATTTCAGAAATGCTAATGACTTCCGTCTTCAAAGGTTCAACAAAACTACAACACAAAATTCAGTTATGTTTAAAGGAACTAAAATGTATAATGAACTTCCAGATATTATCAAGTAAGAGGGAAATTTTAGAAAATTTAAAGAATTAACACTTGTTTTTGTCAAACAAAATTTTTAATCTATTTTTATTTTTATTTTGTAGAACTTAAACATGTATAAAAAATTGTAATTTAAAGAGGTTTTATAAAACCAATAAAAAAAATATGGAGGGGCTGAAATCTCACAGCTCTGAGATATCAAGCCTTCGGTCTGGGTTAAGGATTTCGATATAGATTTCGGCAAAAAACTTTTATGGGGACATGGTTTTTAGTTTTGGGCAGCGATGTATATCAAACATAACTTTTGTTAAAGTACATGTATTTTTTATCTCTGTTTAGACATGTATTACATAGCTAACACGAAACATCAATACGTTGTCGGAAAATTATAACAGATCATAAATTAACATAATTTAGTGAAAAGATTATACAATCAGCAAACTACTCAAAAACCCCTATATTTGGCGTTTCGTGAAAATATTTCAAAATCACAAATTCATATTTCTTTAAAAATTCCAAAAGTATTGTAAAACTAAATAAAATCAAAAAATTCAAACTTTTTTCAAACAAAATTCTAAAAATATTTCAAAAATAATTACAAAATCAAAGACTAAAAGTTTTTTCAAAAATTCTAAAAAAATTGCATAAATATTAACAAAATCAAAAATTGTAACTTTTTCCAAAATTATAAAAATTATAATAAAATCAAAAATTTAAAATTTTTCAAAATTCTAAAAATATTCCAAAAATTCTTACAAAATCAAAACTTGAAACTTTTTTAAAGTTCTAAAATTATATATAAAATTCAAAAATTCTATTTTTTTTTTCAAAATTCTAAAAATATTCCAAAAATTAGAATAAAATCAAAAATTGAAACTTTTTCTACATTGTACTAATATTCTAAAAATTCAAAAATTCAAACTTATTCCGAAATTCTAAAAATATTGCAAAAATTATAGCAATATCAAAAATTGAAACTTTTTTCAAAATTATTAAAATTATAGCAAAATCAAAAATTTTAAATTTTCAAAATTCTAAAAATATTCCAAAAATTCTTACAAAATCAAATTTTTTTCAAAATTCTAAAAATATATATAAAATTCAAAATTTTTTTTTCAAAATTCTAAAAATATTCCAAAAATTAGAATAAAATCAAATATTTAAACTTTTTCTAAATTCTAAATTCTTTTTCTAAATATTCCAAAAATTCTTGAAAATTCAAACTTTTTAGAAAAATTCTAAAAATATTGCAAAAATTATAACAATATCAAAAATTGAAACATTTTGTTCAAAATTCAAAAAATTTTAAATTTTTCAAAATTCTAAAAATATATTTATAAAAATCCAAAAATTCTATTTTTTTACAAAATTCTAAAAATATTGCAAAAATTATAACAAAATCAAAAAATAAAACATTTTTCAAAATTCCAAAAATATTTCAAAAACGATAACAAATTCAAAATTTTCTACGTCCAATTTCATTTTCAATTACATTTACAACAAAAAAACAGCAAAATTTTTTTTTTTCAAAAAAATTGGCTAAAAAAATAAATGAAACCATTTTTTGACACACTTGACATTATTTTTTTGACAAACTTATAATGTCATAATTCTCAATAATAATAATAAAATTTCATGTCATATAAATAATTAATTTTATTTTTTCCAAAAAATTGGGTAAAAAATAAATAAAAATCTTTCTTTTGACACACTTGCCAACATTTTTTTGACAAAATTATAATGCCATAATTCTCAATAATACTTAATAATAAAATTTCATGTCATATAAAGAATTAATTTTATTTATTTCCAAAAAATTGGGTAAAAAAATAAATAAAAATCTTTCTTTTGACACACTTGACAAACATTTTTTTGACAAAATTATAATGCCATAATTCTCAATAATAATAATAAAATTTTATGTCATATAAATAATTAATTTTATTTTTTTCCAAAAAATTGGGTAAAAAAATAAATAAAAATCTTTCTTTTGACACACTTGACAACATTTTTTTGACAAACTTATAATGCAATAATCTAGTTTTTGATCCCACATACCAATCCCTACCATCAAGATTTCTCCGAATTCAATGTCATTCAATTCAATTCCTACTCGTAATCACTTAAAATGAACGTTTTTTAAGCCAAAAATATGAAAATTTGCTATATTTGATACACATAATGATTTTTTGACACACTTCCGGTACAGTTATCTAACACAGCGTCCTTTCGGACCTGTCCCTTGAGTATACCTATTTTTAGAAAAAAAAATTTTTGAAATCCCTCCAGCGGTTTTCTAGATTTCGTAGGTAATGACGGCCGGCAGACAGACATACATTTTTTTTTTTGCGTTTTTAGAATCAGTAGGTCTTAAACGTCGAGAAATGCCAAAAAGCAAGCGTAAGAATTTCACTTTTGGCTCATGAATGTAATACTTAGGTCTTTCAGACCGAAGTAATAATAATAATGATAATATTAATTATTATTTTATGCGTATTTTGCATGTATTTTATTTTTAATTTTTCAAAAAATAGAATTTTCAAGGATGGCTTACTCCAAATTTGGTTTGCTAAAGATTTATTTCTTTACCCAAAACATAGTAAAATTACAGATAGGCGTTTTGTTCCGTTGACGAGACAAACCCGTTTGAATAATTACTAACAAAACACATTTCCACCATCCTATCATGAAATATTTAATGTTTGTAAATGAAATATTAAATGTAAAAGAATGAAATATTAAATGCAAAAGTTTATTAAATGATTTATTGTTAAGTAATCTATTTCTTAAAAAAACTTAACAGAAATAAAATTAGAATCCGCACCTCAGAACTAATGTTGCTGTGGGATCTTAATCTTAAAAGGTTATGTGTTATTGGGGCTCATATTGTAATTCCAATTACACAACACATTTTATTACAAAAATATACGTTAAGGCACTACAATATCAAAATTGAAATACTTCTGATCTGATGTTTTAAAGGTGTAATTACGGGGCTTAAGTCGTTGCCACATGACAAAAATTTTTTCCGGATTGCTAGCAACGATTTTCTAATTTTTGATTAATCGAAAACTTGCTTTATTTGGATATTATGCCAAATGTATGGTAAATTAGAATACCTATCGATTAAAATAAACAAAGCTTATTATTAAATTAATTTTAATTGATGAATTTTCCAAAAATCATTTTGCACGATTTCTACCGCCGATAGAAATAAAAAATCGTTCATAAATCTCCACAGATTTTTTGGAGAATTATGAACGATTTTTGTAGAATTATGACCGATTTTTTTTTATCGTTCGGATTTAACCTCACATCGTGGTATTTTTCATTTTGAAAGTTTATGTTTTTGTGATCGATGATAATTTACGTTGACTTTGTTTTAAATTAAAATTTTAGAAATATAATAACATTCATAATAAATATTTTCATTTCAAATTCAATATAACAATTCATATTGTTTTTGCAAACTGTCATTTTTTGTGTTGTTGTTGTTGTAAATATCGCCGATAAATTTTTTGTTCATGTGGCATATTTTACTTAAAACACCGAATTCGTTCTTTATATTTTGCATGTGGCATAGCTTTTAAATAGCGTGGTTTGCATGGTTTGTACAAAAATGAAAATATGTTTGTAATTTTAGTACGAGATCCGGCTGCAGGATTAGTGCGCTCATCGATTTTTTGCTAAAACCAAATTTTTATGTATATTTATAATTAGGAGAATATATATCTACCAGGTTGCCTATCAAAATTTGGCCGCCACAATTTTTAATTAAATTATTTTTAATTGATTTTTGGGAAAAAATTTCGTTCACTGGCTTTTTAAATAAAATGTCGTCTAGATCACTGCAAGTTATATAACGATTCTAAAAAATCACGGTTGCCGTTGCGCACCTGGCCGCACTTCTTCGCAGCCAGGCGTAAACAGGTATGATTTCGATATATTTATACGTTCATAACGTACATTGATTATTTCTATATCAAATTAAAGCTAATTTTTTTCTTTTTTCGCACGGGGGGGGGGGGGGGGGGAAGGGTTGGTGCTATTTTTGATCGAAGTTGTGCAAGGTGGCCGAAGCGAGTCAAAAAAAAATCAAAAATCAAATCAAGTTACTTCTAAAAACTCAAAGGGGGGACCAAGGTATTTTTTTCAATCTTAATATTTTAGTGTGTGATAAAATATAAATAAATAATAAATAAAAATAAGGAAAAAAAGAAAAAAAAAACCAAAGGGGGGACCAAGGTAAAATTGAAAGTTTGATCCTTTATAACTTTTGACCCCCTCATTTCCGCAATTTTTTTTTTCATAATTAGGATGCAGAGGAGCTAATCTTTCTATTTATCTAAAAAAAACGCTAATTTATTTGGGGGGATAAACTAGGATTCTACCATTTTTTGTTGTAATTTTTAAATTTGTCATTTTGAAAAGGAAGACAATTTTTTTGGAGTATTTATTAAGTCGTCTCTATCACTCCCCGGTGGTTGAGAACACTAACATTCGACGCATGCGCAATGGTTTAAGAGCGTCGCACAGCTGGCAATCGCTATCCTCGTCTGACAAATGATGTTACGCGCTAGCTCTCTTTCACTCTACCTTAAATATTTATCATCTTTAACAGCCAGCAACCCTTATTTGCGGCCGGATTTAATTAGGCAACCATATATGATAATAAATAGAAAAAAATTAGCTTTAATTTGATATAGAATTAATCAATGTACGTTATGAACGTATAAATGTATTGAAATCATACCTGTTTACACCTGGCTGCGAAGAGGTGCGGCCAGGTGCGCAATGGCAACCGTGAATTTTTAGAATCTTTATATAAATTGTCGTGATGTAGACGATATTTTATTTAAAAACAAGTTAACGAAATTTTTTCCCAAAAATCAATTAAAAATAATTTAATTAAAAATAGTGGCGGCCAAATTTTGATAGGCAACCTGGTAGGTATATATTCTCCTAATTATAAATATACATAAAAATTTGGTTTTAGCAAAAAATCGATGAGCGCACTAATCCTGCAGCCGGATCTTAGACTATTTTTATCAAAAATTTTTTGTTTATTTCATAAGTTAAAAATTATAACTTGCGGTGTCACATTTTCTTAAGCCCTCTCCCCCTTCCTTGGGGAGACCCCCCTCCCATTTCTACAATCAACCGTTGGAGTTTTTAAAGCTGTTGAATATTCTTGTTAAAGAATATTGTTTGCAGAATTGCTTTTCTGTTATTGTGAACCAAAAGCATTGTTGATACCTTAATAAAACCAAGGTTGGCATGATATATATAAATGATATATATCCGATATATATCATTGATATATATCACGATATTTATTCCCTGATATATATCATGATATTTATAAAAAAAATAAATAATCAATTATTCCTACCTTAAAGTTGGAAAAACTGTTAACACCTTAACCTGGTTCAGCTATGCCAAGACCATAAAGCTGACATAGATTCTGACAAAACTAATCTTATGACAAACATTGTAATGAATGCTAAACATATGCTTGGTTATCTAAAGACAATAGCCGTCGCTTTAGACAGAACTCAAAGAGATAAAACGACTATTGCCGTTGTAGTTGAAATTAGGCATAATCCATACAAGGTTGTACAACTGGTTCAGTAATGGTCCATTAATGGCAACCAGTAACGCAGCAATGACCGAGTACTGGTAACCATGACTTGCCCATTAACATAATTTTACTGGATGATAACTTCGGACAATAAATGGCTGCCATTCAAAGGCCAGAGAAAAAAACAGCAATGGCCCATACAAGGTTAAATAGTTGGCCCAGTAATGATGACCAGTATTGCAGCAATAACCGAGTACTAGACGCCGTGACTAGACCATTAAAAATCATAAAATATCATAGGCAAATTTAAATAAATTAAATATAAATTGATTTCATAATTTAAAATAAAATAATGTCTAATTAAAAACAATATAAAACTTATACCAACCTTCTCAATATTATCATAACCAACTGACATAGATTGGCCAATTTATGGCTGCAGTACTGCCCTAATAACAATAGCCGATTAATGTTAGCCATTAACGAGCCATTGCTTGGCCATTTAAACTAAAGTGTACTGGTTATTTTCTATAAACCGAATATCGTCCGATTTATGGTTCCAGTAATGGCCCGATAACAATAGCCAAGCATTGTTTACCATTATTTGGTCAGTGCTTGGCCATTCAAAGGTAACAATATGTTGCGGCTCTATTCTGTAAACCATAGATCGGCCGTAGAATGGTTCTAGTACTGGCCCAATAACAGTAGCAAAGTAATGTTTACCATTAATGGGCCAGTGCTTGGCCGTATTTCAGAGTCCGGCAAACCCTGCTTGGGAAACTGGAAGTCGATCTTAAACTAGAGCAACCTTTAGAAGTTAAGAAACTTTATCGAAGAAGAGACATGGATTTAAATGCACCTCATCAGTCATCGCCTAGCGAATTTATGCTTGACCATCGATTTTTAGGTAAGTAAACGTTACAACAACTACCAAAGAGACCAAGCATATATTTCCTTATTTAAATATAATTATTTCAGTCTTCATTCCATTTGTAATGGCGCTTTTAACTGAATCTACCAGGGCTGCGGAGTCGGAGTCGAGGAGTCGGAGTCGGGACGAATTTTCAAGTAACTGCAGTCGGAGTCGGAGCCGGAAAAATAATCAAAAAATTTGTCGACTCCGACTCCTATTTGAAAATTTTTTAGTTTTTATTTTCTTCGGTATAGTTTCTTTTGTTTTTTCTACGCATAAAACAGAATTATAAATTATTTTATTAGTATTCATTACGTCAGTGTTGCCTCTAGTGATGTAAAAGTGTTTAATACTATTGTATAATACGCGGTATTATACGTAAAATACCGTATTGTCCAAAACGTAGTAAAATACAAGGTATTTTATTATAAAATTTTTTTCTATTGTGGTGGCGCGCGAATCAGTAATCTGCAATTTTATTGAGATTTCGCGTGAATTACTTGAAGAATTTATAACTGCAAAAATATATACTACTGGTTCTTGAATATATGAACGACACAGAAGAAATTAATGAGTTATTGCCCCTTGTTACTAACAGTTAGAAAAGCATTGTTAGTGATTCGCAAATTTCTATGGCAACAAAATTGTTGTAATATCAACAGAACATAAATTTCAAACATTGAATGCTGCTTCATTACTATTCACCGCTATAGGACATTTTTTTTATGCTGCAAATCAAAATTATGAGCCATGAACTCATTCCGTTCCACTCATTATGAGCTATGGACTGTAATTCAATTTTACATCTTTGAGTAGTCCTCTTTCTATACATTCAAATTGATTAACTAAAACACCCAAATCTCAAAACTCACATTTTGAAACCAATGGCAGCTATATTGATTGTTTAACTTAGTGCCAAAGAGTTTGTGGCTCTTCGGAATGTTGCATCGTTTCGCATATTCCACTGTAACAGAAAAATCTTTTTCAATCTGCAGCCTAACTCATACTGCAAGAAGTATTTGTCTTACAAGTCAAAGAGGTGTAATCTTGTTTATGTGAAAAATCATAATTTAAATCTTCAACAGTTTACCGATGGGAAATGATTAAGTTTTCAATTTAAATAAAAACATAAATACAATAACTCGGCGCGAATGAAAGTGATTAATATTGAAACCAAGCAGAATCACATGAATAAATAGATCTTCTTAGCATTGGTTTAAGAAATATAAATAAAGATAACGATAAGAAATTCAAATGTCGGGGCAGTTATTTAGATGGAAATGAATTAGTTGTGATTGAAAATGGTGATGGAAGTAATTTTTTGTTGTTATATCACTAATACTGTATGTCGGCTATTGCAATTTTGTACAGAATATACGGTATTTTATTTTGTATTATACAATGTATAATACGCTGTATTATACAAAAAAAATAAAATACCGTATTTTAACATCTCTAGTTGCCTCGCTGTCGCTCACTCTCTAGTGAGCTGACGGTAATTTTTGAATTATTCCAGACTCTAAACCGGCTTTACGTTTGAGCCTATATATATCATCACTTGTCTAATTAATGTCTTGTATATCTTGAGTTTTGTGTTTGTTGAAACATACGATGATTTAAGAAGAGGTTTAATCGAGCCGTTGTTTCAGTCAAGCTTTGATTACAAATATTAAAAAGATTCAACTCCCTTGATTCCTTTTTCGCCGCATATCAAATCTTTTTCCTCAACCGCTCTTGAAAAAATCATATGTTAGATTTTACCATAATTTTTTGGGGGACCAAATTGTCTATCGTCGTCTCGAGCGACTTGAAATATCACTTACTAAAGATCCACTTCTGCCAAGGATGACCATATCATCAAAGTAGGAATCATATGGACTGATTTCAATGACAAGACATTGTTGTTAGTCGGTAGTTTTGTTTTGCTGCACACATACTCCAAGGCTTTAAAAGTGTTAAGAAAATAGCATCATCCTGTAGCTTAAGCCGGATTCAACTTTATAAAACTTTGCTACTTTGTGTTTTATTTGTGCACAGGTCTGGTAGGTACATAGTACATGGTAAATGGTCTGGTACATCGCAATAGGTTTGCTAGTTCAGGTAAAATTGATTTTATCTCTGCTAAAGTTCGTTCATCCATAATGTATTTGTAGAAAATTGTCAGATCAGCAACATTTCGTCTGTGCTACAAAGAATCAAGCTTATTAGTAAGAGTTGATTTGCCAATCAGTTTAACAGCTCTGCGCTGAACAGAATCAAGGCACTTCAAATTACTATAATAAGCTCCACCCAATATGTGAGAAAAGTACTCCATGCAGGGACGTATAAATGATTTGTATATTAATAGAAGCTGTTCACTATTAAAAAACTTACGACATCATCCCAAAAAGCTCAAGTTTTGAACAGCGTTCTTAGCTAGATTAAAAATATGAGAATTCCATTTCAAATTATTTTCAATTTCTACTCCTAGAACTCTTACAGATTCTTTTCCTACAAGATCTTTTGAGTCAAACTTTAATGGTGTGGATAATCTACAAAAATGACTGCTCGTATTGAATTCAACACTGTTAGCAACACCCCAATCGATTATTGTGTTAAGATCAGTGTTTAAGGAATCTATCAATTTCGATCTACAGTTATTAAGCGCTAACGGTGAATATAATTTGGGGTTTTCATGAGACGCATAAAGCGTGATATCATCAGCAAAACTAGAATAGGACTAATTGTTAAATCCAACAAATCGTTAATATAAATAAGAAGAGAGTTGGTGACAAAGCAGAACCCTGAGGAACACCTGCATTAGTTGAAACGACATCCGATGAGACACCATCCACATTAACGTGAAATTTATGCTCAGATATAAAACTCTGTAGCCAAGAAATAAGTTGCTCGTCTAAGGCGTAGCATCTAAATTTGCATATAAGATTATTGTGCCATACTTTGTCAAATGTTTTGGCAATATCAAAAGCAACACCGAAAGTTTCACCTCTGTTTTCAAGCGACTTGTTCCAGATATGCGTCATATGCGACAAAAGTAAGTTAATCTCCCGTCGCTCTTCCTTTACGGAACTCGTATTGTCTTTCATGAAGTAGTTTCGAAAACTCTAAGACGCTCATTATATATTAAAATTGATATATTTCTCAAAATTTTTAGAAACAACCAGGGTTACATTGATTTAAATCGATTGAAGAAATTTCTAAAATTTTTAAGCAAATTCCAAAAAATTTTTTTAATAAAATGTATTGCGTTGCGTGGACGGAATTTCAATATGTTTCACAACAACATATAGAAACCTTATAAGAGCAAGGTTCCATCGTAACATACGTGCTAAGGTGATGATAGACGCAATTTTGCTTTTGTTTTTTTTAAGTTTTTCTTAAACAATTGAACTACTTAAACAATAAATCCTATTACATAATAAAATATGACATGCCAATATTTCATGATCGGATGAAGAAAAAAAAGGGTAAAAATCCAATCCAATCCAAAATTAATTTGTCTAAACAAATTTTCACGAACAAAACTAAAATTGAATTGTAAATAAGTCAGTAAGTGGCATGGGCATAGTCCATGATCATGTGACGCACTGTCTTCCTTAAAAATAAAAGAATAGATATATACTTCTATATAGGCTCGTTTTTTCGAGCAAGCAATTCCGTGCTATCTTGAAGGAATATTCTATAATTAACATTGAGAACATTACCATCGATCAAATACAGCTCTTTCGGCAGCCTCAGTAAGATATCACCTTCGGTAGTGATATCTCACTTCTATTGACAGTGGTATGTGATATTTCACGCTAACTCTTATGACAATAGCAGGGACTGGAGTACGTGAGGTTGTCACGTCCGTAGATCAAAAATAAAAATATTAACAAATGAACAAAAACTGATCCCTCTTAATTAAAAAATTTGGGCAAATTCAAAATTAATTAAAAATGCAATTTAATATAAAAATACTTTCAAATCTGCTAACATGGCTCTCGATATTGTTTTTAATGGTCCAACATAACTTTTGAATAGTACAGAATACAACCATGTGATTAATTGAGCTAAAAACTGACCAGTTTAAGAACATCCATAGTTGCTTCTTTTTGCCGAAAGCATTGAATGGGAAAAGCTACTTTTTGGCATTGTCCCATATATCGTGGATAATTTTTATCGTGTGGATAATTTTTATAATTTAGTTTCGATTGGATTTGAAAAATTTGTTCCATATGTAAAAACTATTACCAAAGAAAAATATCCTCCTTGGTATGATAATATCTTAATTAATTTAAAAAATAAAAAGAGTAAAGCTTACCGTAATATGCTGCTTAATACTACCACATGTACATCTGACATTTTTAGGGAACGTCTTAACGTTTTTGATAATTATTATAAAGAGAGATTCGCTAAATATATGGAAAACCTGCAAACGAAAATCAAATCTGATCCGAAGCATTTTTGGAAATATTTTCGGTCCAAACGTGAAACGCCCGACTTCCCAAAAACCATGTCCTTGGATGATGTTCATTCTTCAGATGAACAAGAAATTAGTAACATGTTTGCAGATTTCTTTCAATCCGTATACAAGGACGAGGATATTCACAATCATAAATTTGAAGAAATCTCAAATGACCATAGCAGTACATGTATAGATATACCTAGAATAACGGAGCAAACCATCATTGAAACTCTTAACAACTTTAATGATGGGTGTGGTCCTGACGGAATACCATCTTATATTCTTAAGAGGTTTAGTACTGAGTTTTCTGTTCCTTTGGCAATATTATTCAATGAATCGCTTGTTTCTCATTATTTCCCTGAAAAATGGAAGACATCAAAAATTACACCTATCTTCAAATCAGGGCACAGAAATGATATAAAGTGTTATAGAGGGGTATCTTGTACATCTATGATTCCTAAGCTCTTTGAAGCCGTTATTTGTAATATGTTTAAGGAACAGTTAACTAACTCTATATCAGTTCACCAACATGGTTTTCTTCCAGGTAGATCGACGGTCACTAATTTGATAGAATATACTAGTTTTACTTTAAAAGCTATTGAAGCGCACAAACAAGTGGACACAATTCACACAGATTTTAGTAAAGCCTTTGATTCGTGTAGCCACATGAAAACTTTGAACTCTTTATATGAATCGGGCTTCTCGAAACAGTTTATACTGTGGATAAAATCTTATCTAACAGATCGAAGTCAGTACGTTTGCATAGACGGAAAATATTCTCACTCCATCAATGTCACATCTGGTGTTCCACAAGGTTCTCATTTGGGTCCATGGTTTTTTTTATGTTTTATAAATGGAATAACAAAGGCCATCAGTAATGCTCATATACTTATCTATGCTGATGATATGAAAGTTTTTAAAATCATCAACACTGTGGAGGATTGTATTCTTCTTCAGGACGACCTTGACAATATCAATGAATGGTGTAGTAGGATGAATTTAGAACTGAATATCAGTAAATGTAAGGTTATTAGTCATTATCGGAAAAAAAATCCAATCCAATTCAGCTATAGTATAAATAACGCACAATTGACAAAAGTTAATGAAGTTAGAGATTTGGGAATAACTTTTTCACAAAATCTAACATTTAGTAAACACATTGATATATCTATAGCTAAAGCGAATCAAATGCTTGGGTTTTTAAAACGTTGGACGAAAGAAATATATGATATAGACTGCATATTAAGGCTTTACTTTGCTTATGTTCGTTCGCAGATAGAATTTGCCGTTCAGGTATGGAACCCTTATCACGCAGTATATGAAGACCGAATTGAAAAAGTACAAAAAAAATTTCTTGTATTCCTATACTACAAAAACGGAGGAATATATGACCCACAAATTCCATTTCATGAAAATATTGCACGTTTACCACCTTATTTAGAACGATGCCATACTCACAATATCCTTAACCTGTGTGATAGAAGGAAACTGCTATCATCTTGTTTCTTGTCAAACATCATAAACGGACACATAAATTCTCCTTATATTCTTGAAAATATATTATTTAACGTCCCGGCAAAAAATTTTCGCAGACACGAGTTTTTACACATCCAATACCACAGAACCAAGTATGGGAGGTTTGAACCAATTAATGCCATGGCATCTTCCTTTAATGAAATTTCACATCTTTTTGAGTTTAATATAGATAAATGTAATTTGAAAAACAAGATTAAAGAGTACTACACTAAAGCACAAATCAGTCCTTCGAATCATTGCTAGTTTGTAATTTTTTATTGTAAAAAAAAAAAAAAAAAAAATTTTTTATTGTATAGAGTATATTTTATAAGAGTATAATTAGTATAATTTTTGACAATTTTATTTTAAATGATTTTAATGTTTTACTCTTGGTTTTATCTGTTTTGTTTGTTTCTTTATTTTTTTTTTTTGTAATTTGGAAATTAGTATTCCTCTAGACGACTAGGATATCCTTAGTTAATATTTATTAATCTTAATTTAATATTATGTGAAATCATAGGTTTAGATTTCTTTCTATAAAAAATAAATAAATAAATAAATAAATATCAGAGCTCCGGATATATTCAAGTCCTGGTTGTACAGCTACCCCAGGCACTATCAAATGTTCTTTGATTATTCTTCAAACTTAAAAGTACTCAGACAAAGATTGTCGAAATACGAGATGCGCTCACCATTTATGACAGATGACATGACTTAGAACACTCTAAAGCAGTAACAAAATATCTTAGTTTAGCAAGACGTTTGACAAGACACGATTTTCATGTCGCTAGACCAACAATCAGTGTAAAAACCTAGTAACTAAAAACTGTTACTTTACTTTTATCTTTCCTTGCCTCTCAAAAGAATACAACCAAATCTAATAATTTATATAAAGGAGTTAGGACCACTTCTTCAAAAGAGTGGATACAGGGCCACTGCTTCAAAAATTATACAAACCACTGCTTCAGGACCACTGCGCTTAAAAAAAAAATACTTTTTAAAAATCAAAAAAATCTGATTTAAATAAAAAAAACTGATTTAAATCAAATAAATCCGATATTTTGTTAAAAAAAAGTCAGATTTTTATGCAACCCTGGAAACAACCGATAAAATTGAAATGGGTCTGTAATTTGTTGGACCAGTTTTACACCCTTTTTTATAACTGTTTGTACTCTTGTAATTTCCCATATTTCGAGAAAAACTAATTTCTTATATAACAAATGAAAGATTTTAGTGAGGATTGGTGCTAGCTCCCTAGCAAATATTTTTAGAATAATTGGAGGAACACGATCTGGCCCAGATGCTTTATTAGTATTAATTTGCAAAAGCATTTTCCGAATGAATTTTTCCGAATAGACTTTAGAAATTGGATTAGGTAAAAAATCAAGGGGTCACTTAGTGTAGAATTTTAAGAGAAATAATTTCCCAGAAGGTTAGCTTTTTCTTTTGAGTCAATGACCGCATATCTCTATCAATTAAAGAAGGTAGATAAGACTTACAAAAATCCACAGCTTCAACCACTTTATAGAAATTACGTGAACCAGTTGGATGTTCAGCAAATTTAGATGCTTTTTTCTGCATCTATTTGTTTTCTACATATATTTCTCTCATAAAGCATGTCCATCTATATGACACATCGCTCGACCGGCTCTGAATTATGTTAAACTATTTCCACTGCTAACTACCTAAGTTAGAGAATTATGAAAACTAAGCAGTTTACTAACGCTTTTGCTAAATTTTTAAATAACTTATCTACTGACGTGTAAGTTTTTTGGTTGATTGGCTGATCGGAGTCAGAGTCGGAGTCGGGAGTCGGATTCGGAGTCGGATTTAAAATTTAAAAACTTGGAGTCGGAGTCGCTTAATTTTGGCACCGACTCCGCAGCCCTGGAATCTACACCTTTTTCAAAATATGTATTTCATTCTTAGTTCAGAAATACACCACCAATGGTGTAATGGAACACCCAAGCAGGGTATTCCAGAATTTGAAATACGACCAAGCACTAGTCCATTAATAGTTAACAGGACTTGACTTTTGTTATTGGGCTTGTACTAGAACCATTCATCGACAGATCTATGGTGAACAGAAAATAGTCAGTATTTAGTTACCTTTGCATGGTTAAACACTAGCCCATGAATGGTAAACAATACATGGCTATTGTTATTGGGCCATTGCTGAAACCATGAATCATCCGATCTACGGTTTATAGAAAATAACCAGTTCCGTTTACTTTAAATGGCTAAGTAATGGCACGTTAATGGTTAACATCAATTGGCTATTGTTATTGGGCCATAGGTCCTATTGGTCCAGTACTGGACCATAAATTGGCCGAACTTTGTCGTTTGGTTAAAATACGTTTGCCATACGTTTGGTTAAATGTCGTTTGAATAAAATAAATGGAGTGTTATCCATTTTAGAAATATATAGTTTGAAAAATTTCACCTATAGTTTAATTATCGCTGCTGAAAGACTGATAATATGTAATGTTAAAATTGGTATAAGTTTTAAATTTTTTTTCTCTGAACAATTTTACTTTATTTTAAATATTTTGTATTTAATTTATTTAAATTTACATATGATATTTTATTTTTTTTTATGACCCTGTCATGGTTGCCAGGTTACGATCATTGCTGCAATACTGGTCATCATTATTGGTCTGTTACTGGGCCAGTTGTACAACCTCGTATAGGCATTGCTGTTTTTCTCTCTGAGTTACTACTTCTCTCGAAGTTATCAACAAGTAAAATTATGTTAATGATCGAGTCATAATTGCAAGTACTATGAGTCATGGTTGCCAGTACCCGGCCATTGTTGAATTACTGGTCGGCAGTAATTGACCATTACTGGACCAATTGTATAACCTTGTATAGGAAATTGCATTGCAGTCATTTATTGTTCGAAGTTATCATTCAGTTACATGATGTTTATGGTCCAGTTATGGACCATTACTATACCAGTTGTACAATATTGTATAGGTATTGATAATGCAATTTGACCAAATAAACAAGACAAAGCAGAGCAAGTAGGGGTATTCGTCATTTGGACTTGTGCAATTGAAGATATAGACGAATGGGCTTGATAAATTGCCGATAAACTAAATTGGAGTTGCCATATTTGAATTTAGTTTATAGGCAAAGAGGTAAGAAACGAGGAAGTAATGCGCTGCACTGCATACAAGAGTGGAAAGGGCCATATATTGAATAATATTTAAGATAAACAACTTATTCAAAAATAAATATCTGCAGCCAAATTCTGTAACTGTGAAGTGGTGAAGTGATAAATTTTTTAATGTAAAGTAACGAAGAAATTTTTAACACTTCACCGTTTCACAGTTACAGAATTTGGCTGCAGAACATGATATATATATTTCGGATATATATCTGATATATATCGGATATTTTGATATTTATATAAATATCATGATATTTGCCAACCTTGAATAAAACCTGGTATTTTGCTTACTAATCAGTGATCGAATCCTGAAGGTGATTTGGGAATTACGTTTATCGAATTGAGAATAAGGATAATTCGAAGTAAGGTTGAAAAACGTGACAATATAATTTTGTAATTTTTTTTTCTTATAAATAAAATTAAACACATACGATCGAAACGACTATAAATTAATTTCAAATTAGACTTCAAAGTTTTGCGTAATTTGAATATGGGTCAAAGTAACAAAGAGATTCATTTTAAGACCAGGGTTCCACAACAACATACGTTCTATGTGTGTCGTGAATGCAGCGCCAACTATAAATTAACTTTAAATAAAGAAAACCTAATTCGCATCGGGCAAGTACTTTTTTAGTTGCTGAAAAAAGACAGAAAAGAAAACGACGCCATAAAATATATATTTGACATTTTTCGTATTTTTTAACTTTGTAAAATAATTGAAGTAAACCAAAACTAAAAATAATAAAAAAACAACAAATTTTTAATTGAAATTTATATCAGCCGTGTTAATTATTTAGTGACAGCCTGTCGTATTCGACAATTTTTATTATTTTTACTTCAAGATACACGCTATCAATCAAATGTCAAAGAATAAGTTGGAACGTGCGAGAAAAAGCCAGCGGTCAAACAAAGGGCAAATGCCAACTAAGTTTAACGATTTTGAAATGGATAATACATTTAAGCCTGCAACTTCATCTACATTAAGTCCTAATACATTCAATAACACTGAAGAAACTTCAAATATATCAGTTGTTAATCAAGAAAATACAATAGTGCCGGAAAAAGCAACAACTGAGATGGAAAAATTTATGCAATCAGTTATAACTCAAATGCAGTCCATGTCCAATAAATTAGCAGATAAACTTACAAACATAGAATCTAGAATAATTGATCTTGAAAAATCTAGATTAGATGAATCGATTTCACCAGAAGAATTGTCATTGAATCCTGATGCTGAGTTATTGCAACTACCACAAATCCAGAATAATACGACAAAAGCCAATACAGAAAATGAAGTACGAGCAAATAATTTGACACCAGCGAATGAAGTTGAAAATTTAAATGAAAAGGTTGGGCAGCCGTATAGTCAATTAACTTCTAATATCAACCCAACACAGTCAATGATTAATTTCGCTTCAAGAATGAAATTACTCGATTTGCCAAAGTTTTCTGGATCGCCTGAGCAATGGCCAATGTTTGTATCATCATTTAATGATACTACTAGGGAATACAATTATAGCAATCTACAAAATTTACAACGTCTAAAGAAAGCGTTAGAAGGTGATGCGCGTCATGCGGTTGAGTCTATAATGATACATGCAGAGAGTGTTCCTGACATAATGATAGAACTGGAATTTAAATTTGGAAGAATTGATCTGTTGGTTAAATCACAAATAGCTAAAGTAAAAAAATTAAAGGATGTACGCGATGATGATTTACCCACAACTAATTGAATTTTCAACAAATGTAGGTAACATGGTATCATTCTTGACAAATTCCAAAGCCAAAGCTCAATTAAATAATCCTGAGCTACTGGAAGTATTAATTTCTAAGCTACCATGCGAACGTAGATTAGAATGGGCCCGTCATATTATGCCAGGTATCGAAGTGCAAACTATCGCTGACTTTTCAAAATGGCTACGTGAAATAGCAATGGCAGCCAGTGTAGTTCCATCAACAAGTTCACTATCAATGGGTAGATCAACCAAAAAATATACATTGATGACATCAGAAATAAAACAACAAGCCGTTATCAAATGCATTTATTGTCAGAAAGAACATTACATCAACGATTGCTGCACTTTCAAAAATTTAACAGTCAACGATAGATGGGAGTGGATCAAAAAGTATAAAGTTTGTTTTCCTTGTCTAAGAATCGGTCACAGATCTTTGCTTTGTAAAAGAAAACGCAAATGTGGAACTAACAATTGTACTAAAACGCATCATATGCTGCTACATGAAGAAGAAAAAACGGTAACATCCGTAATGAACGTATGTCGTAATATGGAAAAGGTTTATTTCCGCGTCGTAGAAGTAGTATTATACGGCGAAAATGGTAAGTCTATAAAAACGTTTGCAATTCTGGATGAGGCATCTTCAAGTAGTTTGATAGATGATGAATTAGTGGATGAACTACAATTGCCATTTAAGAAAGACAATATTACAATCAATTGGTTCAATGAACAAAGCCGAGATATAAATACCAGAGTAATTAATTGTAAAATAAAAGGAGTAGATCGTGGCTGCAAAGAATTGTCTTTTAACAATGTACATGCTGTTCAAAATCTGAAATTTCCAAATCAGTCGATGAATTTTAATCAACTCAGAAGTACCCTAAACTATCAGGTCTGCCAGTAAGAAGTTATGAAAACGCAAAGCCACGTGTTTTAATTGGCCTGAATAATGTACGCCTGGGCCTAGGAAAGAATCAAATTGAGTGTTTATCAAACGGTCCTGTAGTTGTAGAAACAGAACTTGGTTGGATTGTATATGGCCCACAAGAAAATTTAAATGCCAACGGAGGTCATATACTATTAATAAACTACAATTCAAAATGATGAACAGCAAAAATATGCAGAATTACATAAAATAGTTCACGACTACTACGAAGTAGTCTACTACTACGACTACTACGAATTTGGGTGTCAAAGCCACAACCGTAGCGAATCCAACATATGATGAACGAGCTTACAAAATCCTCCAAGAAACGACAAAATTACAAAATGATCATTATGTTTCAAGTCTGCTGTGGAAATAAGATGATATCGTTATGCCTAAAAGTTTTTCTATGGCCAAATCTCGATTATTAAATTTAGAAAAAAAGTTCATTAAAGATCTCCAATACGCAAATACCTTTAAGAATGAAATGTCGCTGTTTATAGAAAGAGGATACGCCCGCATATTATCAGTCGAAGAGTCCAGAATTGAAACGCCACGTACTTGGTACTTGCCTCATTTTGCAGTTATGAACCCCAACAAGCCAGGAAAAATGCGTATTGTATTCGACGCGGCGGCAAAAGTCAATAACATTTCTCTAAATTCACAATTAATGAAAGGGCCAGACTTAAATCAGCCAATGATGTCAGTACTCAGCCAATTTCGTTGACCAATGTTCACAAAGATTCTTATGGAGAAAAGACGATACCAATCCTTTACAAATATATGAATATACATCTCTGATTTTCGGTGCAAGCTGTAGTCCAACAATGGCACAATACGTAAAAAATATAAATGCCAAACGCTTTGAGTCAACGCTCCAAGAAGTATATGAAGCAATCGTCAAGAATCATTATGTTGATGATTACGTGAAAAGTTTCGTTGATGAGTCAACCGCAATCAAAATAAGGCAAGACGTAACACAAATTCATAGACAGGGTGGTTTTACATTGAGAAATTTTGTTTCTAATTCCAGTCTGTTGATATGATCATGATCATGAAAATGTGAATTTTAACTTGATAAATATGAGCATCGATGAATCAAAGTCAGAAAAAATACTCGGAATGCATTGGGATTATAAAAACGATCAGCTGATATTTAAATTCCATTTTCACAAAATCCCAGATGAAGTAAGAAATATGAAACGTCCATTGACAAAACGGGAAATGCTCAGTATAACTATGTCAATATTTGATCCATTTGGATTTTTAGCCAATTATCACATATACGCCAAGATAATACTACAATCTACATGGAGTAAAAAGATTGGTTGGGATGAGCCAGTACCAGATTTGATATGCAAAAGGTGGTATGAGTGGCAAGGACAGTTAACGAATCTTGAAAATTGGTCAATTCCACGCTGTTATTTTATGAATACAGAACACACAAACATTGAACTGCATATATTCGTTGATGCCAGCCAACAAGCGTAGGCAGCCGTCTCATATTTTCGTTATGAATGTGGTGAAAAGATAAAATTAGCGTTTGTTTATGCAAAAACAAGAGTTGCACCACAAAAAACATTGACTGTGCCAAAATTAGAATTACAAGCTGCAGTGCTTGGAGCACGTATGTACCACAATATTTTGCGAAACCACAATGTAAAGCCATCAAAGGTTTTGTTTTGGTCCGATTCAACTATAGTCTTACACTGGATTAACTCTGAATCCAGAGACTTTTTGCCATTCGTATCAAATAGAATTGCCGAAATAGTAACAATTACCAAATCAGCTGATTGGAACTGGATTCCAACCAACATGAATGTAGCCGATGAAGCTACTCGTGCGATATTTCCGGTTAACCTTCGATTTCAAAATAAATTTATTGCTGGGCCAAAATTTTATACACGTGAGCAACCGATTAATATGGAGGTTAATGAAAAACTGCTTGAAAAACGTAAAAAGACTCACGAAATATTTTTGATGCAAAAGATACAATTAGAGACTTTTTAATTTAGAAAAGTTTGATAACTATTTAAAGTTGATACGTATTACTGCCTGGATGCTTAGACCAATCACAAATTATAGACTTAAGAAAAATAGCTATAAAGTAATTGAAGGAGAGTTAACAGCCCTGGAAATAGATAAAGCGGAAAAGGTACTGTGCCGTTACGTTCAACAAGAGGTATATAAAAGAGAATGGCTGCAGTTAAACCAAAAGGAATGTGTTGAAAAGGAAAGCAAGTTATACAATTTAAGTCCATATATGGACGAAGAAGGCCTAATACGAATAAATGGTAGAATTAATGAATGTTCAATTGTACCAATCCAGACCAGAAGACCAATAATTTTACCTCCAGGTCATTATGTCACTCGTTTGATGATAACATACTATCACAGGATCCTATACCACCAAAATCAAGAAACAGTCGTTTGCAGAATTCGTAAAAAATTTTGGGTACCAAGTGTGCGAGCAGTATTGAAATCAATTAAAGCTAAATGCCAGTATTGCAAAATAATAAATGCAAAACCTCAACAACCGTTAATGGGACAGTTGCCGAAAGATCATTTTGCTGTATATGAACCACCAGTTACCCACACCGGGTTAGATTACTTTGGTCCTGTCACAATCACTGTCGGAAGAAATAAAGTTGAGAAACGTTGGATAGCCTTGTTTACGTGCATGACGTTTAGCGCTGTCCATTTGGAAATTGCTCATGATTACTCAACGGATGCTTTGATTTTGGCATTAAGAAATATTTTTAAAATCCGTGGAGTGCCTAAGAGAATCCGGAGCGACAATGGGACAAATTTTGTCGGCATCAAAAAAGAGATAGGTAATGTGCCTGAATTTTTTGACACTAACGTCCTACAAAGAGAATTGTCAGGATTTGGTGTTGAGTGGCTGTTTAACTGTCCAGCAGATCCCAGCGCAGGAGGTATATGGGAACGAATGGTGCAAAGTGTTAAAAGGGTTTTATACGCTACATTAAAAGAAAAACACCCACGAGAACATACGTTGAGAAGTGTAATACTGGAGGCAGCTAACATAGTAAATAGTCGACCATTGACTTATGATCCCATCTCACATGAAGATGAGGACCCGATAACGCCGAATCATTTCTTGATCGGTAATATCAATTCAACACAAACACCATCAGATCCAGATTCAAAACATTGTACCAGAAAACAATGGCGTATCGCCCAACAACTCAAAAATTGTTTCAGTAAACGTTGGATCAATGAATATCTACCAAATATAATTAATAGAGAAAAATGGCATACTAAAACACCACCAATTGAAGTTGACAATTTAGTCATAATATGTGATTCAAATGTAGCTCGTAGTCAGTGGCCAAGAGGAAGGGTAGTGAAAGTTGTCAAAGCACCGGATGGTCAAATAAGATCTGCCATAATTAACACACAAAATAAATGGCAGACTGAGACGCCCTGTTCATAAATTAGCTGTGTTGGAAGTTAGTGAATCTTGAAGATCCACAAGGGGAGGATGTCGTGAATGCAGCGCCAACTATAAATTAACTTTAAATAAAGAAAACCAAATTCGCATCGGGCAAGTACTTTTTTAATTGCTTAAAAAAGACAGAAAAGAAAACGACACCATAAAATATATATTTGACATTTTTCGTATTTTTTCACTTTGTAAAATAATTGAAGTAAACCAAAACTAAAAATAATAAAACAACAACAAATTTTTAATTGAAATTTATATCAGCCGTTTTAATTATTTAGTGACAGCCTGTCGTATTCGACAATGTGGATTGAAGCTACTCGGGTCCCTCAAGCTAAAAAACGTACTCTACGACTTTGTTGATCACGTTGACCAGATCCTACTAAATGCGTTTGGGATTATGCGGTTCCAACAAGGTAGTTCACATCACTTAGTTCAATATAGCATTCAATTTGAAAGAAATTATCGAAACAAGGAGATTGCCATCTTGTCAGACATTGAAACAGGCGTTAAAGCACTTAGTGTATAATATACAATCACATCCAAAATAGTTGTAACTTTAAAAGTAAGTGTATCTATAGCAACATACCACCACGATCTATTAATAAGATTTATAGCTTGGTTCTAAAAAACAAAGTACTTTTAAGATGTTTAAAGTTGTTTTTTTTAAATAAACACGTAAAATTCAAATAGGCATCAAAATATAAAACTGTAAAAAAAACTTACTCTGTAACACAGAATCACGTTCATGTTGTGTTTTATCACCATGTAAACATATCGCTGGCCATCCATCTTTTCGTATTCGCCTCGTCACATCATCAACACGTTTTTTAGTCTCAATAAATATTATACTCTTATTATCTTTCTCTGACATTATCTCTTTTAAGAGAATACTTAGTTTTTGTTCTTTATCCTGTTCCGTACAAATATCAATAATTTGTAAAATATTACGATTAGCTGACAATTGCAGTGACCCAATATTTAACTGTATATAATCTGTTAAATAATCTTTCGCAAGAATCATAACTTCAGCTGGCCATGTAGCAGACCACATACATGTTTGGCGATCAGGACGAATTTGTTCAATAATTTTGCGTATTTGTGGTTCAAATCCCATATCCAACATACGGTCGGCCTCATCCAGAACTAAATATGTGCAACGGTGTAGATTAGTCTCTTCAGATAAAAGAAAATCAAGCAATCTGCCTGGTGTTGCAATCACAATTTCAATACTGTTTCTTAATGTTAGAGCTTGATGGGTTTTGGAAATTCCACCAGATATACAAGCCGACTTGACTTTCATTGTCATTCCGTAATCACTAACAACTTGTTGAATTTGGGCTGCTAATTCTCTAGTCGGAACTAACACCAACGCTATTGGTCCTTCACCTCTTCGTACATAAGGTTGATGATTAATATGCACTAATGCTGGGAGTATATACGAAAGTGTTTTCCCCGAACCTGTTTGTGCAATTCCAACCATATCACGACCTTTTAAAACAATAGGCCAACCTTGGGATTGAATCGCAGTCGGTGAAGTGAAACCATTTCGTTCAAGCGCATGAATTACTGGAGGTGGAAAATATGTTTCATCAAATGTATAATACGGTGGTGGAATGTCGTGTCCTTTTAAAGTAATTTCTTTTTCAAGACGCCAATTATCAATTTCTTTTTGACTCCGTTTTGTTACAGAAGAAGAAGCTCGATAGAAATTTTTTCTTACCTCATCTAATCGAAGATGTTCCCAATCTGGTTTTCTCAAACTAGTAATCGAATTATTAATATTTCTTTTGAATTGGTTATGATTGTTATTGTAGTTGTTTTTGTAATGGTTGTTATATTGATTTTGGGTATGTTGGAAACGGGGTCGATAATTTTGATGATATTTCTCGTTATTATTCGAACGATCCCAACTACGATCACGGCTTCGGCGCCGATATGGACTTCTGAATTAGAAAAGAAACGTAAATTAATATATATTGGCTGGTTAATGATAAATAACGAATTAGCGTTACCTTCCACGTCGCATACTCATCGTCGGTTGTATAACTTCTCAAGTGTTTTTTATTATTATAATTTTAAGATTACTTGTTATATACTTTAATAATACTATAACTGTAGTTAATTTACCGCTACTATTAAATAGTGATTTTTATTTTTCTATTTAACATTCTAATTTGGAAAACTAAATTTGACAGCTGTATTTGGTTTACACCAAAATAATATGGAGTGGTGAATAAATCTTAATATGATTTTAAAATTATTGATTATTCGCTAGATGGCTCTTTTAATTTACTGCAAAAGACCTTCTAAAAAATTTTAAATAAATTTTAAAAGTATTCTCTAGTTATTAATATAAATATTACTTATTTAAATAAATTACCGTCCAGACCATGTCGTGTTTTTACAGGTTTGTTTCACTACACTTATACAGAATGCATCTATTGAAGATAAAAAACAATTGCTAAAAAAACAATTCATGAAACATTTGCTTCTACTCCAATCTAGGTAGGTCGAACAAGTTGTGTATATATGGAAAGCATTTTATTTTTCGACTTCATTTTACTTTTTTTTTCGCTACAGTTATATATATGTTTTGGTATTTTTAATTGTTTAAATTGTTTCTATAATAATAAAATTGTATGTTTATATATTTGAAATACTTTCATATTTTTGGCGTTCCATTTAGGCTTGCCACCTATGCGTTTTTGGAGCGTATATTACGTTTTTTTTATCAAAAATATTTGTGAATACGCTATACGTACGTTTTTTGAAGATATTCAAAAATATACGCTTTTTGGTTATAAATAGTTAATTTCAGTTGTTTTCAGAAATACGTATCCAAAATTAAGTTTTTCCCTTATTAACTGGAATGAATTACAGAGAAAAGTGGACTGAATATTCTAAAATCAACACAAACGCACCTGAATTACTTTAAATTTGCAAATTTGTTTTTGCAGTGCCAATTTGCAGTGCCAATGTGAATTATATGGACTAACAAATCAAAAGGCTTCATACCGATATGGTGAAATCAGAATTATTTATGCATTTCAATTACAGATGAGTTGCAGTCCAGTGGCGGATTTACAAATTTGCCGCTTATAGGCTAATTTATATTACCGCCTAATATATCTTAAAAATTATTAAATACGATCGCAGCGACCAAAAAAAGCGCGCCACAGGTGAAATTGTTTCAAATTTCAAGGTCACGTTATTTAAAAGTACTTTAAAATTACGCTTTTAATTAAAAACATGCAAATCTGGCAAAAATAATTAATATAATACAAAATACGAGAATAATACAAACGTTTATTAAAATCAAATAAAATGCAATAAAAACTGTAGAGCACGCCGTCGCTATGTTTCGAGTATAGAGATAAGAAATTTTGCGAATTTTATTGATTTAATCTGGATACTCTGTTTATAGTGGCGGGCGGCTCTCGCCGCCGCGAAACGATTTCTATTTTGAAAAATTTTTATATTTTTAAAATTTTCCGCACAAAAATTTACCGCCTACGAAAATTTGCCGCCGTAGGCTACAGCCTAGCTAGCCTATTTAGAAATCAGCCACTGAATTGCACTGAATTTGCAAGTTTTATTAAGAAAAAAGATAAGTCTAACAAAAAATTGATCGAACCAGCAAAATCGAAAAATATAAAATTAAAGATTTACATTAAATATTTGGTTCATTCTTATACTATTTGGTTACCATTTATAAAAATTTTAACTATGTTATTATATTGTTTGGGATTTTTTGTTTAAAATTTCTAGATATTACGATGCATGAATTCATAGGATGAGAGAATATTTCGTCAACATCTAAGTCAACATTCTAATCAACATCCCAAGTCACGAGTGTAAAGTCATTATTGATTGTTGTCAATCAATGCGAAACTTAATATCTGACGCATGGTCAATTCATTGCTATATTTTTGGTTAGGAAATACATATAGACAATTTCAGGGGAATTTTTAATTTGGATGGGTTTTTTGTGAACAATTAACCTTAAGTACATATTGGAAATCACTTGAATTTTGCAATTCGAAATAACTTCATTTTCTCTAAAATTCATTTAGAAAAATTTTTTGTGTTTCGTGCCATAATGACTTTACACTCGTGACTTGGGATGTTGATTAAAATGTTGACTTAAGTGTTGACGAAACATTCTCTCATCCTATGAATTCATACATCGTAATATTTAGAAATTTCAATCAATGCGAAACTTAGTATCTGACGTAAATTCAATTTATTGCTATATTTTTGGTTAGGAAATAGGAACATGTGTCTCTGACGAATGTGAGTTCGAATCCTGACATGAAACACAAAAAATTTTTTCTGAAGGAATTTTAGAGAAAATGAAAAGTTATTTCGAATTGCAAAATTCAAGTGATTTCCAAAATGTACTTAAGCTTAATTGTTCACAACAAACCCATCCCTTTGTTATTATATGTTATTTAGTCAATTAAAGTAAGACATTTTTTTAATATATTTATTTTGTTTATATTGTTATCGTTTTTTCCAATTAACTTAAAAAACGAATAAAATATTTGAGTAAAAAAATTCTTTTAATTTTTTTATTTCAAAATATATATGTATACGCTTTTGGAAAAATTCAAAGGTGGTAAGTAGGGTTGCACCGATAAGCAAAATTGCCGATTACCGATTACCGATTAATCGGCTTTCTTTATCGGCCGATACCGATTAATCGGCTGCCGATTATTTGATGAAAATGAGTAAAACAAATCTATACAAAGAATTTTTTAATTAGACTATTAATTAGAACGCGGGGCTTTTCCTTAAAAGTCGGGACACTTCCACCAAAACTGGGACCCTTTGTAACCTTAGTTTAAAATATTATGCAAATGTCGCTTTTATTTTTTTAATTTATAGTTCGACAATATTTAAATAAAAAATTTTGTAATTCTTGCTTATTTGCAAATTTCTGGCAACTATTTGTAGGTAAAACAATCACTTGCTTATTTTTTACCGAATATCTATAAGTGAACTGTGTCACATTTGGTAGATTCATGTATTTGGGAACGATTTCGTTGTCATTATTTCAAGCATGGTTACTTTGATATGGAAATAATAAAAACTTACGTATTTATAAGACAGAAGCCACGAATGGCAAACTTCGAGAACCACACTGCTATTAATGACCGAACAAGAAACTTTGCACCGAATTTTTTTAACACAAATGAGTTTTTCCAATCTGAAAGAAACTGTACTTCTTATAATGTATTGAACTAAGAGCATTTTAGTCCAGACAAAATAGCTTTATTGAATACTTCATGTTTCTAAGCTTAACGAATGTTTTATTGCCAATTGAATTATATAGTACCCTAGATCTAGTTCTGAACTCTTTTTAAATTTATTTTCGGTTACTTTCGATATTATTTGGGTGCTTCGCAATATTAACCCTACAGACTGTTCAGCCCTCGGAACCATGCTTTTACTGGTTTGGAAATATTTCTGACTGCATGTTTTTAAGTTACACGATTTTTCTATTATATCGAGTATCTCATAAACTACAAACCGTATGGGTCTGACTGAAATTTAAGAAGCGTATAAAATTAACCTGTCCACACAAAATGGCGTGGTTATTAATAAATAAAGTTGTTTTTGTTTGTTCTGCAGGGATGTGATGTAAGGCTATAAAAATATACATTTTTTTCCGAGCCCACTAGCGTATCAAATAAAAGGGCGGTACATCAGTATTTTTACATTTATTTTTGAAATTTACACCGCGCATTTTTTGTATAATTTTGATTAATAGCAGTCCTTCCATGGTGTTTTTCGCTTTGTTCCGAACCTGATTGACTGAAAAACTTAGAGTTCAGAATGATAGAAAAATTAATAAGTTTACAATGAAAAATACAATGATGTAAATAAGAATTTATGAATGGTTAAAACCAACATTCATGACACAGTTTAGAGAAGTGTCATTTGAAAGAGCTTTTAATTTAAGTAACATCGCAATTTTTTATGTAATTTTCAGACAGATTTGTCATATTTTTAAACAGCCCTAACTCTCTCTCTCTCTCTTAGTAATGAGCTTGATTCTTCACGAAATGTTGCTGATCTGACAATTTTCTACAAATACATTATGGACGAACGAATTTCTGCAGAGATTAAATCAATTTTACCTGAACTAGGGAACCTATCGCGTAACATCAGAGCAAATGTTGTAGCCCATCCTTTTACGGTTTATATAAAAAGGTGCAGAACTGTTGCCTTTCAACATAATTTTTTCAACAGAGTCTCTCATCTTTAGAACGCCTTACCTTCATGAATTTTTCCTGATAGCTTTAATCCTCAAAATTTTAAAGTTAGCGTCCATACATTTCTTAGAGAAACTTAATTTATTCAAACCTAGCCCCAATCCCTAGTTGGCATGGTATCTTCGGATATTCAGAGACGTTAATTAATAATTTATTATAATTAACACTAAACTTGCCTAACTTAGAATAAAAAAAATCTTATACATTTTTAAAAAGGTTTTTAACTATGGCTGACTATAGTGTTTTAGAATTTTTTATTTGTTGTGTTTAAAATGTTGATAATCGGCCGATTAATCGCGCAAAAAAGCCGATACTGATTAATCGGCAAAATGGCCGATATGGCCGATTACCGATTATCTACCGATTAATCGGTGCAACCCTAGTGGTAAGCCTAGTTCCATTGGTAATCTACTCAAAAGCTGTTTTGCATGCAAATGAAGAACTCAGGCTTCAACTTTGACGGGTACTCGCTAGGGTTTCTCATTTCCCGTAGAAATTCAAATCCCGGGATTGCGGGACAAAAAGTGTTAAATTCCCGGGATCCCGGGAAATCCCGGGAAACGCTAAAAGCTAGATTTTTCTAATAAGGTGGTAAAAAAATGTATAAAATTAAAATAGCACAAAAAATGTGCTATTTATTTTTAAATTTCCATTATTTTTAATTAGAAAAACTTCAAAAATTAAATATAAAATAATACATAAAAACAAAACAAAAATAAATTCATAATACTAATTTTTAAATAATTTTTCAAAAAACTAGGTTGTCAATGGCGCCATCACTCAATTTTGTCCGAATTTTCGTGACGAAACGTCCTGCCGCAGAAAAAGCTGTTTCCGATTCAATTGATGTCGGTGTGATAGTCATTAGTGAATTGTATAATCTAAATTATTTGTGCTCTGCTTAGTTGCTTCTAAAATTACCAATTCCTTTGTGATGTTTTTAACGTCATATGACACATGTTTTGTGATACAATCAAAGCAAAATCACAATAACAACGGTACTTCACAGCACCATAAGACAAAAAATATTGGACCCTCAGTCCGTATTTTGCAATTGAACATTGAAAGCATTAGCAAGTCAAAAACTGAACGTTTAGAAAGAGTATTAAAGTTATTATTTCGATATCAACGTTGTAATTTTGGCAGGAAACGCATGCAACAGATGAAGATCAACTTACTTTTAGAGGGAAAGTTGTTTATTATAAACTAGTTAGTGTTATTTAGCATTAAACGTATGGATCTGGCACGTATATTAAGTCAGAAATCATGAACTGCACCCATTTACTTACACCAGACGGACAACGATATACATCTTATTGTTGTTGATATATCGTTACGAAGGTTGTTAACGTAAACATGCCCCTAAATACAGCGTGGCCAGCTGATACTCTACCATTATTTCACCACCCAGCAATTTAGGTTGGTGACTTTAATAGACATCACAATCAGTGGTCCTACTCAAATAACAATCCCAATGGCATACAACTAACTGACGGGACCAATCGACAACATGTTCATGGTATGTGATACGAAAGACATGAAAACCTTTAGATCTGCTAGATGACCAAGTTATTACAATCCCGACTTCTGTTTTTCCCCAAAAAAACGAACAACGTAACCCTATTGCAATATCTAGGGCTGTCCTACCAGGTTTGCCACGCTCTCAACATCGTTCAGTAATTTTTGAGGTAGGTATCCAAATCCTACACGTAAACTCTACTCCTCAAGCTAGATGCAAATTTAACAAAACTGGCTGGGCTAAATATGGGTCGGAGTTGGATGCAGCGATTCACTAGATCCAACCCATTCCTAAAAATGACGATAGGTTCGTAGGAACCATCATTTTAACTGCAAAGAAATGCATTCCAAGAGACTTCCTATGAAGAATACATTCCTGGTTGGAGTAGAGAGCGCGATATATTTATTATTTGAGGAGCACCTTAGTAGGGGTGAGTCAGACGTAGTTGATGACTTAATATACTCACTGGACACCGCGAGGAAACAAAAGTGGATTAACGCTGTTGAAAACATTGATTTTTCCCATTCTAGTTGGGCAGCTTTGAATCTTCTTCGGAAGCTGTATGGCTAAAACTCAGTTACTCGTGCTAACAATGAAATAAATCCAGACGACATTGCAATCACATTGTAAACATATCTCGTTCCTCTATTAATCGCCTTCATAGGAGAACCATTAAACATAAATTGAGAGAAATGAAGCGGAAGTTTTAGGTAGATTTCTTAGAAAAATCTACCTATTTTAAGTTTTATTTCTTTTAATTTGTTGTGTTCATATGTGTCAAAAAAAACCATACAAAAAATCATGACACCATATGTGTCAAAAAATATTTTCCTAATTTTGAACGAAATTAATTACTACAGAGGGGAAAAGAATTAAAAACTACTCGATTTTCCAGTGAGAAAATTTTTAATATCTTTGAAAAAAGTAAAAAAATATGTCAATAAAAATTAGCGGGCTACCCGGGATCCCGGGATGAAATCCCGGGAAAACGGGATGAAAATTTACCCCTGGATCCCGGGGAAAACGGGATCCCGGGATCCCGTTTGAGAAACCCTAGTACTCGCATACTGTACTTCTGGATTTATATTTAATGATTGCAAAAAATATCGATTTTGCTATCAAATTCACAACACTTCATACAAAGTATTGTTACGTTTTTCCAACCTTACTTCGAATTGGCCTTAAGCCGGGCATTCACATACAACGGAAACAGAAACAGAAACCGAATTTCATACAAATTTGACAGCAACGAAAACAGAAACCGAATTTACAAACGTAACAGAAACGTAAAATTCGTCTGTTTTGTCTGAAACGGAAACAATTAAAATTGAATTGTTTCAGTACCGAAACTGTCACATGAACAGAAACTGTCACATAATATTAATTATTATTTTGGATTGTGGTAACAAAAGCTTTGAATTTTGAATTTAATAAATAGGTTTAATAAATAAAAATTATTTGTTTTTGTTATTCTTTAATTTTATTATTCATAATTATGGATAACAAATTCACAAACTCAAACAAAATTCGGTTTCCGTTTCTGTTTTATTATTCACCACCGTCAACCAAATTAGAAACAGAAACAGAAACGGAAAATTTTCAGTTTCAGTTTCGGTTTCTGTTTCCGTTGTATGTGAATGCCCGGCTTTACTCACAATTCGATAAACGCAATTCCCAATCTCTTTCTGAGTTCGATCACTGATTAGTAAGCAAACACACCAGGTTTTATTAAGTATTGAGCTCCTTAATTGTTCCACAACAACAGGAAACGACAATATTCCTAAGTATAATATTCTTTTAACAGTTTCAGAAAATCCAACGGTTGATTGTAAAAATTTCCAGTAACAAAACGTTCAAAATAATACACAAAATATTTCTACTCAATAACACTTAAAAATTTATTCACAAAAACTAATTTAGAAATCACTTTTATAATTTTAACTTTACAATCGCAGGTTTAAAATAAAACTTTGTTACGATTTCACTATAACCGTAACAGTATTTTTACTAGTTTCAATCTCTAGAAAGTTTTTGCAAATTGTGGCTACAAAGATCAAAGATAGCACAAAAATTTTAACATTTTATTGTGCTGTGTGCAATATATATATTTTCAATAATAAATAAATTAATCAAATTAAATACAACCAGTTTTGTTTCAATTTGTGATTGAGAGAAAACTTTTCAAAAAATTAATCAATTGGTATCATTGCCAATCTGAAATCATAAAATTAAAATAAATTAATTTTAAAATATGTTTGCATTCGAAACCAAAATTAAAATTGAATAATATCATTAACCAACCGGTGGTAGCTATACATACTATTTTAATTCAACACGCGCATGCGCAGAAAATTAAAATATTTTAATTTTATTTTCGTTGTACATACTTCGCTAGAATGTTATCCGTTTGTTAAATAGATATTTGTAAAAAATTTATGCCATGTCACTCTGGTTTCTCTTCAACTGTCGAATAAATCTTTCGCCTTTTACTAAAGATTTCCGTGGAGAGGAGCAATTTAATGAGTCTAAATTCAATTTTTGAAGTGCCCGGTGTAAACTGGGACATGAATTATGGTAATATGTATTATAATTGTTTAAAATAAAGTTCTGAATTCTGTTAAATTCGGTCACGTTTGGTTATTTATAAGAGCTCTAAGGACTAAGGAGCACATTGTATTTATTTCGAAAAAGATGTTTGGGCTTCTCGTGGTCAAAAAACTACAATTGGAGTCAAATGGCAACCCTGTGTTTATAGCTGATAATGTCAGCATATTGTTGCTAATGTTCCTTAATAGCAAGTCATTCTCGCTATTATAATTAGTTCATCACTAGATAGTATTTTTTGATTGAATTTTAGCTTCTCAATTTTATATAAATTGTTTTGCCGCTATCTTTTAAACTGTACTCAGAATTATAACAATGTATCGTTGCTTTCCTTTAAATACACCAAAAAATAGCAATTGTTCCACAATGTGCTCGAATAGGAATTTCCTCTGAATAAAAGCATCTATACTATAACACAACGTCCAAAAGTTTTCAACTCTTTTTAGTTTTTATTCGGTTTTCCATGAAATTATTACAATATGAATGGATAAAACGTTCTTCAAGTTTCTTTTAACTTGCATAGAAATATCAATGATAAAATTAAACTAATTTTAAATTAAACATCATGAAAAAACCATTTGCATTGATAATAATAAAAACAGAACTTTTTATAATACATAATTTAAAAATGTGAACTTGATTCATGAACATACTATATGAGAACTCTTACTAATGAGAAAACAAATTTTTTGGTTATTTAAATTTTGAAAAGAAATTTAGATGAAAAGTATTTTAATGAAAACTAGATTGAAAGATTGTACCTAAAATTTTATTAATCTATTGCTAAAAGTTTGAAACGAATTTAAAGAAGATTTTCAAATAAAGCAAACGAATAAATAAAAAAGTCACCACAATGTTCTATCAAGGTAAAAATCATACCGGAAAATTATGTCTCCTGGGCTCTAGCTGTTTATCTATCAAAAATACTAATAGTAAAAATATGGAGGGGTTGAAAACTCACAGCTCTGAGATATCAAGACTTCGGTCTGGGTTAAGGATTTTGAAATAGCTTTCGGCGAAAAATTTTCATGAGGACATGGTTTGTAGCTTTGGGCAGCGATGTATATCAAACATAACTAGGGTGACCAATATAAATTTTAGCCAATCCGGGACGAAAAAAGCAATACTGGTATATTTTTGTATAATGACTTTATGGGTATTTGTCAATATACATGTATGTTCTATATGCGTTTTTTTAGCAAATTAACTTTTCGTGAAATTTTGAGTTGAAATCTTTGCAAGAGTCTTGCAGCAAGACAAAGCGATATTACATCTTGAAATAACCTTTGCTTTTACCAAGCATTGATCTCTCTCGATTTTCCGATGTCCATAGATTATAAATTATTGAAAAAACTTGTTCAGTCGCTGCATTCGTTCCGGGCAGACACGAACATTGTTCTACTAATATTAGGATATTTTTGAATGGAATGTGATTGCCAAATGGTCGGCCCATTTTGTATCAATACTCAACTTGCTGTTGGTCTATTCTGCTAGTTTTTCAGTGTTTACATACTGTTTAAATAGGTCAAATCATGGAATAAATTATTTTCCATTTCGGTAATTTTATTAATATCAAAATATTTACGAACACATTTACATGTTTTTTTCGATTCGATGTCGCTCCATTTAACATAACTAATGAGTCGTTTAAAATGACAAATCTCTGAAAATTGAGTGCTTCTAAGCTATCAATGTTCCACCAAATTGGAGTAAAAATTTACGACATGAACAATAAACCACTCTCGAGTTACAGCCCCAGGAGAAAGAATTCGTGGTCAGCTCGTGCTTGACATTTCACAATGAGATCACGTATATCTTCTGAAACTTCCACTGCAGTCTTTTTCTTATTCAACACGTTTTACAGCGTTATGAAAAACGGAGGCTTGATTATGTAGAAAGAAAAGCCAAAGTCCAGACTACTCATCTTAAAAAAAACTTGAATGGTTCTTGGCATTTTTCACACCACCACCATAGCTTTTTATTGCAAGCACCTCTGTTTTAAGTTCAGAAAACTTTTACAGGGTTTTTGATAAGCTCAACCATCGATCGACCGAGTCAACTGTGTCTAAAACATTTATTTGTCATCTGAAAGTAAAATCTCTATATATATATATATAAAAATTAACGTTTGTTTGTGTGTTTGTTTGTTCGTATTTGATAATCTCCAAAACCACTGCACCTATTTGAAAAATTCTTTCACTATTTGAAAGGTACATTATTCAAGATGAACATAGGCCTATAGGTCTTATAATTAACTTAAAAGGAGTTTTGCCTATATTATTTTTATCTAAATATATCGTTTTACTTCGGTCTGAAAGACCTAATTACTTCGGTCTGAAAGACCTAAGTATTACATTCATGAGCCAAAAGTGAAATTCTTACCCCCACTTTTTTTGGCATTTCTCGACGTTTTAGGACCTCCTGATTCTAAAAAAGCAAAAAAAAAAAAATGTATGTCTGTCTGTCGGCCGGCTGGCCGGCCGGCCGTCACAACCGACGAAATCTAGAAAACCGCTGGACGGATTTGAAAAATTTTTTTTTCTAAAAATAGGTTTACTTAATAGGAAGAGCCGAAAGGACGATGTGTTCGATAGCTGTACCGAAAGTGTGTCAAAAAAATCGAAAAGGTGTCAAAACAAGGAAATTTGCATATTTTTTGCTTAAAAAACGTTCATTTTAAGTGATTACGAGTAGGAACATTGAATTTGGAGAAATCTTGATGGTCGGGATGGGTAAGTGAGACCAAAATCTAGATTATTGCATTATAAGTTTGTCAAAAAAATGTTGTCAAGTGTGTCAAAAGACAGATTTTTATTTATTTTTTTACCTAATTTTTTGGAAAAAAAATGAAATTAATTGTTTGTTTGAAATGAAGTTTTATTATTATTATTGAGAATTATGGCATTATAAGTTTGTCAAAAAAATGTTGTCAAGTGTGTCAAAAGATTTTTAATTAGTTTTTTACCCAATTTTTTGGAAAAAAATAAAATTGTTTCTTTGAAATGAAATTTTATTTTTATTATTGAGAATTATGGCATTATAAGTTTGTCAAAAAAAGTTGTCAAGTGTGTCAAAAGAAAGGTTTTTATTTATTTTCTACCCAATTTTTTTTAGAAAAAAATAAAATTAATAGTTCGTGTGACATGATATTTTATTATTATTATAGAGAATTATGGCATTATAAGTTTGTCAAAAAATAAGGTCAAGTGTGTCAAAAAATGATTTCATTTATTTTTTTAGCCAAATTTTTGGAAAAAAAATGTAGCTGTTTTTATGACGTAAATGTAATTTAAAATGAAATTGGACATGGAAATTTTTGAATTTGTTATAGTTTTTGAAATAATTTTGGAATTTTGCAAAAGTTTGTATTTTTGATTTTGTAATAATTTTTGCAATATTTTTAGAATTTCGGCAAAAGTTTTAATTATTGATTTTGTAAGAATTTTTGGAATAGTTTTAGAATTTTGGAAAATTTTTAATTTTGGATATTATTATAATTTTTGGAATTTTGAAAAAATTTTCAATTTTTGATTTTGTAATAATTTTTGCAATATATTTAGAATGTTGGAAAAACTTTGAATTTTTAAGAATTTTTGAAATATTATTGGAATTTAGAAAAAATTTAAATATTTGATATTATTTTAATTTTTGGAATATTTTTGGAATTTTGAAAAAGTTTGGTTTTATTTAATTTAACAATATTTTTGGAATTTTGATTATAGTTTTCCGGCAACGTATTGATGTTTCGTGTTAGTTTTGTAATAAATTTTTAAACAGAGATAAAAAATACTAGTACTTTAACAAAGAGTTGTGTTTGATATACATCGCTGCCCAAAACTAAAAACCATGTCCTCATAAAAGTTTTTTGCCGAAAACTATATAAAAATCCTTAACCCAGACCGAAGTCTTGATATCTTAGAGCTGTGAGATTTCAACCCCTCCATATTTATACATTTGGGTTTCTTTGATCAATTTTTTTACATTGAACATAATTTAATGAAATTGAAAAAGTATGATAATTATGTTTATTTATATATCAAAATTACATATATTGGAATTTAGCACATGATCAAATTGTTTTATCTACACTAAATATGTTGCTGGTATGCAATTGTGTGTGATACATATTTCTAAAACTAAGTGAAGATAGTGGATAACATCGATTATATCGATTTAAAGCTCAAAATTACGAAATGGAATTCGCACAAATACTATACAAAGAAGCATAGCTTATGTATAATCAAAAACGGATGGCAATCATGATGAACAAACTAATTAAAAATAGTGGCACTTAGCCGGCAACACGTTTGCAATAGTGATTTGCAATGGTAACAATGGTAACAATGCATTAATACCAATAAATTTTATATATCTTGAATTGAATTCTATATATTTTCTATGAATTCTATGAATTTTATATAAATTTTGGATCTATGGGTGTGACAACCCCGCATACTTTGGTACCTGCTATTGGCAAATCAGTTAACGTGAGATATCGTATACCACTGGCAATGGCAGTAAGATATCACTGATATAAGGGGATAAGTGATATTTTAGGGGTGCTGGGGGATAAACTTTTTTCAATCAACGATAGCACACTTAGTCTTATATTTATGGAATATTCTTTGGTGATGACACGCGTTTTTAGGTATTTTTAAATAAAATATGTTGGGTAGTAGGAATTACAACACAACGTGTCACAACAACACATAAGAACCTTTTAAGAACAAGGTCCCACAACAACATGCTTCTAAGGTGTTTATGGACGCAATTTTTTTATTTTTTATATATTTTTTTAAAGAATGAACTTTTTTGCTTGCTCGAAGAAATGAGTTTCCATATAACTATTATATATGCTGGATTGAGGAAAACAAAGCGTAAACTTAGAAATTTAGTAACCCAATTTTAGCTTTGTTCCTGCAAATTTGAAAAAAAAGTATTTTATTTTTATTTCCTCCATCCTATTATGAAATATTGCCCAATGTGGTACATTATTATGTGAAAGGATTTATTATTTGGTTTTCCATTCTTTAAAAAGAACATAAAAAAAAAGAAATTTGCGTCCATCAACGTCTTAAAAAACATGATGGTGTGGAACCTAGGTCTTAAAAGGTTTTTATGTGTTTTGTGACATACATTGTAATTCTAAATATGTCAAATACTTTGAAGTTGCACAAATTTTTTTGAAATGTTCAGTGAAAAAGATGATGAACAATGTCATTAAAGCCACAATTTTATATGGAAATTCGAACCGGAAGATATAGTGTTGCCACGTATTCCAACAGATAAGGCATTTGAACTCAAACGTTTCGTTTCCAGTGCAACTCGCTTTTACAATGACCATCAACATATCACATAGGACATCAACATAGGACAGTTACAGCAAGTATGTGGACTAGATTTGGAGAATCCGTGCTTCTCACAAGGACAACTGTATGTGGCTAACGCGTTAGGAAAACCATTCCGTTAAACGGAAAAACAAAAAATAAAGTGTACCCACAAGTACTCGGATAGATAAATAGAATTAAAACGACATTTTGAAATTCTTTCCATATTAAAATAAGTTAATAAAAATAAAAATGACACAATAGAAATTGAATGTTATCATAACGAGTTTTTTCGAATTTTCTTTCTTATGACATAGTGGCAATATGCGACGAGCATAATGTTAAATAAACAAAACTTTTACACTATTTTTTTTTTTTAATATAATGTTTTGTGTAATAGGGTTTAGAATATGTGTCACAACAACACATAAATAGCTTTTAAGACCTAGGTCTAGACCTGGGTCCCACAACAACTGGCGTTCTAAGGTGTAGATTAACGCTTTTTTTAAACATCTGTGGGTTGAAGCCACCTGAGACTAAGTGTTCCGGCAAACTATTCCATTTGTCCGCAGTTCGGACAAAGAAGTCTCTGTGCAATCTGCCAGTATGACAGCGTGGGATCTTTACCGTTTCACCGGTTGCGGCAGCCGATTGCCGAGTGGAACGAGGGTAAGAATAAGTTTGAGGCATGATGCCGCTGATTTCATCTGAAAAGTAAACATCGGCAACTCTCCGAAACCGATTTGGACATTCGACATATCAAAATGTTCAGTTTTTTGTGCTGATTTCAGAAATACCAAGATTAGTTGCCAACGCCGAGAATGGCATGAGTCATAATCAGTTTAAGAGATGAATAAACATACATAGAGTATATGAGTTTAAAAGCATTTAAGCATTAATTCTTTATTATTTGATAAACTTTTTGAAATTGTACGAGTCAGTCACTATCCATGTTACAATCTATGTTACATAAATGGTAATTAGTGAAGAAGTCTTCGAAACACAAAAACTTGATGCTTAAATGCTTTTAAACTTATATACTCTATGTATGTTTATTCATCTCTTAAACTGATTATGACTCATGCCATTCTCGACGTTGGCAACTAATCTTGGTATTTCTGAAATCAGCACAAAAAACTGAACATTTTGATATGTCGAATGTCCAAATCGGTTTCGGCGAGTTGCCGATTTTTGAGCACTGCTGATGACGATATTTGTAAAAAACAACGAAGTCAGCAACAGTGCGACGATGTTGTAGGGAATCAAGTTTTGATGTCAAAGTTCGATCATCCACAATTCGTATAGCTCGCTTTTGAACAGAGTCCAAGAGGGCCGAGATGGAAACAGAAGCAGCACCCCAAACTTGACAGCAGTACTCCATACAGGGACGAATATAGGACTTATAAACATGGAGCAATTGGTATGGAGTGAAAAATTTTTTGCATCTATTTAGGAGGCCGAGTTTTTTAGACGCGCTTTTTGCCATCGCCATTACATGATCGTTCCAGAGTAGGTCATTTGAAACTGTGACACCCAATAAACGAATGTTTTTACATTCACCTATTGGTTCATCACACATACTGAATAAAATATCTTTGGGGAACTCGGTCTTTAATCTGGAAACAATCAACAGCTGTGTTTTGGTAGAGTTGAAATTGACCAGGTTTTGGTCACCCCAGTCGGCGACTTTATTCAGGTCTTTGTTCACGTTCATGGCAGCGTCTCTCCGGGCAGGATTAATTCGTTCGTGCATTTTACCTTTTGAAGGAAGGGGCTCGAACGACTTGTGCAGAGTACTATCATCTGCAAAACTATTTATTGGGTTGCTGGTGATTTGCAACAATTCGTTGATATAAATCAAAAATAGGGTTGGGGACAATACTGAGCCTTGGGGTACACCAGCGTTAATTAGTTTAGACTCAGAAGAAAATCCGTCTAAGGTTACCGAAATGTATCGGTTGGATAGAAAATTTTGAATCAGCTTCACAACATTGGGATGAAAACCGTACGCAACGAGCTTGTTGATTAAGTTGGCATGCCAGACTCGATCGAATGCCTTGGAGATGTCTAAAGCGATAACGTATGTTTCACCACCTTTATCAAGTATGCTGTTCCAACAATGCGCTACATAGTTTAATAGATCGGTAGTTGATCTTTTGTTTCGAAAACCGTATTGGCTGTCGGATATTAAATGATTTTCTTCCAGAAATTTTGAAATATGTGTATTAATATAATGCTCGTAGACTTTGGATAGGACCGATAGTAAAGCTATTGGCCTATAATTTGAGATATCGGATTTTGGTCCCTTTTTGGGGACGGGTTGGACATTTGCCAACTTCCAGCACGAGGGAAATATACCAGATTTGTTGGATTGGTAGAATATCTTAGTTAAAGTTGGTGCAAGTTCTTTGGAAACGGTTTTTAAAATAATGGGTGGAATATTGTCCATTCCTGAGGCTTTGTTGATGTTAACCCCTTTAAAAGTTTAGCGACTATTTTGGGTTTGAAGTGAAGTTCATTCATATTAACTCCTGAAGACTGGATTTGGGGTATTTCTTTGGGAGTTTCCAAAACAGTGGAGTTCAGAGCAAAGCGTTCAGCGAACAAGTTAGCTTTTCTTGCGGGATCATTGACGATTAAATCACCATCAATAATAGGGGGAATAGAAAATTTTGTACCAGAATTTAAAGAATTAATGGCACTATAAAAACTCTTGTCAGAAACAGACATAGACGTAAGTTTTGAGGCTTTCGCTTTGTCAATTTCAGACTTTTCGTTTGAGATAATCTGGTTAGATATTTTGTTGGCCTTTAGATATTGGGATCGATTAGTGGGAGTTTTGTTATGAATCCAAATATTAAATGATCTACGTTTGTAGATCATTTAATATTTGGATTCTTTTCTTTTCTTTAATACTTGAGGTATTCTTATTTTGGGAACTACTATCATTGATTCTTTAACTGATCCGTCAGGACTTTCCCAAATTCTTTTCAAGCATCCACCTTCAATACAGAGGCTGTCCCATTGTGCCCAATATGCCTTCACTGTTTGACTTTTATCGGCAATCTCACTCCATGTAGGTTTTTCTCCCTTTTCCTTGCACTTTATTATTGGTGCCAAGCTCGGATCTTCCAGTTGCTCCTTCCTTACCACTTCATGCGTCCAGTCTTCACTAGGAAGCACTTGCAGAAGCCTGACATCAATAATGTTTTCCTTACTTTCCGCCCGATTACAGTGCTTGCATTCCACCTGGCATGGCTTTCTTGATAATGCATCAGCATTTCCATGTGCACTTCCCCTTCGATGTTCAATGTCGAAATTATAAGCTTGTAAGCGTTCAATCCATCGTGCTACTTGTCCTTCCGGGTTCTTAAATTGCAGTAGCCACCTCAATGCTCCATGATCAGTTCTCAAATGGAATTTTTGACCGTACAAATATTTGTGAAAATGTTTTACACATTCCACTATAGCCAGCAATTCTTTACGGGTTACACAATAATTCCTTTCTGGCTTGGACAGTATTTTTGAGTAATAAGCTATTACTTTTTCTTGTCCATCAATTTCTTGAGATAACACTCCTCCTATACCATCATTGCTGGCATCAGTGTCTAATATGAATTTAAAATTTGGAATAGGGTAAGCCAGAACTGGTGCTGTGCACAATCTTTTCCGAAGCTCCACAAAAGCGTCTTCTTGCTTTTTGGTCCATTCAAAAGCTTTATCCTTCCTCGTGAGCTCATGTAGACTCTTAGCAACATTGGCAAATCCTCGTACAAAACGTCGGTAGTAAGTGCACAATCCCAGAAAACTGCGAAGCTCATGTAAATTTTGGGTCTTGGCCATTCTTTTACTGCTGTGATCTTATCAGCATCTGTGTGTATTCCATTTGTTGTTACTTTGTGCCCCAAGTATTTTACTTCTTCTCTGAATAGTGTACATTTCTTTGGACTCAATTTTAGTCCTGCTGCTTGGATTCTCTCGAAGACTTCTTCTAAATTCTTCAAATGATCGACGAAATCCTTGCCCATTACAATGATGTCGTCCAAGTACACAAGGCACGTTCTCCAATGTAATCCTTTCAGCACACGTTCCATTAAACGTTCAAATGTTGCGGGAGCATTACATAGCCGGAACGGCATAACGTTAAACTGTCATAGCCCACTACCCACACTAAACGCTGTCTTTTCTCGATCCTCTTCTTGGACTTCTACCTGCCAATAACCACTTTGTAGATCTAATGTTGAGAATAATTTGGCACCTAATAATGTGTCCAAGGTATCATCAATTCGAGGTAATGGGTAGCTATCTTTCTTTGTTACTGCATTCAGTTTTCTGTAGTCGACGCAGAATCTCATAGTTCCATCCTTCTTTCCAACTAAAACCACAGGTGAACTCCATGGACTATCTGATTGATCGATAACACCAGACATTTTCATATCCTTTACCATTCTATCAGCTTCTTCCCGTTTTGCTAATGGTAATCTTCTTGGTGCTTGACGAATCGGCATCTCTGCTCCCGTGTCAATTTTATGTTTAACCAGATTAGTTCTTCCGTTGTCTGCTGATGTACTGCAGAAGATTGACGAATAACGTTCGAGTAGCTGCTCTGCTTCTTTCTTTTGTTCTTTTGTAAGCTCTGTTGTCCACTTCTGTAGTAGATTTTGTATTTCTTTCTTCTGCGTTTGATTTTCGACTTTCCTTTCTGTGTGCTGTTGTTCACATTTCACAATGGTAGTCACTTCTTCACATTTACCGACGATTGTTCCTTTCTTGAGGGTTTTTGTTTTGTCTGACAGATTTAGTGTTCTTATCGGTATTCTTAAGTTTTCATCTGGTACAACTAATGTTTTCCCTATAATGATCTCTTGATGTTGTAGACCATTTTCATTGGCTTCCACAACCCACAACCTTGGCGACCCAGAATCTCCCTCCAATCTTCCCCAGACGATTGTTTCGGTATTAGGTGGCAGCTTTTCGCGATGTTCCAATATTATTCGCCTCATACTTGATTCTGCACCATTCATCTGAAGAACCAACTCTACGTTACCATACTTGGGTACTCCATTTCCAGCGTCTATTACAAATCCTTTCGGCCTCATGAAGTCCATACCCAAAATTACTTCATCAACGATGTCTGCCACTAGAACTTCATGCTGAAAGTGCGTTTTTCCTATTTTTATATCGGCAATTTTGCTTCCCCTGATAGTTGCACTTTCCCCTGTTGCTGTTTGTATTCGATATTTTTCTGCTGGTTGTAATTCCCCTTATAGTAAATCTGTACGGACTATTGTGCGAGTTGCTCCTGTATCTAGCGTAATGATACAGTTGTTGTCATCAATTTCAGCTCCAATCGTTAAACTGTCACCATTCCTTGCGATTCTTGAAATAGGGATGGAGATTATGGGGCATTCGGTTGTGGGAGCCAGCTTACGCCCCTCAAAGCTGACTCGTTTTAGTTTAACCCTTCCGCTGCTATTTGACCATCCTCTCCCGCTTGAGCCTTTTCTTCAGATGATCTCCGTCTGATTGGTGATGTTGATCTTCCCCGTTTTCGTCTGGCCTCTCTGCATTCTCGAGATATGTGACCAAGTTTGTCACATACCCAACATCTTATTCTACTGTTGAATTCTCTGGATCTTCTTTGGGGCCTAAAACTATCCTCTTCTTCCATTTCTACACGGCGTACTTTGATTGTTGGTTTGACAATTGCTTGTGCCGTCTCACTAGTCAATGCACAAGCTATTGTTTCAGCAAATGTAGCTTTAGGCGTCATCACAGCTGACTTCCGCGTCTCTGGATCTCTTATGCCGTCGATGAACGCATCTATCTTCATTCTTTCCATATAGTCTGGTGATGTATTTCCGTGTGCCATATGTACCAGACGTTCGATCGCAAACGAAAACTCTTGCAGACTTTCTCCAATTCGCTGATAGCGACCCTTCAACTCAAGTCTGTATATCTCCCGCTTGTGGTCACTACCATACTTGCGATCTAAAGCTTTCATGATCTCATTGTAACTCCTTCAATCTTGTTCTGGAACTGCTTGTATTGTTTCTGCTGCTTCACCCTTCAGTGCCACTATTAAAGCTGCCACACGATGTGTTTCGTTCCAACTGTTCTGATCAGCTGCCTTTTCAAATTGGAATTTGAAAATTCCAAACGATGATGTACCATCGTATGGGGGCGGTTTTAACTTCATGCTTTGTGTTTGTTGAACCGTGTGAATTGTTTTACCATTAATTTCAACATCTTGAAGCCTTTTTTCAAAATTCACAACCATTGATTGTACTTTCTGGTTTTCGTCGAGAACTTTCTGCTCCAATTACTTTACTTCTTGTTGTACTTTCTCGACCTCTCCATGGAATGTGTTTGAAATTTGATGAATCTTTTCTTCCATTAATTGCTTCATTTCTTCTCGATTTGTTGCCAATTGTTTATCGATGTTTGCAGACTGTTGATTGATGGTTATGGACTGCTGCTTTATTTCTTCTCGACTTGCAGCTAATTGTTGATCGATGTTAACATCTAACTTTTTCATTTCTTTACTCATAACCTCCATGTTTGCCTTTACATCTGCTCTCATGTTGAAACTCATTTGCTCCATCATAGCCATTAACTGTGCAAAGTCGTTGTTTGCTGGTACGACTTGCCTCGTTGCTTCAACAGCACCATCTTTAGCTTCACTATTTCCTGCATCTGGATTTTCATCTGCTTCTTCTTGCCCAAAACGATATTTTTCTGGATCCAATCCAGCTGCTTCCATAGCTTTTATTAATCGTTCTTTCAACTCATTCTTGGTTCCCGTTGTTGAAAGGTTCCTTTTCTAAAATTCGCTCTTCAGATCTTGAACTTTTAATCCATTCAAATCCATCTTATTTCCCAATTTCACTTCTGACACCAGTTGTAACGTTTCTTAGCCGAGTTACAATTATTTAGTTCGATCACTAAATCAGGAAATTTAAAACACAATGGATTTTCTAAACGTTATAATTTTATTCGTTTAAGATTTTACAATAAAAATATTTCTCCTATTACTATTCCGCTTTTAGTTCTTCTTGTACTAACAATATTTCACCACTTATAATTCTTTTATACTTGTTCAAAATATCACTTTTAACTTTCTACTTATAACACCGTTTATTTTACTGCGCCTTTATCACTGCTAAATTTTTATACTTTTCGTATCGCCAACAATTTTATACTAATCGTATCGCCAACAATTTTATACTAATCGTATCGCTAACAATTTTATACTACTCCTATCCTCGAAGAACACCTCTTATATATACTACATGAAATAGCCTCGAAACTGCTGTGATGTTCTAGATAGAACACACCCTTTTTTTACCCTTTATCAACAATAAGACGATCTTCAAATATTGACACCTAGGTGTGAAATCTATTCTTTTCAATTGTTTTATTTACCAATTTTTATTTCGTTAACCAATCCTTATTCGATAAAACAAATACTTCCTATTAACTGTTTACTTTGGTTGCATTGTTATCTTTTATTGATTTTTATATTTGTAGAGCTAACGAGAATTTTCTTGAAAGTTCTATTGTTGTTGTGTTCTATCATCTTCCATAATAGTCACAATATATATATATATATATATATATATATATATATATATATATATATATATATATATATATATATATATATATATATATATATATATATATATATATATATATATATATATATATATATATATATATATATATATATATATGTATATATATATATATATATATATATATATATATATATACATATATATATATATATATATATATATATATATATATATATATATATATATATATATATATACATATATATATATATATATATATATATATATATATATATATATATATATATATATATATATATATATATATATATATATCAGAGGCGAAGCGTCTTTGGAAGCTAGGGAAGCACTGCTTCCCTTTGAAACAGGTCGTCCTTTTTCAAATTAATTATTGGTTTTTAATAAAGATATTGTCAAACAACATTCAGTAAACTTTACTAGAATTTCAATACTTTAGGAGTCATTTAAAATATTTCATATTTTCTGTTAAATTATATACAGATATATCCATATAAATGTATGCTTTTATTATTATTTAATTATATTAATGCGTTATATTCATAAAAAAAACATCAACGCATTCAAAATATTTATTTTCATCCAAATAATCCACGAAAAAGCTGTTCAACTTGCAGCGTACTAAAATATATAATTTGTACGTAAACAACAACAACAAAATCGAAAAGAAAAATGAAAAAACCAAAAAGTATCAACTAGAAATAAGCTATGTTGCATAAAGCATCTACTACTCATAGTAGTAGTGCTATGGTAAATTATCATAGTAGTGCTATGGTAAATTTATTTTGTTTTAGCTTATATGTACTGACTTAATTGTTTTAGCTAAGTTTTATTACTTTACATCAAAGTATTGATTTTTAATAACAGTTTCGATGTTTTGTTTGATTTATAAATATTACAATAAGTAATTTATTTATTAATTATTATTGCAGGGCAGTTTCCAAAAATGTTTTGCTTTAAAATATAAAAATATTTTCTAATAAGCAAATAGACGACCTTGATCAATGATTTCTAAATAACGAAGGTATATTTGTCTCTTGGGATTCGTTGGTTCTATTTCTCGATTGTTTGTAAGGATAGGACTAATCAACAAATATAATTATTTTTACTGATGATGAATTTTATTTATATAAAACCCTTTCAATTATATACTTTGATAAATTAAGCAAGCCAATTTGTTCATGTACCTGATGAGTTGAACTGCTGTTATATATCCATATTTATGATTCATCATTAGTATATTAAATACAATTTTAAACATAAATTGGTTTTTGTGTTTCAAGCTAGAGGATCAAGTTATACCGGAAAATTTAGTAACTGTGCTTCTCGTATTGTGCATTGAGAATTTTCTTGCAAACTATATTGGGGTATTGCTAACAGTGTTGAATTCAACCCAAGTAAAACTCAAGTTTGCTATTTTTCTAGGTTATTTTCATTAAAGTTTGATTTAAATGATCTTGAAGAGAAAGAATCTGTTAGGTTTCTAGAAGTTGAGATTGAAAATAATATGAAATGGAATTCTCATATTTTTAGCCTAGCTAAGAACGCTGTTCAAAAATTAGGATTTTTGGGTCAGTGTCGTTAGGTGTTTAATAGCGAGCAGCTGCTCTGATAATTTTAATCCTCAAAACTTTAAGTTAATTACGTTACTTTACGTTAATAATTTCCTTAAAGCAAATTGATTAATACTCACAAACCCTAGTTCCCTGGTTAGCATGGTATCTTCGGATATCAAAGACGTTAATTTATAATGGTTAACACTAAACATGCCCAAAATTGAATTAAAAAAAACGATTACTTCAGATATTAAATAACATGCGTTCCTTTTAAATTAATAAATTAAATAACATGTGCTCCAAAGCAGCTTTTGAGGAGATCACCAATGGAAAGCCAAAAATTTGAAAATATTTCAAATAAAACCACACAATTTTATTATTATTAAAATAATTATTTTGGGCTTACATTAAGATCCGACTGGTATTTTATTATTTTTAATAACCAAAACATGGTTATGACCGATCTAAATAAAATCGAAAAATAAAATGCTTTTCAACTACACAACTTGTTCGAATAGAGTAGACTAATGCAAATTAGAGCAACTTTGAGCTACAATGGAACGCGCCCATAGTAAAAGTTATAGAAAAATATACAAAAAATATATTTTTGCTTCAAATAGGCTATTTTTCAGTTTTAATTGTAGTCATTTTTATCATTGATGAATATTATAAAGAACGCAGCATCCCATTCTTAAAACCTCAGACTTCGCCTATGCCTCCAACCTCCACCCCTTTTTGGACTACCCCGAGTCCGGCCCCCATTTTTATCATCATCATTTAACTCAGCATCCACGATTATATTGAAATCGACACCAAACATGACATGCAAAAAAAATATTTTTTTCTACGATAAGGGTAAAAATGGTTATGTCACCGATCAGGGGGCAATATGGGAGATTGTATTTGTTATAAAATTTTGATTCTAACGATACCCCACATGACATGAGTAAAATTTAATGTGTCAACCCCACCCACGGGGTTGGTTGGGGGTGGGGGTGCAAACCAACTTTCGGACTCAAAAATTGCGCCGGTCTGAATAAAAGATAATGGTGTCATTAAATTTTTTTTATTTCTTCCCATTTATTTTATATAGATTTTTATATGCTAAAACTTAAAGAGGGTGTAAAGGGGTGGGGGTGGGTCTTACCACCCCAATCTCATAAAGTTTTCGGGAGACGGCCAAGCCCGATCGATTGATACCAAAATCACAAGATCGAGTCAAAAAAATTTCCAAAAACCACGTTTTCTGCCCGATTCTTAAAAAAACGATAGGTAAGTTTTTAATGTAATAAATAGTGTAGATAAACAATTTAATAATACTATTATTGTCTTCACAGAAATATTACAATTACATATTGTTTCAGTGAACTAATAAATTATTGCAACATAATCGTGATCTAGATTCTAGAGTTTCGTCACGTTTATGCTATATTTAGAGCACAGATATAAATATTCTATCATAAGGTCACAATTCACGAATATCACATAGACAACACATTTATGACATAGTTATCACTTATCACTATTGTTATGTTTATGTCAGGTAACTCAGGTTCTTACCTATAAAGTGTGAAATAATGAAATATTTCCTGCGGATCCTAAAACACTTACGAAACGAGCAACACAAAACAACAGTAAGCAAATCGATTAAAATATAACTTCAATTAGTCGAGTCAAAGAAGAAAGAATTTGTATGGAGACCTACAACAAATTAGTATAAAGCTGGAAATTTTATGAGTAGTAGTTGGACATATACTGAGTACAATCCTAAAAGTTGCACTCTCTTGCAAGTGGGCGTCCCCCTTTTTACCCCCCCAAATCCTAAAATTGAAGCGTTTTGTAAAATTAAAGTTATAAAAAAACTAAAAAAACTAGATAATAAATTTTTTTGAATAATACATCAAATTATAGGTAATTGAATTAGCTATTACATAAAAATAAAAAAAGTGCAAAATATTTCAGCTTTGATAATAAAATAACAGGGTGATTATAAATTTTTTTTTAAAAAATTGATTTTTTCCATTTCATTTTTATTATTGTTGGTTTTTTGGTAAAATGTATTAAATAAATGTTGTAAACAATTCTATTATCTACAAAACAAAGAAAATTTCATAAAAATCTATCAACAATTGTAGATTCTATCATAGATTTAATAAAAAGAAACACTAAATTAAATATTATATCAAGAATTAAATACGCAACAATTTGAGAAAACGACGATAGTTTTACAGTTGAGCGAGTGAGAAAATAAAATTTCATAGTTCTTTCATTATGAGTTAGATGTTTCATTTATGTGGTCTAATTGAAAAATAAATCTTTGGTAATTAAATATTAACTGCCTGTTTTTTAAAGCGGATTTTAATTTTATATGAATAATTTATATATTTACATATTATAAAATGTCATGTTTAATATGCCAACTTCCATTGGATAGTAAAGATGTAGTAATTGTGACGAAGGGGTTGAGTACACTGAAAGAAGCCAGCATAATCCGAAATGATGAAATTCATATAGCATTAGAAAATGTAAACAAAATTACGTTGCATAAAAAGTGTAGGATTGATTACGTTCACAAACGAAATTTAATTAAATTTAAAGAAAAGGTAGATGATAAAGTCACAGATAAAGTAGTGGTAACCAGAAAACAAACTTCAGATTTCAACTTTAAAACACAATGTATATTTTGTACTAAACAATGTCAAACACAAAGAAAAGATAGAAAAAAATTTCACATTGTCTCCACAATATCAAATAAGTCCTCGGTTAAGTCCACCATTGAATCTTATTCAAAAATACGAAATGATGCATGGGGAATGGAAGTTTTAGGACGAATAAGTAATGAAATTGATCTAGTAGCCGCTGAAGCAAGGTATCATAGCTCATGTTATGCTGAATTTTCCAAAGATGTTTCTAAGTATGAAGCACTTGGACGACCTACTGATTGTTCAAATCACGACATTTTTAATAAACTATGTGAATATATGATACAATATGAAGATCAATGTCAATATAGTCTAAAAGATCTCCAGAATAAAATGACTGAACTCTCAGAAAATATGATCAGCAATTGGTCTGATTACTTTAAAAAAAAAAAATTAAAAGAGAGGTTTCAAGACAATATACTGTTTATCGAAAATCCTGGAAAATCAAGCATAGTTTGTTTGAGATGTACAGCGAGTCGAATAATTACAAGTCAATGGCATGAAAAGAAATGTAATATTGAAAATGAAGAACGACTTCGAATTGTTATTGCAGCTGCAAAAATTATCAAGGAAGATATGCGCGAAAAAATATTTGATTCTGACACATACCCCACCAGTGAGGAGATTTCTATAGGGGGTAAAACAGATGCGCCAGAATCACTACACTTATTTTTAAGTGAATTAATAATAGGAAACAAAACAAGTAAGAAAATAGTTTCCAAGGAAAGGAAATTACTGCGGTGGAAAATGTTTTAATGACGGAAGTAAGAGGATGTCGTTCATATGCATCTCCACTTCTGTTAGGTTTAAGTGTTTACTTACATAGGAAGTACGAATCAAAACATTTATTGGAAATGCTGTCCGCTTTGGGATTTTCTTTACCTTATCATACTGCAACGAAATATATAGCGGTAGCTATAACAAGTGCACAACGTACTATTGACTCTTCAGCTTTTTCTCAGTTTGTATTTGATAATGCCGACTTCAACACAAGAACAATCGATGGAAAGGGTACGTTCTATTCAATGGGAGGGATTGCTTGTGTTTCTCCAAAATCAGCAATTACGCTTAATGAAAATTTGGCAAAAAATTCGAAATATGTTACTGATTATGGTGAATTTGGTTTTATTAAACTAAAATTTTATAACAAACCGGCAAAAAGTGGTTTTGAAAACCTTAAGATATGTGACACAAGAAATATGATTTCGACTCCAGATAGCCTTATATTATCTACATTTACCAATTGTTTATGGCTATGTGGGTATCTTCTTAAATTTGAAAATCCAACAAATTGGAATGGGTATATGACTAGCATTATGGAAGGACCTGATTTAGATAAAATATCGGAAATTTAGCCTCTACCTTTTATAAATCTCGACCCATCAAATTTAACAACTATTTATACTGCACTTCAATTTGCAGCAAACCAGACGAAAAAACAAAACAATAAATTATGCATTGTTACTTTTGATCAGCCGCTTTTTATCAAAGCAATGGATATAGTCAAATCTGCGGATTCGATTATATCACAAATATTAGTACGCCTTGGAGGATTTCATATGTTAATGTCGTACATGGGCGCAATTGGTTACATAATGATGGGAAGTGGACTGGAAGAGTTATGGTGTACGGTTTATGCTAAAGGATCAGTTGATCATATGATTCACGGCCATGCTTATAGTAGAGCATTACGGGCTCATCTGTTAACACAACTACACTGTGATGTCATTTTTTAAAGGATTTGGATTTATCAGAGGAACAGACTAGGAATATTGAAGAATTATATAATAAATATGATGAAAAAGTTATTACTGGCAGTCAAGATATCTCAAATATTTATTCATTTCTAATTAATCAACTTGATATTTTAAGCGAAAAAAGTCGAACAGCAAAACTATGGTGTGAGTATTGGAAAATGGTTGAAATAATACGGCTTTATATAAAGTCTGAACGATTAGGAGATTGGAATTTACATCTATATTGTGTTCAACAAATGATTCCAATTTTCCAGTCATCAGGACATTTGCACTATGCTAAATCCACACAGCTATATTTACAGACAATGGTTGAATTTTCTTCTTATAATCGGCTTACTGGAAGGCAGAAGTTAAATACCAATTTTGAATTAGCAGTTTTACCACCAACAAGCGATGCTGTCAAATTTCATTCATTCAGAGCATATTTTCAAGTGCAACAATTTTTGGGAAATACTATAAACCCTCTTGATTGGGGATGGGAAATGGAAAATAATATCATCATTCCAATTAAAAATTCCCAGCCTATCGCTCCAGATTTTTTACTAAAACTCATATTTTGTGGATGCAAATCGCAATGTGTATCGTATTGCAGTTGTAAAAAAGCTGGTCTTAAGTGCTCAGCAATGTGTCAAAATTGTAGTGGAATAACTTGCAAAAATACAATGCCACTTCTAGAGGAAGACGAAATTAATGATATGAATTAGATTCCAAAAATTTATAATTAAAAAAGCACAATTGAATTTTTTTTAAATTTACATTTTTTTACAATCAGCTTGTTTTTCAATTAAAAAATAATATTTTGCTTATTTGTTATTGCGTATTTAATTCTTGATATAATATTTAATTTAGTGTTTCTTTTCATTAAATCTATGATAGAATCTACAATTGTTGATGGATTTTTATGAAATTTTCTTTGTTTTGTAGATAATAGAATTGTTTACAACATTTATTTAATACATTTTACCAAAAAACCAACAATAATAAAAATGAAATGGAAAAAATCATTTTTTTAAAAAAAAATTTATAATCACCCTGTTATTTTACTATCAAAGCTGAAATATTTTGCACTTTTTTTATTTTTGTGTAATAGTTAATTCAATTACCTATAATTTGATGTATTATTCCAAAAAATTGATTATCTAGTTTTTTTATAACTTTAATTTTACAAAACGCTTCATTTTTAGGGTTTGGGGGGGTAAAAAGGGGGATGCCCACTTGCAAGAGAGTGCAACTTTTAAGAATGTACTCAGTATATGTCCAACTACTACTCATAAAATTTCCAGCTTTATACTAATTTGTTGTGGGTCATCTTCTTTATTGACTCGACTAAATCGTTAAGTTGATAAACTTATAATTAATTTATTACGTTCTATCTTTGTGTGAAAACGATTATTAACCACGATTAAAATCAAAACTATTAATCATTGTTTATCTTAAAATAACAGGTTTCCTTTTTTTATTTGCTTATACAGTAATAATAATTAAATTTCCATCCCTTTTTATTTCTTAGACTAATTTCCAACGAAAGTTAAAGAATTTTTACCTGATTTGTTCATTCATCGTCGGTTTGTCTACGCTGTTAAAAATTTATTGTTTTTTCCATTCCATTTTACTGTTGCATTCAACACCTTAGTATTTAAAATAAACAATTCTATTAAAATTTATAATGAAATATGTTTTTAAATAAGATAAAACAAAATTAGACAAGGGTAACCATAACCATAATTTTTGACAATAAAGGAAAAATGAATAAAGTGCCTTAAAGATATAGTAGGGGATGTTGTATGGAAATTAATACGGTAAATCGGATCTGTTATACTCATTTGTTTTTGTATTTTGCCAATTATTGTTATTTACTGATCTACAGATAACGTGAGAATTCATATAAACAAGAGATTATCAATATCGACTTCTGAGAATTTTTTAATTATATTATTTCAGAATACGGCAAGAATTTACATAAGTTATTGAAGAAATTGCAATGAGTAAGATCATGAAATCTTTGAAATCAATATCATACCGACAAGTTGTAAATTGGTTGTTTATGTTTTGGAAGTATTTGTCTTTTTCTTTTTTTTTCCGCTTTGAAACCTTTTTATTTTATTTTTATATTTTTTTTTTGAATAAAATGTGTTGTGTTATAGGGTTTACAATATGTGTCACAACAACACATAAATACCTTTTAAGACCTAGGTCTAGACCTATGTCCCACAACAACTGGCGTTCTAACGTAATGATGAACGCTTTTTTTAAACCTCTGCGGGTTGAAGTCACCTGAGACTAAGGATTCCGGCAAACTATTCCATTTGTATGCAGTTCGGACAAAGAAGTCTTTCTGCGATCTGCCAGTATGACAGCGTGGGATCTCGACCGTTTGACTGGTTGCGGTAGCCGATTGTCCAGTGGAACGGGGGTAAGAATAAGTTTGAGGCATGATGCTGCTGATATCATCTGAGCACTGTTGATGACGATATTTGTAAAAAACAATGAGGTCAGCAACAGTGCGACGATGTTGTAGGGAATCAAGTTTTGATGTCAAAGTTCGATCACCCACAATTCGTATAGCCCGCTTTTGAACAGAGTCCAAGAGGGCCAAGATGGAAACAGAAGCAGCACCCCAAACTTGACAACAGTACTCCATACAGGGACGAATATAGGACTTATAAACATGGAGCAATCGGTATGGAATGAAAATTTTTTGCATCTATTTAGGAGGCCGAGTTTTTTAGACGCGCTTTTTGCCATCGCCATTACATGATCGTTCCAGAGTAGGTCATTTGAAACTGTGACACCCAATAAACGAATGTTTTTACATTCACCTATTGGTTCATCACACATACTAAATAAAATATCTTTGGGGAACTCGGTCTTTAATCTGGAAACAATCAACAGCTGTGTTTTGGTAGAGTTGAAATTGACAAGGTTTTGGTCACCCCAGTCGGCGACTTTATTCAGGTCTTTGTTCACGTTTATGGCAGCGTCTCTCCGGGCAGGATTAATTCGTTCGTGCATTTTACCTTTTGAAGGAAGGGGCTCGAACGACTTGTGCAGAGTACTATCATCTGCAAAACTATTTATTGGGTTGCTGGTGATTTTCAACAATTCGTTGATATAAATCAAAAATAGGGTTGGGGACAATACTGAGCCTTGGGGTACACCAGCGTTAATTAGTTTAGACTCAGAAGAAAATCCGTCTAAGGTTACCGAAATGTATCGGTTGGATAGAAAATTTTGAATCAGCTTCACAACATTGGGATGAAAACCGTACGCAACGAGCTTGTTGATTAAGTTGGCATGCCAGACTCGATCGAATGCCTTGGAGATGTCTAAAGCGATAACGTATGTTTCACCACCTTTATCAAGTATGCTGTTCCAACAAGGCGCTACATAGTTTAATAGATCGGTAGTTGATCTTTTGTTTCGAAAACCGTATTGGCTGTCGGATATTAAATGATTTTCTTCCAGAAATTTTGAAATATGTGTATTAATGTAATGCTCGTAGACTTTGGATAGGACCGATAGTAAAGCTATTGGCCTATAATTTGAGATATCGGATTTTGGTCCCTTTTTGGGGACGGGCTGGACATTTGCCAACTTCCATCACGAGGGAAATATACCAGATTTGTAGGATTGGTAGAATATTTTAGTTAAAGTTGGTGCAAGTTCTTTGGAAAAGGTTTTTAAAATAATGGGTGGAATATTGTCCATTCCTGAGGCTTTGTTGATGTTTAACCCCTTTAAAAGTTTAGCGACTATTTTGGGTTTGAAGTGAAGTTCATTCATATTAACTCCTGAAGACTGGATTTGGGGTATTTCTTTAGGAGTTTCCAAAACAGTAGAGTTCAGAGCAAAGCGTTCAGCGAACAAGTTAGCTTTTCTTGCGGGATCATTGACGATTAAATAACCACCAATAATAGGGGGAATAGAAAATTTTGTACCAGAATTTAAAGAATTAATGGCACTGTAAAAACTCTTGTCAGAAACAGACATAGACGTAAGTTTTGAGGCTTTCGCTTTGTCAATTTCAGACTTTTCGTTTGAGACAATCTGGTTAGATATTTTGTTGGCTTTTAGATATTGGGATCGATTAGTAGGAGTTTTGTTATGAATCCAAATATTAAATGATCTACGTTTGTTTTTAAGTGCCGTTTTGGCAGCTTTCGAATACAAGTATTTTTGTTTGGGTTTTACTATGGCGAAAGGGACAAATTTATTGATAGCAAATTGGATGGTTTCTGTAAAGTTTTGAGCAGAAACATTTACATTGTCAGTGTAAAAACAATGACGGTCGAAAGGGAAACCATGGAAAAATTTTTGAAGACCACTCTTATCCATTTTTGAGTAGTGAAATATTTTACGCGGTTTGGGAGCTGCAGTTTTAAGTAAATCAGTTTTGATAACTGATGAGATTAAATAATGATCAGAATTTCCAATACTACCTTTCGCGACATCGACACTCGTAATATCTGGCATTGTGGTAAGATAGAGATCTAAAAGAAAACTATTATCACCGCCATTACGGGGAGTGAAAGTCGGGCTTTTAACAATTTGGTATAGGCCCTGAGATGCGGCAAAAATTTCTGCCAGTTTTCCACTATTGTCAACATCGTCGGTCGATTTGGAGAATTCCAACCATGATTTGTTGTGGACGTTGAAGTCACCGGTAACGATAACTTCACAATTAGGGGACTTTGCTCTAATCTCGTCCACAATTTTTGTCAGTATATTAAAAAAGTTTGGGTTACGTTTGTTGGGGGACCGGTATAAAGCTATTGTAAAAAAGTCATTTCTGGAAGACAAATCTTTAAAACCATTGTATTGAAGCCGTCACCGTGTAGTTCAAAATTTGGAAAGCGCGTGTACGCAACACTCTCATGAATGAATGCGCACACGCCCTGATGGAGTTTGAAAGCTGATTCGAGCCTATATTTGGAATTAAGCGATTCTATAAAGAGAAAATTTTCAGAAACTTGTGTTTCTGTAAGGAATAGAATGTTCGGTTTGTCGTGCTCAAGATGATGTTGCACGTGGTCATGGTTAGCGTTAAATCCGCAGATGTTTTGAACATGTATTTTAAAGTTTTTTATTGAATCATATATGTTTTGTCCCTGCAAATTCCGTGGACGTGCCGCTTTATGGGCGGGTGGATTGCGCAAATTTGCTTTACCACTTGCAGACTTATTTTTTTTCGGTTGTACTGCCATATATATATCAAAAGGGTTTTATTTTATTTTTTTATGTTTTATGTTAAAATGGATAACTAAGTAAAAAATCCTATCATACAACAAAATATGACATATGCCAATATTTCATGATAAGATGAAGAAATAATAACAAAATAATAAGTGAAAAACAAATTGTGAGAAATTTGCAGAAAACAAAACAAAACTAAATGCCAATAATCCAGCTGATGCAGCGCACCCCAGACGCACCGCTCAACACCTCAATCGAGGCACAAAGCCCACACATAACTACGTGTTGGTCCGATTCCTCGGAAGAGCTAATGAGCGGTACCGCTACGGAACGCTGCCCGGCTAAGACTCGAAGTGCTGCCGTTGACTAATTAAAGTTCATCCGCCAGCACCCTAAGATATCATCTTGGCTAATGATATCTCCTGCCATTGCCAGTGGTATGTGATATCTCACGCTAGCTCATATGTCAATGGCAGGGACTGGAGTACGCAGGATAGTCAGACCCGTAGATCAACATTGATCATAACGATTAAAATCGATCCCTCCTGCGGTGAAATATAAATAATAATTAAAAAGGAGATATCAATGCTTAAAGCATTTCAGCTGTATCGTTCACATCGTTATGACAGCTGAAAGAGCGGTCTAATTAATGCAGAACTTTTATTGTTTGATTACAATTGAGGCAATATTTGTTATGTTGCGTACAAAAGCACAAGATGTTATATCCGGACTGTAAACAGCAAACATTGAAAAGAAAATATACTTAGTAATAGTTGTTGTAATGAAAAATAATATTAAAATATGGAGGGACTGAAATCTCAAGCTCTGAGATATCAAGACTTCGGTCTGGATTAAAGATTTTGATATAGTTTTCGGCAAAAAACTTTTATGAGGATATTGCTTTTAGTTTTGGGCAGCGATGTATATCAAACATAAAACTCTTTGTTAAAGTATAAATATTTTTTTATTTCTGTTTAGAAATTTATTACAAAACTAACACGAAATATTAATAAGTGCCGGAAAATTATAACAGATCATAAATTAATATAACTTAGTGAAAAGATGAAACACCCAGCAAACTACTCAAAAACCTCTCCATTTAGCGTTTCAAGAAAATATTACAAAACCAAATATTCATGGTTCTTTCAAAATTCAAAAAATATTCTAAAAATTAAAATAAAATAAAAAATTTAAACTTTTTTTTAAAGTTCTAAAAACACTCCAAAAATTATTACAAAATCAAAGATTGAAACTTTTTTCAAAATTCAAAAATTTTTAAAATTTTCCAAAAATTATAACAAAATCAAAAACTTCCATGTGCAATTTCATGTTCGATAACATTTCATGTCAAACAAATAATTAATTTCATATTGTTCCAAAAAATTAAGTAAAATGAAAATCATTCTTTTGACACACTTGACAACATTTTTTTGACAAACTTATAATGCAATAATCTAGATTTTGGTTTCACATACTAATACCGACCATCAAAATTTCTCCAAATACAATGTTACTATTCGTAATCACTTAAAATGAACGTTTTTAAGCAAAAAATAGGCAAATTTCCTTGTTTTAAAACACTTCACGATTTTTTTACACACTTCCCGTACAGTTATCGAACACATCGTCCTTTTGGCTCTTACAATTGAGTAACCCTATTTTTAGAAACACAAATTTTTGAGATCCCTTCCAGCGGTTTTCTAGATTTCGTCGGTTGTGACGGCAGACAGACATACCGTTTTTTTTAGAATCAGTAAGTCCTAAAACGTCGAGAAATGCCGGTAAATCCCATACAAGGTTGTACAACTGGTCCAGTAATGGTCCATTACTGGCAGCCAGTAATGCAGCAATGGGCGAGTACTGGCAACCACGACTGGGCCATTAACATAATTTTACTGGATGATAACTTCGGACAATAAATGGTTGCCATTCTTGGGCCAAATACTGGTAACCATGACTGGGCCGTTAAAAAAATATTCATTATTATCATATGTAAATTTAAATAAATTAAATACAAACCAATTTAAAATAAAATAAAAATGACGGAAAAAATTCAAAACTCCCCATATAACTGGTTCAGTTGCAATAATGGCTGAGTGATGGCAAACACCGCCCTGACTCCGCCATTACAAAAAATATAAAATAATATTTTTTATTCATAAATTTAAATAAATTATTTACATAATAATTAAAATAAAATAGAAATGAAAATAAATTAAAACATATACCAACCTTTTCTTTATTACCACAGTCTTTCAACCGACAAGAACTAAACTATATGTGAAATTTTTCAAACTATATATTACTAAAAGGGATAATACTCTAGTGAAATTTAAAAAAATGACATAGGCCGGAAATTCATGGGTACAGTACTGGCCCAATAACAATAGCCAAGTACTATTTACCATTCATGGGCCAGTGCTTGGCCATTCAAAGGTAACGATATACTGGCTATTTTCAGTAAACCATAGATTGGCCGATGATTGGTTCTAGTATTGGCCCAGTAATAATAGCCAAGTACTGTTAACCATTAATGGATCAGTGCTTGGCCGTATGTCAATGTCTGGCAAAACCTACTTGGGATGGGGTAAGAATTTCATTTTTGGCTCGAGAATGTAATACTTAGGACTTTCAGACCGAAGTAATATCTTTTTCTAATTCATTGACGTTTTATTTAATGAGAGTAAAATAATTTCTCAAATAATTACACAGCAATCCCAGTAAAAGCTCGTATGTTAAAGTTTAACTTCAAGTCGGCACGGGTTATCGTCATCCAATCGCAGTAAAACTTTTAATTTAAGTTTTTAAGGTCAATTGGAAAAAAATTAGCGGGTATGCGTATAAAATTTTGCAAAAATAATTTTGTTCTCTATGTCTTGGGACACTCTAGTATAGGTACATTTCACTGTCTTCCATCATTTGATTTCTTCGGTGCGTTGCAGTGCTAGAAACAAGGAAGTGCTAGAAACACCCTAATTATACATCACACTCAAAAAAAAAACTAAGTAAATTTTACAAATTTTTTATAAATATACAACTCACAAATTTTTTTGTAAGTTTACCAAAAATATTGTAAATTACAAAAAAAATTAGTTGAAAAAACCAAAAATTTATTTGATTTACAAATTGTTTTTGCATTTGAAGAAAAAAATTTTAGTTTTATCAAAAAATTTTGTGTGTTGTATATTTATAAAATTTTTGTAAAAGTGATTTTTATTTTTTTGAGTGATACGCTAAAATAATTAATTGTAGGTAAAATACAGAAACAATTGTCTTTTGAATTTACTCAAAGGATTTTGTTTGCATTTGATTGTTTTAACATACATGTTGGTTGCCAGTTTTCAACAAACATGCGCGTTAAATATTTTTAACAACACTTTAAAGCTGTTTGTTTTCATTGTTGATAGAAATAAATTAAAACCAAATTTATAAACTAAAACTGTGGAAAACTTTGAAGATTAACCGTCTGAAATTTAGTGAAATTAGTTAGTGCAAGTAATAACAAAAGTGAGATTGGTGTAATAAAAAATACGAATTTACAAAAATGTGCTATTTTTTATTTGTCTGATTTAGAGTTGGGTTTTATAAAAACAAAAACTGTCAAAGTAATAAAAAAATTTCTATACATTTTACAAATTTGTTTGTTAAATTAAAAAAAAAATCAAATTGTGTTCGTTATTTTAACAGTCTGGATGTTGTTTCTGTTCGTAATAATAATAATAAACTAGCATCAGTTTGTTGAATTCAACAAACAAATAACTAACAGAAATATATGCTGAATCAATGGAGATTTCCGTTAATTTTACAAACACTTTCTGGAGTGTAGCCAGCTTTGTTACGGGAAAGTCGTTATTCTTACTGGTACCATGCAAGCTATTTTGGTCAATATGTGTTTTAAGCTCTGTACTTCCTTCAACTAGAGCATTGAATTCACTTACCATCGATTTTTATACCGTGTCGCGAGAAATTATTGGTTTGGAATTATTCGAGTAAGTTTTTATGTTATATATCGAATTAGTTTTTATGTTTTATTTAAAAATATTTTGCGTTATACGTAATGAATTTGATGAATCATTAAAATGATTTGAAGGTTCATCATCCTAAAATTGTATTGAATGAATCAACTAATTGTATCAACTAATTTTAAAGTTTTAGCGCAACAATATTCTTACGATTTTTCATAAACACAATCAAATACAGAAAAAAATCAACAAACAACCTCAACCGTTCAACCTCAATTTCCGATATTCCGATATTTCCGATATAAAATTGTATTGAATGAATCAACTAATTGTATCAACTAATTTTAAAGTTTTAACGCAACTATATTCTTACGATTAGGGTTTCTAATCCGGATATCCGGATATCGAACTATCCGGATTATTCGACCCAATTTTCAATATTCGATTATCCGGATACTTTTTTGTAATTATCCGGATATTAAAAAAACCTCTATTTTGTAAAGGAAATAATCAAATTGCGTTTTAAAGTTAAAAATAAATATTTAAACTGCGTTGCAAAGTTTATTAGTGCAATGAAGTGACTGTAAGTTAAAAATTTATTTACAACTTCAATGTTATGAAAACTTTAATCTTCGAATATTTTATGACACACTTCGTCAATCTGCAGTGTAAAGGGTTGTTACAAATATTTATTTGATGTTGATTAAAAAAATTAACGTTTTAAAAACATGCAGCCCGCCAATAAAATCTGAAGTGCGCAAGTAGATTATTAGAGCAGTGAATTCTTTTTAATAATTTATATATTTTGCATCTGCTTCATAAATACAGTAAATTATAACTATATTAGTAAATTTATTTAACAACAAACAGATTTAAAATTTTTAAAAGCACTGGCTATACATCGTCAAAACGCTATGAAGTTTGGAATCATTTAAAAAAAAATTAAAAAAAGAGATGTTGCTTTCTGTTATGCATTGCAGTAAACAAATTGGATGTAAAGGATAAATCATTTAAAAGTTCATAAAATAATCATAAATTCAGCTTCAAATTTAACTTAAATCGATAAAATTCATGAATCATATATATCAAAAAAACTTAAAAGTGATGCCGGTGATGGTGGAATTTTAAAATTCTTAAAAATGAAACCCCGTATGAAATTTTGTCTCGATGTGTGACAGAAGATAAGTTTTCAATGAATGCTATAGTGGAATCATAGATATGTCCGAAGTAATGGCTTTGTCATGCATAAAAATGTCTGTACTGTAACGAAACGTATATTAAAACTTTATGGTTTAAAAAAGAGAGAGTTGTTAGATCTCTTATTTCCACTGGAAAAAGCTGTAAAAGAATTAAGCGAAAATTCAGGGACGCTTTTGACTGCTGGAGGCGTTTACAAAGTTGTTTTCAAAAAGTTAGAAGAATGTGGAACGAATTTTTCAAAAAAGTTAATTAAACAGATAAAAAATCAAATGGATGAACGTCGTGATAAATTCCTTATGACTATGTTGATCTTTTTGCAAACAGGCAATATGCCACATTCCAATAAATATTTTCATTATGTTACAAATGGTGCCCCTTTTGCATTGGCGGTAGAAATTTTTAGAAGAATACATCCACCTATGATTATGATGACTCTGAAGAAGTCACTGAAGAAATTACTATTGAAAGTAAGGATGAAGAAAGTCTAAGTAGTGAAGTTTGTAAGATATCGTAACTGCAGAAACAACTTGAGAATGCAAAACCTTCAATTATAATCATGTTGAGAAGCAGAATGAAGAAAGTTCCACATTGGTGAAAAAAGATTTCGTTTATTTAAATAATTATAATAAAAAATGACAGACAATTTAAATATTCTATATCGCGCATTATTAACATATATTAACCTATCTGGACTGCAACAGAGCGCGTATTTTCAATTGCTGGTCTCACCAGGACAAAAATTAGAACTCGACTCAATTTCGAACAACATTTAATGCAATAATTTTTCTAACATATGCGTTTTTAAAAATGAATCAATAACTTCGTTAAATTTATGATTAATTCAATTTTTTATTGTTATTTTATGATTTGTTACTATTTTTGTTATTTTGTGACTATGTATAAATATGAATTAATATAGATATACGAAAAAGATGCATAAATGAATTAAATACCGCAAAATAAAAAGCATGTCTTATTATTTGTTTTAATTATCCGGATATCCGGATTATCCGGATAATTTATTTTTTATGCATTCGATATCCGGATAATCAAATAGGTCGGATATTTAGAAACTCTACTTACGATTTTTCATAAACACAATCAAATACAAAAAAAAAATCAACAAACAACCTCAACCGTTCAACCTCAATTTCCGATATGCATACAATATTTCAAAAACGTTCAAACAATATTTCAACGTCACATTGTTTTCTAAGAAAAAGGGACAAAGATGAAATAAAATATGTATATCGAAAATAATTACGTAAATTTCTGGGGCTTTCTTTATAACGAATTGATATTCCTAGAATATACGAGAAATTATGCAGAATTATACATAAAGACATTCCTTATGTTTGTTGAATGATAATTAGTTTTAAATTAGACTACTTGCGATGATGTAAAGTTAAATTAAATTAGTCTGCGATAGTGTTAATAGTTTAAGTAAAATGAAATTAATTGTAAACGAAATGCGGTATAGTGAATATAAAAAATAAAATAAAGTAAAATTTAGTTTAAGTAAAATTTAGTTTAGTTTAAGTTTTGAGTGCTATTTAATAGAAATATATTGTCTATTATTTTGGACGCTGTGTTTGCACTGGAATTTTTTACAATCAACCTTATCGTTTTTGAAGCTATTGGAAGAATATTGCAGATAGGAATATTGTTGCTGTATTGTTTTACTATTGTTGTGAAACAATAAAGTTGTGTAATACTTAGTAGTGAGAGTAAGGCCGATTGGAAGTAAAGTTGAAAAACGTGACAATTGTTTGAAACATGAAAATATTGTAGAAAACTTCATATGAATCATAAATTTTCAACTCGAAATCTATGACGGATGCCATTTTCTAACCATTTTAGGTTTTTAAATATTTAATTAGTTTCATGTTCCCATGGTTATGATGATGTGGAGGTAATCCCAGTCACAAAGTACACAATCTCAAAGTTCATCAAATTATATTTTTTTCATATTAGAGGATACCAAATATATTATAACATAATGTCAATCTCTTGTTACTTTACGCAAATAACTTATTCAATAAGTTTAATAAAAAATTAAAGAAAACAAAGTTTTTTTAATTTTACTGTTACTCTATATATATTTCAGCTTGTTAGGCCATCTTCTGGAGTAATAAAAATATATTATCATTTATCTTACCTGTTGCTTAACCATGATTTGTTGAATGGGTTACGTTCCTATGATAACTAACCAAGTTGAAGTTAATAGAATATCTTTTATATCACACCCGTTGATCCAAGACAACCGCGCGCGTCAATACTCTCTTAATTTGGATGATACTCGATTGAATTTTATTGGTTTTACGGTGCCATAAATTCACCGAGGTGTGCAGTTTAATCTAGTATAAGAAATATTATTTTTGCATCTTCTTGATATCCCCATTTGATTCTGTTAATGTTATCTAAGCGGCACTGTCGTGGTCGCACAATTTTAAAACGTCACTAATCTCAATTTGTATACTATCCTTTTAATATTTTCTAAATTATAATATTTTTCAGCTACACCTGTAATGTAAAGATATATTCTGTGCACGGTGTAGGTCTTTGGTCGATCTATGTAGGGATGTGAAGGGGTCGCCTTATCCCCTTAGTTTGTATCCGTCCTTGGTTTACCTTTGTGTCTGTACATACAATCTAAATTCAATGCCTAACTCTAATCTACATTCATTAAAATTGAAAGTAAGATACAACCAAAATTCCAAAGCACACCCCAGAATACTCATTTAATATTTTATACGTATTCTTCAGAAAATGTTAAATTTGTGGTAATATCCTATTCATTATCGCTCATTTATTTTTCAATTTTTATTTATTACTTGTATGGTTTGCATTTTTTTTCTGCTAATTGAACGTGAGTTAAATTTTAATGTATCTTCAATACAGTGCTTTGTCTTATGGGATAAAAATTTATAATAAAAAATTGTTTTCATACTGAGACGCATCTATTCTTATTTAGGTGAATTTGGTCATTCGTTGGTTATGTTTATTATAAATATTTGAAAAAGTATATAATATTCGCCTTTGCTAACAAGCGATAGAATTTTAGTTATGAGATAAAACAAACGAAATAAGTGCACGTATATGTGAGTAAGCTTATTTTTAAAGCTCATTACCTATGATGAGTAATATACCTTCATTTTTGTGATTTGTTTATTAAACATTTATTAAGATTTTACAAATTTTTGATAATATGAAATGCTAGGTAAATAAATGGTTATTATAATAAGGAAATAAAAATTTTGGTGATCTTTTAACAATTTTTTTTAAGAGTATCATCAAATATTTGCAGCAGTACATCTCGAATATGTCTGCAACAAAACTAACAAAAAGTTTTAGTTTCATGGAATCCAATAATAACCTATATGCAAACCACTAATCAAATAATAACTTATATGCAAACCACTAGCTTACTAGGTCATTCAATAAGTCCGTAGGATGACACATAGATGGCGTTACTAGAATTTTTTCCATATTACTTTTATTTAGTCCTAACCTTCAAACGATACGTGTATAAATTTGACAGCAATCTGACTATTTATTCGTGAGTTATAGCATTTTGTGTGAAGCAACTTTTGTTTTTGAAAAAAAATGGAAAAAAATGAATTTCGAATTTTAATAAAGCATTGCTTTTTGATGAAAAAAAATACAGTGGAAACCAAACAATGGCTTGATAAACATTATCCAAACTTTGCTCCATCGAGACAAATGGTAGAGAAGTGGATGGCTGAATTTAAATGTGGTCGTACCAGCACAAAAGATGCAGAGCGCAGTGGACGCCCAAATGAGGCTGTTATTCCAGAAAACATAAAAAAAATCCACAAATTGGTTATGAACGATCGCAAATTGAAGGTGCACGAAATAGCTGACATTGTAAAGGTAGCAGATGGTAGTGTTTTTACCATTTTACATGAACATTTGGGTATGCGAAAGCTCTGTGCAAATTGGGTGCCGCGTGAGCTCACAGTCGACCAGAAACAACAACGAATCGATGCTTCGGAGGAGTCTTCGGCACTGTTAAACCGCAATAAAAGGGAATTCTATCGTAGATATGTGACAATGGATGAGACATGGCTTCACAATTACACACCAGAATCCAAAAGACAGTCAGCTGAGTGGACAGCAGTCGACGAACCGAATCCAAAGCGAGCAAAGACGCAACAGTCGGCCGGTAAGGTGATGGCGTCTGTGTTTTGGGATACGAATGGAATAATATTCATCGACTATCTCCAAAAAGGAACCACCATCAACAGCGAGTATTACTGTGAACTTTTGGATCGATTGAAGGCGGAAATCGCAAAGAAACGGCCACATTTGCAAAAGAAAAAAGTGTTGTTTCACCAAGATAATGCACCGTATCACAGATCGATGAAAACGATGGCAAAATTGAATGAATTGGGCTTTGAATTGCTTACCCACCCACCATATTCTCCAGATTTAGCCCCCAGCGACTTTTTCCTGTTTTCAGATCTCAAGAGAATGCTTGCTGGAAAGAAATTTAAGTCCAATGATGAAGTAATCGCTGAAACTGAGGCCTATTTTGACGAGAAAGAGAAATCGTACTATAAAAGTGGTATAGAAAAGTTGGAAAATCGCTATACTCGTTGTATCGCCCTCGAAGGCAACTATGTTGAATAAAAAAATCGAGTTTTGTCAAAATGTTGTTTTTTTCTTACTTATCCTACGGACTTATTGAACGACCTGTTACAAACAACCTATAATATACCAATTTTGGAAGTTACATTGCAATTTTATATTGATCATTTTGGTCGGTGTTGCCCCCGGTACAAGGTTGTACAACTGGTCCAGTAATGGATCATTAATGGCGACCAGTAACACAGTAATGGCCGAATACTGGCACCCATGACTGAGCCATTAACATAATTTTACTGAATGATATCTTCGGACAATAAATGGCTGCCATTCATGGGCCAGAGAAAAAAACAGTAATGGCCCATACAAGGTTGTACAGTTGACCCAGTGACGGACCACTAATGAGAACCAATACTGTAGCAATGGCCGAGTACTGGCAACTACGACTGGGCCACTAAAAACAATATAAAATAACATATGTGAATTTAAATAAATTATTTACAAAATAATTAAAATAAAATAGAAATGTCGAATGAAAAAAAATTTAAAACATATACTAACCTTATTAATATTATTACCATAGCCTTTCAGCCGAGAAACGATAACTAAATTATATAGGGAAAATGTTTCAAACTATATATTCCTAAAACGTATGCTACTCTAGTGAATTTTAACCAAATGACATAGATCGGTCAATTCATGGTTGCAGTACTGGCCCAATAATAATAGCCAATTAATGTTAGCCATTAACTAGCCACTACTTGGCCATTTAAAGTAAAGTGTATTGGTTATTTGCTATTTACCAAAGAGCGGCCGATTTGTGGTTCCAATAATGGACCAATAACAATAGTCGAGCACTGTTTACCTTTCATGGGCCAACACAATTAAAAATAAACTAAATATGTAATGCAAATTGCTACAAAATAAAACAATTTAAAGCTTGCTTTAAAAATAAGTTTAATGCTCTTTGCATTAGCAAGTTGTTTTCAAACTTCAAGCGTAGCAAGTTGTTTTCAAACTTCTACCATTAGTATAAAAAATAAATTATGATGGTAGAGTTGTACTAAAATTTGTGGTTTTGCATTAGAATTAGTTTTAATGCAACATTTGCTTTGCAATTTAATAATAACTTGCTATACATAACCCATATTGCAAAGCTTATATTAAAAATTGCAGTAACTTTTTCAACTGTTAATGCTTGGCTGTCCCAAGTTCACTATATACTGGCTCTTCTCTGTAAACCATAGAACGGCCGATGAATGGTTGTAGTAATGGTCCAATAACAATAGCCAAGTACTGTTAACCATTAATGGACCAGTGCTTTCACGTATTTCAAAGTCCGGCAAACCCTACTTGGGTGTAGGTAATCAATATTTGATTGATTGTGCAACGAACAAAATTATTGAAGTATCTGGATTGGACTAAGTTAGATAAATTTGCTCCAAATCTGACATATCCATTAAATTTCAAAGTGGTAGTGAGTATTGATAATAATTATATTAGCCCCACCTTTTTGGCATTTCTCGACGTTTTAGTTCATAATGATTCTAAAAATGCAAAAACAAAATGTCTTTCTCTTTTTCACGTCACAATCGACGAAAACTACCGGAGCGATTTCAAAAATTTTTGTGAATGGTAAAAACCGAGACGACCGATGAGTTCGATGAAAACGTCTACTTTTAGATGGTGTAAAAGAAAATAAACATTACCATGGAAAATTTTTCCAGGAAAGAAAAAAACTGTAAAAATGTAATTTTAGTAATACTAGTGCGAATGCGTTTTCCAAACAAGAGTATGTAGTTCAAGCAATCACTCGTGTTTGGAAACGTAGTTCGAGCTAGTAAAACTAACTAGTTTTTGTAACAAATGCACAAAATTGATTAAATATTTATTTAATTGTAGATTATATACTTTATTTAACAAATTTATAAACAAATTTAAGATATTTAATTATAAACTATAATAATTGTAATATTTGTATTCAAAAAGAGTATATAAAAATATAAACCGGTTACAAATAAATTTTGAAATTTTAAAAAACATTGTCGTCTGTCAACTCAAAAACTATTTTGTGTGCTTGTAAAACATGTACAAAAAATATTCAGTTTTGTACTAGAGTAGAATAAAAGAAAAATCTACTTTTCCGCACATATATAACCACAAAATATTTTGTATGCCTAACACGCACGCCGCCTGCATGTGAGATTTGTAGTTTAATCTATCCTAAATATAATATTTTATAACTACTAAAATATCAAAATAAATTTAAATAACTTACTTACTTAAAATCCTTAACCCAGACCGAAGTTTTGATATCTCAGAGCTTGAGATTTAGTACCAAAAATCTGTTATAATTTTATTAAAATTTGGTATAATTGGTTTGTGTCTAATATACACAAATATGTGTTACAAAATACCATTTTAATACAAAGTTGTTAAGCATTTTGGTGAAATTGACAATATTGTTGATTGACAAATATGTGTTCGGGAATAGGGCCCCAGGCAATCGTTACATCAATTTGCCACACATTTTTTGATTTGCTTCAAATTTTTTACTCGCTTTCTTTTAATTTTGTTTTCTTATGTAACACCGTTAAATAAGATTAAAAAACTAACAATGCACAATTTCAAAAATTTCTTTTTAACAACTATTCCACGACATATCATTTATGAAAATCAATTAAGTAGTTTTCTACAGTCGTTCGTCAAAATGATTTCTGCATGATAAACTTGAAAAAATTCAAGGGCACCCACCCAGAGAAGGCCCCTGGTGGAAAAAAAATTCTACGAGAAGTCGTACTTTTCATTTATCAAAGGCTATCTATAAACAAAAAATAAGCCAAATTAAAAAGGATCGAGTCAAAATGTCGCAAAATTTTGCTGAACTTGACTGAAATTGCTCATATTTTCTTTATTGTACATATATAATTTTTATAATATTTTAAGAAGTTCATTTAATAATAAAATATTTGATATTTAACATTAAAAAATATCTCTTAGCTTATAACGCCATTTTTATAATTTTCCTTCAGAACAAAAAAAACTGATTCCCGACAGTCATATACACAACGAATTTTATCTTTAAAACAAAAAATAACGAATGTACTAAGCTTTCACAAGTTGTTAGATATAAAATAAGCTTCAATTTAGTTAACAAAAACAAAAAAAAAGAGGCTGCGCCACCTTTAAAGTTTTTTTCTTATGATACACCGTTAAAAACTATTTCAAAAAACTAACAGTGTACATTTTTAATAATAATAATATCTATTAAATAATAATACCTATTAGGTATTATTATAACCTATTATAATAATATCTAATACCTATTCAACGACACATCATTTATGAAAATCGATTGAGTAGTTTTTCTACAATCGCTCGTCAAAATGCACTCACATCACAAACTCACAAAAATTGAGGGGCACGCTGTGAAGACCCATGGTCGAAAAATAAAATTCTAAGAGAACTCATATTTTTTATTTATGAAAGACTATCTATAAACAAAAAATAATCAAAATTCAAAGGGGTCAAGTCAAAATCTCCCAAAAATTTGCTGAACTTGTCTGAAATTGCTCATATATATTCAGTTTCATAGTTGGTCATTTGATGCTATTGTTATTTTATAAAAAAAGTAATTTTCAAAATTATACAAAAGAAAGGGTGTCAAAGATGATGATGGTTGTTTAAGAGGAAAGATATGTATTAGGTAGGAAGTTTATGAAACCTTATAAGCTCTGGTTCTTTTTTTTTTTTTTAGAAAAGAGAAACCAACAAAATTAAGCAAGAACAGCATTTACTGATCATCAATTAAAAGCCTTAGGAAACATTTTGGAAGGCGAAAGTGTCCAAGTGTACAAGATTGTGTGGAATTAGCTAACAGCGACATACAAGGACGAAAGTCGCTGCCAACATTTCAACAGTTTATAACAATCAACTATCACAAGCTAAGTTTTTCTTATTTTTATTTTTTATGCTTTTCTTTATATATAAAAATTATAAACTGAAATTTGTAATGAAGAGCTTTCTCATTGGCGAACCAATGAGAATGGCATAGCAGGATGCGTACCTAGAGTAATTTTACGCCTTAACGACTAAAGCCCAGTCCTCGTGGATTTGATGGAGTAATACCTGCTGCTTCAACACAAATGCAGAAATGTACGCAATTTACGAAAAGTTACAGAAATGGAAAAAAAAAATACAAGTGTAAAATGGACACTCTGGCAACCCCGTTTGCGAAAGACCTACGATCAGCGCGTCCAACCTCCACAATCATTCCCATACGCTCACACACTCACGCTTCATACATGCTAACATTCACCCACACACTCAGACTGCGAAACAAGACACTTAAGCTCTAAGACCCGCCGCAAGTATCGCAAGTGGTAGTTATCACTATTTCGTTGTATGGCTGTCATCTGCTGACCCATATGATACGGCTTGTAAACCACTGCCATCGCTGGTACACCGTGAATCAGATCCTAGAGCACTGGAGAACGTCACACGCTATATTGAAAGCCTTTATTGATGATTTTCCCTTTTTCTTTATTAATACCAGTGTTGCAAAACGAAAAAAAAAATCGTAACGTTATGCGTTTCGTTTTTATAACATTACTTTAATTTTTTCGGTACGTTATTTCGTTATGAAACACAAAAATATTATATTTAATTATGTTATAACGTTATATTTACGTTATTTTACAGATGAATGAAAAGTTTAAAGCTAACCTACTTAACTGCTCAAAAATCGAAAATCTCTAATGGGTAGTTATTTCTTGCATATATTATGTATAATTACAAAAATATTAAATTTATATATTCATAGTAAAATAAAACTACATAATTAAATACATTAAAAAAATTTGACTCATTTCAAATTAAAAATAATAAGTTTTTAAGAAAACTATAGGCATTCTTATCAAGAGTTTTCTGCAAATCTGATAGTTTGTTAATGACTATAAGCGTAACTTTTAATAGATCTTCAGAATTATTTCTTATATCGGCCAGCATAATAATATTCTTTCATAAAATTACTCAAAACACCTGTGATGCAGAAACAGCTAGTACAGACTTGATATTACTTGAAATATACTTAAAATCTTACAATATATTCATTATGTATTTTGTTACAAATATCAAACAATTTCATAACTACTAAAAATATTGAAAAAGAGCAGATAAGTTGGATTTTATACAATCGATTTTAGCGCTTTATTATCATATGATTAAACAAAAAGTATACCAAAAAAACGAATAAATTATTAACGTTATCGTTACGTTTTACGTTATTGTAACACAGTTTAATTTTTAAAACGTTATAACTGTAATTATTACAAATAACGCTATTTCATTTCGTTATTTCAATTTTGCGTTACGTTACGAGTAACGTTTTGCAACACTGATTAATACCATTTTTAAATAAAATTTATAAAATCATAAGTAATTCCCAAACAAAAATATTTCCAACTCAAAAAAAAAATATAAGTTTATTTGAAAGTTTGGCAAACATGTCCAATGAACTTCGGTTGTAATCACACCCAAAACTTGATGTCAATTGAAATATGTACAATAAACGACAGCAACAGCAAAAACTTGTTACAAACGATGCGTTCCAATAAATACAATATACGACCACAATAGTACAGTTTTGAAGTAAATGGTGATTTATAATATGCAGTAACAGCAAAAACTTGATACAAACGATGCGGTCCAATAAATACAATATACGACCACAATAGTAAAATTTTGAAGTAAATGTTGATTTATAATATGCAGTAACAGCAAAAACTTGTTACAAACGCTGAGTTGAAATATGTCAAACATACGGCAGCAATAGCAAGACTTTGACATAAATGCTGCGTTGAAACAAGCAGTAATAGCAAAAAAATTTGATGTGAATGATGCGTTTCAATAAGCACAATTTACGACAGCAATAGTAAAACTTTGATGTAAATGTTAATTTGTGATAGGTAGTAACAGCAAAAACTTGATATAACTGATTTGGTTGAATATGTACAATATACGTCAGCAACAGCCAAAAATTTGTCACAAATGATGCGTTTCAATATGTACCATATACGGCCGCAATGGCAAAAATTTGATGTAAATGTTGGTTTGTAATAGGTATTAATAGCAAAAAAACTTGATATAAATGATGCGTTTCCATGAATATAATATAAAACTTTGATGTAACTGATGATTCGAAATATGTAGTAACAGCAGTAATAGTAAAAACTTGACACCAATGTTTGTTGAAAGATGTGTAATACACAGCAGTAATAGTAAAACGTTGTTATCAAATAAGTAAAATAGATGATTTGATATAACTGTTGATTGGCAATATCATATAGTAGTAACAGCAGTACTTTGATACAAACGATGTGTTCCAATAAATACAATATGCGACAAACAATAGTAAAATTTTGATGTAAATGTTGGTTTACAATACGCAGTAATAGCGACAACTTGATAAAGATGATGTATTTCAATGAATAAAAAATCTGACAGCAATAATAAAACTTTGATGTACAGGTTGATTTGACAAATATAAAATATGCAGCGGTAACAGCAAAACTGTTTTACAAATGTTGAGTTGTCGTATAGAAAATATACGATAGCCCTAGCAAAAACTTGATACAAACGATGCGTTTCAATATCTATAATATACGGCAGCAATCGTAAAACTTTGATATCAATCTTGGTTGAAATATGTTAAATACACCACAGTGACAGTAAAACTTTGATCTCAATGTTAGGTTGAAATAATAACAAAACTTTGTTACACCGAAAAAATGAACTCTATTGACTTGCTGGAATTATATTTCACTTTATGAAATATTTCAAATTAAATTTTATTTTTATTTTATCAGAACAATTCACAGTACATACATATATATTCTTTTTTTGTAAATTAATTCCCAACTTTTGTAAATTGAGCGAAACGATAACTATGTAGTAGAATTAAATTTAAGACGTCACTGATTACTGTTATTTTATCTAACAATTTATTTAACAATTTATCAAACAATTTAAAACTATCTGTAAATTTTTATTTAAGACATCACTAATTACTGTTATTTTAGCTAACAATTTAAGTAACAAGGTATCAAACAATTTAAAACTATCTGTAAATTTTTATTTAAGACATCACTAATTACTGTTATTTTAGCTAACAATTTAAGTAACAAGGTATCAAACAATTTAAAACTATCTGTAAATTTTTATATTTAGGATATCACTAATTACTGTTACTTTAGCTAACAATTTACGTAACAATTTAACACACAATTTATTCTTTATTTTCAATAGTAAAACTATCTGTATTACAAACAAATAGCAAATCACAATTTCTATTTAAAATTTTTGACAAGGAATATTTTTTTAACACCAAACAAAATATCAAAATGAAAAAGGTTTAACATACCAAACAAATATTACAGGCAAACGTTTTGAAAATTAGCCTCCCAGACGTCAAAACACGCAGCAACATTCCAATAGGAAAAAATAGAATCCACTAAGAGACGTCAAAAAAAAAAACGAATCCAAAAATGTAATCGACTAAGAGATTAAAAAATTGTATAGTCATTCCTTTTATAGCAATTCTTTAGTATCGAAAAATTCGAAAAAGTGTTTTTGATGCAAGGAAATTAATTTACATTATGTAAATAAATGTTAGGACCTTTTTTCGTTAAAACAAAACTGTTTGTTACTCTGTAATACTTAACATTGCAAAATAATTTGACGGAATAAATTATTTCCAACACACTAGTAGGAAATATCAATGAATTAGAATGGATTAAACGCAAGTTTAATCGATTTTATGATGTTTACGTATTACAAAATAACAACTTACAACAGTTCTACAGTGAAATTCAGATCCATAACGGAAAGATAATTTGATAAAAATACCCATATAGGAAATCGAATGCATAACGAATTGTAGGATAATAATTTTTTCTATTGCGACGATTGGACAAATATGCACAGCTGTTTTGAGGTTTGAAAACTTCGTTGATCAAGTACGGTTAGTGTTTAGAGAATTCAAATTTTTGCAGTATGGTAAAGTAATGCGGGTGAAAACGCAGTATGACTCAATAATAGGGGATTGTAAAAGAAATATTATTGTTAATTATTTGATGCTAAGAACAACTTTATGTACGGAAACTATATGAAAATATGACTATAGGTTGTGGATGGATGAGAAACTATTATGAGCTACGTATGTTAATCTAAATGATGACTTATGAGAAAACAGACATTGAAGAAAACGGGAACTTTACCGCTCTACATTATCATGCTCCAGTCTACATTGCAGGTCAAGTAATTTTTGGCAACGTCGGTCCAAAAAGAACTTGAAAATACGTAGGCTGGTCCTATATTCTACCATCGATCTCCCCAACCCCCAACTCGATAACCCCAACCAAACGAGAACCAAAAAACACTACTATAACACCGAACTAATTCCACAATGGGTAACCATGAACAGGATTGAATCGAAATAGTATAATCGTACATGTAGCCGTTCAATCCAAGTGCAGCAAAACGCTTATAAGGAAATGCCGACCATACATATAGAACTGAATTGAAAACGAAATAGATCAAAAATATAAAAAAAAATCTTGTAAGGTAGAGAGAAAAAATAGTATACTAATCTATTGTAAGCGATGGATCATCAAAAACTTTCCAGATCCAATTCCGGGCAGATCTGGGGGTTCCCGGACTCGAAAGTCACCGAAAAAAATAACCAAAATAAATTGCGAGGAGCTCGAAAAGCGAAGTATCAGCTGCCATACCCTTTCACTATGGTTCTAACTACGTCTACGTACTTATGTCCTACAGGCTCGAACCCGACACCTGAACTATTAAGAGTCTCATGCTTCTCCGACTACGCTAGCCGGGCCACACTGTTGTACGAATCCGAATTGGTGATCCTGAAGTTTACTCAAATAGTTTCAAAGTAACCAATTGAACCAAACTCAACACATTCAACCTCTGAATTTACAATTGCAACTATTCAGGAAAAAAATTCTGAAATTGACCCTAAACAAGACATGAACTCCAAAGTTGATAAACACTCGCTGAACTGTTATTTCGGAACGAAACCACCCTCACACTTTAAGGTCATTGATGTCGTTAAGTAGCAATGGATGTGAAACATAATTTTAAACGAAATATGATATCATACCGAGAAAAAAAATTTTACAGATTTTAGGCTCGAATGTCCTTAGAATGACAAACACCTTTATGTTTGGAAACCAGGTCTTCCAGTTCGTAGGCCGCGGAACCTACTAACCTTCAAACGTTGGCTTCGCAAACTTTTGGGAGAGCGATACAGATAATTTTCGGCCGTTTATCTGCATTGCTCAAAATAATATTACGACAGAATACAATATTTTGTTTTTGCTAAGCCCCCAGGAAATGAAGCTGGTGGATTGTGGGCCCTTGCAATACACTCGTCAGCGTATTCCTCGGGTAACCGCAATCTCCATACCACACCCCCTGGAAGAATCTCAATATCTAAACCAGGCCAGTATTTATCTGGAAATCAGGTTATCTGCGAATACAAGAATAGACAAAGTCGGAGCCTATTATCCACAATAGGACCATCAATTATTTTCCTAGATCAAATCACAGGGGATTCAAGAGACCTGCGTCTAAAAGATTTATGGTTTTCACTTATTTTAGAATTTGGTGAATCCGACAAATCATTCGATTCATTTCTAATCTCACAAAAAAAATATTTCAACCCATGTTATCTTTTCCACCTCATAACACAATCAATAACTTAATCTTTTGAAGTTTGCAATTTTAAAATTGACGTTTCTTTTCATGCCATCGAGCCCGCCCGTTTTCGAAATTTTAATCTATCCAAACATTATTGAGTCCAAAACTTCCGTAACGCCTCGTTCGTTACGATGTAACTAAATCAGTGATGTCTTTAGGAACATCTAGATTTAGATATTAGATGTATATGCTCTGTCTCATTTCCGCAAGTAACTAGAGCGGTTGTTAATTAAAATTCGAAATTTGGATTCCCAAAAAAAATTTTAATAATAATTTCAGACGTTCAGGCTCATGTGTGCCACTCGTCGTTAATCAGTAATTTACAATAACGTTCGGCAAGAGATTGAGAATTAGTGAACCTTGAACAGTGCTTAATCGAAACCAATTGAAATGTATTTTTCTATTTCCACAATCTTCAATTTTATTTCTTTAAGATCATCCTCCTGCTGTGGACCTGCGTAACCAAACTGCTCGATTCCATGTAAAATTGGAATTTCACGTTTTGGTGCGACATCGATTGGATTCGTCATATAATTCCGTAAAACTGTTCGAAACCCCTCATCTAAAGTTACACTGGCTGCTAGTATTTGTTCACGATTGCGTAAATACCGAGTAATTATTTTGTTTGACGCTAGATATGAGGTTTGAGGAAGCTAATTAACTTCATCGAATACAAAAAAAAAGTGTTTATTTCATCAGTATTTTATTTTCAATAAGTTGAAATATTCGACCCGATGCACCAACCACACCGATACGCTAATCCTATCCGGGGTTGACAATATAATTATTCAAACCACAAACAGCCGCGCAATACTTGACCAATTAAGAGCAAAAATGTGGAGGGTGAAGAGAAAATCGTTATACTAACTATTGCCAGAAGAGAAAATCGTTATACTAACTATTGCTGACGGTAGAATGTGCAAACAAAGATTATGAATCTTGACTAGGTTATAGAAAAATTCGTTAAGCTAACTATTGTTGATGGTGAACTACACAATAAAAATCTATTACTCTCGATGATGCTGGTATTTGAACAAACAAAGATAAAAGTTGAATCTAGAAAGAAAGCAGGTATATTAAAGTTATGGCAGAAGGTGGCAAAAATAAAAAAACTTTCCAGACCCAATTCCGGGCAGATCTGGGGGTTCCCGAGACGCGAAGGTCGTAAAATACAAAAAAAAAGTGCAGATATATAAAAAAAGGAATTATCTATCAGCTAACCTAACATTATTCTAGCTAATGCTAATTGAATTGGGGAAAGGATCAACTAAGTAAAAAAAATTTCGTGTTTTACCGAACGAAAATATTATTATTTTGATTTTAGTTGGTCCTTTTCGCAATTTACCTTAATTAATTTCTTTCTTTTTGTTGTTCTTTATAATTTACGAATATATGTTGGTTTTGTTGTTGTATTTAATATTTATTCTTGATGTTGTATTTATTATTTATTCTTGACGTTGTATATATTATTTATTCTTGATGTTGTATATATTATTTATTCTTGATGTTGTATTTATTATTTATTCTTGATGTTGTATTTATTAGGGTATAATATTTAATTTAATTTGGTGCTGACCAATGTTTGTAAATGTAAAATGTTTTTAGAAAAGAGGGTATTAGTACCTAGTATTATCAGCTGTTATGTATTTATTGAATTATTTATTTATTTATTATTTATAATTATTTATTTATTTATTATTTATAAATATTTATTTATTTATTATTTATAAATAATGCTTTATTTATTTATTGATTTATTTGTTTATTTAATGACGGATGGAGGAAGGATAGACTAACCATGGAGTGTTCATCACTCTTGGGTTGGAGATGATGATCGCCGTTCTTTCTATTGCTTGGTTTTTGGTTTGTTTGTTTGTGGTGTTTATATTTTTGTTTTTATTTGGGGACCAATAAAAAAATGAAAATTATATTACGTTAAGGGATGGGAACAAGGAAAGGGAAGGGAACAAGAAGGGATAGATAAGGATGGGAAAAGGTAAGGTGGGAAAGGAATAAGGTAGGGTATGTGCTGATGGTGTCTCACCCAGTGGACGAGTGCTGATGGAATGGTCAGAAGATAAATCCTCTGAACCATCATTCAATCAATCAACACTCGCCAACTGCGATCCACGCCACCAACACATACGGAAAGGTGCTGTAGCAAAGGAGAACCAGTTGCTCATCAACATGAAGGCCGAGCGAGGTTCTTAGAAGAACTTCCTCGGTATCATCCGATGACAACCAGCACACCTAAGTCACAGGGAGCTAACATTGCCGGGAGGGGTCTCTAACGTTAGACAATGGTTAGCCGAATGAGCAACCTGATGCCACAACGAACCCAGAGCATAACCAGATGACCAGGCTGGATGTGGTAGGTGTATACACCAATCCACAAAAATCTAAGCCTGGCACCTGACTACCTCTAGCATTCCCCGTGCCAACAAGCAACCCATCCGTTACTAGGGTACGTGGGATTGTAACCCCCATTGAGAATAATTCCGAAGAATTATTCCCACCCTTGCGTTACAGAAAATACAACAGGAGTTACAGCTGGAGGCGTGGGGACGCAAACCCCCATCGAAGTCAATCTGAGGGATCTCAGACTTCCTTCGCTCCTGCGCGGCTGAAGGTTAGAGTTGCTTCCACGTCGCCAGAGTCTTATAATATTGTTTGGTGGAAATGGAAAGTTAATTTTTTTGAAGAAAAATTAAAAAAACATTTTTTTGAACATTTGGAGGGACTCCTCCAGAGTCCTACATTGCTGTAGAAACCCTTAGAGAAGCCCCACGTAGGGCGCCAATTTGTAATGAAGAGCTTTCTCATTGGCGAACCAATGAGAATGGCATAGCAGGATGCATACCTAGAGTAATTTTACGCCTTAACGACTAAAGCCCAGTCCTCGTGGATTTGATGGAGTAATACCTGCTGCTTCAACACAAATGCAGAAATATACGCAATTTACGAAAAGTTACAGAAATGGAAAAAAAAATACAAGTGTAAAATGGAGACTCTGGCGACCCCGTTTGCGAAAGACCTACGATCAGCACGTCCAACCCCCACAATCATTCCCATACGCTCACACACTCACGCTTCATACATGCTAACATTCACCCACACACTCAGACTGCGAAACAAGACACTTAAGCTCTAAGACCGGCCGCAAGTATCGCAAGTGGTAGTTATCACTATTTCGTTGTATGGCTGTCATCTGCTGACCCATATGATACGGCTCGTAAACCACTGCCATCGCTGGTACACCGTGAATCAGATCCTAGAGTACTGGAGAACGTCACACGCTATATTGAAAGCCTTTAGTGATGATTTTCCCTTTTTCTTTATTAATACCATTTTTAAATAAAATTTAAAAAACCATAAGTAATTGTAACGATTATCAGTGCAACCTGAGCCCCCAAAAAGGAGTAAAGATTGCCCTGGCCAACGTTAAAGATTTGACCATCTAGCTAGAAATCCGGACCCGCTTCTTCGGTTTGGCTCAGACGTATGTCTTTGGTCGTGGGTTGTCCGGTAACTAGATGGTCCTGGTTGGAAGCGGTTCGTAAAAATAATAAGAATCAACAGAAGAAACATAGACGGCCATCCCTACTTACCTGTCGTCCCTACGCCACTTAAGTATTATCACCTCACATTTTTACCAACTAGCGGAACTCTTACTCGAGGTGCTACAAAAAGTAACTCGAGATATCGCACGATACCACATTATACTAACCTAAAATAAATATAATTAACATGGTGGACTCACCTATTCCTGCGTGGGGTTCCAATTCGAAAAATGTTTCCCAATCGCCTGCCGTTACTCCAAAAAATAACAACGCTGGTAATTTAGTATTCAAATATTAAGCAACTTTATTTACTTATGAATTTTCTCAACTACTCAGGGTTAATCACATATATGAATTGCAATCATTTAATTAATAATTTTCTTCACAAAATTAGAATCAATTCTATGGAATTGCAATTATTTAATTAATAATTTTCTTTAGAGCTTAGAATCACTTCTATGTAATTGCAATTATTTAATTAATAATTTTCTTCACAAATTAGAATCAATCACTTGTATTGAATTGCAATCGTTTAATTTATAATTTTCTTAACAAATTAGAATCAATCAGAGATATTGAATTACAATTATTTAATTAATAATTTTCTTTAGAAAATAGTATCAATCACTTGTATTGAATTGCAATCGTTTAATTTATAATTTTCTTAACAAATTAGAATCAATCAGATATATTGAATTACAATCATTTAATTAATAATTTTCTTCACAGATTATAATCAATCACTTAGATTGAATTGCAATCGTTTAATTTATAGTTTTCTTAACAAATTAGAATCAATCAGATGTACTGAATTACAATTATTTAATTAATAATTTTCTTTAGAAAATAGAATCAATCACTTGTATTGAATTGCAATTGTTTAATTAATAATTTTCTTAATATATTAGAATCACTTCTATGGAATTGCAAATATTTAATTAATAATTTTTTTCACAAATTAGAATCACTTCTATGGAATTGCAATTATTTAATTAATAATTTTCTTCACACAAAAAAACAACGAAACACTAAAACCAGAAACCGACAATATCGAAACAAAACCAAAGACAAAAACACAATCTCTTTAACTAAATAAACACAAAGAAAAAAAAACGACCGTCCGCGTACCGTGCTAATTGTCGAGTCCCGACCAACCATTCTCCAACCTAACTCAAAACCTCGGTTTTATTTGATCCGTTCAAAAAAACAAAAAGAAATCGTCAAGTTGGTGAAAAAAAACCACAATTCCAGAAACCTAATTGTGTGAAAATAAATTTTCTCACAATTAAAACAAAGAAACCTATTAATAAACCGGGAGGCAGCGTTGCAAATGAAAAAGTCATTTGATGCCGGTTGATTTTTATTTAGTTTAATTAATTAACTCCAGCTAATGATAAATTTGGCGGTCAGCTGCTAGAGTAGTGGGGGGTGTGGTTGTGGGAGACTTTTAAACTGGTAAAAAAAAACGAATTCCAAAAGTAATTTGATGCCGCTTCAAAATTTGTATGATGCATGTTTACACCATAACAATTGAAAAAAAAGTCGTCAGCTGATTGGCGGATGGGGGATTATACGTCAGCTCCTCGTATACATCAGTATAAAAATGCAATATAGTCAAGACCTTTCTGCATAGGATCTTGATGAAACTGATCCAGGTTCACTTGAAAATGGAAAATCTGAATTAATTTTAAATTTGGACATTTGAGAATAAGTTTTTGCATACATTACAAAAACGAGTTATGAAAATTTTGATTGTGGGAACATTTTAAGTTATGAAAATTTTGATCTAGAGCATTTGTCTAGACTGAAGTTGAGACCCATATTTTTAGGAAATTGAAAAGCAGCTGAAATGTGGGAACATTTTAATTTAATTAAATGAGTTTTTGCGAACTAGCAAAACCGAAATATGGAAACTAGCTTTGAGAATGGGTGTAATGTAATGCAACATCAATATTAATTATTGATTTTATTTCTGGAATTGGGCAACTTGGGACGAAGGAACGTAATAACAGAAAATATCAGGAGGGCGGTGTGTTTGTGAATATCCTTCGTCACATAATTCCCAAACAAAAATATTTCCAACTCAAAAAAAAAATATAAGTTTATTTGTAAGTTAGGCAAACATGTCCAAACAGGGTTATTTCAATACCTGTCGTTTACAGTTGGTCAATGTATTATATAATTAATAAACCTAAAACATGACAAGAATTTGTTTTTTTTTGTAATACAGGTTATTTGAGAATGATTTTTGATTTACTTAAAAATATAAATTCATCAATTTAGGTAATATAATAAAAGAAAAGGTATTTGGTATGCTAATTAGTAATATTGAGATTAGAATCATTTCCAATTCAGACTACATGTGTCTCGCTACACGCACCGCCAGTTCACCCACCCACGCAACGACAAGCACGCCCCCATCCAATCACTGATACACCCTTTTTCTCACACATTCACACTTCTACGTAAAAAAAAATAAATGAAATAATCAAGTTCGCTCACCCCATGTTTAAATCCTCCCGAATTCCAAGTACTACGGCCTTAGCCCTCCATCCGTGATGATTAATCCAACAGGTAAAGTATCAGGAAGATTGAATATCGATGTTGAGTTGAACTTCGGTTGTAATCACACCCAAAACTTGATGTCAATTGAAATATGTACAATAAACGACAGCAACAGCAAAAACTTGTTACAAACGATGCGTTCCAATAAATACAATATACGACCACAATAGTACAATTTTGAAGTAAATGGTGATTTATAATATGCAGTAACAGCAAAAACTTGTTACAAACGATGCGTTCCAATAAATACAATATACGACCACAATAGTAAAATTTTGAAGTAAATGTTGATTTATAATATGCAGTAACAGCAAAAACTTGTTACAAACGCTGAGTTGAAATATGTCAAACATACGGCAGCAATAGCAAGACTTTGACACAAATGCTGCGTTGAAACAAGCAGTAATAGCAAAAAAATTTGATGTGAATGATGCGTTTCAATAAGCACAATTTACGACAGCAATAGTAAAACTTTGATGTAAATGTTGGTTTGTGATAGGTAGTAACAGCAAAAACTTGATATAAATGATGTGGTTGAATATGTACAATATACGTCAGCAGCAGCCAAAAATTTGTCACAAATGATGCGTTTCAATATGTACCATATACGGCCGCAATGGCAAAAATTTGATGCAAATGTTGGTTTGTAATAGGTATTAATAGCAAAAAAACTTGATATAAATGATGCGTTTCCATGAATACAATATAAAACTTTGATGTAACTGATGATTCGAAATATGTAGTAACAGCAGTAATAGTAAAACGTTGTTATCAAATAAGTAAAATAGATGATTTGATATAACTGTTGATTGGCAATATCATATAGTAGTAACAGCAGTACTTTGATACAAACGATGTGTTCCAATAAATACAATATGCGACAAACAATAGTAAAATTTTGATGTAAATGTTGGTTTACAATATGCAGTAATAGCGACAACTTGATAAAGATGATGTATTTCAATGAATAAAAAATCTGACAGCAATAATAAAACTTTGATGTACAGGTTGATTTGACAAATATAAAATATGCAGCGGTAACAGCAAAACTGTTTTACAAATGTTGAGTTGTCGTATAGAAAATATACGATAGCCCCAGCAAAAACTTGATACAAACGATGCGTTTCAATATCTATAATATACGGCAGCAATCGTAAAACTTTGATATCAATGTTGGTTGAAATATGTTAAATACACCGCAGTGACACTAAAACTTTGATCTCAACGTTGAGTTGAAATAATAACAAAACTTTGTTACACCGAAAAAATGAATTCTATTGACTTGCTGGCATTATATTTCACTTTATGAAATATTTCAAATTAAATTTTCTTTTTCTTTTATCAGAACAATTCACAGTACATACATATATATTTTTTTTTTGTAAATTAATTCCCAACTTTTGTAAATTGAGCGAAACGATAACTATGTAGTAGAATTAAATTTAAGACGTCACTGATTACTGTTATTTTATCTAACAATTTATTTAACAATTTATCAAAAAATTTAAAACTATCTGTAAATTTTTATTTAAGACATCACTAATTACTGTTATTTTAGCTAACAATTTTAGTAACAAGGTATCAAACAATTTAAAACTATCTGCAAATTTTTATATTTACGATATCACTAATTACTGTTACTTTAGCTAACAATTTACGTAACAATTTAACACACAATTTATTCTTTATTTTCAATAGTAAAACTATCTGTATTACAAACAAATAGCAAATCACAATTTCTATTTAAAATTTTTGACAAGGAAAATTTTTTTAACACCAAACAAAATATCAAAATGAAAAAGGTTTAACATACCAAACAAATATTACAGGCAAACGTTTTGAAAATTAGCCTCCCAGACGTCAAAACACGCACCAACATTCCAATAGGAAAAAATAGAATCCACTAAGAGACGTCAAAACAAAAACGAATCCAAAAATGTAATCGACTAAGAGATTGAAAAATTGTATAGTCATTCCTTTTATAGCAATTCTTTAGTATCGAAAAATTCGAAAAAGTGTTTTTGATGCAAGGAAATTAATTTACATTATGTAAATAAATGTTAGGACCTTTTTTCGTTAAAACAAAACTGTTTGTTACTTTGTAATACTTAACATTGCAAAATAATTTGACGGAATAAATTATTTCCAACACACTAGTAGGAAATATCAATGAATTAGAATGGATTAAACGCAAGTTTAATCGATTTTATGATGTTTACGTATTACAAAATAACAACTTACAACAGTATTACAGTGAAATTCAGATCCATAACGGAAAGATAATTTGATAAAAATACCCATATAGGAAATCGAATGCATAACGAATTGTAGGATAATAATTTTTTCTATTGCGACGATTGGACAAATATGCACAGCTGTTTTGAGGTTTGAAAACTTCGTTGATCAGGTACGGTTAGTGTTTAGAGAATTCAAATTTTTGCAGTATGGTAAAGTAATGCGGGTGAAAACGCAGTATGACTCAATAATAGGGGATTGTAAAAGAAATATTATTGTTAATTATTTTATGCTAAGAACAACTTTATGTACGGAAACTATATGAAAATATGACTATAGGTTGTGGATGGATGAGAAACTATTATGAGCTACGTATGTTAATGTAAATGATGACTTATGAGAAAACAGACATTGAAGAAATCGGGAACTTTACCGCTCTACATTATCATGCTCCAGTCTACATTGCAGGTCAAGTAATTTTTGGCAACGTACGGTCCAAAAAGAACTTGAAAAGACGTAGGTTGGTCTACCAGATATTCTACCATCGATCTCCACTCGATAACCCCAACCAAACAAGAACCAAAAGAAACTACTATAACACCGAACTAATTCCACACAATGGGTAACCATGAACAGGATTGAATCGAAATAGTATAATCGCACATGTAGCCGTTCAATCCAAGTGCAGCAAAACGCTTATAAGGAAATGCCGACCATACATATAGAACTGAATTGAAAACGAAATAGATCAAAAATATAAAAAAAAATCTTGTGAGGTAGAGAGAAAAAATAGTATACTAATCTATTGTAAGCGATGGATCAACAAAAACTTTCCAGATCCAATTCCGGGCAGATCTGGGGGTTCCCGGACTCGAAAGTCACCAAAAAAAAAATAACCAAAATAAATTGCGAGGAGCTCGAAAAGCGAAGTATCAGCTGCCATACCCTTTCACTATGGTTCTAACTACGTCTACGTACTTATGTCCTACAGGCTCGAACCCGACACCTGAACTATTAAGAGTCTCATGCTTCTCCGACTACGCTAGCCGGGCCACACTGTTGTACGCATCCGACTTGGTGATTCTGAAGTTTGCTCAAATAGTTTCAAAGTAACCAATTGAACCAAACTCAACACATTCAACCTCTGAATTTACAATTGCAACTATTCAGGAAAAAAAATTCTGAAATTGACCCTAAACAAGACATGAACTCCAAAGTTGATACACACTCGCTGAACTGTTATTTCGAAACGAAACCACCCTCACACTTTAAGGTCATTGATGTCGTTAAGTAGCGATGGATGTGAAACATAATTTTAAACGAAATATGATATCATACCGAGAAAAAAAATTTTACAGATTTTAGGCTCGAATGTCCTTAGAATGACAAACACCTTTATGTTTGGAAACCAGGTCTTCCAGTTCGTAGGCCGCGGAACCTACTAACCTTCAAACGTTGGCTTCGCAAACTTTTGGGAGAGCGATACAGATAATTTTCGGCCGTTTATCTCCATTGCTCAAAATAATATTACGACAGAATACAATATTTTGTTTTTGCTAAACCCCCAGGAAATGAAGCTGGTGGATTGTGGGCCCTTGCAATACACTCGTCAGTGTATTCCTCGGGTAACCGCAATCTCCATACCACACCCCCTGGAAGAATCTCAATATCTAAACCAGGCCAGTATTTATCTGGCCTGAAATCAGGTTATCTGCGAATACAAGAATAGACAAAGTCGGAGCCTACACTCAAAAAATTTTGTCCGTAAAGTTTTACTAAAAAGTGGTAGTTAAATGCTTTACGAACACATTTTAGTTAGCTTTTGCCACTTTTAGTAGAATTTACGAACATTTTTAGTTAATTTGATTACGGAGAGGTTTCCGTTTTTAGTTAAATGCTTTTAGTTAAAAGAAAAAAATCATTAATTTACTAACAAATTGAATAAATTTCAAATTTTTGTTAGTAAAACGGAGCTTATTGTTAGTAAAAAAATTATTTTACTAACAAATTTTTAGTAATACGAATGATAATTTTTAATTTGTTTGTAAAACAGGTAATATGTTGGTAGTACAAACAATTTTTACTAACAGTCTGTAAAATAGTTTGGACTAGTAAGTAAAACGAATCCCTAAAACGAAAAATTTTGTTAGTAAAATAATTTAAGATATAATATTTTACTAACAAATTTTTCATAATACGGCTCACAATTTTTAATATGTTTGTAAAACAAGGGTTTGTTAGTATTATTTGATTTAATTTGAATATTTCTTTGTAATACAAGAAATCTAGTAATACTAACAAATTTTACTAACACAATAGGCAAAAATCGGTCGTTTCGTTAAAAAAAAAGACAGTCGTTTGGAAGAACTCAGTGGAATAACTTTAAAAAGACAGTGCAGCTTAAAAAGAATAATTAAGCATGATTAAAGTGTTATAATAACAAAAGTAATTTAAAATAAAAAGAAATATAATAAATATTCAATATATTTAGTGATTTTATATAAATAAATAAATTTTTTTTTTTTTTTTTTTAATAAAATGTGTTGTGTAATAGGGTTTAGAATATGTGTCACAACAACACATAAATACCTTTTAAGACCTAGGTCTAGACCTGGGTCCCACAACAACTGGCGTTCTGAGGTGTAGATTAACGCTTTTTTTAAACATCTGTGGGTTGAAGCCACCTGAGACTAAGTGTTCCGGCAAACTATTCCATTTGTACGCAGTTCGGACAAAGAAGTCTCTCTGCGATCTGCCAATATGACAGCGCGGGATCTTTACCGTTTCACTGGTTGCGGCAGCCGATTGCCGAGTGGAACGGGGGTAAGAATAAGTTTGAGGCATGATGCCGCTGATTTCATCTGAGCACTGCTGATGACGATATTTGTAAAAAACAACGAGGTCAGCAACAGTGCGACGATGTTGTAGGGAATCAAGTTTTGATGTCAAAGTTCGATCACCTACAATTCGTATAGCTCGCTTTTGAACAGAGTCCAAGAGGGCCAAGATGGAAACAGAGGCAGCACCCCAAACTTGACAGCAGAACTCCATACAGGGACGAATATAGGACTTATAAACATGGAGCAATTGGTATGGAGTGAAAAATTTTTTGCATCTATTTAGGAGACCGAGTTTTTTAGACGCGCTTTTTGCCATCGCCATTACATGATCGTTCCAGAGTAGGTCATTTGAAACTGTGACACCCAATAAACGAATGTTTTTACATTCACCTATTGGTTCATCTGTTTATTAAATTAAAATAAATAAATTTCTTCCTGACATTTATTAAATGTATTATTATATTATGTAGTTAATTAAAAAAAAATTGTAAATTTTTAATTGGAATTGGATTTGGTGTATATCCAAAATTTATAAGGGAAATATTGCGTAAGTGTTTTTTTAAAAATGTAACATACTTTTATTGTAAACTTCTTTACTAAATCTAATAAAAAAACTAACAATTTTCGTAGTAATACTAACAAATTTTATTAATAAACAGTAAAAAATTGAAAATGTAAGTAAATCAGTAACACGGATCCGGTAAAGTAAATATATAGTTAAAATGTAACAAAACAATACTAGTTTATTTAATTATAATAAATTATGTGCTTTTACAGTATTTTTAATTACAGTACTTTTCAACGGAAACCTGGGACATCAACGGAAACCTGGGAATTTGCTTACTACATATAAAAATATAATTATAAGCAAATATTTTTTAAAATTTTTAAAATTTTATTACAAATTATAATAATTATATATTGGTTTTAGGGACTTGATTTTTGTAACTTACATGACCCGGATCACAAAATGTGTGTTATATTAATTAAAAAAATCTTACAAAATTTAAAATTAAAAACTTGGAATATTAAAATTTTGTTTATTTTATTATCATGAAATGTTTTAAATGTCATATATATTTTTCATGCTTGGATAATTATTTTGCTCATTTGAAATTAGAACATATGCTGAAAACATTCAGTAATTATTCTTGTTTGGAATGCAAACAAACATTGGTACTTCTTCTATTTTCAAAAAACATATGAGAAGAACTCACGCAAAAGTATTAGGAACATTTGATACGGCTGAATCGATAATAAATAAAACAAATGATTTAAATGAAAGTTGTAGTTCACAGCCTTATAATTTCGAAAATACGAGAAATATTGTTTCTAATGATGGTAATGTATCACAAAATATGGTTTCTAATGATGGTAATACATCACAAAATATTATTGAAAATTCATTGAAGATAAATGTTACTGATAATAAGCACATAAATATTGATGATATCATAAATGACTTAAAAAATCATTGTTTAAGGTTTTGTTTAACACTGCATAATAACAACCATTTTAATCGTAAAGATGTTTTGGATATTATATCTTTAGTTTCAAGATTTGTGGCCGGTATCTCAGATAGCCTACATTTTATAACTAATAATTTTATACCTGATTATTCGTTTTTGATTCTTGCAAAAATGTATTTAACTCTGTCAACACTGAATATAAATTAATAAAGAAATTAGAAGAATTAGATTTATATAAAAAACCATGTGAAATAACATTAAACCAGCAAATAACAGAAACATTTGATCATGGTCTGTTAACTTTTGGCGAAGATATTGCAAGGGGAATAATTTTTTCTTTGAAATCTCAATTTTCTAAAATTTTCAATTCGAGTTCGAGTTACCATTCAATAATTGGAATAAAGTCATACCGAAAATAGATGAAATTTTAAAATTAGAAACTATATCGAACAAAAATATAAAACTACGAGATGAATATATTAAAAAAAAATGATTTGATAAACAGTAAGTATAATTATAACCATAGTTATAATCAACAAATTTGAATACTCTTCTTTGTTTAAAACTTTTATCCAGTATAGATGTTTAACAATTTCTGAATCATAAGCTCTGGTAGCAAAACTGATTTATCAAACGTTCTCTTTTACAGATAACCCAAATGGTAGATCAGCTTGTATTTTAATGCTGTTGCAAGCATTGCTTCCACCTACAAAATGTGTTCGACGAACAAAAAGTTTTAACAAATCTAGTATCATGGATTCACAGAACAGTATGATTGTAATAATTAGTGATCCTTTGCAACTAGATAAATTTGTATCCAGTAACTCACCTATTCAGCTTTTTTTAACTTTTGTTGGAGAAGATATATTTTCTGTAAAATCACACTACGTCCATTTTGATAACATTAAATATAAATTGAACAATCCATTGAGAGCACTGGATGTTTGCTTCAAAATTTTTTATGTTTTCAATTTAAAGTATCCAGCAGCATCGGAAAATGTGTGGAAATTTTTGTAACATTCAAAAAATCAAGTGTCACTGCCAATGTGATCAATTTACATAAAAAATTATTTGAAACAAATTAATTAAAATTAACAAATTAACGTGTATGTATTGTATGTATATAATTTACGTATATACGTCTAATTAAGAATGTTTTTTTTAATTTAATTAATTTTTTTAATTTAAATAATTAATTTGAAAATTAATATTAATTAATATTTGATTTAATTCTTTAAAATATGTATTAGTTTAAATATTAATGTAAACTAATTTTTTTTGGTATATATTTGAAGCCTAAACAAAATGAAAATACTTTTATATTTAAATTATCAAAAATGTAAATATTTATAAATGAATTAAATAAATATTATTTTAAGAAATAAAGATTAAAAATATAACTATATATTCTTTTATAAAATTAAACGTTTTGTCATTTAAAAGAATTAAGGTTTTATTTAGTTAGTTCAAATAACAAACATTAATTTAAATTTACTACAAAATTAGTTTAAGTATTCGATTTTTTTGATTTTAAAAATGTTAATAGAACGGAATATTCAACTTAGTAATTTAGATAATTGTTAAGTTAGGTAATGGCTAAAGTTTAGTTAATGGTTAAGTACAATTATCTTCCATCTTCATAAATATTCGTTAGCAAACCTAACTAAAATTAGTAGTTTAATATTCCGTTTTACCATCCTTTTTTGAAACCAAAAATTACGGACACTTCTACTAATTTTTTGGTAAATTTAACTAAATGTTTGTTAGTAAAACTAAATAAAATTTTTAGTAATATATTCCGTTTTACTAACCGTCGAAAAATTCATTTACGGACTCTACAACTAACTTTTTGGTAAATTTAACTAAATGTTTGTTAGTAAAACTAACTAAATTTCTAGTAATAAGTTCCGTCTTACTAACCGTCGAAAAGTTCATTTACGGACCATTCAACTAACAGTTTTGGTAAACTTAACTAAATGTTTGTTAGTAAAACTAACTAAAATTTTAAGTTTATGTTCCGTTTTACTAACACGTAGAAAAAAAATATTTACGGACATTTTAACTTATTTTTTTTAGTTAAATCTAACTAAAAAATAGTTGGCTCAAAAACAACTAAATTTTTTAGTTAATTTAACTTGCAATTTTATTTGATTTTACGAACAAATTTTTTTGAGTGTATTATCCACAAAAGGACCATCAATTATTTTCCTATATCAAATCACAGGGGATTCAAGAGACCTGCGTCTTAAAGATTTATAACTTTATGAAAATATGACTATAGGTTGTGGATGGATGAGAAACTATTATGAGCTACGTATGTTAATCTAAATGATGACTTATGAGAAAACAGACATTGAAGAAATCGGGAACTTTACCGCTCTACATTATCATGCTCCAGTCTACATTACAAATTTAGGGTCAATATGACCAATTAAATAATTCTGATGGAGATTTTTCTGCAAAGGCCATATTAAGTTTTTCTTTGTTATATTATATTGTTACATCCTGGCATAACAGTATCTCAAGATACCGTTATTAACAACATGTATACATACATACATTAAATTTTTTTTTAAAAACTTAAGAAACTCAGTTTTGCATTCGATATTTAATTTGTTATTGCTGCCTTTTCTATAATATATATAGTTTAAATTATGCATCTTGAAAAAAAATTTATAAAATCTTAAATAAATCTTTTGGTCGATAAAACAGAACATTTATGGAATGAGCTAGCTTTACACGTTATCGATTATTTTTGTCTTTGTAAAAACGCTTATTAAGCCTGAAGCCAATATTTACAAAAGCTGCGATGCGTATACATCGTTTTCTATATAATATTACAGATGGGCTAGTGGATAGCGTGTAGGACTGATAAAGGATAGGTCGTGGGTATCAGGTAAATTATTTATAAATAAAAATCAGATAAATTATTTATGATATGACATGGTGGCGGCATGTCTTGTTTATAATTGTTTGTGAATATTTTGTTTTTCTGCAAGAACTGGAGGAACTTTTTCTGTTAGAACACTACAAAACTGCATGTAAGAACACTACTCAACACTACTCAAAAAATGTACGAATTACCAAATATATTGAATGGCAGTTTCATGGTTTTTAAACACACTATTATAAAACCTTTAAAACGAAAAATGTTACGATGTATTTATAGTTTATACAAGTCTGTATAAGGCTGCTTTAAAGCTTTTTAAAAACATACGCAACGGTAACGAAACGACATGTTTCGAATAAAGTTTGTTCAATAAACTTTTTGAATTCAAATTAAAATAAGGAATTGATTTTTAAATTGGTTTAGGTTAAAATTTTTATTATTTATTTTAATTTTTCTAAATTAATTTCATATACATGCAAAATGTGTTCAATACAATTTTTGGAAATTCAACACAAATATTTTTAATCGAAAAAATATTATTTGGAAAAAAAAAAACACTTTTAGAGTATACAGTTCGCATCATACCGTTTGCATCATCAAAAGTAACGTTTTATATTAAAACTTTAAATGGTTCCATTTTGAACCAATTCAAAGTGAAAACTTTTATAATTTGACATACATGTAGAGTAGATCACCAATGGAACGCCAAAAATTTGAAAATTTTTCAAAAAAACTACACAATTTTATTATTATTAAAATTTTTTATTTTTGGCTGACATTAAGATCTGACTGGTCCATTTTATTATTAAAAATACCAAAACAAGTTTATAACCGATCTAAATAAAATCGAAAAATAAACTGCTTTTCAACTGCACAGCTTGTTCGAGGTAGAGTAGATCAAAGCAAATTTCAGTTAGTTTGATTTTCAATGGAACGCGCCTATTATATCTTTATGATGACATTTATAAAGACAATGTTTAATGGCGTCTCAATTTCTATTCAAACCTATACTTACATTAAATTTTTTTTTGAATACTTAAGAAACGCAGTTTTTGATTCGATTTTTAATTTGTCATTGCTCCTTTTATTATAATATATATGTACATAGTTTAAGTTCTTGAATAAATTCGTATAATATCTTAAATGAATCTTTTGGTCGATAAAACAGAACATTTATGGATAGAGCTAATTTTAAACATTATCGACAATTTTTGTCTTTATAAAAACGCTTACTAAGCCAATATTTATGTAAGTTGTCATTCGCATACATCTTTTGCTAAAGTATATCACAGATGGTCTAGTGGATAGCGTGTAGGACTGACGAATGATGGGTCGTGGGTTCAACTCCAGTAGCAGGTGTCAAAATTTATAATACAAAATTATATACAAACTAAAATAGGAAAAATACTATAAAATCTTTTGCATCGCTGAGTTGCTTTTTACAATTTGTGAAAGCTCGAAGAGAAGCTGCCAACCAGTTAATAGGTCGTTTGTCGTTCTATTCAGAGCCTTTCAAGAATCATTTAAAATGACTTGATCACCGGCAGTGAGAATTATAGCGTCGATAAAAATTAATCATTCCAAGAAATCGACGGAGTTGTATGACAATTTGAGGAGTGAGGAAATTGAATGGTGGAGAGATATATGTCGAAGCTCAAATGGTGTAGAGATATCTGTCTTAGGAATATTAGTAAACTCGCACTGGGTCATAAGTCAAGAAAATAATACAACCTGCAAGTTGTTGTGAAAACGTCTGAAGAAAATGCATGTTGTATTTGTCGGAGACTATGATTTACTGTAAGCCACGGTAATCACCGCAAGTCACCACCTGTTTTCTTTTCAACCAAGTGCAGAGAACTGGACCATTAACTACTAGAGAGTCTACAGATGCCTCGTTCTCGCAAAAAGTCAAATTCCGTCTTTGCAGTTTTATGTTTGTTAGCTGTTAGTCTGCGAGTTTCGGAGGAGTAATTATTATGTCCGGTACTTATTATCACATGTGTCACATTTTATTTCACAGCTGAAGAGAGTCCCGAGTCAAAGATTAATTCTTTGAACTCGTCTAATAGCTCGTTAGTTTCACGAGAAAATTTATAATTTATAAAAACTTATAATGAAGGAGTAGAGATAGAAGCTGTCACTGTTGATGTGAAAATATCAGAGAGTTGGTCGATAATAAGTTTCCGTTCCATATCCACCAGAATACCATATTTGTCCAAAGAGTCAGCGCCAATCATTGGGACAGAGACACTGTTAATACTAAAAGAATGAACGCTGAAGACCTAAAATCAACGTTAAAGTTTTCGTTCCATAAGTAGACACGGTAGTAGAATTCGCTGCAATAAGAGTGAAGTTTGGTTTAACACTGAGCTTTTGAGCGCAAGTAGTTGGAATTACCGATACATAGGCACGTAATTGTATCTTAAACCATCAAAAGGTTGTTATGATGGTGATCACCGCATTTCTCTATAAGCGGCGAGCAATATAGTTTTATGAATTATTAGAGAATGAAGCAGAATGGAAGCATTCAGGATGGCATTATTGAGCAAGGTCACCGAAACGATGGTAATAGAAACAAATGTCATATAGAGCAATTCCACGTCACCGCAACAGCATTTGTTCTAGCATCCTGACTGACCCCCTTTGATTTCGATAAAATTTCATACACAGATAGCCAATGACAAAATAAAAATACTGTTTCCTTCGAAAAATGATATTTCGCTCTGGAGATGACACATGGTGGCGGCAAAGTTTTACGGGTTGGCGAAACATTAGTATCTTTGGCGACCGATTGCTAACGATTGACTTAACCGATTTAAGTAATTTATAGCTCATTAGAAAGGTAATTGATATAGGCCTTATAAAAAAATTATTTAAAATTTTGTAGTAATTTTTTAAAACTGTCTTAAGCTTAAATAATATTCTCAAAGATGGCGTTGTTAAGGGTACCCTCACTTTTCCATAAAAAAAATGTTTAATTAATTCTTCATCTAAATCGAAAGTTTCCCAATTGCATAATTTCTCGTTTTGAATACAAAATTCTTACAAAATTTTAATTTCCCTTTTTCAAATTTTGTTTTTTAAACAATGCAGTCTATTTAATTAAAACCACCTGAATTCTTGTTTTATAGAAATTTATTGACCATTTAATTATTTTAAGGATACAAGTTAAGTATTTGAGGGTGTGGATGCTTTTTTACATAATTTACCTTTTCTCCCATTTTTACCTGTCGGAAATTAATTTTAAATGCATGAACTAATCGAGTACCGTAATTTAATTACCTATTAATGATAATATCTGTCATAAAATGAGAGCACAGTAATCAAAAGAATAGTCTTTAGAGATATTTTGATCGTACAGCATTCATCACTAAATTCATTTGTCAGTCTTGTTAAAAAAATATTAGTGTTGTGTTAGCAAAGAAGTTTTAAAGCGTATTATAGTTAAAATAATTTTTTTTTAAAAACAGGAGTAAATATCATTGTATAAAACCATTTGGTATCGGCAAGTGTTCAAAAACTTTACGAAATCTTACACCTGAAATTCAGAATAAATTACATTCGATACATTATGTGTTTGATATTCATATGCGAATGCGAATTTGTTCGTCTTGTAGAATTCGTCTCCTAATGATCAGTTCCACTGGAGGTTTTGAAGCTAAAAATACAGGTGATGCAGAATCAAGTTCGAGTGATGAAATATTGGAGGTACAGCAACAGCCTATCAGCGGACCAAGCGTTTTACGAGATATTATTTCATCACCAACGCTAGTTAATATGGAACGTGATGAGCTAATTAATCGTGTAAATGAACATATTGTGCCATTTGTAGCTAAATAAATTTGTCCTATTAATCGAAAGCGGTTATGTCGCAGTTTTGAGTATGGAAAGGATAAATCGGAGCAACTGGGTAGAAACATTCAAAATATTTTAATTGATGAGACTCTTGATTCTTCTGATGAAATAAAAGTGCAATTAAAATACATAAATTAACACACAGGCTAAAATTATTAATACCCCACCATTTGGTTGCACAACAACAGTTCATGTATTTGGAAAACACAAAATCAAACTTGAAAGTGAAAGAGTGCTTAGTACTTAGATTTTTCGAAAAATTGCTCTTTTTTCATTCAAGATTCTGTGCAGAGTTATCATTGAAATAATTCACAAGCTACGATACACATAATTTTTCTCACTATTTACTTCTCAACATGAGTTTTAATATATACGAGGCACATTTATTTATAATTAATTTCCGACTGGTAGAAATGGGAGAAAAAGTAAATTATGTAAAAAGCATCCACACCCTCAAATACTTAACTTGTATCCTTGAAATAATTAAATTTCAATAAAACAAGAATTCAGGTGGTTTTAGTTATAAAGTGATAAAAACGGTTTAGTGATAAAAACGGAAATTAAAATTTTGTAAGAATTTGTTTTCAAAACGAGAAATTATGCCATTGGGAAACTTTCGATTTAGATTAAGAATTAATTAAACATTTTTTTTCTGGAAAAAAATGTGGTAAAAGTGAGGGTACCCTCAACAGCGCCATCTTTGAAAATATTATTTAAGTTTAAGACAGTTTTAAAAAATTACTACAAAATTTTAAATAATTTTTATAAGGTCTATCAATTAAAATGTACGTAAAATTAACTGAAATTGCCGTTGATTCAACAATCAACATATATTTCAGTTACTTTTGATCCTACAAATTGTTCGTTAAATTCAACAACTGATGTCTGTTAATCTTATTTTACTAATAATTTTCTACATACGGTTAGTAAATTTAACAGACATGTCTGTTGATAGTTACGAACAAGAGCAACAAACTGACTGTTAAAATAACAAACAGGTTTGTTGAAATATTTTCTACAGCATGTTTGTTTAGGAACAAACACTATTTACATTCGACTCCTTTAAATCAGAAAAATAAAACTGCGAAAATAATAACATGAAATTGTATTGTAATTTTTTTTTTTTTTTTTTTTTAATAAAATGTGATGTGTAGTAGGCATTACAATATGTGTCACAACAACACATAAAAACCTTTTAAGACCAAGGTCCCACAACAACATGCGTTCTAAGGATGTTAATGGACGCAAATCTGTTTTTTTTTTGTTTTTTTTTAATATTTTTTTGTTAAGTAATGGATAACTAAACCATAAATCCTATCACATATAAAATATGACATAGGCCAATATTTCGTGATAGGATAGGGAAAATAAAAATAAAATAAGAGATAAAAAGCAAATTTGTTTTACAAACTTGCAGGAACAAAACTAAAATTGGTTTGCCAATAGTCCAGCCAATGGCATAATCCCTGATTATGGGACGCAGTATATTTTTCAATGATTAAAGCTCAGATATGTAGTTATATGAAGGCTCGTTTCATCGAGCAAGCTACAGTGTTCCAGCATCAAGGAATATTCATTAGCTAAGATTGAGAGTGCTACCGTTGACTGAATACAGTTCATCCGCCAGCACCCCTAAGATATCACCTTGGCTAGTGATATTTCACTGCTATTGCCAGTGGTATGTGATATCTCACGTTAACTCATATGCTAATAGCAGGGACTGGAGTACGCGGGGTTGTCTCACCCGTGGATCAAAAAAATAGAAAAAAATTAACAAATTAATAAAAACTGATCCCTCCATGCTTAAATTTTTATTTATTTTACAAAATATTTACAAGTGTATTAAACATAACTACTGAAAAGAAATAATCAATATTTTATTCAAATCTAAATTATTGTACTACATATATTTCCTTTCAAGTTTAATATTTAAATTATGAATTACTTGTGTCCGAAATTAAATTTATAATATCGTTCCCCATAAAAATTGTCAAAGCTGCTTCTCTTTTGATTTTTGAAATCCACTGCTTCTAATTGATTGAAATTGATGCACACACTGCCTTAGATATCGACTGTTAAACACTTCTAATGTTCTGCGTGCATTCTAATGTGTATTCTGCATGGGTTTTGGAATTGGTTGCTAAATTCAAACATTAAAAATATTAATATAAAAATATATTATTAATATTGTATACAAAATATTGAACAATTTTTATAAAATAAGCCATGATGCACATTGCACATTAGACATGACCTAACTTATCAAGTTGTTATTTTTATCCCTCCCACCGACTAATTATGTTCCATTTGACTCGAATATGAAGTATATGCAGTTTTATTGAAATCGGAAAATAATTACCCACCGCGCAGTTGCGTCGAAGATAAGAAAATTAGCAGAATAAAAGGATTTTTTATTTTTATCATATATATTCATCTTAAAACATAATATATCTCATTATTTTTTTTTTTTTTAAAGTCAATTAATTTACGATTCCAACGAGCCTAAGTATGTAGAAATCGATCTTAGGAAAGCGTTTTTATCGAATTTCTTCTTCTTAAATCCAAAAAAAAATTTTCATCGAAAATTCAGAAAAAGTAAATTTTTATGGATTTAGACTTTGTTTGAGCAACCCGAATTTTATTTTGGGATACTTGCATGCGCAGCATTAAAACAAAAAAATGAAAAAAAATAAAATGAAAGGATATCTAAAAAGAAGTTACGGTTACTACGGGCTGTTTATGATCTCAAATTTGGAAAGACCACAGCACCCGATGTTTCGCTGTTCAACAAATTTCAGAAGGCATGGGACGATGGTAAAATTAATCCAAAAATGTTCAAAAGTGGAATATCGGACAAAAAACTTGGAAACAAAATACCAAAACACACGTGTGAAGCTCTAGTAATTTTTTGTCATGAAGAGTTGAAAAAATCACACCCACGCAGCGACTTTCAGCGAAATTCAAACGCCCAGGTCCGACGAGTCACGCCCGCTGAATGGCTAAAGCCATTTATCTCCTGAAGATATTTTTGTTTCGTTGTCAGTATGATATTGCAGTTGGAGATTTAAATAAAGTTCGAGACGTTTGCATTTTTCTGATTATGTTATATGTAAAAGTATGGTTCAAATGCATAGATGGAACAGCAGCCGCAAATCAGGATTTGGATTTCATCAAATCGGCCATCGCTTATAAAAAATTGACAAAAGAGTTTCAGAAGAAATGTTGAGCAAAATTTGTTATCATCTTCACTATTTAACGGAAGAAAATACTGGCATGGCTTTTTTCGACCCAAAGATTTCGTTGATGAAAAACGAAAAATGGATCAACACTTTGAGGTCCCAGCTAGAGACATCCCCATCGCACCCCAAACTCGCAAAAAAGATTTTGACGCAGTCAAACATATGCGCCTTTTTGCTAATAAGAACATTAGTGATTTTGTCACAAAGAAAACTCAGAATTTTTTTAATCTATTTAGAATTTGTATTGATTTTTTGCTACATGACCCATCGGAATGGTCAACGAATGAAGATTTTGTCAAAGCCACTTTGTTTTGCCAAAGTTTGCATGTAATTGTTAATGATACCGCCGAACGCGATGTTAAGTTGATGACGGAATACAACAACATTCTAACTAAAGACGAGGAAGGTACATAATACACCATTGAGGTGGTCGAAGACTACAGATCCAAATACCCATCATACAATAAATCTAGTTTGATGCATTGATTTTTTTGGAAAAATGTTGCTTTTGAATAAAAATTATTACAAATTTAATCATAAAAATTAGTTTTTTCTCTTTAAAAAAAAGATTGTTATAAATTAAAGGCTCGTATATGTAAGAAGAAAAATTAAGATAAAATCGCTTTCCTAAGATCGATTTCTACATACTTAGGCTCGTTGTATTCGTAAACTAGTTAGCTTTTAACAAAAAAATCAAAATTATGAGGTATATTATGTTTTAAGGTGATTATATCTGATAAAAATGGGTAGCGAAATCCGAAATTCGACGTCCACGCCGTACTGCCTGGTTAATGCTGACAGAATTAGGTTGGTGTACCGGAGACAAGCAGGGTAAAAACTGCTTAGTCAACCATGGTACATCATGGCGAATTGGCGCCTTAAAACCAATGCGACTCAAGCGTCTGTTCTCCATGTTAGGGGCGGCTTGAAGCGGGCGTCGGTCTTGGATCAAGCGGCTCGCTATATAAACGTGTAAAAAGGTTGTTTCTGGTAACCTTAAGATGCAGAACGGACCCATTCACGACAACTTGGGTTGGGCCTAAGGTTAACACCCTAACCCCGGAAAAAAATTATTTGTTAAATTTGGAAATCAGAAAAGAAAAACAGACCCGGACAAAAACAACAGAATTTTACCTGGACGTGAAAAAGGACCAGACTACCGAATCGGAACGTGGAACGTGCGCAACCTGAGCGCTCCTGATGCTCTTATAAGTCTAGAAACAGAGGCTGAGAGGTATGGGATGGATATCATAGCTCTGCAAGAAATTAGACAGCCAATAATCGGAAAACAAGATTTGGATAGTCACTCTCTATACTGTAGTGGTCATCCTTCTCGAAGAGAATTTGGAACTGGCTTTCTTGTTGGTGCACGCATACAAGAAGCCGTGATGAAATTCATCCCGGTCAGTGAGAGGATTTGCTACCTACGTGTTCGTGGTACATATAACAATATTTCTCTTATTGCCGTGCATGCACCTACTGAAGCTAAGACCGTCGACGAGAAGGATAATTTCTACATAGCACTGGAAGAGGTTATGAAACAAACACCAACACGCGACTTCACTATGGTTCTTGGTGACTTTAATGGGCAGGTTGGAAGAGATATCTCTTATGGAAATGTGGTGGGCCCCAACAGTCTGCATTTGAATTCGAATGATAATGGTGAGAGAATGACTGAGTTTGCATTATCAAATAATTTGAGAATTGCCAGTACTTTCTTTCCGCACCGATCGATTCATAAGCAGACATGGGTCTCACCGAATGGAAACACTCGAAATCAAATTGTTCACGTGCTAGTTACAGCACGTTTCTTTTCGAGTGTTCTGGATGTGCGATCCTTTAGAGGGGCATACATTGGAAGTGACCACTTTCTTGTATGTGCTAAAATAAGGTTCCACTTCCCAAACCCAAGCATTCCGAAATTCAATCAACGGAAACGATTTAACATCTCATCACTAAAGAATGCAGAAACAGAAGAGAGATATCAAAACCATATTTCCGAAACATTGGAGAAATCAGAAACCATTAATGGAGACGTCAATAAGTCATGGTATTTGCTCAAAGATGCTGTTTTAAGCGCTGCTGAGGGAATACTTGGACGACCACAAAACCACTCCCAGAAGCCATGGATGGATCAAGCATGCCTTGACGCTATTCAATACAAAAGAGATTGCTATCTGAAATGTCTGCAAGGACGCAACACCAGGTCCACGAAGGAGAACTATAAACTGGCAAGACAAGCCGTTACAAAGCTATGTAGACGAACGAAGAGAGAATGGTGGAAGAGAAAGTGTGAGGAGATTGAAAGCTTCAATAAGGAACATCAATCGCGTAACTTCTTTCAACAGGTTAAAACCTTAAAGAAGGGCCCTCAAACTAGATCGACTGCTATTCAAAACGAAGATGGGGAGCTACAAGTAGACCTTAAAAATATTTTAGATACTTGGGCCGCTTATTTTGAGAAGCTTCTCAACTTAAGTGACCAGAAACAAGTCGGGCGACGAGCAAAGCTTATTCGTGCGTCAAAGGTACATGTAGACGAACCCACCAAAGAGGAATTCGATGCGGCGCTGTCAAAATTAAAATGCAATAAAGCACCTGGTATCGACGATATAACATCCGAAATGATTGTACATGGTGGTGAAACTCTATCCCTAAGATTGTTTGAACTTGTTCAAATGATATGGAGGACTGAAGCCATGCCACAGGACTGGAACACAGCTATGCTGATACCAATCCATAAAAAAGGTAATCGCCTACAATGTGCAAACTACAGAGGAATCGCTCTACTCTGCACAGCATATAAGATCTTTTCTTACATTTTGCTATCCAAAATCAATCCTTTTGCTGAACAACTGTTTGGAGAATATCAGTGTGGCTTCCGGCGGGGCCGAGGTACCACCGATGCACTTTTCTCGATAAGGATGATTTTGGAAAAGTGCCGAGAGTTCAACATACTAGTGCACCAACTCTTCATTGATTTCAGGTAGGCCTACGACTCTCTCGAACGAGAGACTCTATGGTCTGCTCTGGTGTCAATGGGAATTCCTGGTAAACTGGTATCACTATGCAAAATGACAGTACAGAACTCTCAATGCTGTGTACGAGTAGAGAACGAAATATCAAGGTTTTTTAAAGTCGACTCCGGGTTAAGACAAGGTGATGCTATCTCTCCTATACTTTTTAATTTAGCCTTGGAATATGTGTGCCGTCAAAAGAAACTACCGACTAACAACAATATTTTGTCAATAAACTCAGTACAGATGATTGCATACGCTGATGATGTTGTCATCCTCGGCCGAAGTGAAACTGTTATGAGTGAGACTTTTAAATCGCTTGAGAGTGGAGCTAGAAAAATTGGTCTTCAAATTAACTACAATAAAACCAAACATATGAATGTTTCAAGAGAGTCTGAAAAGAAAGATTTGATGTGCGGCGATGAACGCATTGAGGGAGTTGAATCTTTTAAATATTTGGGATCAATGCTTGACTCAAACAACAGCATACTTACAGATATAAAAGCTCGAATCGCTGCAGGTAATCGAACTTTCTACTCAATCAAACCTCTCCTTGGATCTCCGTATGTATCAACTAACACCAAGCTCAAGTTATACAAGACATTGATTAGACCGGTTGTGATGTATGGATCACAAACGTGGACCCTTACACAAAATGACGAATCGCGTTTATCTGTATTTGAGCGTAAGATATTACGCTACATTTTTGGTCCACTTAAGACAGACGATGGAGAGTATAGAACCCGATATAACTTTGAGATCAGAGACCTTCTTGAGGGTCCTGATATAATAGGTTGTATCCGTTCTAATAGGATTGCTTGGTTTGGGCATGTTCTACGAGCCGATTCACAGTCTGGAATGATTATAAAAATGTACGTTAGTACCCCAGGGAGTGGGCGACCGCGAGGTAGACCACGACTACAATGGGAGACTGACGTAATAAACGACCTTAAAAAAATCGGCTGCCATGGTAATTATGTCGCTGTTGCGAATGACCGTGGTGAATTTTCGAAGCTGATTAGCCTGGCAACGCTCCTACATGGAGCATGAACGCCGTTAAAAAAAAAATAAAAAAAAAAAAAAAAAAAAAATATCTGATAAAAATAAAAAATCCTATTATTCTGCTAATTTTCTTATCTTCGACGCCACTACGCGGTGGGTAATTATTTTCCGATTTCAATAAAACTGGATGCACTTCATATTCGAGTCAAATAGAACATGATTAGTCGGTGGGAGCGAAGAAAATGACGGTTTGAAAATTGTTCATACATATCTGGTCATGCCTATTGCACATCCTTGTTTATCTATCTTGATTTTATAGATCTAAATATTTTTATTTAATTCAATTTTTAATTAATTCTAAACATAAAAACTTTTCAAATATTAAATTACAATTCACCTGATTCAATTCACTTAATAATTAAATTAATTCCTTTTATTTGAGAATCACCTTTTTTTTTACAAATAACTCACTTTTTCAATAATTTTACTAACCACACCAGTTAAGTTGGGCATATAAATATGAATAGAGAACAAAAGTTTTAGCACATTACGCACAACAAATTGTTTCATTCCTTTGTTTTCTTTTATTTCATTCAACAATGAAAATCAACCAACAGTTTGTAAGTGTCGTTTAAAATGTTTAACAGACATGTTTATTGAAAATTGGAAATTAACGGACATGTCTGTTGGAACAATCATATTCAAACAACATGTCCTTTTAATAAATTCAAAGTACAAAAGTTTTTTGATTTTTACCTACAAATTTTTTTGAGTGTAATGAGCTATAAATGACTTAAATCGGTTTAGTCAATCGTTAGCAATCGGTCGCCAAAGATACTAATGTTTCGCCAACCCGTAAAACTTTGCCACAACCTTGTGTCATCCCCAGAGCGAGATTTCGTTTTTCGAAAGAAACAGTATTTTTTTTTGTCATTGGCTATCTATCTGTGTATAAAATTTCATCGAAATCAGAGGGGGTCGGGAATATCGATGTTGCGGTGACGTGAAATTGCTCTATAGAATAATTGTGAAAGTCTTCAGTTCGATGGTGATCTGCGATTGTTACTTCCGAGAGGAAGTTCTAGATCTTGACCTAGTTGAGTTAGATAATATTTGACTAATTGCCGATAGTTGTTTTTTATTTTGAATTTCTAAGTTCTTAAATTGCTGTTGAAACAATGAGATTTCAAAATTGAATTTTGTAGAATTATCATTAAAAGTTAGTGTTGCGAAGGTTGTGAAACTAAAAAAAATGACGGGGACATCAAATCACTGAACAGCATCTGCTGCGATGACTACAGTGTCAAGATGGTCATTATTAGGTGCGATAACGGTTTTCACGTGAGGAGAAAGTTGTTTACTCCATAGAACTCTCAGTGTGTTATCGCAACAACTCGGATGGTTGTTTATCGCCAATATCCATCCCTAGGAGCACCTGATAAGAAGCGCTTGTTTCATTGAGTCATATAGTCGATCAAGATCAGGATATGCGATGACGTCGCTAACCAGTGGGGTTGCGACAAAATATACTAAATTTATATTTTGGGAAATTGTAACTCGATCGTCACTGACCTGAGCCTCTAGTGTAAGAAACTTTAGGATTAAAACCTAACGTCGATATCACTACAAGGAGAATGATCATCATAAGTTGTTTTTGTTGAAGAAGATAATAATTTGGTAGCTTCTGCTACAGCTCGTACAATTGCGTCTTCGAGATCACATTGCGAAAATATTTTGGAGATTTCCTCAGTTTTTGGAGAAGCCGCGTCCACTTTTTGTAAAATATTTAGATTCCTTAATCATCGCGATAGGTAGATCTCTTATCAATAATCAAAAAAAATCACTTGTTTAAAGATAAGAATAAAGAAAAATAAACAAGGTGTTTAGTAAACAAATTAAAAGTTAAAAAGCGGGACGCAGCAAAGAAAAAAAATTAAATAAACAAAACTCACTCCAACGTGCTTACTAAAATCAATCCTGTGGCTGCTTCCTCAACTTCAGTTGAATGATTGACCTCCTGTGTCCGGATACAGCAGTATCCCTATTTTTGTAATAATTCTTTTAAAAAGAATTTTCACTGTGACTGGTTCAAAGCCCTACAATATTGCGCAATGGATATATGTAAGAAAAGAAGAAACAAAAATAGAAAATATGACAAAATATAAAATTTAATACAGAAAATTATCGGATTTTATAATGAGATTTTGTTATGCGAGTTTTTGAAAAAACACATAAACCGAAACCCGTATATAAACACAGGTCGAACTGCACAGTAAGAACACACTTTAAAGTTTAAGCAGATTGTACATGTTGTTTTGACTAATAATAAGATTGAGGTATAACGTGTACCAAGTTCCAGCATGTGGCAACGTATACCGTCGTTTAATTTTTTTTCGTATGGAGACATCAGTTTTTAGTAATTTGTAAATTTGTTGTTAATTTTGTATGCACATGTGTGACCCTGCGTACTCCAGTCCCTGCTATTGACATACAAGTTAGCGGGCATTATAACATTCAACTGCCAATAGCAGTGAAATATCACTATACAAGGTGATTTCTTAGGGATAACGTCGAATGAACATTATTCAGTTAACGGTAGTTCTCTTAATCCTAGTAATGGCGTTATGGAGTATTCCTTGGTGATGTGATTGCATATAACACTTGCATATACTACTTTTATTTGTGGCCTTCAATCATTGAGAAAAGACAGTACCGTCATGATAATTAATTATTGTGATTTATTAATTTAACAATTATTTTACATACACTGTTTACACAGCAAAACTTTTTTGAATTTTTTTCTTTTTTTCATCATGTAGCTTTTAAAATTTGACCGTCCTTAAAATTTTGCTAAGTTAGTTATCCATTTAAAAAAAAAACAAAAGCAAACGAAACAACTCGCATCCATTTAGAACGGATGTTGTTGTGCGTCATAGATCTGTCTATCTATGTTTTGTTGAAACAGATTGTAATTCCTATTACATGACAAATGTTATTAAAAAATAAATAGCCAAATTGCATATTACATAAAATAAACTGCACTTTCTGATAATATTTGACTGTTGGTCCAAGACATGGTTGAAAAATTGTACTTTTACTTCTAAACAGTAAAAACCGGCTCAATTTGTTGTTGTAATAATGAGGTAAATTACAATAGGAACGGAATTTAAGAAATCATTATAACACTAACAGCTCATAAATTTTCTTTGGAAAGTTGGGAAAGTTGTGTGAAAGCGATCCAAATCAAAGCAATTCAATATCAAATTGTGACGGCTCCTCTAAGTACAAAAATTATGAATAAGGATATGAATTTTATAAAAGTAGTTTTAAGTCTACATAGACCACGCTTGTAACATCACTCCATTAATATATGAGAACTTATTGGAATTTCTAAAAAATATATGCAAAAATTTTGAAAAAAATGGTAGCCATATTTTGTTTATTTATAATAAATAAATTTTAATTTATTAAAGTTTTTTATTAATATAATAAATATACTTTCGTTTTGATATTTCACAAATATTTTTTAGTAAACTCAATTATTTCAATGGAACAAAATTTGCATTTCCTTTACGCTTAGATACATTAACTCTACCTGTACCCTATTTCACCAAACTTACAAATTTGTAATTTCATATAAATTTTTACAAAATTTGTGAAAATTTGCATGAAATTACAAATTTGTAAGTTTGGTGAAATAGGATACTGGTTGTTGATATTTTAAACGAACAAAAACACAAACAAAAGTATGTGTGAGTTGTTAACGATATTAAATTCGAAAATTTAATTTTTTCTGTGATATTTTGTTATATTTTTCTAACAGAAGAATAATTTACTTCAAAACATTAAAATAACAATAATTATTTTATAATCATAAAAATAGTTATAATAATAATATTAATAATAATAATTATAATAATATTTAAAAATTAATAGTATATATATGTGTATGCATAGAATTTAAATTAAATTATTTTTAATGTTATTAATTAATAAATCAATATGAAAAATAAACAAAAAACTACAATATAAGAAACACCAATTTATTAGGACTTCATGATCAGCTGCCTTAATTTGGATCGTTTTCTTTTGTTCAATAAACTGGTTTATTACATTAACTAATCGGAAGCAATATTAATATTTGATTTATTTATTTAAATACTTTATTGATAAATATTTTTACACTGATATTTAATTATTATATAATTAATTTTTTTTATTTTTTCTTTTAAGCCATTCAACCCATTTAATTCAGTCTTCTTTGGTACGTGGTAACAAAAAGCAATTATGAACTGCACGTTATTATTATTAAAAATACAATTCCTTTCGAAATTCTAAAAAATTCATATTTAGTTTTTTAATTTCAATTAATTTTTTTTTATGAAAATTATAATATTTTTAACTAAAAAAAATATTTAATTATTCAATAATTTTTTTTTTTAATTTAAATAAGTCGTTATAATTTTTTGTTTTTTGATTTAGTGAGTTTTGTTATTTTTAGTTGTCGTAACAATAAACAAAGCCGAATTAAAGAAATTTTGTTATTTATAGTATTTGTTTTTATTTGTTTTAATAAAATATGACTAATATTAAATGTGAAAAAGAAATAAACTCTCTGTTAAATAACATAATAAAATTACGGTTAAAAAAAATTAATATAATTCGAATATTTTGTTTGATTGTTATAAAAAACTAATAAATATTACTTAAACAAATAAGTTCAGCTTTTTGTTAAGATAGTCTTTACTTCGGCATTCTCTTTTTCTTTTCGTAATCTTTTGTTATTTTGATGATGTCTTCGTTGTCGTCGGCATTGATGATTACAGCATTCATTTATGTCTAAATTTTGTTGTTGACTCTTTTTTTTGTTTCCGTTTATTCGATTATTGCAAACAGAACGTGTGCAACGTTTTCGACTGCATGTTATAACACCATCCTTTAAAGAAAAATTTGAAAAGATGTTGTTAAATTATGATTAAATTCATCAGTATTTGATTTTTTAATAATAGAAAATAGCAACAATTGAAATGTTTCATTCAAACCACAAATAAAGTCCTACATTTGTTGATAAACCTATGTTGGACTTCGGTTTTGGTGATTGACAAAAGGAAGAAATGTAGGTTCTTCAGGAGAAACACGAGCAATATTCAGATGGAATGAGTGCAATTCGTTAGCAACACATATCATCAATTTTTGTTAATATGTAAATTGTTTTTTAATTTTTGATCTACGGGTGTAAACCCCGCAGCCCCCTGTACTCCAGTCCCTGATATTGACATATGAGTTAACGTGTGATATCACATACCACTGACAATAGCAGTGAGATATCACTAGCCAAGATGATATCTTAGGGGTACTTGCGGATGAACTCTTCTCAGTCAACCGTAGCACCCACAACCTTAGTTATGGAATATATTTTATGATGACACGCTATTGTTTGCTTGAAGAAACTAGTTTTCATGTAATTCTATGAGTGGACTTTAACCACTGATGAATACAGTGCGCCATATGATCAGTGAATATGCCACTACTTGAATTATTGGCAACCTAATTTTAGATTTGTTCTAGTTTTCATCATCCTACCATTAAATATTGGCCTATGTCATAGTTTATTATGTGATAGAATTTGCTTTTTAGTTATCCATTCCTTACATAAATCCATTCCAAACATAAATTTGCGTCCCTCAACGCATGTTCTTGTGAAATTTTTAAAAGGTTTTTATGTGTTCTTGTTTTTGGGTCCTGCAAATCTCGATTATGAAGAGTCGATCAAGTGACAAACATCAAATACCTCGGGTCAAATTTGGTACACAGGCATCTCAGGCCAATATATTCTATGGCACTGATTTTAAGATCCACAGGTCAAATGTGACCCGAGATATGAAGTCAAAAGATGTGTGTCTGTCTGTATCAATTCACTCACACCATATCTCAGAAACTACTTGACCTAATGACTCTAAATTAGATCTTAGGCCCATATCTCTGTTTTTTTCTTTTGTTGTGATGTTTTGTGATATTCAATAATAGTACAACACGTAGCTTTCGATATTTTCGTATCTCAAGTTTACACCGTTCTAGTTATAATCCTATCAACATCCGAAAGCAAGGTCATGTAAATAATGTCCATGTAGGGTTACTGAAAATTACCATATAACCTGATGGTACCCCGAGTTAAAAAACTGGGAGGTTGCCATGTAGTCAGATTAAATAAATCTAATCGAACTGGATGACCTGGCACCTAGACAAAGTGTCACAAAGACAACCATCTATTATTTGTAGGAGTGATAAATCCAAATAAGTTTATTTATGCAGTTGCATTGCCTTAATCTTCGATAGTAATAAAAAGAACTTACTTTACAACGACATTGCACACATCGTTGTTCTCCATGTGAAGCAACAACGGGATGCCATTCTTGTCCATTTTCATGTATAGCCATTGGTGTTTTACATCCCCCCTCAGCTAGTTTTTCTTGTTCCGTTCTTGGCTTTGCTTTCGCATCTTGATCTAATTGTGTACCTGCTTCAATTGCCCCTTTTTCATGACTTACTGGTTTAAACTACGAATTAGAATAAATAAACTAGGAATTAGTACATTTGATTAAATTTAAGAAATAAATAAATAATGTTACCTCTGGACATTTTTTACAACACGCTTTTTTATCTGGTCTATAAGCTTCCTTTTCACTACAATTTAGAGGTGGGCACTGCGTCCTAGGACATGCAATTTCTAATGTAAGCGGATTACAGGTGCAAACTGCACATTCATCAAAACCATTAGGTGGTAGATAAGGATGCCATGATGATCCTGGTGAATAAAATTGATCGGCAAGTAAACAACCAATTGGTTTCGATGAATTTCTTGATACTGGAATATGTTTTGGATCTAAACATAGAAAATTAAATTAAACATAATTTAAATTTATTAATAAAATTTAAAAACAAAAAGCTTACGGAAACAGGAAGGGCAACATTCTCCTTTCAAAAGACGACTTTCTCCAGTGCTGCATTTAATTGGAGGACATTTTATAGCATCACATTTTACTCGACCATGAGCACAAGAACACATTGTACATGATTCAAGTTCACTGCTCCATTGTCCGCCCTCATCATAAAATCTTCCTGAATGGTAACATTTTTCAGCTGTTGGTGAAGGATTATCTTTATGACCTTTTTCACTAGTTGAAACATTTGGCACATCATTATCAGTATATAATGGAAGACAATGATTTGGAACTTTAATTGGTTTAATTTTTGACTTCAGTAGTACTTCATTTTTCTCTTTAGAGTATATTTCAAGATAAATAACATTTGTTTCTAGTTTCGCTAGATCTGTTGCAGTAAAACTCAAACTTAGACTTTCAAGATAGTTTCCAGTAAAATCTTCTAGTAATTTTCTTGTTATGGGAGCATTAGGTGCTTCGATTGGTAGCTCTTCCATGTAAAACTGGAGGGCTTGGTTATGTGCTCCGGTAAGTGTTATTTCATAGTGTAGATTACAATCGATGTCAACAGCTAACCATGCCATTCCGGCTATATTTAGTGGGACTGTTATGCTTGCTCGTTTTAATAGAGTTGGAAATGGCGAATCTCTTGAATCAGCAACTGGCTTCCAAACAAGTCGGCCTTTTAATAATGAGTTTGGTTCATACTCAGTGGCAATATTAACTGCTAAATCGTTACTATATAAAGGTTCTAATACACGTGGACCTAATCTATCAATAACGCCACTACCATAATTATTACCGAATGTCGTTGTTAAATCTTCTAGCTCGGTTTTCTTTTTTGCACTTTCATCAATCAATGTTATGATAGGATGATCAGAGTTGTTCAATTTATCTGTTTGTATGTTATATACCAAAGATCCGTCTTTACTTAAGTAAAGCCATGCTAGCCCGCTACTTTGAATATTCGAATCGGCATTATGATTGATTAGTAAAGTTTGAAATTGTTCGCAAGCAATTCGAGTTGTAATTGTTCCCTGAATCCTTAAAGCATCTGGCTTTTTACGGGATTCTACAACAATTGCTAATCTACCTCGACTTAAAAGTCTTAGATCGTTAGCTGTAACTGGGGACGAAATTTCGACTATATTAATGTCATGAGCTGGCTTTTTAATTCTTTGAATTTCATCGATAATTTTTACTTTCTTTTCGAGTGATTCTAATCGAACATTTAAACCGATATCCATAAGTTCATCAGAGCTGAAAACACCATTAAATACAACTGTAATATGAATTGATGAAGTAGATCCACTAATTGTTGATACAATTGCAGTTCCTCCAGCACCCGACATTTGTTCTGGATTTGTTCCTGGTGCTGGCTCTAGAATTGAACTAAATAGTTCAGTTGATAATGCTGGATACTTTCCTATTTGCCCGGCTAATGCTAATTCTGCTTGATATTTTCCACCCCATAACAAAACAACATACATTAAATCATCGCGTAATAATCGACGATAATCTCTTGGAACACTGCGCCATACACCGCAAATTTTTCCTGTTGTATTTTGATAGCTACTTAAGAACTCATTTGTTTGAACAGTCAAGCTATGTTCTTCTAAAATATTGCCAGCATTATCTATGAACTGTATAGCACGTGGTCGTTTAGCTTTATCCGATATATAAAATGAGTAATATAAATTCTTTTTGTGAAATGAAAACCGAGCCGATGCTACAATATTTTGTGGATTAATTGTTGAGTACATCGATTTCATATCATCCCGTTTTAAAAATGTTGATGTTCTTCCAGTCAAAAGAGCAGCAAAATCTGTGAAATTTTAAAATTTATAAAATCAGAAAATCAAATAAATACTCAAATTAACTTACGTTTCATACTGCGTTCTTCTTCTTCACTTGGAATTGATGGTGAAACATCTTGAACCACATCGGGACCTGAAACAGTTGAAAACATTATTAATAAATATAGAGTCACCATATGTATTTCGAGTCTAAACAGTGTGGGAAAGAATAAAGTTGTAACAATGAATAGTTCCATTTTTAAATTTGTAATTCTCCACACATAGCAGTTTTTTAAGGCTAAAGGTTTTTTAAGGTTTTAAGTTAAAAAAAAAATTAGGTATTATAAGATTAAGGAAATTATTTATTTTTTTTTCTATTTTGATCAATAAACATTTTCTATAATTTGTTTAAGCTGCAGTAATAATCTTAGTAACATAATCTGCATAAAAACAACGAATTTATATCAAGGGTCGACAACACCAGGAAAAAAAACTTTTACATTCTTATATGTAAAATAAATTAGATTATAAAACCACTTGAGAAATAAAAATAAAATGCACTCGATATGTACATACATATATTTTTATATATAGTCAAATAAAGTTTTAATATTTGCTTTGTTAGATGATTATTTTGCGTGAACATTATAATTGTAGAACATAACAAATTAATTGAGTAATTGAAATTTTTAAGTCTTGCTTTTATGATTAAATTTATTAAATAATTAAATTTAATTGAATGAAATTATTATTGTTGTTCTCAAATTAAATTCTGTTATGCATACGTACATCCAAACCACGGATAGAAAGATTATTAGGCTTAACATAATACCAAACAGATTTGGATTCAAAAAGATTGGCATGTAAAAACATATCAATATAGTTTAAAGTTTTATCTACAAGATGGAATAAGTTAAGGCAACACTAACGTTTTAACGGTGTTTAAAATGGTTGTAGCATAATACAACATTGTAGCGAGTGTATATCCTTGTTATTTAAGATGGGATTTTGTCATTACCAATCTTAGAATTATGAATCTCTAGAATGAAGCAAAAATAGATTGGAATAATTAAATTTGGTTTCAAAATCGAAAAATTTCAATCTTAATGTCGGTCCGACCCAGCGTCCCTCTGGATAAGTGGTTAAATTATATAACCATTTAACTCACGTTTTTATTCAGTTTGAACTCTTATCTAAATTTATCTATACTGTATTCGATAAATGTCGTATTTTCCATGTCTTATTGCCCCAATTAGTTTCGTACCAAATGGATCCAAAAATTTGAAATAATATAAAATGATGAATAATTTAAAAAGTTTTAAACGAAACATGTTGCAAAAGCGTCTAAAGCAGGCCAAACACCTACTTTCGCCTGAAAAACATTTTATCACAAATATTTATTCATGTTAATTCTTACGTCCCCGCTCAAGTCATTCGGAAAAACAATAAAATATAAGTGAACACAATAAAGGCAGCACTCTTTTTCTTCATCATCAACTCAGACATGATAAACAACTCAATGCAAAAAATAAAACAGAAAAGTTGGGATGCAGGTGATTAATTAAATTTTTAAATGGTGGAAAACGTCCACACTAGCAAGAGCATGCGGCGCAAATCTCTTTGATTTTCGTCTAAAAACCGATATTCTACGGATCCTGTGCGTTGAAAGTGGCAAAACTTATTGAGTCCTTTCCGTGCGCGGCATACGTCTACACTACCTAGAATACACCGTAAATATTTTCGGCACACGCGCTCGCTGCAAATATATGAAGGTGTGTACCCAGCTTAAAGGCTGATATTTCTATTTTTCGATGTGGTGGAAGTGAGAAGGCGTGATTATTTTTTAAGGCAGCAGTGTTTTATACAAATAAAATATTGTCAAATAAACATCTATTTTTTAACCATGGTATTTAATGAGTCCACCCTTTCGAGACTTTTTGAAAAGTTGCATATTTTAATTACACGTTATTCGTCCATCCTCAGAAGTAATGTAAAAATCACTGATAAAAATGTTATTTGAAAACTTGCTTCAAATGAAAACATCAAACAGCATAATTTATATTTTCTGGTTATTTTTAGAATGATTTCCAATCAATCAAATAGGAGTGAATTAAATATTTATTTTTATTAAGTCAGCGTCGAGCATCAAACATTTTTTATAATAAATTGTAAATAAATAAACTCTTAAAAATATTTTAACATTTTTTATTACGCTCATATATTTTCTTAACACTTTGTTATAACTGTGAAAATTTTAGAAGAATTTCATAAACAAGAAAATAAACTTTAATATTTTAATTTTAGAAACGTAATAATTGTCATTTGTGACATCTGTTTGCAAACATTAGATTTAAATTAAAAATTGAGAATAAACATTTCAGAAAAAATGTAAATAGATCGTACATTATTATCCTTTTGTACGACTACAAAATGATCGGTGTTTGTTGTCGAAAATACATTGATTTTTAATTGGGAGGAATCGGGTTGACGTGTGAAACAAAAAAAGACCGACCGGCAAGATTACCGCTAGAAAAAGGAAGGTATACAAGTAGAATTAGATGTATCAAATTAGTTAAAATCAAAAAATTAAGTTGTTACGGAATTATCCAATAAATTTCACAAAACACTTTAAATACATTAACCAAAACTACTTTATACAATTTCGGAACAGTTTTGTTTAATTTGGTTAAAATTAGTCATAACATATTAAATCCACTATTAAATTAACTACGTCACAACACAATTATACCATCACACATAATTTATAATCAAACATTATCAAACAATTTTAATTCAAAATCATCTTTGTTGTTGTTTTTTTTTCTTACTTAATCTTTTTTCAAACGGTTTACTTAGTGACAAAAATACAAACAAATGAGAATTGTATAATTTTTCTATGGTATTTAAATGGCTTGAAATTTTTCTTGCAGTGGGTTTATTATAACCCTTATAAAATTAAACCCTTTGGGTTAGAAAGCTGAAATTTTCTGAGACTATAGTTTAAAATTTTGCTTAAAAGTTAAGATGAATTTAAATAACATAAACTCAAAAATGATAAAAGCATTGCCGTTTGCGTTTGTTTTCATTTCAAAAGCCCTAGGATCTCAACCTTTAGACTTGAACTATTTTTTTTTTAAATTTTGGAAAGATTTATGTTGTTTCTACGTGTGCACAAGTTTTCAAATGTGAGCTTGGCCATTTTCAGCTAGATCAAGGACAACAAAGTTTATTAAATTTTTAAAACAGCTGATTTTTCAGGAGCTCTGGAACGCCAAGGTTGTCATTTGGATAAAAATGATAGAAATATATTCAAATATTCAATATTTATAAATTTTATTAAAAAATTATGATTCAAACGAAAGTTATAGCGTCCTAGATTATTCGACTTTTAAGGTTCTAGCCGTTTAACTGGTACTCGGATATGGTCAGTTCACGAACTTTTCTAAGAGATTATTTGCCGGAACATACACAAAAAATTATTTTGCTTTAAGTCGAAAAATGCGACCGTAAGAGTAAGAGTGCCGCCAAATTCCGTTATATCTCATATCGTTATAAATATTTATATATATACTTTTTTTTCATTTTGATTTTCCGTCTCCGCTTATCATATATAGTCGTTTGGCACCAAAATTTTTCCGTAATTCCGAGATGAAGCACATTGCAAAAGGTAGATTTTTATATGAAATCTACCGAAAAAACAGCTAATTGGTTTTTCAAGAGAACCGTTCAGTATTTGATATAATTTTAATTTAATTTTACAAATCAAATTTTCGATATGTATGTGTGTCATTTTTCTTCATATTCATTTTCTGTCTACAATTCATACTTTTGCTAGTTCTACGTATAATTTATTTAATGAGATGATTGTTTTAATTTTTTTTTTCCTCATCTTCAAATCCAAACTTCTTTCCATGAAAATCAGAAGAGACATTATTTTATTTTTAGCAAAAGAATTTGCTTATATTTTTAATAAATTATATTGGTAAAGAGCCAATTTTAATAACATTACCCTCATGCACATATGAAAGCAATATCATGATAGGCATATTCAATTATTGTCTCCCATTTTTTACTTTAATATAAATTTTGTACTTAGGATTTTTAACAAAGTGTCTAAATTATCGTTAAAAATTTAACATTCGTTTAAAAATAAAATTAACCGTTATTTTACATATATTTCTTATTCATATTAGACTTTAATATACCAACACTTCAGTTTCTTTGATCTTTTTATTTTATTTTACTTTTGTGTATTTATGCATAAGCCATTTTATTAAAATGCGTGCCAACAATATAAATATACAAATATAAAATGATCAGACGGTTACTCTGCAATTTTGATGATTGATATGTGAAAGATTAAAAAGAAAATTTAAATTAACAAACTGAAAAGTTGATTACTTGTTATGTCTATTTCCAAAATGTTGGAAAAACAAATTAAAGTAATATGAACTTTTAGCCAAAGTTCTGTGATTTTTATCTGCCTTAAGTAAAAAGTTTTGTCTAATTCAACCAAATTAACTTGAAAACTAAAAGTAAGACATTGAAAGGAAATTGTGTATGTAAAAGGTTACAAACTAAATCCAAGCATGATTATTTGAGCTGCACATTCTATTTCCTTTTATTACAAATCACTGAAACGCTAAGGTAAATCTAGATATTAATAGAAAAAAATCCGTCCTCTTTCCATACACACACTTAACAGAAATTTTTTATGTTTTCATTTCATAATCCACAAAAATCATAACACAAAGTTGTGCCTTTGATGTTTATGAAAAATTGCTTTCAAAATTATAACACGTGTTTCTTTGTACGGAATAACATCTCAACTAGTCATTATAAAATAATTTAAGATACAAAAATATCAGTTAGATATAAAAGATAACAATCTATTTATTAATAATAAATAAATAAGAGTGAGGGTGACCTTTATAATAATAACACAACTAAGTAATATGTACAGGAATAAAATACTCTTTGGTATGGCACAAACGATGACTCAATTATTTTGGTCTACAAAATTTTTTTTATTTAAAATCAAAAATGCTTTCAGACGCTACTGTACATGAGACATCGTCCGAATATAAAATACGTTCAGAATCTGTAGATTTATTTATAAATCCATAAAGAAAATGTTAACGTGAAATTGAAAAAAGTTAAACATAATTAATATTTTTTGTTTATCGTTTTATTATTTCTGTAAAGAAATTGTCCGGCAGTTCAACGGTCACATATTTTTTTCTAACAATTTTACGTAGAATTAACTTGTGATAGATTGAACGCATGTAATCTTAATTTTTTCATATGAAATATGAAGATTACGTGCGTTCAATATATCACAAATATATCTTTCGAAAGAAAGGAAATTTTATTTATGTAGCAGCATACCAACGAGATTAAGAAAATGGCACAAAACACTAGAGAACCAAAGATTGTTAAATTACGATCATTTTGTTATTCTTATTTTCAGATGACCAATTATTTAAATTGAAATTATTAATTTGGCATATCAGCGTAGTTTAATGTATTCATTTACGCACAAATGAATTGTAACAGTTATTTACATATCGAGGGCGGAAAGAAGATTACGCCTGCGGTTCATATTGTAGACCGACGCGAAGCGAATGCTTTTATTGAACCAAGGGCGTAATCTTCCTTTCATCCTGAGTGTATGTAGAACGTTTTACGCACAACTGCATGATAAAAAAAATCAGTTTTTGCATTTTATAAACTCGCTATTTTACGTGCGTAAAGTACAATTTGCCGCCACGATAACTATAGGATGTAAAATGTGTTTTACAATTCATTTGTGCGTAAAACTAATTTTTTGCTCGAGTAGTATGTATATAAAGTTCAATTCCGCTCCCTTATTGGTGGGAGCGCATTACATCTTTTACTCCATAGGAAATAAAAAATAACAAACCATGAGAACATTGATAGTTTTCATCGAAACAGAATATTTTTACGATAAATGCAAACAAATTTGTATAAAAACCGCCTACTACGATGAACATTAAAAATAATAATTTTCATTCTCGTTAAATGATTATATTTAGTTCTTAATATCATAATTATATTATGTTCGTGCAAAAAATAGTATATACACTTCGGGAAAGAGTATGTAATCTCCTTCAGTAATTTGTAGCCCTCTGGCTTCGCCCGTGGGCTCCGAACACACCTTGCGAGAAAAACATACACTTCCCTTAGTGTATAATCTACTATTACATCCTAGTTAACGTTCGGGCAAATTGTACTTTACACTCGTAAAATAAAAGCCCGTTGCTTTATAAAACATTCTTCTACTTTACCGCTCGTAAAATAATCATGATATTAGTGGTGTTTTAGTTAAGTGTTATTAAAATTTTTTTTTTTATTTTTTTAATTGAATGCATAATATTTTAAGAATACATATTGTGTCAAAATTTCAAGTCGATTGGAGCAAAATTGACGAAATTACGAGTATTTTTAAAATTTATACGATTGACTGAATCGAGAGAAGTGCGGCACCATCACGAAACCTCAGGACTAACAGATTATAACTTTAATGAACATGATTTTCAAATAACATGTTATTAATCTACAAACTAGAGTCTGCAGTATAAAATACTAACTAATAAATTAGCATTTCTTTATAGAATTTTCATTTTGTATATTTCTCATTAAATAAAAGTCTTAGCTCTCACTGAGGTTTCGTGATTGTTCTGCACTTCTCTCGATTCAGTCAATCGTATAAATATCGCATTCCACATTTTTATTCGAATATAAATAAATATTATTTTGTATTTTTACTTTTACTAGAAACTTTTGTTTTAATACCTAGTTAGTTAGAGTTGTTTTTCTAATATTCTCTAATCTGAGTGACAAAGTAAGTATTTCGAATCATGTATAACACCTAATTATTTGGAAATGTTTTGTTTTACACTCGTTTCTGCTTGACACAGGATATCACTTCTTTTTGTAGTGAACAGATAGTTTTGACTATTAAACTTTAAACTGCACCTTTTTCACGAACTAAAATTTACATTTTTTTGATGTTTTTTGTAGCTGATATCACGATTTTTTGTAGTAAATAATAAATTTTATAGGCTTGGATTATAATGAAATAAATAATAAAATTAATAATAGGTAATTATTTCATTTTGATATAAGCAATTTGAATTTTTGATTTATTTGTATACCAACTTCAATGGTTGACTGAATTATTTTCAATTTTTCTGCGTTTATAAAAACAACATACCCAATAATCCGCAAGATATATAATTTGGGTCAAAGATTTATCTAGTGGTGTGGGTTGGTTGGATGAACCTCAAATATTACCACAAAACTTTTTGAGTAGTATACCCGAATTGATTAAGCATATGATGTAAAACCAAAATAAAAGTCTCCTCATGTATGCCATTTGGTCGAGATTCTACAATAATTTGTTTATCGCCTTCAGATTAACTTTCGATATTAAACATGACTAAGAACTATAAAAAATGTAAGTAACAGATTTAGTTTAAGCTTTAATATTAATTTCATATTTCTTTAATATTAATATTAATTTCATTGTGATTTTTCAGTATACAAATACTGAATTTATATTGTCCCACTTTTGTTTTATTAAACTGGAAACTAATTTTAATAAAACTATTTTTGGATTAAAAATAATTTTCAGAGTATGTAAATACATATTTCAAAATAAGATTCAACAAACGTTTAACCACTTATTACGGTGAAAATTTTTGTTTATTTGTATCTGAAAATCGACTGAAACTATGCAATTTGCTATCCTATTCACTCATTCGCAGTAAAACAAATTTTAATAATGTTTTTATGACAACCTACACACCTAAACCTTAACACATTTCTTTTGAAAAAAATTGTCCTAGTTAAAACCGTTTATGCAGAATCTAAGTAAAATTTTAAAAAAGTTATTGCAACCCTGGAAAAAAAATTATTTGGAACAAATTTGCTAGATAATATACCCCGCTCTTTTGTTGAAGGGACTAATGGTTGGCACATATTGCAAGCCCGCGAAAAATTATATAAATGCGCTAAATAATATTTTTTGTTGGGGTCTAATAATCGGCATATTACGTTACAGCTTTTTAAACAAATTAAATTTAAACTGGATCCTGAAAAATTTATGGAAATATTCAGTCATTCGGAGTAAAAGAACAAATTACAATAATGTTTTTATAACAACCTAAAAGTCTAAACCTTAACACATTCCTTTTTAAAAATTTATCTTAGCAAAGACCGTTTTACGCAGAATCCGAGGTAAATTTACATTTGATAATATTTTTGCAGACAAATCTTTATTAGAGTAGTATCAGAATCAGCTTTTAAATGTCCAAAAATTCATCAAAACACAAGAATACATGTATTTGTATTCTTTTGTCAGTAAAGTAAAAGATCAAACTATAATGTTTTTATTTTTAAAAAAAAGTGTCTTAGCTATTTACATTTACATTTTAAATAAATTTACAATAGATGGCTTGAATGAAAGAAATCTTAAATGAATAAATTTCCGTCTAAATAAATGTTCTTGTTGAAATTTCATTTTTCAATAATCGTTTTCGAAATTTTATGTTTTAATTAATTTTGTATACGGTTTATTGTGCAAAATCTATTTCAAATTAAAATTTAAAGGTGAGTTTATGTAACAAAACTCGTCATAAGTTCATATATGTTAAACAACATTAGATCAAATCATTGTTTTGAGGTTATGTCTACTAGGTTCAGCGTAAATAAGCAAAAGTGGTAATCGCTATTTTTTTTTCACGAACAGCGATCTACCGCATCGATTTACCGCATCTTTGATTTGCTTATAAACGTTTTATACCAGATTTTTTATTGTTCAAAACTTTAAAGCGTTTTCCCCACAATTCACGTTATCAAAGCCCCTCATAACTTCAAAACTACGGCACGGATCCTTTTGAAATTTTGAACACTATTTCTGTACATAATTTACGAGGTAACGGTGGAGAGTGTTGCAAATTTTGCAAATTTTGTTAATAATTTTTATTTTACAATAACAAATTAGCCGATTTTTTTCGCAAAAAATCGCGTTTTTCCCTTCAAAGCGTTTCAAAAAAGTGAAAAATTAAAATTTCGAAAAATCCTCCCAACGTAACCTGGGGAAAACTATTATCTAACGAATGAACTTTGATTTTTTGATTTCGGATGATCCAGCACCAAGTTATGAGGGGCACCGCAATTCTACTTTTTTCCTACTTTTTTCCAATAATTGCTGCCATTACCGTGTTTTTTAATATTTCTTCCTGAAAATTTTATACAATATTTTTCAAATGTCATACTTTAATGTACTATTAGTTTTAATAAAAAGATTTTAACTGTGTCGTCACAAAAAATTCACAAAAACATGCCTTTTTTCGTACGTATTTCGAAAGCTATGCTTTCATCGACAGTAGTATATATCAAAGCTGATACATAAAACAAAGTTTTGATATATACTATTGTCGATGAAAGCATAGCATTCGAGAACGTATATAGTAAATAAAAACCATTAGTTAACAAGAAATTGGCGATTTTACTTTAATTTATCAGTGAAATTTAAGAAAAATCTGCCTAAATGAAACCCAATTTTTTATATAGATTTTGACCAGATGAACACGAATATCATATTCAATTTTTTAGGTTGGCTCTTGTTTTTGAGATATTCACGAAAACCCAATATTTTCGGTGAACAAAAAGTTTATATCGGTTTTTGGATCGCTTTTTTACAAAACAAACAAATTCAATGTATGAATGAAACAGGTGCATAGTAAAGATATCAACAAATATTTTAAGATTTTTTGTAAAAATCAAGGATTCTGGAAGTTACACTCGACAAAAGTTGAAAAAAAATTACAAATTTTTGGTTTTTCAAAATTTTTCATATTCAACGGCATAAATTTTGAACAAACAATGAAACAATGATTGTAAATTTAATTTCTTAGAGCCTACAGCTAATTCAATTCTATAAATCATCTATGTTGCAGAATTTAAATTATTCTTAGTAAAAATTTTTTTTCAAATTTTGACTTTTGTCTTTTTTGGGGAAAACCTGAATAACTTGGTGCAAACTGCACCAATATTCGTGTTTTTTAACTTAAAAGAAATGAAATTAATTTAACTGTAGGCTCCAAGCAAATAAAATTTCAATTCAAAATTTATGGCGTTGCATATGGAAAAATTAAAAAAAAAACCAATTTCTGATTTTTTTTCAAATTTTTTCGAGTGTAACTTCCAGAATCCGTAAAGGATTATTTCAAAAAATAGCTCAAAATGTTTGTAAGCATCTTTACTATGCGCTTATTTCATTTATGGCATTGAATTTGTTTGTTTTGTAAAATATGCGATCCAAAAACAAGAGCTAACTTAACACTCAAATTCTAACTGAACACACTAACTCTAAAAAATAAGAGCTAACAAATAATTAATATGATATTCGTGTTCAGCAGATCAAAATCCGCAAGAAAAGTTGGGGTTTAGTCAGGGAGACAAAAAAAGTTCAAAATTTGAAAACTAGTGTATGGGCGATTTGCATGTTCCAACATTTTTTCCATTAAAAAATGAAGCAATAAGGTATATCATGATTTTCGTATGCGAGACAAGAACAACAATATAAATATGCAAAATTTTACTGGAGTTTATTTCTAGTTTTTGAGCAAATGTTGCCATAAAACTGAGCATGTTGGCATATTGTGAAGCAAAGCGACTGATCAAATTTTGCTCAATTTACGACGCCAAATTCGGTACACGACAATATTTTTATTTCACTTTAAATTCGGTTATTTTATAAAAATTTGGGCTAGAACTATCTTCAGGATTATATAATAACAATAATATAAAAATTAAAAAAAGTATCCGACATTATTATAAAACCAATAAAGAAAAATATAATTTTAAAATACGTTACTACGTTAAAATTAAAAAAAATTGTAAAATCTAGTACTGGAGCTCATAATCAATATAACAGATTTAAAACATTTTGATTAAATTATAATAGTTATTAGAAAAGTTTTTTTTTTTCATTTTTAAAATTACAAATTGATTTTTCACTTCTAATCATTTGGCATACCCCATGTATTTGTAATTTATTTTTATTTTTTTCCTTAATCAAAATTTCAACTTCATCAAATTTAAACATATGTTTTTTATCTATATAATGTTTTGTTAGAGCAGAAACATTGTTGTTTTGCTAGAATCATATTTATGTTGACCCATTTGAATATTCAATTTTTGTATTGTTTCCCCAATATGTGCGGTATCACAATTAACTTTATAAACAACACCACTATGTTGTCCCTAAGGAACTTATGTTCCTGGTTTAAGTGAATCAATTTTTTCGTTCTTGTTCACATTATGTACTTATACTATAAAAATGGCTATGAGGCCTCAAAACAGAAATAGTTTTAATTTACAAATTCCAAATCAAACATTCCAGCCAGTGCCAAATTTCTGTCCGTAAACCACATTTTCGGGCTCAAAATAAGTAAAAAAGATGGTTTTTGCACATAAGCATTTGAACCGGTTTATAAATAATTAATTGGAAAAAAGTGTTATGACCAATGAATCAAAATATGAAATATTTGGCTCAAAACGCCGAGTTTATTTTAGCCATCATCGTCTCAAAAAATTCTTAAAAAGTGTTTAGTATTCGCAGTTAAGCATGGGGGGAGGGTTTTTAATAATATGGAGTGATAGTATAGTATGGATACTTTTAATAGTATAGCATGGATGCTTTGGTGGTAACAAAACTGGAGATTTGCATAGAGTTGAAGATATACCCCACAAGGGTCGAAACAATAAGATTTTAGAACGAAATCAATTCCATCGCGTTTTCGAATTATCGGTAGAGGTTTTATTTTTCAACAAGATAACAATCCTAAACAAACTTCGAAATTGTGTTAAGATCACATTTCGAAGAGGAAAACTAAATATTTTGGAGTGGCCTCCACAGACTCTTGATCTGAATTGAATAGAGGAAGAGCTTAATCGTCCACAATTTCGTCCATAAATATGTTTAAAATAAGTCGTTACTTAATTTACGAACAAACTTCCAACAGCTTAAAATCCGAGTTAAACAAAAAGGTTTAATAACACAAAATAATCTTGATTTGCAAAAGTGAAAATCTGAATTTGGTTTCTTTGCATTCCAGTATATGTCAAAAAATTTGAAGTAAGAACGTCTATGAGTTTGAAAAAATAACGTTTACAGAAGTATTGTACAAAAATAAACAAATAAATAAACCTAATTAACAGAAATAAGCTAAAAATATTTGATATCAAAACTGTTTTTAAAAAAAGTTTTCGGACGCATATCATAGTATTATTTATAATAACAAACGGAAAACATGTGAATGTTAAAGAATTTTTCGTTTTGAGTTTGAATTTAAAATTATTAACAACAAATGTTGACTAATCAATAATGCTTAAGTTATATTTTTTTTTGCATAAATGCAAACTCTCACTAATTCAACTACAAACCACACCCGTTTATACTAAAACACCGGCTTAAGTCAAATTCAATCCATAACAGCTAAATAAATTATATATACCTAACATCTGTTTGATATGTTTATTATATGAACATTATGTATGTAGTCTTATTTATTCGTTGACCGATGTCGTCATAAGACTAACCAAAATAGCTATAAAAATACCGTCGGGACGTCGTAAAATAAACAGAGTGTAAGAATAATAAATAAATATATGAAAAAAAAGATTTAAAACAAAAACCAGATATTATTATTATGGGTGAATATATTTATAAAAATATTTTCCAAGCTTTGAATATTCGTTGTAATATTTTCTTTTGGTTTCACTTTTTTTAAAACAAATAAACTTTATATCGAATCAACCAATAATCCCGATAAAGTTACTAATAATTTTAAACTAAATACTTGAAATGTATAAAAACAAAACAATCGCGGCCCCATTTTAATCATCATCATTTAAATACGCCTATTTTGGTTTATTTGAAATAGCATTGCAAAATTATATGCTGTATTTGGCTTTAAAATTTCACAGAAACAGATACAACTTTAACTATGACGGCTACAAATTTATACAAATACAAACTTCTCTTTTTGTAATGTTGATTTTTACGATCAAACTAGATATTTTCACATATGTTTATCAATTTATTATAGAAAATCTCAGGAACGTGATAAACTTTTTACATACCAGTGCGTAATAAGTAATAACACACTAAAAATATAATGTTGTTAATGTTATGACTTTACTTTCAACTAACTTTTCTCAAATTATGATATTTAGTATGATTTTTTTGTTTTTTCTTAAGATCTACGTTTTTTTTAATAAAAATGTGTTGTGTAGTAGGAATTACAATATGTGTCACAACGCATGAAAACCTTTTAAGACCAAGGTGCCACAACAACATGCGTTCTAAGGTGTTGATGGACGCAAATCTGTTTTTTTTTTCTGTTTTTTTATTAGTTTTTTATATAAAGGGGATAACTAAATAATAAATCCTATCACGTATTACGACATAGACCAATATTTCATGATAGGATAGCAAAAATGAAAATAAAATAAAAGGTAAACAGCAAATTTGTATTACAATTTGCAGGAACATAACTAAAATGTGGGTGCCAATAATCGAGCTATAGTGCACTATACGCACTTCCTTCAATGATTAAAGCCCATACATAAGCAATGACGTGGCATCATCAAGGAATACTCCATAGCTAAGATCGAGGATGCTACCGTTGACTGAATAGAGTTTATCCACCAGCACCCATAAGATATCACCTTGGCTAGTGATATCTCACTGCCAGTGGTATGTGACATCCGTTAGATGATTAGCTCGTACGTCACAGGGACTGGAGTGTGTGGGGTTGTCACACCCGTACTGCCGTGCTAAACACAAAAGTGGTAACTTACATTTTTGTCGAAAATGAGCGATGCATCTAAGATGATATAATAACTTTCGATGGACATTTTTATCATATAATTAAACCATTTAATTAATTTTTTCATTCAAAAATTATTCTTCTAAATATACCTTACTGTGAAAATTGGAAATTAAAAATTATCAATATCTCGAAATGTTAAAAATACAAGTTACCACTTCTTGGCTTAGCATGGCAGCAAAAATGTACAAATAAAAAAATTGATGCCTCCATGCGGATCAATTATATAATTTTTCATAAAAAAATTACCAAAACCAATACCATGCGGTAACGTTTGTGAAAAAATAGACAAAAATCATAATATATTCATCAAAAACGTTTAAATAATTTAATATTAAGCGAAAAAAAAAAATTAAAAGATTACTTTTATTACTAGTTTGCTCGTAGAAAAAGTACAGTGTAAAAATAGCAGAAATTCTTAATAAACTTTACATATATGTACTACTTTTACGATATAACCACTAGAAATGTTTACTTGTTACACACATTAAAGTTAACTAATACAGTTTTTTTTGATTTTTTTAAAAATTTTAATTAAGGAAAGACTTTCTGAAAAAAAATTGTTTTCCTCAATTCTTAATAATTTGAGAATCCCATTACATGAAATAACAACATTGTAGACATACATGAGAACATCAAAATAAAAGTCATAGCATGCCTATCGAGTCACTAAAACACTAAAAAATATTCGTACCATAAATTTCATATGGATGGGGTATACCGTATAGTATATACAAATATACCAGTGTTTCTCAACGTGGCGAAAGCGTATCCTTTTGTGCATGCCTCTTTATCACTAAATCAAATAAACCAAAGAAAATACCAAGTTAGATCAATAATAGCTGAATTTATTATTTTTTCGGCAAACGGCTGTAAAGTTTAACTTTACTGCCGCTAGGGAGTTAGCTAAAGTCTTACTTTTTAGCCTGACAGCAAAAGTAACGTCTAGCGACAGAAAAAGTAACGCCATTTTTATTTTATATTACGGAGGCTGTAAAGTAGCATTTGTTATTTGTTAGTTTGTTATTTTTTCAAACATATTGTATAACCATGACAACAAAAAATAAGTTGATTCTCATATTATGAAATTTTGAAAAGGCTGCTTTGATAAAAAAATTTTATTCATACAAATTTAAATGTTTTTTTCTCTTTTTTGGAAGTAATTATGACGATACAAATTCATATTTATAAAAAGTTTGATGTATTAATTTCATATTTATAAGAAATTTAAACGTTTGCCGAAAAAATAGTGTATTTAATTCGGAGCTAAAGTGACTTTTTGTGTTTCGTCTATAATTGTCAAACTATAGACTCAACACAAAAAGTATCACTTTAGCTCCTAATTAAATAATGTACTATTATTGCATATATTTCGAGATTTTGTGACCTCCTGACATGAATATAAAACAAAAATTTGACAATTAAAAAATTATTAAAATTAACATATATTATAGTTAACTTACATTAAATACTAAGCTTAATTTTTGTTTTTAACATTTTTCATAGACAAAATCTTTATTATTTGTGGAAAGTACTTTACAATTTATTGCATCCAACAACCTCGAAGATATCAGGTCTGTCAAAAACAAAGAGGAAAAATATTTGAAATCTAAAAATTTGTTACCGGCGAAACGCAGTTGTATTTGGCGATCTATTTACTGACTTTCCTGACGAAATCGTCCTTACTATGCACTTTTCGATCAAACATGCTCTATTGTCAATAAGTGTGATAAATGTAATTGGGATAAATCATGGGACTTATATATGAAAAATAATTTGACTGGAATGGGAAACGAACCACCGAGTTCAAATCTAGTTGCTTAACAATTGGGCCGCGCAATTTTCGGCTTTTGAGCTTAAGCTAAAAGTTTGAGAAACACTGCAATTTACTAATATATCTTAAAATGCCTTGTTAAATTTTTACAACCAATATTCATTCCTCAATTTATTTCTTTTCGATGATGCAACTAAATTCCACATATAATGCTTATCCAACGATTATTGTTCTTTTTTGTTCGTTTCGATTTGTTTCTCATCAAACTCATACCAAAACACATAAAAAAATAATTTCGACAAACGAATAAAATGTATAACAATTGCATTTTTTTATATTTGATCATTCGTCAATAAAAAATATGTATATAAAAACAAAATAATAAAACATCGTGCCGAGTCTGAAATCTGATATCAATCGATTTTTTTTATGTATTTTTTTTTTATTGTTAATTTTTTTTCTCTTAATATCTTGCAATGATCATTCAAGCGCGATAAAAAGTTTGATCGATAACACGAATAAAGAAAAGAAAAAATGTCAGTATTGTATTTTTTTATAATTTTATTAGCTGAGTTCAGAGTTGTAAACATATTTTTAAATTGTGGTTTAAAATAAAAATATTTTGAAAATTATTTTAAATTTATTGTTTGTTTGTGATCATGAAATATTATATTTATTTATATATAAATAGTTCAACAGCCCTGTTACATTGTTATAATTCATTTTTTATTTTACAACATAAATTTGTATTGTTCTGTAATACTTTGTTTGACGCTTTTGTTAAACTCTGTCAATTTTAACCACGATTTCAATATTGAAAAAATTAAATTTACCAAAGAGTAAATCTCAAAAATAAACCGATGACTATGAAAATAATTGTAAAAAATATCTATTTTAATTTTATTTCTTTTAATTTGTTTGTCTTCAATTTAAACTCAAACCGCTATTATCCATTATTTATATAAAGTCTTCATGTATGTCAAAACTTATTTATCCCAGAACGACCCTATTACGATGAACAAGTAATTTCCAATGCTAGGACATGATTTTTTACCGACAATTGCATAAATATTGTCTTTTATTTTTGCAATAATTTTCCCATTTTTGTAATGTCGTTTTGAAACTGGTATTTTTTCTGTACACATAACCTCTGTCGAATTTGAGTGCTGTCTGTTAAAAAGATTTTAGATATACAGTTGTTCCCATTAAATTCAATAGCAACAATTCTACGATCAATAAACAATTTTAAATTAAAGATAAAAATTTGATCAAATTAGTAAAATCTAACATTTATAATATAATAGAACAACCACTTAACAATCCGCTTAATTAAAAATCAATTCTATAGAATATATTCGTAATAAAATTCACATTAATAACATTTATTTCTATGGAGTCTCAATTCTTTATAGCCAGTCAATTGTTTAAAATCAATTTTCTTTTGAAATTAAGAAAAAGAAGTCAATCTCAATCAAATCGCGTACATATTTATAAGTTTTCATCACCACTCAAAAACAAAAAAAATTTATATTCGAAATATCGCTTATATTTATTGAATTTCCGTGGCGCCAATTTTTAATGTATAATATTAAAAATTTTAAATTTATATTTTATTTGAATAAATAAAATCAACATAATTATAAATAGAAATCAAAGATTTGAAATACAATTTATTTCAAAATATTTTTGAAGAATTGGAAAAACGAAGAAGACTCAGTGAACTATTTTAAAAATTGATCGAAATTTTGTTAAGTCAATTATAGAGAACGAACTTGTTCTACACGCATTCAATTCACTCAGTTCGAATAGAAAAAAAACTATATCATTGATTTGGACCGATAAATTTTACTACAGTCTTCTGTTACTTTCAAGGTGAATTTAGATAAACGACTTTTATTGTGTCACACGAGTTTTTAGCCAATTAGAAATTTATGGTCTAAATGGTCTAAAATTTCATTTGACACAGATACACCAAATTTTTCAACACAAGAAAGTTTACCAGCAAAACTAGAAAACTTTCTTACAGCCATTTTTTCTCTGACGCCCGACGTTCGGTGAATATGTACACATTTCATAGATATGTTTTTTATGTCTGGTTTCATTGTCTAAAACAAAGTAGAGGTTTCACGCAAACAATTTTAGTGTGGGACTGAAACAAAAAAAAACACAATCACTTTTTCTTCAAATATGTTAAATATATTTAACTCGGAAATTTATAACTGAAGATAAATGAAAAACGATGTTCCCTTTTCTACAAAAACACACATTTATAAAAATTACACACACAATCATACTTTTTTAAAAACAATTTTCTCTTCCTAATATTTCTATGTGATCCTCAAAAATAATAATTAATTGATTTGAGATAAAATTAAAACAAATCGAACTAACTAGAAAATTGTAGTTTGCATAATGAAGCCAAAATGTACTTCATTTCACACAAGTATGAAATTTGCAGCGCGACCGAGACGAGCGAGAAATGTATATTTTGGCGGTTATACTATATACTTTTTCTACGGCATTTAATGAACCAAAACCCTCGCTATTGCAAGCCTGCTTATTTTTAGCACAGAAAAAATCGTGAGCTTGTAGCGCCATTTTGAAATTAAAACTCAATATAATAAAGATTGAAAGATAGTTAACGCCATCCGAAAATTTAAAACTCCATATAAAAAAAATTTTAAAAATATTTAATCAAAAACACTAATCCATATACAACGCCATTTTGCAAAAAATACAAAACTACTTCTAGTACTACTTAGTTTTCGTTGATTTGTTCGTTCCTTTGACACAACAATTAGGAAAGATTTACTTTTCGTTTTTATTTGAATTTAAAACAGGGTTGTTTATATACACGTATAAAACGTTATATACGTTACACGTATAATACGTAACGTATAAAACGTATAAAACGTATATAACGTATAAAACGTATAATATGATTTTTTGAAATTCATTCATAAAAAATTAAAAATACTTCTTACTTCAGATATTAATTATATTTTTAGTAAAAATATGTATATTTTAGTAAAAATATAATTACGTAGTTATAAATTATTTATATATTTTATAATTTATAACAAAAACTATTTAAATTCTAGATGTTATTTGAATGTGTATTTTATTTTTATACTTTATACGAAAGACTATGTTACTGTACATTAAACTGGTTAATAATTTTTAATTCACTAGATTTGAATATTGAAAATTTTGAATTATATATTAGAGATTTTTTTGAGCACTTAAACTAAAGCAATTAAATTATTTTTGAATTTTTCAACACGTATACTATATGATTTTCTTTTATTTTGATTCCAGCATTTACTTAATACTTAATGGGAAGCATTTTGGATGAGAAACATTTGGCTCACGAACCTTATTATTTGGCATCATGAAATGTTATTGAATATATAAAATATGGTTTAATCCATCTTCAGCTCCTCCCATCTAATAAGAACAGCTGGAAATATAATGTTGTTTCAGAATAAATGTCGTTTTTTCATAGCAGTTAGGGAAATTATTAGAGATTATTAGAGAGATGTTTTTAAAAAAATTTTGTTGTGTGAATCCCGGTTGCACCACTTCCAATTAATAGACACAGTTTGAAAATAACAGGTTCTTGCAGATCAAATCTTCTTTTTATACAAAAGTTGTAATATAGTTAAAATAATATGTATTTACGTCCAACGAAAAAGTTTAGTGAGAAGTTGTGGTTGGAAATGTCAAATTATTGCAGACTAAATTTGTTTTGAAAATAAATAATTATATTTTGAAAAGAAGCATTTACGTTAAATGTGGAAGTTTTCTGAACTAATAGGAATAGTTGGGTAAGAAATTGTCATGCCGACGCTATATTTTCTAAAGCAACTGTTCCTATTAGTCCCGAAATCTAGGCTTTATAAATATTAAATATCACGAGTACGATACGAGTTAACGCCCGCGTTAATGTTATATAAATGTATTTTTATTTATTAAGGATTTTACTTTTATACGGTATAAAACGTAAATAATTGTGTGTTTTATACTGTACGTTTTAAACATTTTATACGTACGTATAATACGTGTTTTATACGTTACCGTATTATACGTTACAACCCTGATTTAAAATAATGATGGAAAAAACAAATATTAAACGGACTACTTTTCGTATTTGAAAATTGTAATAAAATGATCAAAGTCGTAGAAAAATAAAATTTTAGGTTAGAATTTTACTAGTTCTTACATTATATATTATTGGGTCAAATCCACCAGCGAAAATAACTTACGTCCGTGCATCATATATTGTTTTTTATTCGCCGCAAGCAAAATATTTAAAAAAAATTATTTAATCTAATACTATGTACGCACCAACAATAGTAGATTGTATTACTAGTGCTAATGCGTTTTTCCAAACAAGAGTTAGTTTGCCGAACGACCGTAGGGAGGGGATACACACTATTTTTTGTAACAAGTGCATAAAATTTATAAATATTTATTTAATTGTTTATTTAATCATTTATTTAACAAATTTATAAACAAATTTAAGATTTTTAAATAATTAAAGTGCGCCATCTTCGTTGTAATAGTTGTAAATTATAAGAATAAAACTACCGGTAAAAAATAAACATAAGGATCCACTACCGGGTTTATAAAAAACAACATAGTAATCCAACTAAGCTGTCAAAATTGTAAACTTTGAAAACCCAAATAAATTGTTTTTTCTTGTAATTCAAATGATGCAACTTAAACACCTGTTTTTTTTACTAAATGGTAAGTTATTTAAATTATTTTAGTGCTATAAAAATATTATATATAGAATAGATTTAACTACAAATCTCACATGCAGGCGGCGTACGTGCCAGGTTTACAAAATATTTTGTGGTCATATGCGCGGAAAAGTAGTTTTTTCTTTTATTCTATTCTAGTACAAAATTGAATATTTTTTATGCATGTGTTACAAAAATATCTTTATATAGTTAATATAGTATATAATTTTTCAGAAAAAATTATGTGCGCAAGCAAAAATGTTCCAAAAAACTATTGTAAAAACATTATCCTAATTATGAATAAGTTAAAGAATATTTTTCTGTTGTACAATATTTATATTGCAAATAAAAATATGAAGCGGCTGAAATCTCACAGCTCTGAGATATCAAGACTTCGGTCTGGGACCTGGGCTAAGTATTTTGATATAGTTTTCGGCAAAAAACTTTTATGAGGACATTGTTTTTAGTTTTGGGCAGCGATGTATATTAAACATTAAACTCTTTGTAAAAGTACAAGTATTTTATCACTGTTAAGAATATGTATTACAAAACTAACACGAAACTTCAATACGTATATGCGAAGTGTTCCATTTTTTTATAAGAAACAATTTAATGACAGTAGATAAGGTAGTAGATAAGAAGATGTATCTGTAATTGTTGGAGACGAAAAATTTATGGTATCTTCAGGTTCTTTGAATATCTTCTATACGTTAACGTATACGTTAATATTAGCTAAATTTATAATATCGTCGACAGTATCTTTTAATGTGGGCTCTTCATCTGTGAATAAACATTTATCAGCCATGATAAAAACATCCCAATTTTCATCACCCCTAACAGAAGTTGTTATCGAGGAGCAAAACTTGGCCTATTCGATTAGTGGAATATCATCATCAGCATCGTAACTCACAGCGTCTGTATCATCATCATCATCAATTTTCAATGATTCGGTATGTCTAAATCAAATTCAAATACGACGTTTACTTACTAACATGATTTCTTGTTGTATAGCATCTATCAATTAGAATGAGTTGTGCTTTGGTCATTTGCCATTTCTAACAACTTTTATTAAAAAATTTTGTCGATAGTGATTTTAAAATATTTTTTTACATCCTTATCCTTCGACGGAAGAGCAGAAGACGTGTTGAGGGGCATAAGCACTAACTTAATAAATTTTAGATTTTTCAAGTAAATATGTGCAGAGCAGTTATCCAACAGTTAATTTTTCTTTAACTCGGTATCCCGTTTTCTTAAAAATATTCAATAATATTAGAAATCATCTAGGCCTTTGTATTTCCTGTATTGTCCAATGGTAGAACCTTAATTTTTCTAAAAAACCTGGGTAATTTACTTTTTCCTATCACAAGCTTTACTTTTTCCTATCATATTGGCTCTCAACCTACATATTTTTATTATTTAAATTTTTTTCTGGAGTCATTTTATAAAACCCCCATTTTGGCGACGTTGTTAATTTCATTTGCTTTGTAGCCGTCGAGTATTTTTGACTACGCTGATTGTTAGCTATTAGTCTCATGCACTTCCATCAACACTTGCTGATTCATCAAAAATCCCACCCCATGCTCCAAAGCACAATATATGTCTCCTACGGAAGCGAAAAATTCAGCTTGCCGTACATTTGAATTCAGAATTTAGCAGCGGCCCAATTTCTTCTGTTTTCTTTTGCAATATTGAACAGATGTTGCAACAATTTTTGAATTGCTGTTGCTTAAATCCCGTCAACAACACTTCGCAAATTTTCCCAATTTTTCTGTTTTATTCCTTATATTTCAAACACCTTTTAAATGAAATGTTTGATTTTCTAGATGGTGCTTACATTTTTTTTTATCAAATCAACATACAATGGGCGACAATTCTTTTTTTCTGGTGCTCCACCGAAATTTTGTTGGAAATACTTAAGAAAACGGTCTCCTAAAATATGAGCCGTCAAAATTAATGTTTAGCACTCGGCCTCGGCGTTTGAAGATTTTCCTGTAACATGTAAACTTTAGTGTTTTTTAAAAAACAAATTACAGCTCAGCGGCATTTTATACTATTTCAAAACGGAAAAAAGCAACTAACTCAGGATTAAATTATCTACAAAAGTGCCTAAAGAGATGTAACTGTAACTTACACCGGTGACACAGTACAGATCACTAAAGTCAGTTTTATATAAATTCAAGTTTATTATCTCGAGAAATATCAATCATAGAGATTCGGTTATTATGAGTTTTTGTAGGAAACTTAATTAACTACAACTTTGTTATTGACATTTTTCCTGCAGCTTTAGCCATTTATGAAATAAAAACAAAAGAACAAGAAATTCATATAAAACTGAATTTCGTGATCTGTACTGTGTCACCGGTGTAAGTTACAGTTACATCTCTTTAGGCACTTTTGTAGATAATTTAATCCTGAGTTAGTTGCTTTTTTCCATTTTGAAATAGTATAAAATGCCGCTGAGGTGGAATTTTTTTTTTAAAAAACACTAAAGTTTACATGTATTTTGTATGGAAAATCTTAAAACGCCGAAGCCGAGTGCTAAACATTAAATTTTGAGGGCTCATATTTTAGGAGAACGTTTTCTTAGGTATTTCCAACAAAATTTCGTTGGGCACTAGAAAAAAGAATTGTCGCCCAAAAAAAGCACCCTAAATACATATATACATATTTGATATGAATATGGAATTTGATATGGAAATTTTTGATTTTCTTATATTTTTTTAATAATAAACTTACAACAAGTGAACGTGATGTGCTGGCAGCAGTGTGGCGATCCCACTTTCAAGACCTACTGAACAGGAGGAATGAAGTTCATCCTATTCGATCAATTGCTCCATCAACTGAGAATTTTGGTCCCTTACCCAGCAAATCACCAGGTATCGATGGAATTCCTGCAGAGCTATTGAAAAATTGAGAAGCAACTCTAGTCTCACGTATATACGATCTGATTCTTGCAATCTGGGACTAAGAAGAACTACCTGCTGAATGGAAAACAGCTCTCATTGTTCCGCTACATAAGAAAGGTGACCGTCTAAAGTGTCCAAATTATCGTAGCATCGCACTGTTGAACACTGCATATAAAATACTAGCTAATGTCGTACTTGCTCGACTCATCCCGTTCGCCGAATCTATCATAGGTGACTATCAGATCAGTGTGGTTTTCGTCCCAACCGCTCAACCACAGATCAATGTTTTACATTAAGGATGATTCTGGAAAAATGTTGGGAGTACAACATCAGCATTCACCAGCTCTACGCTGATTTCAAGCAAGCATATGATAGCATCATCCGCGACAACCTTTGGTCCGCACTCATATGCCTTGGTATCCCAGAGAAACTTGTTTCTCTGTGCAAACTCATAACATCGGGATCAAATTGTAGAATAGTAATCGGAGGGTCAGTTTTTGATCCTTTCGATATAACATAGGGTGTTGGACAAGGTGATGCACTCGCGCCCGTACTATTTAATTTGGCGCTGGAGTACGCGATAAGAAAAAGCCGAATTGAGACACAAAACTGCATATATAACAAATCTAGTCAAGTTCTTGGCTACGCAGATGATATTGTGCTTCTCGGACGTAGAACAAGCGATATTAAGGATAGTCTCTCTCAGCTTGAAAGAAATGTAAAACGACTTGGATTATGCATCAACACCGGCAAAACTAAAGTGTTAACAACATCTAGAAACATACCTCCCGGAAATCTGGATACTGGCGACTATGAAGTGGAACGCGTGGAAAGCTTCAAATACCTCGGGTCTATAATAACATCGTCAAATGACATGCAGGTAGATATCAAAGCCCGTGTCACTGCCGCATACAGAGTTTTCTACGCATACTCAAAACTTCTGCGATCAAAACATCTTTCGCGGTCGTGTAAACTCACACTTTACAAAGCATTAATCCGACCTGTGTTTACATTTGGAAGTGAAAACTGGACACTGGCTTCCTCCGATTGTAGAATTTTATCAACATTCGAGAGGAAGGTCATACGAACAATTTATGGTCCATGCAAAGTTGCTGAAAATCAGTATAGAATCCGAATGAATCATGAAATCAGACAGCTTCTTGGAGGCTGCGATGTAATCGGATTTATTAAATCCAACCGGATTAGATGGTTTGGTCATGTAGGTAAGGGCTCCATTAGATAGAATGATAAAAAAAGCGTCCCAACAACAACCAGCTGGTGTTCGTCGGAGAGGAAGACCTAAACAACGCTGGCGTGATGACATCATCCAAGACCTTCGTAATATAGGATGTCGAAACTGGTCATGGAACCAGACGACTGGTCATGGAACGAGACGATTGGAATCTGATTGCACAGACGGCAAAATCCCTCCATGGGACGTAAACGCCAGAGAGAGAGAATATTTCTGGAATTATTTTTATAATTTTGGAAAAAGTTGTGAATTTAAAATTTTTGCAATATTTTTGGAATTTTGAAAAAAGATTCTATTTTTGATTTTGTTAGAATTTTCGGAATATTTTTAGAATTTTGAAAAAGTTAAAATTTTTGTTTTTATTATAATTTTTGGAATATTTTTGGAATTTTGAAAAAAGTTTCAATTTTTAATTCTGTAATAATTTTACAATATTTTTAGAATTTAAAAAAAAAAGTTTTGAATTTGTGAATTTTTGCAATATTTTTAGAATTTAGAAAAAAGTTTCAATTTTGTAAGAATTTTTTTAATATTTAGAATTTTGAAATAGTTTAAATTTTTGATTTTATTATAATTTTTGGAATTTTAAAAAAAGTTTCAATTTTTGATTTTGTTATAATTTTTGCTATATTTTTAGAATTTTGGGAAAAGTTTGAATTTGTGAATTGGAATTTTTGCAATATTTTTAGAATTTTGAAAAAAGTTTCAATTTTTAATTTTGTAAGAATTTTTGGAATTTTGGAAAAGTTTAAATTTCTGATTTTTTATAATTTTTGGCATGTTGCAAAAAGTTTGTATTTTTGATTTTGTTATACTTTTTGGAATTTTTGAAAATGTTTCCAGTTTTGATTTTGTTATAAGAATTTTGAAAAGATTTTGTTGACTTAGATTTTGTAATAATTTTTGGAATATTTTTAGAATTTTGAAAAAAGTTTACATTTTTGATTTTATTATAATTTTTACAATATTTTGAAACAAATTTGAATTTTTGATATTGTAATATTTTCTCGAGTGCAGAGGTTTTTGCAGAGGTTTTTGAGTAGTTTGCTGATTGTATCATCTTTTCACTAAATTATGTTGGTTTACCATCTGTTATAATTTTTCGGCAACGTATTGATGTTTCGTGTTAGTTTTGTAATAAATTTCGAAACAGAAATAAAAAAATACATGTGCTTTAATAAAGAGTTTTATCAAACGATATACATCGCTGCCCAAAACAAAAAACAATATCCTCATAAAAGTTTTTTGCCGAAAAATATATCAAAATCCTTAACCCAGACCGAATTCTTGATATCTCAGAGTTGGAGATATCAGCCCTTTCATATTTTTTTATTTTAATTTATTAAAATTTATTCTATCGTTTAGAATATTTTTTATATATAATCTTGGATATTTGAGGGTTTTAAACCAATATGATCCAGTTTCCCAAGTTCCAACAAAACAAACTGCGTTCACAAATATATATCTAATATATTCCATACTAAATTTTTTTAAATGTGTGTTCAAACAACGTTAAAACAATCTAAAAACAAAGATAGGAAGAAATAAAAAAATTGTATTTGTTCATTAAGTTCCAAACAGAATGAATCCGCTCCGTTCCGTTAATTTTTTATTTGCTTCATTTTATAAAACACAATACAACCACTCCGCTCTATCTTTAACTATCAAAAAATTTATGTTTTATTTATATTTATATTTTTATTTATTATTTTGTATTATTTATATAAATATGTAGAACAATAAACAATATTTGAGGTTATGTTTTCCTTAAAGGTTTGAATTTGTGTTAAGTGTCCATTCCGCTTTTTCCCGTCCGCCCATTGTGTTCTAATTTCCGTTTTACATATAAACTGACAGTTTAAATATAATGTAGCAGACGGAACGGATCTTTTCTGTTTGCACCTTAAGTTTAAATTACTTACAAGGATAAATCTATGACTAAATCTATCGATATATCGATATTTATCGTTATGTTTTATCAACATTTTTTGTATGGATATTTTCGATAACTATTTTAATATCTTAAATAATGATTAAAAAATAGTACATTATTTAATTAGTGATACTTTTTGTGTTGAGTCTATAGTTTGACGGCCGACCGCAGGGAGGCCGACAATTATAGACGAAACACAAAAAGTCACTTTAGCTCCGAATTAAATACACTATTTTTTCGGCAAACGTTTAAATTTTTTATAAATATGAAATTAGTACATCAAACATTTTATAAATATGAATTTGTATCGTCATAATTACTTCCAAAAAAGAGAAAAAAACATTTAAATTTGTATGAATAAATTTTTTTTATCAAAGTAGCCTTTTCATAATATGAGAATCAACTTATTTTTTGTTGTCATGGTTATACAATATGTTTGAAAAAATAACAAACTAACAAATAACAAATGCTACTTTACAGCCTCCGTAATATAAAATAAAAATGGCGTTACTTTTGCTGTCGCTAGACGTTACTTTTGTTGTCAGGCTAAAAAGTAAGACTTTAGCTAACTCCCTAGCGGCAGTAAAGTTAAACTTTACAGCCGTTTGCCGAAAAACTTTTTTATTTTTTTAAAACAATTACAAACACCATTTATTACTCACTTATTTTTTATATTTTTTCTACCGGTTTCGATTTTCAAAAAATCATCGACTGAAAAATATTTTGCATTTGCCTATTGCAAAATATTTTCCAGTCGGTGATTTTTTGAAAATCGAAACCGGTAGAAAAAATATAAAAAATAAGTGAGTAATAAATGGTGTTTGTAATTGTTTTAAAAAAATAAAAAAGTTTTTTTAATCATTATTTAAATTATGGATTATTCATGTCACTCTGAACAAACAATATTAATTATTTTAATATCGCCCAGCCCTAACGAGGAGTATTAGATAAGAAATTCATAAGTTATACTAATAAGGAAACCATGTCATGCAGCATCAACAGCACACGAAACGGATTTAATTTTAATCGTTTAAAATATTTTAAATCTTGATTTTCGTTGATTACATTATTATCTGATGACATTTCTCGAACGATATAAAGCAATCATTTTTTATAACTGTTTGTTGGTTCATTTTATATAAATTTCTTAGTTAAGCAAATATGTATACATATACAATTTATAAGAAACCGTAATGTCTATTAAACATTAGTCAATTAACATTTAAAAATAATAATAGTATGATATATTATAGACTAAAATAAAATTAAATTAACAAAAATAACAGATTTTTATATAGATCATATAAATATATAAATAAATACAAATACAAAATACATTTTATATTTATAACTGAAAATTGTGTGCCATTTATATATCAGAACTATAGATATATTTGTAAATATATTAAAACGTACGGTGAATATAACGCAAGCCTGTTATAACGCAGGCCGGTTGAATAATAAATTATAGATACAGCGAAACGTTAGTCATTACTCACTCAAAATTTGTTTTCATTCCTTTTTAAAAATATGTTAAATTAAACAGTTTTGGAAAAGTCGGTTTGATATGGTAAATTATAAGAGTGACTGGTTGTTAATCGAAATTTCTGTTTTTAACGTAACTAGTACAAAAACTGTTCGAAAATTATGAAAAAACGGAACATTATAGTCGATTGATTCTTTAGTACATTCTCGGTTTTTCTATATTTTTTTCAATTTAAACTAGTTTTTAACCTTTGAGGTATAGATAGATAGATGTACTGATAGCAAAAATTTTCAAAAGCTTTAGTGACTAACCCGTTTTTTTTGTTTTTTTTTAAACACAAAAAGAATTAACTTTATTTTAACTTATCTATTCTCTATATCGTTTGTGTTTTTTTTTCAATTTTTAACGAAGTTGACAATTTTTAAATATTAATCAAACTTTTATTTCTGGTTTTTAATTAATCTGTCTGACTTAAGTTTAAACTGTTTTTGTAGAAATATGTAGTCATATTTCGAACTTAAAAATCAATTTTTAATCAGTTTCTCCTTAAAAGTTAAAACTGTTTTTAACGGTGATCAAGATACTTCTTAAGTAATATCAAGTCACGAGGTGTGTAAAATAACAAAACGGCGTCCAAACGGTATTGTGTTGTTTTTAATATTTCTCTTTTCTCGATCAAATATTTTTTTCATTGTTATATAACTAATAAATAATCACACTTACTGTATGTATCACCAGGACAAGCTTTACAACATCTGCCTGGCAATAATATTGGTTCATCACATGTTGGCTTAGGACATTCATTTTTTATATTTCTACAATGAGCTCGAGCAACTATTCGACGTTTTTTCTGTACCTGTAAAGAGTTAAAAATAAAAATATCAAAAAGAAATCTAATTTAAAAATATAATTAACACTCCCATAAACTACAACTACATGCATAATTATCAAGTCATTCATTCAAATTTAACAATAAAAATTAATCTTAAGAAATTATTTGAAAAAAATATATATAACATAAGATATGTGAGAATATATGTAACGGATGATAAGTCGGTAATCATGTCATCTTGTTAAATATAAGCATAGTAACATGTCTGTAATAACTAATAGCTATTATATATATCTAAACAATAAAATTTGTGATTTTATGGTTGTGGCAATTCATCAAAGTTGAAAGTTTAACATACGAAATTGCTCATGAAAGGCAGCAATATGTCGTCATGTTAAATTATAAAAGTTTAACAATAAATTATTTTATCGTTCGAAGTTCAATGTGAAAACTATAATGTAATCCTGTGATATAAAAGAAAGATCACATACTTATCAACTTACCTCGGCAAAAATATATAGCCAAACGTATTGGTAGGTAATCTCATAAGATTTGATTATTTTTCTTAGTTTTTTTTACTAAAGGAAATAATAATTTCAATTCATTTGTTTTATTTTAAGAACTAAACGTGAAATATTTTCATTTACAAAAAAAGTATAAAGAAAAAACTAAGAAATTTCAGTATTGCACTAATCATTGGCGGTGATTATGTAGTGTCACACAAAATATTGATGAAGGTCGGGTTATCGAAGGCTTTTTATTATTAGAGAAAACTACACAATTGAGTATATGAGATAAAGTTAAGTCAAATTTAATACATAACTAATCAATAAAACTGTCTAAAATATGTATGCGCTAGTAATCGAATGCTCGAATGAACCGGCATCAAAAAATTTCAACAATTCCAATTATTATCTACTAGCAGGACCCGGCGTACGTTGCTACGCCTATAAAAAAGTTTGTGTGCGTAGATTTTGTTGAATTAGTAAGAATAATTTCAAAGAGTCGTAATGAGAATAGAAGAATCCTATTTTAAGTTTTTCATTTGGGAAATTTGAATAACAGAGATCATTAGCACTCTAGCTGATCAATCCAGATAGTTTGAAAATTGAAAGGAAGGTAAACATTTGAAAGTGATTGGTAAAGAGTTTCGGAGAGTTTAAATTAAAGACTTGCAATTTTTCGAGTTAATTGGCTTAATATGTGTCGCGAAAAATTAGATGAACGTCAAAACATTCGTTTATTGGGTGTTACAGTTGTCAATGACTTACTCTGGAACCGTCATACTTGCGATACAAAATAGGCAGACCGCACCAAAATTTACTGTTTTATCGTACCATTTCATGTTGACTAATCTCATTTATCAATCTATCCGGTTTATTTGCTGATTTTAAATAAAGTCAATTTAGATTTTCAAATATATTTTACCAACTATTTCCAAAGCTCTACATGCGCTCTGCTCTGTGTGCTTTTATTAGTAATGGAGCATGTCACTGAAAGAAAACTTTGAAGAGCAGACTAAATATGCATAGCGCAGATGTTTGATACGAAACACGATTTTGATCGAAAAACCGGTCTAAGAATGACAGCATTTTTAGTGAAGGTTTTCGTTTTTTGGGTTTTGTCGATTTATGGCCATCGTCTTATTTCGACATTTCTGCCAGAGTTTTAAAAAAAAAATTTGGACAAACATAATAATAAGACTAATTTGTAGTATAATATAAAAATAATAATAAGAATAATATCATTTATAAATCCAGACTTATATGCTAATCTAAAACCAGTCAAATCACTTCATTTGTTGACATATTTGCATATATTTTACCGATTTCTTCAAATAACCTACATTGTTTGTTTGTTTTTGAAATTAATGGGGACGCATATTTTTCTTAATAAGTAAAACACTTTCAACCTGTAGCTTTGATATTATTGTTCATAATCCTTTTCTTCACTACAAAGGTTCCATTGCAAAAACTTACTGCATCAATGTTTCTAAAAAGAGGAAACGAATTTTTCAATTTTCCAATTTTCTATATTTTGAACATGTATCACATATATTTAAACCAAATAAAATATGTATATACACCAAACCAAGAACGTGTTTGTTGTAAATTAGAAATAATTGTTGCACGGAAAAAATAGTTACATCATATTTTTCCAACATTTAAAACGAAATCATCTTACAACTACCTTCAATAGACTTTTGCATATAATAGTAGGTAATATTAAATCATCAAAGCATTTTGCCGCAATGATAGATTTTACCGCGACTTTTTGAGAAAAAAACAGTTGTCTATCATTATTTGGTATGTTAAAATAGCAGATATAATGTATTCTCAGCTGAAGATAATTTTTGGAAACGCCCTTATTGAGGAACTTAAAATATTAGGAATCAAAATTACTGATTGCCATGGTCAACCGTATGACAACACAGACGATATGAACGGGTGTAAAAAGTCGAATTTTATAAATCTACAACAAAGCAGCGTGGTGGACACAACATCAATTTAGTGATAGAAAAAAGTGTTAAAAACTACGTTACGTCACTACATTAAATAATTAATATTTAAAATATTTAAAAATTAGTCTGAAGGCTTCCAGCGATACTCGATGGGACGATCGCGGTAAAAGTATAAAATCCGTGAAATACTGGATTAAAGAAATTAGTCTTGCGCTAGGTGAACTTAAAAATAGCTACCAAGATTGTAAAACCCTTGCTGCATCTTTAACAAAACAAATAAATTCTTATGAATTTATTGTATTGACAACAATTTTGCAGCACTTGTTATCTATAAAATATATAGCAGTGAATATTTCATTACAACCTACAAGGGCTATGCTATTATCGCTTGATGATTTGAAAAACAATTTCGAAAAGAATATAAAAGAAACACAAGAATCACCGATAGCAATAAATGTAATAGCACAGTTCACATAACGGCCTTCCCGTGATACTAAAATATTAACAGGGATAGAAACAAACAATGTCTTGATAAATCATAAGAGCCTGGTTAGCCATTACAAAAACGGAGAGTATGCAATCTCAAAATATTACCTTAGTATTATTATTTTATTATACATAAAAAAATAAAGCAAATAATAAATATGACGATAGAGATGTTATTACTATACAAATGATATACCAAATGAAGAAATTGAACTCCCAGAAGAAGAAATTAAACCAATTGAGAGCTGTGATGATATTGATGTATGTGAACTCATTCCTGAAATCGATGATACGTGTAACCATCTAACTCTAACCGCCGAAGATAAATATAAACAATCTTAATTTAACTAAATGATTCTTTAATTAAATGATTCGTTGAATGAGGAAGAATTATATATACAAATGAATGATCGCGTATATATCGAATAATTTTAAGTTTTAACAAAACACATTACCGTTGCTCATTGTGAAAGTTCGTTTTCAAAACTAAAACATATTGAAAATTATCTACGGTATACAATGTCACAGGAAAGAATTTCTGCATTAGCTATATCGTCGATTGAAAATGTAACAGCCAGAGCAATTTTGAAATGATATAATTGATGAATTTGCCAGCAAATGAGCTAGAGCTCATTGCTTTATAATTTCTTTGCATTATTTTTTAAATCAAATCAATAAAAATGAATTCAATAAAATATAAACTAAGCATTTTTTAAATGTCTGTACAGGGCCCCCAAAAGTTAAACTACGGCGCTGGTGACATAATTAAGCAAATCATACAAAAATTAACAATATAAACAGAAATGTCTGAAGTGGTAATTCGAATGACGTTTACAGTTTAGTAATTCAGTTAAGTAATATGAAATTGTAGCTAGCCGATTAGAAAAACTTACAGTTGTTTAGATGACAATAGATAAATCCATATAGAAATTTTACTAATTTAATATATTTAATTATTTTTTTGTGTTCATTATATAAAAAGTTTTAGGTTACACCTAACTGTTTTCAAAAATATAAAACAACTGCACACCCACCCATTAAATATTTGAAATTTTTATGCGTGGAATTAAATGTTTTTTTTTTAAGAAAAGTGGGTACTTATTATACAATTGATTGTTTTATAAAGTTTAAAGCAATTTAATGTTTATTATAGGAACAAGATGTCTTTGTAATGAAACCAATCAAATGTCTAGTCTTCCGATTTATCGAAACAGTCTTAAATTTCACGGCAATTTCATAACAACTTTATCGATATAATTTGAAATTTCCGGATGGTGAAAGTCGAGACATCTCATATTGAATCTTGAAATTTATAAAAGAATTTTAATTGAAAAGAATAATCAGCGAAGATAAAATGGAAAATTTTAGAAAAAATTAATCATAATACATGATGCAAAACTAAAAATATTTTTCAAGATCATGTTCATGAATTCTAAGAGTTTGTTTTATTCTTAAACATTACTGTAAGACATTTTTGTTCAAGACAAAAAACCATATAAATCTAATGCTAATAAACTTCGTTCATCAAAATTGCAATACAAAAAAAATTTAATCTACAGATCAATTCAGTGTCATTTAATTGAAATAACAAAAAACACAATTACAATAAATCTTTTTTTCTTTATTGGACGAAGAATCTTAATTTTATCAAAGTGCTTGTTTGCTACTACACAAACAATTCCTTTAAAAAATTAAAAGTTTACAATAATATTCAATTAAAACATTTTCATTTATAGTTTAATTTCATATAGTTTCAACAAAAATTAAATTATATAAAAAACTTTTTATAAGGAAACTTGAGGTTTTATATCTTTCACCATAATAAATATAAATTGCAAATATGTACATGTTTATAGTAAAACAAAATGTACTAGATTGTTTAAAAAAGTTCTTTCAATCAATGTCTGCAATCTTTTTCAGTTTCATATTGACAAACTGTTATTTATAGTAGAAACATTTATAGAAAATTCATATTATTTTTGGAATTTTAGATTTTGAAAATATTTTAAGAAATGAAAATAACTTTGAAATTTAAATAAAACTCTAATAAGGCCATCGGAGCATATCTTCAAACTCTTGTTCGCTCTTTCTCTGATTGAATGAAGTCAAATGTGTTTTATTTAAAACAAAATATATCAAGGAAAGATTTATTGAAGCTAGTTTCGAATTTCGATTGTTAATTCGTTGCATACACAGAATTAATATTGCATTTATATGTAAGAGTTTTATGTATTGATCATAAAATATTGGTTTTCTTAGTATGGTATGACAAAAGCTTATATTGTATTCTCTGTTTATCGAATTAAAAAAAAAGATTGGGTGAGAAAAAATATAGAAAAAATTGCTTTCGCTTTAATTTTTTTATTTCTTATTTTATATCTATAATATATGAATTAAACATACTTCAACACTCAAACATTAAAAACAGTCGTTACAAAAAGATACCTGTAAATGAAGCTACTCGGAATTTTGATCTAAGAAATTTCTTCCCAAATTAAAATGTTTCTATATAAATATAATTTATTTATGTTTATCGAAAATATATTAATAGGATTTCGAGAAAATTTGAAAATTGGATTCTTTCACAGCTATTTTTCAACACTTTAAGAAATAATGGGATTAGATCCATTACAGTTTACTGTCAAGCAATTTGCAGGATGCCAAATATTTTTTTTTTTTATTAAATAGTTAGACATGTTTAGCACACTAAATATGAAATATTCATTATTCAGACTCTTTGAATATCCGAAGATACCATGCCATATCAACTATAAAGGAAGGAGATGAGGAAAATGGAAAGAATGGGGATATAGGGATAACTATACTAATTGTTTCAATTCATCGGGAAATACAGAGGAGGGCATTCAGTTCCACAATTTGACCACTCTATTGAAATAGTCGTTCTGGAAGGACACATTTCTACAACGAGGTATTTGTACAACAAATGGATGGGATAACTTGGCAGCTCTTGTCTGTCGATTATACTGCGCACGCGATGGAAGGGTATTTTGAATTTCCTTAGAGGAGAATTCGCTAAAGTTATATTTATAGTAGATTGATAATTCAGCCACATTTCTTCTGTGCTGGAGTGAATCAAACTGGTCCGTTAGTATGGTATTACCAATCAAGCGTATTGCTTTTCTCTGTACAGAGTCTAGACATTTTATTGTTGGCTGACAAGCACCTCCCCAAACATGACAGCAATACTCCATACATGGACGAATAAAGGACTTGAAGATTAGCAAAATTTGATCGGGATTGAAATACTTTTTACATCGACTCAAGAATCCTAATCCTAATTTTTGCATTGCAGATTTAGCGAGGTTGAACACATTTTTATTCCATTTCAGGTTATTTTGAATATCCACTCCAAGAAGTCGAACTGATTCAACCTCACGCAATTCCGTGGTTTATTTTAATAGGGAAATTTTTATGTCGCTCTATTCGTGAAAGACGGCATAGTGTGGTTTTGGTTGGATTAAATGAAACAAGATTACGATCATCCCATTCCATTATACGATCCAGATCTTTGTTGATAGAATCAATTAGCAGCTCTCTATCAGTGCGGTAACTGCAGTATGAGATCGAAATTTAGGAGATGCATGTGATGCATGCAATGTGCTGTCATCAGCAAAACTATGGATTGGGTGCACTGTGGAAATAAGTAAGTCATTAATGTATAAAAGAAACAAGGTTGGTGGGAGTGCAGAGCCGTGGGGAACCCCAGCATTGGTTGTGAAAATATTGGATGTGATACCATCTAAATTAACATGAAATTGGCGACCTGTAAGAAAACTATAAATCCATGAGACAGTAAGATGGTCTATGCCATGAGATTTTTATGCCACACTTTATCAAATGCTTTAGAAATGTCAAGTGAAATGCTGAATGTTTCACCTTGGTTTTCCAGCGATTTGATCTAGAGATGGGATACATAGGCTAACAGATCACCTGTTGCATGACTTCTACGAAAACCATACTGTTTATCATCAATAATTCGCGACATTTCCAAATAATCTATTAAATTACAAATAATTAAATAATCTATTTTTTATCTAACATATTTTTCAAATATTTTAGCTAAAACCGACAGAATTGCAATTGGTCTATAATTGTTAGGGTCTATCTTACTGCCTTTCTTTGATATGGGTTGAACGCTGGCCAGCTTCCAAGAATCGGGAAATATTCCGTTTTTATTAGATAAATAGAAAATTTTTGTTAAAATTGGAGCTAGTTGCCTAGCAAAGTTTTTAAGAATGAGGGGTGGAATACCGTCGGGGCCAGCAGATTTGTTGATATTGATAGAAAGAAGCATTTTCCGTACAATATTGCAACGAAAAATGATTGGTTTCATTTTTAATTGGTTTCGTTACAACTGGGGAAATGAGTGTAGGAGAATAGGGTTCAACTATGTTTGAGTTTTCTGCAAAAATACGACCCTCTTTCGAATCGTTCACGGGAATGTAATTCAGAACTAAGGTTGGAATAGAGGATCGATTAAAATTACTTTGGACTGATTTAACTGCCTGAAAGAAACTACGTGAGCCAGATGGGTGCTCGGCGAATTTCTTTGCTTTCTTCTGGATAAACGCGTCTTTGTCTAAGTCTATTTTGAATTTACTAATATTTCTGGCTTTCTTGTGTCATTTCTACAGGGACGAGTGTGTTGCCTTCCTTTTTCCACCCCACTCCGTTGGGTCCATGGTCAACTGGTCTCCGTGCAGCCGATCTTGCACTTGAAAATAAACCCTCTTTAGATGTTGACGGATGGCGTGTAGTGTGGGGAGAATTTTTCCTAAATTTACTCTACTATTTAGAGCGGTTTTTAAGTACATTCTGTACCTGTACATACGTAATAACTGAACCCATATTGGCTGGTACTGACAGTGGAGCACTGTATATTGCCAGGATTAGCTGCGCCCTATTCTCAAAAATTTCTTCGCTTGACCTACGAGCTTCATTGAACTTCGCAGCATGAGCTTCAAGTTCTGGGAATTTCTGGAAAGTCTTGAAAAATTTAGTTTTTCTTTTGTAGTACGTTGTTGAAACGGTATCGCACCCCGTTATTGCATGGAGCAACAAAATATTATTCGCAACTAGTGAAATATGAGACAAGGTGAGCGAAGAATATACTTCTTCGGGTTTATTGGGCCTTTCAGGTTTCAGTAGAAATAATTCATTATCAACCGGGCCGAGTGTGGTCAATATTACGGCAACGTCTGTATCTTCGGCGACTATGACCTAAGAACTTATCCTGTTGGATTTGTAACGCCATACTCTCGCTCAAACAGGCATCTGCTGAACTTCCCCGATTAGGGCGGCGGTTTCTTTCAGATTCTTTAGTACTGAAGGTTTGGTAACCATAAAAAATTGCTATCGCGCGTTGCCCGCAATTGTTCGAAATATACTTTATGTAATTATCCATAATCGCCGAGAATGTTTGTCCGATATTGTTTTGATTTGACGAAAGTGATCAACAACTTTTTTCTTTTTTGGTTTTTATAATAATTTTTTATGTTTATGTTAATTTAGCATTTTTATTATAAAATATTACCCTGAAGGTGATTGTAATTTAACAATTGAAATATAGGTGTATATTTTTAATTAAAGTGGTTGTTTTATTAAAATATAAAAATTCGACTATCATATTTCAGATAATACAAATCAAATTAAATAAAATAATTAATTATATTTCATTTCATTTTTTTTTGCAAATATGATACCTGGAGATGACGTTCAGGCCCAGGTTCCGGTTCACCAGGTGTTCGGGGGACCGTTTTCGATGTGAAATTCGGAATCCACGCCCCAAAAAACGCCTATACACAACGATTTTCGATTTGGTTTTCGCGATCTTGTCAGGAAAGCTCTCGGGAATGACGTCCACGTCCAGGTTCCGGCGCACCAGGTGTCCGGGGGGTGTTCCGATGCCATATTTTAATTCAGCAACCCAAAAAAAACCCGGGCGCTGAGTTTCTCTCCTTCCCCGCGTGAATTTTGGGAGAGTCCTTCGGAGATGAGGTTCATCAGCGATCCTGAGCTCCAGGTCGGCTGTGACTTCAAAAATGCATTTTTTGAATGCATTTTGGCTGCAGCAATGCAATTTCCGGTTTGTACAACGTACAAAGTAGATACATTTTTTACAAATAATTTTTAGAAGCGAATGCAAACAAGGGTAGAGAAAATCCGAAATTCTACGTCCACGCCGTGCTACCTGGGTAACGCTAACAGAATTAGGTTGGTGTAGTTGAGAGGGGCAGAGTAAATACTGCTTATACTCAATGATTCTGCACCATGGCGAGTCATTGGCGCCATAAAACCAGTGCAACTCAAGCGTCTGTTCTCCATGTTAGGGGCGGCTTGGAGCGGGCGTCTGTCTTGGATCAAGCGGCTCGCTATATAAATGTGTAGAAAGCGTCTGTTCTCCATGTTAGGGGCGGCTTGCAGCGGGCGTCTGTCTTGGATCAAGCGGCTCGCTATACAAACGTATAAAAAGGTTGTTTCTGATGACCTTAAGATGCAGAACGAACCCATTCACGAAAATTTGGGTTGGGCGAAGGGCTAACACCCCATTTCCGTAAAAAAATTATTGTCATGAATTCTGTACACAGGCCTCGGAATATCTCGGATTCAATATTGGAACGACCTCGGAAACTGTACCCGGACTACGATTTAAAAATGGGAACCTGGAACGTGCTAAGCCTCAGAAGACCAGGGGATCTCCTAAAACTAACACAACAAGTCGAGAGCTACACACTGGATGTAGTGGCATTACAAGAACTAAGATGGCCAGGGAGTGGAATCCATGAAACAGCGAAAGGATACACTCTTTATTATTGCGGTCATCAAAACGGAGGAGAATTTGGAGTTGGCTTTCTTATACATCGTCGCGTGAATCAGCATGTTATCGACTTCTGCCCAATTAATATGCGGTTATGCACACTGAGAATCCGCACGCAAAAATTCAATGTAACGATCGTCAATGTTCATGCACCTACTGAAGATAAAGCAGATGATATTAAAGACCTGTTCTTCCTAGAACTCGAAGAAGTCATCAATAACATCCCGCGGCACGATATAAAAATCGTGGTAGGTGACTTTAATGCTCAAATTGGTAGGATTGCAGAACTTAAAACACATATCGGCCCCAACAGCTTGCATCATACCAGCAACAATAACGGTTTTCGCGCAGCCGAGCGGGCTATGATGTATGATCTAGTAATTTCCAGCACTTTCTTCCCTCACAAGAGAATTCACAAAGCAACGTGGAAATCAAATGACGGAAGAACAGAAAATCAAATCGATCACGTCATGATCTCTAGGAGACACTCTACAAGTGTAACTGACGTTCGATCATACAGAGGTGCTGATATGGACACCGATCATATGCTTGTCATCTTTAAGTACAAGTGCAAATTATCATCTACATTTAACAGACAAGCAAAAAAGACCGTGCGCTGGAATGTCGAAGCATTTAAACATCCGGAAACGCTGAATAGATATCAGGAAATAATAACACAAAACATAGAAGAGCATGACATCTCTTCTGAGATGCCATTAAACATACAAGAGGAATGGCAAACGCTTCAATCAACCATTATAGCCGCAGCACAAACTACAATCGGAAAACGACCACCGAAATCACACAACGAATGGTTTGACGACGAATGCCGCCAATCCGTTGAAAATAAACAAAAACTGCGAGAAAAATGGTTAACAAGGAACACCCGAAGCTCCCAAGCTGATTATCTATGCGCCAGAAAAGCCTCAGCAAAACTTCTACGTAAAAAGAAGCGCGAACACATGAAGAGCTGCATCGAAAACATCGACCTACATGCGGCCAACGGAAATTCAAAAGAGTGCTTTGCCAATGCACGGAATCTGACAAAAGATTTCCACCCAAGATCTACAGCCATCAAAAATGAAAACAATGAACTTACAACAAGTGAACGCGATGTGCTGGCAGTGTGGCGATCCCACTTTCAAGACCTACTGAATAGAACGAATGAAGTTCATCCTATTCGAGCAATTGCTCCGTCAAATGAGGAGATTTTTGTCCCTTACCCAGCAATAGAAGAAGTGGAAGCTGCCATTAAAAAACTGAAAAATGGCAAATCACCAGGTTTCGATGGTATTCCCGCAGAACTTTTGAAAAACGGAGGAGCAGCTCTGGTCTCACGTATATATGATCTGATTCTTGTAATCTGGGACCAAGAAGAACTACCTGCTGAATGGAAAACAGCTCTCATTGTTCCGCTGCATAAGAAAGGTGACCGTCTAAAGTGTGCGAATTATCGTGGCATCGCACTGTTGAACACTGCATATAAAATACTAGCTAATGTCGTACTTGCTCGACTCATCCCGTTCGCCGAATCTATCATCGGTGACTATCAGTGTGGTTTTCGTCCCAACCGTTCAACCACAGATCAATGTTTTACCTTAAGGATGATTCTAGAAAAATGTTGGGAGTACAACATCAGCATTCACCAGCTCTACGTTGATTTCAAGCAAGCATATGATAGTATCATCCGCGACAACCTCTGGTCCGCACTCATATGCCTTGGCATCCCAGAGAAACTTGTTTCTCTGTGCAAACTCACAACATCGGGATCAAATTGTAGAATAGTAATCGAAGGGTCAGTTTCTGATCCTTTCGACAAAACATCAGGTGTTCGACAAGGTGATGCACTTGCGCCCGTACTGTTTAATTTGGCGCTGGAGTACGCGATAAGAAAAAGCCGAATTGAGACACAAAACTGCATATATAACAAATCTAGTCAAGTTCTTGGCTACGCAGATGATATTGTGCTTCTCGGACGTAGAACAAGCGATATTAAGGATAGTCTCTCTCAGCTTGAAAGAAATGCCAAACGACTTGGATTATGCATCAACACCGGCAAAACCAAAGTGTTAACAACATCTAAGAACATACCTCCCGCAAATCTGGATACTGGCGACTATGAAGTGGAACGCGTGGAAAACTTCAAATACCTCGGGTCTGTAATAACATCGTCAAATGACATGCAGGCAGATATCAAAGCCCGTGTCTCTGCCGCATATAGAGTTTTCTACGCATACTCAAAACTTCTGCGATCAAAATATCTTTCGCGGTCGTGTAAACTCACACTTTACAAAGCATTAATTCGACCTGTGCTTACATTTGGTAGTGAAAGCTGGACACTGACTTCCTCCGATTGTAGAATTTTATCAACTTTCGAGAGGAAGGTCATACGAACAATTTATGGTCCATGTAAAGTTGCTGAAAATCAGTATAGAATCCGAATGAATCACGAAATCAGACAGCTTCTTGGAGGCTGTGATGTAATCGGATTCATTAAATCCAACCGGATTAGATGGTTTGGTCATGTAGAAAGGGCTCCATTGGATAGAATGATAAAAAAAGCGTCCCAACAACAACCAGCTGGTGTTCGTCGAAGAGGAAGACCTAGACAACGCTGGCGTGATAACATCATCCAAGACCTGCGTGATATAGGATGTCGAAACTGGGGTCAACTGGTCATGGAACGAGATAATTGGAAGCTGATTGCACAGACGGCAAAATCCCTCCATGGGATGTAAACGCCAGAGAGAGAGAGAGAGAGAGAGAGAGAGAGAGAGAGAGAGAGAGAGAATGCAAACAAATGCATTCCGATCCGTCTTAGTGCAAAAGATTCCGAGAATTTGGTGCTTCATTGCCTCGACTAAAACATGCGTATAACGCAGGGATTGCAATCGGGATCGAGAGCCCGGACACATTTTTATGATCCCGATTGGTTTTTTTATTAATTATCTGTGGTTTATCATACAAACTTTAAATCCCGGGATTCCTGGTACTAGATCTGAAGCTCGGGGTACTCAGGTCACCTTTTAGAAATCCAGTTCTTTGAAATGTATTCGATTTATATATTTATAAACACATTATTTTATATCCAAACAAATTTATTTTGATTGTTTGAATCAATTTAACAATCAAAATTTATGATTTCCTTTTCTTTCGGTTTTACTAGTATAACAATATATACAAGATTTCCACATATGGGTACATTAGTTTTATAATCTATGTTATAAAATATAATAGAGACAAAAAAAGAACAGTCAATAAATAAATTCAGAAAATACCAGTAATAAAATTAAATAAATAGAGTTCTTATTTCATAATATAAACAAATAAAAATTTCATAATTCATAAAATAATATTCTTCGAAGTATGTGATGTCATAGAATATAAATTGTCTGTTAAATTCTATAATAATCACGTTGCATTGTAATTAATTATAAAAATAATATCAATTCAAATGACAGAATCTGTCAAGTTTGTTTTATAATCTTCTATTCCTATAAATATCACCAACTAAATCTGAAACCCTATCGATCATTTAATGAACACAATAAGATATAATTTTAATCTTTTCCGCGAATAATCATAAAAAAGTGATGAATAATCAATAAATAAAAGAAACCGCCATGAATATTTAAAAATCGTATTTTATTAATATAGACATCAAACAATAACAAAAACATATATCAAATGAAATGCTTGTCATGTTATTTGTCTGAATCTACCCACCCACAATTTATACACATAAACACCAATTATGCCACCTCTATTAATTGTATAAATAAAACAATCTAAAATTAACGTTACATTCAATAAATTAGAATTTAAAATTTTCAAATAAAAAAAGATGGCTAAAAGGGGGTCACAACCGTTAAAAATAAATATCTCATTCTTTATTATAATAATATTATAACTATTATTATTGTTGTCAAGAAAATGCGCATTTCACTTTGTTTAAAACAAAACGACTCTGGAACATATATTTTTTTCAAAAAAAAGTTTAATTTAAAAATCGCATTAAAAATTGGGAGCAAGTGAATTAAATTAAATTTAATTTTAGCATACGAACTTGTTTATTATTTAAATTACCTAGTTGTAAGAAAAATATGTTTTTTAAGGACTTCATATTCTTAATCAACACCAGTAGCTATAAATTTGCATTATTAAAAATAAGAATAGAATAGGTTTGAATTTGCATATACGTAATTCATTACTATTCAATATTGGCTTCATTGTCTACTAATTTCTCAATTAATCGAACAATAAAGTAGAGTGGAAGCCGTTATTATTATTTGTCTCTTTGTACGTTTATTAAACTCATATATTGATCAGTAACTGCGTCAATATGATTGACACATTTTATCCAGGAATTTAGATATTCAAAATGCTGTCATACATATAATTTTTTGTCCAGGATATGGCGATTTATTTCGAATAGTAAATATAATATATTTCGAAATCGTTCTATTTTTTAATATAAGCAAACAGAAGTTTTTAAGAAAGCAAAATATCACAATAAATGTTACAAAAACCAATAGACGCTTGTCATTTACAATCCCCCATATAATTAAAATAAAATTATTGCAAATAATAAACATGTCTACATCCAAACAAAACTGATCTAAATATTTAAACTATCAAAATTTCTAATCCACGAAGAAACACAAAATACGTTGCCAACTTTTATTATACAAATATATTTTATGATGGCATTTTAAGCCTATTTACGAGTATTTATTTATAATTATACAAGAATTGAAAAATGGCGCCAACATATTATTACAAATTTTTTATGATTATATACAATTTTTTTCTCAAGCTTAAATAGATAACTTCATTTTTCACGTATTAACTATATAGGAACTATGATTAATATGGTTTAATACATTTTTACTGGTGACAAATAATAATTAATTCCTTAAACGTAATTTTATCCGGATTGTTTTGGTTTGCAATAATAATTCTTTATTTATTGTTTAAAAATTTAAGATTTTATATTTTACTTTGTTCTTTCATTAAGATTATTATGTCGTTAGACAGATGAAGTTTATTTCGAGTTTGGCGTTTAGCTAACATAAATTAATTTCATTTAAGCCATTAATAAAATTATTAAATGAGTATTTAATTATTGATTGATCGTATATTTCATATCGTTAGTTAATGATGGTTAATTTATCGTGTGGCGCTTCTTTTGAATGTTTGAACGCGCTCGATTCTCAGCTAATTTAACAGCAATGAATATGAAATTTTATAAAATTGACTATTGAATAATGGATTTAAATTAAAAATTGACGTTGATTATATTTAAAATGTTCACTTAATTTGTTTTAATAAAAACAATTATTTAATTAATGAAAGAGGTTATATAAATATTTGGAGGATTTTTATACTTAATTATTTATTTAATTTAACGAATTATTGTCTGAAGCATTGTAACATTTTTTACTATTGAAACGAATAAGTAAGTAAGTAATACAGCTAAATGATAAGAATCGTGATCTAAAATGCAAACTGCACAAATATTATTTCAGATCTCGTCAAACATCTACTGGAGTTATCGTACAACTTTGAAATACATTAACTATAACAACATTTATACTGGTTATATCATGATGTACAATTTTCACTTTTCTATTCTATTATATCGCTTATAAATATAAATTAAAACATGTTTCAGTTTACTTTTGGTCAAGTTGAAAATTCAGAATAATAAAACTAAAACTTTACTTACCGGTAGACATTCGCATTTTATACAATACATAACCCCAAATGGTGGCCCTAAATCGGCAAACCACATTGATCCAAGCTCTTTAAGTGTTTTGCCGAATTGACATTCTGTAAAAGGAAATAAATATATTAGGTAATAATCACATAATCGTTTTGATCGGTTAATAGTTTCTAATATTATAATTATGTGATATTATGACAAAAGTTTGATTTAAGATGTTTAGTTTAGTTGAAGTGTTAAATTTAATTTATGATATTATTTTATCAATTTATTATCAATTTTTAACAACAATTTATGTCAGTCAATTTCCTTTGAAAAATTTATATTTCAATTTTACCGATATTAACTGTTGACAATGTAATAAATAATGTAAGTAATAGATTTTAATCGTTTATCATTTATATATATACAAATATATAATTTAAAAGTAGTTCCAAAAAAGGGAATATCAACAATTTTACAAACGTTTCTAGTAAAAAAAATATTGCGACGCTAATGCATAGGCATGACTTCACCACAGCTCTGGAAACATAGTGTTCTGGATATATAATGAGCTAATTGATTTCAGCCCCTTCATATGTTTTAATTAATTTTCAATTTTTTAGATAACTTTTTACCTTCAAAGGAGATAACACAGATAAAATTCATTGTTGCAAACTTTAAGATGACATTTTTTCGCATCAAAACAAAAATAGAAAAAACAAAAATTTTTAGGAATGGCAATTGAACGAAATTGCAATTTTCAATAAAGGTTTACAAGAAAAAAGATGAGATATGAGCCGTGTTCGATTTGACTGAAACAACTGAAGCAACTGAAAAATTAAATGCAATTGTTGTTGTTTTTTCAGTTGTTTCAGTCAAATCGAACGTACCTATGATGTTCAATAGTGATAACTAACTGTTAACTAAGAAAACAACTCTTATACATGCTGTAGAAACATTTAAAAAAAGTATTAGTAATCTGATAAACTGCCCAAAAAGGTAAATTTTCTCAAACGCCTCCTAAAAAAATTCTTTTGGGTCAAAAAATACGAAGGCTTTTTGTTTAAATAAAAAGAACACGTGCCGCAAAATCATTGCAGTTGATTTTTTGATAAAATCGTAGATTTATTTTAAATATCACATGAAATATGCAGATTTTAAAAAAATCATACGAGCATTTTTGTAGGAAATAAAATTTTTTTTTAAAAATATCCTAGTCATTTTTAGTCTAAAACGTATATTTCCGAAGATATTTGGAAAAAAACTTTTTCGTCATACATATTTGTTTATTTTACAAATTACGAAGAATTTCGAATTTTTTTCAAAATATCATCAAAAATATACGTTTTGGACTAAAATGACTAGGAAAGATATATTCGCAAAACTAGGCTCCACATCTAAAATGAATAAATAGTAATAATTCTACGATTTTAATGATGACGATTTAATTCCAATGTTATGAATCTTAATGTATAGTAATAGAAGAAGTTATTTTAACTGGTCGTACTCAATAACTATCGGTATTGCACAATATTTGCTTACAAAATAGATTAGCATTTGTAGATATTTTATATAAAATTAATTTTCATTAATTTCGTTTTTTATTTGGTGCGTTCGATTTGACTGAAATAACTGAATTTACTGAAAAGTGCAACAACAATTACCAACAATTTTTCAGATAATTCAAACGGAAGTCTTTATTAAAATCGAACATGGCTATTATCGTAGCGATTTTGTTTTATTATTTAGTCGCATATGTACACTAAATCCTACTAAATATGAAATATTCATTGCTCAAACTCTTTGAATAGCCGAGAATAATATGTCAACTAGAAAAGAAAGGTATTTTGAGAAATCGAAGAAATAGGGATCTGGAAATAGATAAACTAATTTTTTTAAATGGCGATTGACATCTTTAAATGTCTGGTGAACGGAGGAGGCAAGTCGGGAAAATGGAGAAAGAGATGATTTCCATAATTTCGCCACTCTATAAAAAAAAAAATTGGTCTGAAAAGAAACTATTTTAGAATGGAGTATATTTGTACTACAAATAGACAAGTCCTTGTTTGCCGGTTGTACTGCGCTCACAATGGAAAGATGTTTTGATTTTTGAATTTCTCTAAAAGTCGAATCATTAAAGTTGTATAATAAAAGAGTTTCTTAAGCTGCATTTTCATACCAGTGGTTCTTTTTCCTTTTTTTGTCACGTGGTTTCGTTATTAAATAATTAAGTTATACTTATTTGGAATGCCAAAAATTATGTTTCAAATTTAGTATGTCTAAGCATTTGTGTTTTTAATGATAAATGAAGAGTAATGACGATCTTGAATCATTGCGCACAGTACAGATAACATGTTTATTTATTTTGGTAAAAAAAAATAGATGTTACGTATAAATTTATACAATTGGGTTAAATTTATGAGCATATTTTTCTCTATTAACTTTTAAGACAGTAAAAAAATTTGTCACCAAATAAATTGATTTTTTTTTTTTGTGATTACCGACCGAGCTCAATTAAAGAAATTTAAAAGAAAAATATTTGTTTTTAAAATTTACATGTAATTTTGGAATAGATTAAAATAAATATTAAAAATAAATATTCGAAATTGCATTGTTAATGTTTAATTGAGTAATGGACCAGATTAACGATGATGGAATAGATTTCAAGAATTTGTTTAATGATCGAGAAATAAAGAAAAATAAAGAGATAAATAGAGAGCGAAAGTTATATTTTACTGACATCATTAATTGAAACGATTTGATTTGATATCAACAACAGAAGAGAAATAGACAAAAATAGCTGTAAAATTTAACTTTACTGCCGCTATGGAAACTTAAACTATTACTTTTTTACATATAATTAAAGTGGATGTAAAGCAACGCCATTGTCGCGTTCTTTTTCTCGACAATTAGACCAGGGTCGATAATTTTTGAAAACAAAAAAAATAATAGCAGGATGAAACCCATTAGAAAAGGAGGAGAATATTATAAAAATGAAAGGAAAAATAATTTATGGGCGATCTGAGGTTGGGAAGGGGAAGGGGTGAGTTTTTAAGGGTAAAACACGGTTTATCTCGATTTCCGGTCGAACTAAAAGTCCTAAGGAAAAAAGTTAAATGGCAAAGTTGTAGGTAATAAAAAGATCTAAAACTTTTGTATGAACACTTTTTTCACATACCCTCAAAATTTATGTGAAAAATTCAAAAAACCATGTTTTTGGTTTTTTATTTTTATCTTTTACAAAAAAAATTTTTTTTTCACGAAATTTGGTGAAAACTTACCTTTTTATGTCCCAAATACGCTGTAATTTATTTGATTTATAATATTTATTTTTTCACCTTATTTTGAATTAATATCGAAAAAGCACCCTAATTTTCAATCTAAAATTCACCCGTCAAAATATTAGCTTTTTTAAAATAGTTGATATGCTTTCTGTTTGTTGAAATCTCTACTTTCCGATGGTGAAAAAAAAATGTATTACTATAGCAAGTCTTCTCAGAAAATGCAAAAAATAAATTGAATTTTCGATTGAAAATTAGGGTGCTTTTTCGATATTAATTCAAAATAAGGTGAAAAAATAAATATTTCAAATCAAATAAATTACAGCGTATTTCGGACATAAACGGGTAAGTTTTCACCAAATTTCGTGAAAAAAAAATTTTTTGTAAAAGGTAAAAAAATAAAAAAACCAAAACCTTGGTTTTTGGAATCGAAAATTCAATTCATTTTTTGCATTTTCTGAGAAGATTTACTATAGTAATATATTTTTTTTCACCATCTGAAAGAAGAGATTTCAACGAACAGAAAGCATACCAACTTTTTGAAAAAAGCTCATATTTTGACGGGTCAATTTTCGGTTGAAAATTAGGGTGCTTTTTTGATATTAATTCAAAATAAGGTGAAAAAATAAATATTTCAAATCAAATAGATTACAGCGTATTTGGGACATAAAAAGATAAGTTTTCACCAAATTTCATGAAAAAAAAAATTTTTTTGTAAAAGATAAAAATAAAAAACCAAAAACATGGTTTTTTGAATTTTTCACATAAATTTTGAGGGTATGTGAAAAAAGTGTTCATACAAAAGTTTTAGATCTTTTTATTACCTACAATTTTGCCATTTAACTTTTTTCCATAAGACTTTTAGTTTGACCGGAAATCGAGATAAACCGTTTTTTACCCTTAAAAACTCACCCCTTCCCCTTCCCGACCTCAGATCGCCCGTAAATTATTTTTCCTTTCATTTTTATAATATTCTCCTCCTTTTATAATGGGTTTCATCCTACTATTATTTTTTTCACTTTTTATTATTTTTAAAGGCTTCTACCCTGGTCTAAATGTTGACTATTGTTAACAATTGTTAACTTTCGTCGTTTTTTAATTTTAACATTGTGTAACAAAATGACGTCATAATGTCGTTCCTAAATTCAATGTTAAACTGTCAAAAGTTAACATTTGGTAACAATTTCCAACTCACCTCCTAGACATGAATTATAGAATGTAGTAAAGTCAAATGGTATGTTGTGATCTATTTATCTGTCAAAATGTTTATAATTAAGAGATTCGTAAATACAATTTCTTGTTTTTGTGTTTCGCAATTGAGTTTTATTATATATAAATCAAATAATTTGAATATATTTAATTTATGTGCTCAAATAGAACAAATTTATTTTTGACAGATCAAAAGTCTAATATTTTGTCGTTCTTAAATTATAAATCAAAATTGTCGACAAAACCTAACATGACGTTTCAACACAATTTTATGACATTTTAACAATGTTAGAAAATGTTAAGAAAAAGAACGCGACACATATGTTACATTATTTAACAGCGGCAGTAAAGTGACACCATTTTATTTTCATATTGTCTCTGCGCGGCGGTTCTAAAGTGACATTACATTTCGAATTGAGATGATGAATTCATTCATTCTCTGAAGAAGATCTCTTAGAGACAGAAAATATATTTGGAAAAATAAAATATTATTAAAGTGTATAAGAAGTCTTTTAATCAAAAAATTTTCATGAGATGATGAGTTTAAAACAGCATGATGACTGCGTTCATTCAATGAATAAAACTCAATAAATAAGACATCTGTCGATAATTTTGTAAAGTAAAGAGCGCATTCATTTTCTGGAACAGAATCTTTTTCTGAAATATTAATAAAGAAAGTTATAAGTGAAATAAAGATTAAATTCCCAATAAATGGAAATTTATGAGGTATTTTTATTTATTTCAATTTTCAAAACAAATATAAGTTTGAAAGAAAATCGTGAACCGAACTCGATCTTTATATTTGAAAAATTGTAATTTGCTAAAATACGCACACATTTTTCTTTGCTAAAATCTGAAATCTGATGATAACATTAAGGTTGCGCTAGGTAATATTAAGGTTACATTAATAGCAAAAATGAAATCACATGAAATTAGAATTTATATGTTTTACAATAATAATACCGCGTAACGTAATTGTTTGCACAGAATGTTAATATCAGCTTGTATAAAAGTCAAACTTTCATAGCCGTGTGAATAGTAATATCAGTGTGCCGTGTGAATAGTCAGCCCCTTCATATTTTACTGTTGTGTTCACTGTTTTTTATAATCAATTTTAGAGAGTTTATTTTCCAGACGAGGAAAGGCGTTGAACATTTTTGTAGTTCAATCGCGTTAAAAAGCTAAATTTTTTTAATAAAACTCAGAGTCGTTTGAATAAGATCAGTAACAACTTTATCTTTTCCCTGTAATGCTAGGTTACGAAACTGCAGATTCTCCATTATATCAGTTAAGAATACACAGTCATTAATCTATTGACCATCCTTTAATTCCGGATAGTGTTTTTCTTTGAAAAAATTTGCTGAATACAAATATGTACTACATTATGTAAATATGCTTTTTTATTACACATGTTGTTAATTATATTATCAATAAATATTACTCTAATTTTCAATATGACATATTTATTTTATATTTACTTTTTTTACCTGCCACAGTAGCCAAAGAAGTTTTACTTAAACCGCGTGTAAAGATTACGCACTTCGCGTTTATGTTTACCTCAATTAAAACCCTATTTGAATTCATAGTAGATTTTTATAGAAGTGGTGAAAACGTCTCTTTTTGCGTGACTGGACGGTTTGTCCAAGAGACGCGATAGCGTCAAGTGGAATAAGTTCAGGAACGCCTAAACGTTTTTACCGCGCGTAGAAAACGCTATTTTTCTACGCTTATAAATATAAATGATAATATTTACAAATTCATCTACTAAAAACTTACAAAACGACATAGCTAAACGACATAGCCCCGGGTGTCACCCGTTTTAGGGTGACACCCGACCGTAAAAAACTTAAACAAACCATCACAATGTTTTCAACGAAGAAATCAGAAACCATTTTAACCAGGTTATCCATATAATTTTAATTTGTAAATTGTGATAACTTATAAATGTGTCCTATAAATGTGTTATTGGTTCAAAAAGAATCTATTCTACTTTTAAAAATTTTTGGGTTATTACGTGAAATAAAATTTTAACAATATTAATCGAATCAACATGTTGAGCATTGAATACCATCACCACAATTACTCAATAGCTTTGAATATTCCTATAGATACCATATTGACTTTTTTTTACGGTATATTATTTAGTATGCAAGAATGATTATTTAACGACCAGGTCTGAAAACACATATGCTGAATAATGTATAGGAAAAGTGGTTTCCGTCGATAATGTGGCACCCTTTGTCGATAGGGACCCTTGAGTTACAATGGCTCTATTTCAAAATTATTTCTAAAATATTAGCTTAACTTTACTACATAATATATGTTTTACATTTCAAACAAATTAATTGCAAACACCTAAGGAAACTAATAAACAATCAAATCACCGTGTTTGTAAATGATCTCAAAATAATTTTTTTCCTTTATCTTGGAACTCAAGGAATAAATTGGAATAGATCGTTTTCAATGGACACAAAAATAATTACTGTGGAATAAAATGGCAGTTGTGCAATTACTGCAGATTTGCAAATTTTTATAGGTAGATACAACATACTTATACATACTGTTGGTTTTCAGTTTTATAAATTTATATATTTGAATTAAATGAAAGTTTATCATTTAAAATTACATTTCCTTGGGTTTTAAATCCTTTGTAAATTTCAAACTCATCAAGTGATTCTTTTAGAGATCCTTGCCTACATAAATGTAAAGCCTTCAAATTTTTTTAAAAAGTGGTGAAGCTATTGTTATTAACTATGTAAATGGTTTGCAAAAAAAAACTTTAAATTTTGTTTATTTTTCTTCTTAGGAAGGTATTCCTTAAAACATTTTCCGGTTTTCCCGATGTAAAATTTTTCACAAAAATCACATTTAATTTTGTAAATTATTGACATGCTCAATAATTCTAATTGGATATTTAATTTTGGTTTCAATTCTTTATATAAAATATCTTTTAGGATTTTATACTTATATTTTTTTAAATAGTTCCTTATAAGATTAGGCATATGATTTGTATATTCCATTTTATCAAATATTATTTAATATAAGTTGTTACATGGAATTTTAAATAAATTAATTCTCTTGGCGGTGTATTTAGTCGTTAACACAGTGCACTTATTATGAAATAGACATATATGTTTCCTACAAATATATTTAGAATTAATGCTTTGCTGATACCTGCTATAATTAAAAATATTTTTTTAGATTTCGTTTAGCAAATATCCCAAAAAATAAATATGTCACGAGGAGTTCATACTTCTTAAAGAAAAAGTGGGTTCCAGCAGAGAAAGACCAAACAGCCTAAAATAGATGCAGTTCATAGCATATCTGGATCCCTCTATAAATATGTTACAAAACCCGATGATATCCAAGGTTCATCAAAATAAACTAATTCTCACGTTGATGCAACGAATGTTTCAGAGAATATTGGCTCATCTTCGGAAAGTAACAGCGATAATACAGAATTAAAAATGAGAACCTATGATGAAGACGAATTAAAAAGAAATACTGAAAATGACAGTCATAATGCTGTTAATGCTTCTACTATCGATGACAGTATTTGCATGGGTGAATCACTTCAGGACTTAAGAGATGTATCACATTGGAATATACTCGTCTCTGATAATGTTCGCATTGAAATCATAAAAAAAGGAAGTGAACATTTTCAAAATAGAGAAGGGTCGTTTGCTACTGTATCTAGACACGATTTGGACATAACAGGTGATGTTCGCCATCTTTCTAAAGAATGGTATTATAAAGTGATGGCTTATGGTGAAAAAAGTCTGCGGTCATGGATGGTTTATTCTCCTATAAATAATAACCTGTACTGCTTCTGCTGTCGTATATTAGCTGTCACCAATAGTAATAATACAAAATCTACGACTGGATTTCAGAAGTGGTGGAAACTAAATCCCAAAGTAACCGACCATGAAACTTCAAATGAACATCTGGAGAACTTTTAAAAGTGGTAAACTTTGGAAATGAGGTTAAAATTTCATAAAACGATAGGAGTCGCAGCCTTGCAATTAATATATAATGAAAAACAGAAGTGGAAACATCTTTTATCCAGATTATTGGATATAAATTTGTTTTTATCTAAACAAAACCTAGCATTTCGTTGACATGATGAAGGACAAAATTCTTCAAATAAGGGCAAGTTTTTAGAACTAGTCAATCTATTGTCAAAGTATGCTGTAGTGTTAAAAGAACACATTTTGAATTTGGAGCATGGTAAATCACCAAAGTATCATATTTTTCACCAGATATACAAAATGAGTTCGTAAATGTTTTAGCGAACCACGTAAAGTTTAAGCTTGTCAACGAAATTAAATCGGTTAAATATTTTGGAATTTTGTTTGATAGCACGCCTGACATTTCACATATTGATCAAATGTCAGAAGCGATTCGTTATGTGAAAATTGATGGTAGAAAAGTGGAAATCAAGGAAGTATTCCTTGGATTTTTTCCTTTACATGGAAAAAAGCCGCAGATTTAAGCGATGAAATTCTTACACTGAAAAAAAATGAAGTAATGACAACCTCATCTCGAAGTTGGCAGTTTATTATTCATGCAAAGAAAAGATATTTACAAACAATTTCACCGTGATTGGGACAACTACTTAATACTCAGTAACATTGTCCTGACAACAGAAAGAGGTTTACTTAAAATATAAAGTGTTATATCCAATATAACAGTAGTTGAATAAAGTTAATAACTATTTCCATGAAAACATATTTCTTTGGCCTTATATCATGAATTTTTCATTTTAAAATTTAAGTATTTAAGATTAATTGAACTATATCTTACTTTCACATAAATATTTCATGTGAGGGTCGCCTTATAATTGTACAGTTGTTGAATCAATCTCGTAGTTCGATTCGCCATATCTGCCCACACGGTGAGGTTGAGACAACTGCATTTCGATTGGAAATAGGACATGCTTTTTCAGTGTAAAAATCTTGAAAATGACGGTAAAGATGTTATGAATTGTCGTTCCTAAGGTTATGATAATTGAGCTGTTATGAGTGGTATACATGGAGGAGCGCAAGGTATTATTAAAGCAAAAAATAACAAAGCAATTTTTGTCGGCTGCATAGGTCATTCAATTAATTTATGTGGCCAACACTCATTTGCACAAAATGTAGCTTGTGTAACGTTTTTCAGAACAGTGGAAGCCATTTTTACATGTTTTTCTGCTTCGACTAGCCGCTGGGAAGTGCTCTTTAAACACAACAAAGCAACTGTTAAAACACTCTATTTTTTATGGGATTGTGGATGCAATTGAGAAGTTAAGTGATCAACAAGAAAAGGCGCTGCACAGAACCTTTTTCATGCAGCATGTGATTTTACGTTTCTTTGCTATCTTTTGTTTTGGAATGATATTCTAAGGGAAATAATATCTGTGCTCAGATTGCATTGCAAAGCAAGGGCTTGAACATTGATCAATTAGTTACAAAAATAGAGTCAATTCGTAACGAAGTCACATTGTAGAAGAGGCAATAATTCTTGCTGCGAAAAAATCGGAGGACTATGACATTCCAATGGAAAGCTGAATTCGTCGTAAAAAACCAATGGCTGGTGAGTTTGCCCCTGATGTTGGACTGACACTGAGAGTTCAACTTAAAAAGGATATGTTGGAATGTCTTGACCGATTCAGTGTTGAACTCCGAACTAGACTTAAGTCAGTTCAAGATTTAGCTTCATTGTTCGAGGTTGTGCAGACAAAGACTTAGCTTTTGGCGAACAGTGAAGAGTTGAAATTATCTGTATCAAAATTTGCCAGTTTTTATGATGAGGTATCGGCAACAGAGCTCCCTATAGAGATCCCAAGGTTGAGGAGGCATTTAAAAGCGGCCAATGTTACAGTTTCTAACTGGGTGTACCTTGACTTTTTGAAATTCATCGTAGAATAGGATTTTTCAGAATTTGTTCCGAATCTTACGGTCGCACTAAAGTTGTTTATGACTATTTGCGCATTAGTGGCTTCGCGTGAGAGGAGTTTCAGCAAACTAAAATTAATTAAAAATTACTTGCGGGCAACAATGACCCAATGTAGCTTATTAATAATAATCTTCATTTGTATTACTTAAAAAAATTATAAATTTCGTTTATCAGCTTTTTATTATTATTGACAGTTTTTATTTTTGGGGTGACACCACAATATCCGCCCCGGGTGTCACTCATGCTAGCTACGCCACTGTATCAATGATTAGAATATTTTCACTAACACTACGCATAAAAAGGGTTTAGAATGATGTTTTAACAAAAACATAAAGTATTTGCTTTACAAAAACTTTTATTTTCTAGTTTTATTTTATATTTTATTACGCTCCATAAATGTAATTTTTCTTAATCCATCGTTGTCAAACCATATTTCAAACGCTATCATAGCCGAATATAGAGTGTTCTTAAAGTAATTCAATATGATTAAAATTTGTGTTGTATGGACGATTAAAAATATTTATATTTGGAAATATAAGGAAATATTTTATACAAACATATTAGGCTTTTAAATTTATGTGTAACATTTATTATTTCTTTTATTTGTTTTGAAAATATAAATATGCAAATTGTAAACAGTACCACCCAGCTAGAATCCAAACACTATCAAACTTCACCAATACTAAAAATTAGATGCTTCACTCAAAATGTCTAGTTACTCTTCCTTAGATATTTATTCAATGGTTTTTTTGCATTCTCAGATATATTAGTCCCTGGGCCTTCACCTACATAATTTTGTGATTACCACATATTCTATACTTCATGATGCGCCTGTCTTTGACGAGCCTGAAAACATTTGTTCTATGAATTTTCTCAAATCGGCCGCTTTTGCATTCAGCAAGCTCGAAAAATGCCGATTGCCCGCGATCTTGTAAATTTGCTACCACATTTATTTTTTTTGACTGTGGAGGTTGGAATTTTGTTTTAGAATACGAGGGTAAGCTTGTCCGACCAAAATGTGCTTGCTATTGTCGAGTCCGACAACTGACATTTTGGATGTTTGGGTTGTCGGACTAGACAATAGCAGACAAATTTTTGTCGGACAAGGTTACCCTTGTGTTTTAAATCAAATTTCCAATCCCCATAGTTAAAAAAAACAAAAATTTACAAGATCCCGGGCAATCGACATTTTTTTACCGACTGAAAGTCATCGTTTAAAGTATAAATTTAAAAAATTGTAGGTAAAGTTTCGATTAAAAACAAATATAAATAAATTTTTTAATAAAATTTAAATTTATTTCACAAATTGTTTTTTATTTATTTTTTTTTTTTGGCGGAAAGAACTCAGAGAATATATTTTATATCTGACAGTTAATTATCGGAGGAAAAAATTATACGATATATCTGATACAAATTTTATTTTATCGCTCCGATTTCTCCGATATAGAAAAAAAACACACTCATTATTAGTTTAATTAATTAATTACATACAATTGATATAATGATTAGTTTCGATTTGATTCAATCAAAATATTCAAAATATTCAATCCCTTCAAAATACTGCGATACTGACAGTTTATTTCTTACAGCAACGAAACAACAACAGAAACAGTAAATCAAATTCAATCTTAAATATTCAATCAAATATTCAATCCTTTAAATAACCACCACCTGTAGGCGACCACCGAAACTTATTTAGTTTCAGTCACTAGTTAGAAAAACATTTTCAGTCACTACTTAGAAAAAGTTTCCATTTCACATAGGTTTTACTATATATTAAAATGACATTTTCGTAGCTTGAAGTAGAAAAATATTTTTTTTGTTATTTATTCTATTGTATATATTTCGGGCTATGTCCATCCATTATTGGTTTTATATTTTTTTTTTTTTTAATAAAATGTGTTGTGTAGTAGAAATTACAATATGTGTCACAATAATACATAAAAACATTTTAAGACCAAGATCCCACATACGTTCAAAGGTGTTGATGGACGTAAATCTTTCTTTTTTCGTATTTTTATATTTTTTGTTAAAGAATGGATAACTAAACAAAAAATCCTATCACTGACAAAATATGACATAGGCCAATATTTTATGATAGAATAGAGAAAATAAAAGTAAATTAAAAAGTAAATAGCAAATTTTGACAAAAATTTGCTGAAACAAAACAAAAATGTAGTTGCCAATAATCCAGCCGGTTGCATATTCCTTGATCCTGTGACGCACTCTCTTTCTTAAAGATTAAAGGCCCACACATAATTATATGAAGGCCCATTTCTTCAAGGAAGCAACAGCGTCTCATCATCAAGGATCATTTAACAGCTAGAATTGAGGGTGCTACCGTTGACTGAACACAGTTCATCCGCCACCACCCCTAAGATGTCACATTGGCTAGTGATATCTCACTGCTATTGCCAGTGGTGTGTGATATCTCACGTCAACTCGTATGTCAATAGCAGGGACTGGAGTACGCGGGGTTGTCACACCCGTAGATCAAAAATAAAAATATGTCAAAACAATAAAAACTGATCCCTCCATGCGGATATAACATAGTTATTAAAATACGTTAACCCGTTCGAGCATAATCTAACTTTAAACTTACTTATAGGAAGGAAATAGCAAACAAAAATCGCATTTGTTGTCAAGGAAATCGGAAATGGTTTAGTTCACATAATCGACGTCTTTATTCCATTTTCGATCTTTATCATTATATCATTAAACAAAAACACGCATTATAATTGTTTTCAAACTATGTCGATCCACTGTTTATATTTATTACTGATTAAGGAACAACAAATGTGTACCTATATAAATATATTATATGAAACACTTTTCTTTATACGATTGATTTTTACAAGTAAATATTTGTAAACAAATAAATTATTTCATAAATACTCATTGATATCGGTAAAATTAATTTGTAAGAATAAGGTTTAATATATATAAAATGAAAAACCATCGTCATATCTAACTTAAACACAAAAATAAAAAAATTTCCTTTAGATAAGATATAACGTAACGCAGATTTTAATGCTACGTTATAGTTTTTTATGTAGTCGTATGTAAAAATTTTATATAAACGCTGACGATGAAAACATTACAAATTTGGATAGCAAAAAGTAAATTAAAACTTGTACATAATGTTTAAGCTGAATTATTTAGATAACATTGAAAACGTCTGTTATTTTATTATTAATGTAGATTATTTCTTATAATTCCAATCAATAAAAAAAATAGGGTAATGATGCAGAATAATAAGTAGTGTGTAATTATTTTTCGCGAGCAATAACAAAATAGAAAAATTTTGATTAAGTTATAAGTAATACTTAATACAGTAACCCATCCTGATATTCAGATTAATTTTTGTATCGAGAGCAGACATATCGTAACTCATTAAACAACACATAGATAACAAACAAAAAAAAATTTACGTAAATTTAATGGATTTAAATCTTCACCAAAGCTATTAACCTTTTAGCGCACGTTTTGAAATTTTGATATGAATCACGTGTCAACGATATTGCAAAATCTTATATATCGAGTGATTACTGTAGTTATTTATATTTAAATGAGCACGACAAAAAATCAAATACAGAAGTCGCCGAATTGTTTTTGTATAAATGAGATTTAATTTTTTTTAATTTTTATTTATATTGTAATAAAACTTATCGGCGCCACCTTCTTTTTATTAAACATTTTTTACGCATCGTAAATAATTGTAAACGTAATGTTTTTTAATTTAACCGGATGAATAAAATTTATAACAACAACAAATCCATAAAAACAATATACATATAATAAAAAATCAATATTAAATATAATTTTTTGCATATTGTTTTTATATATTAATGATTTGCCAAAAATAACATAGACTGCAGTAAGTAATCAGATTATTCCGTATTTAACTAAATAGTACAAAGAAAATTTATTTTATTTTTATGCTAAAATAATCGAATTTTACAAGTGAATTGATAAAATATAATTTGAAAATATTCTGATTGCAGATTTAAAAAACAAAAATAACGGCACTTTCGATTACCCAACATAGGACATCCAGCTCCTGATTAAATCGCTTAACTATAAATATTTGCTGACTATATAGTGATATAAATTTTGAGTCATTTTTTTTTAATAAAGTGTTGTGTAATAGTATATTACATACCTAGAGCTATAAATAGCATTTTACATGCGAGGGAAAATATTGCGCACGAGACGCAGGGGTTATCAAACAGGTTATCAAACGATAAACAGATGTTATAAATTATAAATATTTCGCATTATTTGTGTAAAAATTTATTAATTTTATAATTTGTTTATAAAATTTAATAAACAGCGTTTATTGAATTTTGATGAATTTTTTTTAGTATAGTAGAGCTGTTCAACTGGCGGCCCGCGGGCCACATCCGACCCGCGCCACAATTTATTTTGGCCCTTGCTTTTGAGAACAAATTTCGTTTAATTTGGCCCGCCAAAACATTAATAATAAAATATATTTCGTTTTATTTATAAATTTAGTAATGTAAATACATACATATGTATTAGAAGTTATATTTTACTGCAAAATTGTTTTAAATTAAGATGCAGTATTTTTATGTGAAATAAAAACACAATTCTAAATAAGTAAAAATTTATTTTTTAATATTTTGAAAATCAAGCAAATAAGGATAGAGAGAATGTTTATAATAGCTACATTTCATGTAACCGTGTGATCTAGATCAGCTTTAGTTTTACATACAAATTGATATCCAACTTTGTTTTTAGATCACAAATCATGATCTAAAAATTAGTTCATGTTTGTAAATGTAGGTGAATAAATATTTTGTATTCGTGATCGGTATAATGGAAAAAAGAGAAAATTTAAGAACCGAATTTGTAAACAAAAAACTAATTAATTTAATTTAAAAAGTTTATTCATACAAAATTATTTGGGATGTTCACCAAAATGGTTTGAAAAATTGAATTTAAAGAAATTTAAAAACAGAATTAATGACATATAAAAAAAGAGAATATCATTTTGAGTAGTCCTAAAATTAAAATTTCAATATAATTTTGAGTAGTACTTTTAGCCAATTATTATACCAACCGGACTCACCCATTATTACATTTTTGTGTCGTTTCATGAAACATGACCTGATCTGGATCAGATCATGCGTCAAGAAATACAGCTAATATACATCAGAATGAGAGTTTTTACTTAATAACTTTGTTTTAACCGGTATAAGTTAGTAAATTCGTTCTGTTTTGTCTCATTATTTTAAATAACTGTTAATTTTATTTAGCCCGGCTAAGGCGTAAAAATATTATTCGGCCCGCGATCATGGGAAAGTTGGACAGCGCTGGTATAGTATATCATTTAATTAGGAGCAAGAGTGATATTGTTTGTGTTTGAGTTGGATATAGACGAAACGCAAATGGTCACTTTGGATAAAATATACTATTTTTCGGAAAAGCTTTCCGAAAATTATTTTGCATATTCTCCAATATCTGTTGGCGTATGTGGAAGACCACGAACAAATTCCCTTCTATTTTAAACATGAATGTTTTCTTATTTAAAAAATTTGTTTGTAAAATATTATATACTAGCAGGACCCGGCGTACGTTGCTACGCATATAAAAAAGTTTGTGCGCGTACATCTTGTTGAATTAGTAAGAATAATTTCAAAGAGTCGTAATGAGATTAGAAGCAGCCTATTTAAATTTTTCCATTTGGGAAATATGAATAACAGAGATCATTAGCATTCTAGCTGATCCGGAATCCAGATAGTTTGAAAATTGAAAGGAAGGTCAACATTTGAAAGTGATTGGTAAAGAGTTTCGGAGAGTTTAAATTAAAGACTTGCAATTTTTCGCGTTAATCGGTTTAATATGTGTCGCGAAAAATTAGGTGAACGTCAAAACATTCGTTTATTGGGTGTTACAGTTGTCAATGACTTACTCTGGAACCGTCATACTTGCGATATAAAAAAGGCACACCGCACCAAAATTTGCTGTTTTATCGTACCATTTCATGTTGACTAATTTCATTTATCAATCTATCCAGATAATTTGCTGATCTTAAATAAAGTCAATTTGGATTTTCAAAATATTTTACCAATTATTTCCAATGCTCTACATGCGCTCTGTGTGTTTTTATTAGTAATGGAGCATGTCACTGAAAGAAAACTTTGAAGAGCAGACTATATATGCATAGCGCTGATATTTGATACTAATCGAAAAACCGGTCTAAGAATGACAGCATTTTTAGTGAAGGTTTTCGTTTTTTGGGTTTTGTCGATTTATGGCCCTCGTCTTATTTCGACATTTCTGCCAGAGTTTTTAAAAAAAAATTTGGACAAACATAATAATAAGACTAATTTGTAGTATAAATAGAATAATATCATTTATAAATCCAGACTTATATACTAATCTAAAACCAGTCAAATCACTTCATTTGTTGACATATTTGCATTATATTTTACCGATTTCTTCAAATAACCTATACATTGTTTGTTTGTTTTTTAAATTAATGAGGACGCATATTTTTCTTAATAAGTAAAACACTTTCATCCTGTAGCTTTGATATTATTGTTCATAATCCTATTCTTCAATACGAAGGTTCCATTGCAAAAACTTGCTGCATCAATGTTTCTAAAAAGAGGAAAACATAACTTCTTATATTTTACTATAACTTCTGATCCCATATTGGTCGCACTCTGAAACTTTCAGTATTCCTTTACTATAGTATATCAAAAAATATATATTTTTTTCAAAATTTAAAAAAAAACACTATCTTTGATTTTTTTTCAAAAAAAAGTTTTTAGAAATTTTCAAAAACAAAACGGTTATCTTGAACTAATGATTTGTTATCGTGTACTGGAGTACGCTGGGCTTGTCGCTCCCGTAGATCAAGTTAAAACAACTAAACTTTGACGGATTATTTTATTTTTCAAATTTTTATATAAATAATTAAAATGTATGAATAAGTTTATATATATATATATATATAATCTTAATTACAATTTCAATAGAAGACAAAGTGGAACTCAATTTATACTTAGTGTTTACTGCAATATTGATATTGATTGTCATATAATTCGAATTTATTTATATATATTTAAACTAAAGAAAAGGTTTTATTTAGAATAAATAAATTGCCCAAATTTAATTTTGAACGACGAAATTCTGTTTTTTTTTTTAAATCAGGACATTTTTGAAATGCCACGGGACGCGGGACAAATTGTTAAAAATCGGGACAGTCCCGCTAAAAGCGGGACGTCTGGTCACCTTAATATTATTATAACACAATAAAATGAAGTGCATATTTAATTTTTGCTTTTTCACTCAAAATTAAAGGGTGCCTCATATTTTCTGCCTCTACTGTAGATAAAACATAAACATCTTAATATGTACAATCTTGAAAAAACTCTTTATTTTGAAAAAAAATTCGTATGTTAAAACCCAGCTGGACTTGAATGTCGGTGACTATTATTCACTTGGCTAAATTCTCCCGAGTAAAGCCGTTAAATAGTTGAACCTATCTCAATAAATATTATGCTGGTCTTTCGTATGACATACATAATCAATTTAAGCAAATAAAATAACTATATCAACTAATCTATAAACATTTTACCATTTAATATTTGTGAATTTGCAAAAAAATAAACATAAAAGTGTTAATTGACGAATAATCGTAAAAATTTAAACTGCTATTCCGTCACAGCTAGTAACATTTTCATAGGAAATAGAGTATCTCCAAGCCAGTGCTCTTTAAAAACAAAATCTTTTACCATCTGTCAATTTTATTATGAAACGATGTGTATTTATTACATTTTGTTATATTTTTTCAATAATTTTTTTTATTTTGAAAAATTAGGTTATAAATAAAAATATTAATTGTGTCCGAATTGGAACTCTGAAATACTTTTTTTAAGAAAAGCCTTGGGCACCACATCATAAAACGTACGAAAAAACATTGTTTATTTTATTTATATTTTCTTGACATATGTTAAAAAAATTTTTAAGATTATAATCTTGGAGAAAAATCTAAATAGAATTATGATTTTCGATGGTTCGTTTGCCAATATTAATTAGAATTATTTACTATCTAACCAGATGTTTGTCGGTTCAATTTTATATGTTTTTTTAACAACGATAATGAGTTTTACGTTGAAAAAAATTGAGTGACAAAAGAAAATTTTTTTTTCCTATTAAGAAAGTTCAAGGTAATGTTCAAACTTCAACACACACGGAGTAACAAAAGAGAGCATTAATGGATATTATTACGAACATAATTAATTCTGTCACACAAGTACATAAACTTAAAATGTCTTTTATCTTTTTTGTGATGTTTATTTATTTTTGAAATTATATGATTGATGCCTATTATACCGATATTTGTTGAATAGCACCAATATTTCGTTTCAAATTGAATCTATGTAAACATTCACAAAAGAAGATAAGATACCAGTAATTATTTGTTTTTAAATTTAGTTTGTCACCTTAATACAATTAATACTATGACTGATAAATAGACTAATGTTCCAAGAATCTAAATTGAATGTTAAATGTAAATAACATTAGAATTTCCAAAACTACAAGTAGAACATGTGCGCCAATAATAATCATAGCTAAATAAACAATCTGGTTATTATTAACACAATTATCAAAACCATTACAGTAAGTAAACTAATTGAACTTCGTTTTACTTAAATGAGGAAAACAACACAAAACCTATTGTGAAAAACACCGCCCCTTAAAGAATTCAACTACCAATAAAAAATTAACTATTTTGCAGATGGAGGAATTTAACACAGGAATTTCCAAATCACACAAATTAAAAAAATTGAAAGTTAAATAGTCAAAATGGACATAATTTGCTTACCTGAAAAAGTCGCATCTGGTTTGGTTTAGGTAAATCAATTGTGTTCATCACGTGCCGTTTTTTATTATTTTTTCATTTTGCTTTAATTTGCTTTATCGGTATTTCCGGTAAAAGTATGTTTTTTATGTTTTCTTTTCTTGTTTTTTTTGTTAGATAAAAAATAAAATATTTCGAAATTCTTGTAACTGATTTTATGGGTGAAATCATTTTAACTTTATGGACAGGTAATTGAGATTAGGGATAAAGCTAATTGTGAGGCACGTTTGTATATATTTGATTGATGTACTAATAAAATAAAAATACTTTTCAAGTAAAAACAAATTATGATTACGACATGTTTACAATTTACATATTTACGAATTATTGTGCAACTGTATGTCTGTATATCGAACAAATCTCTAATTCCCTGTAATAAGAAATTCAATCGAATAATACCACTGGGAAATAAGACCATACGAAATTTAAAATTCTTGAGATGGTTTATCTCACGAAAAAAAAAATGAATCCCTTAAATTTTTATAAGAACTTCTTGCACAAAGCATTTTTTATTGTTTAACACCGAACGAACAAAAAAGAAAAAGAAGAAAAAACCAACTTATTCTTCTATTTGTAAAATACCTTCAAACTTAAAAAAAAAATGCATAACTATGCCAAATTGTTTGTTATTCTTTATGATTTAGAAAATTGTTACGTATTAAAAGTAATTAAATAATTACATTCGAAATTGATTGACACACACCTTTTTTTGTATGTATTATTGAATCAACACGTATGTGGATGTCCCTTTATTTAGAATTTAAAAATAAAATCATTCGACGTTTTAGATTTTTTTCTCGAAACTGTCACTATATGTTGTAGTGTTGTTGAAAATAAAAATAGTTTGTTATTATTTCTAAATAATTAGTGATATTAGCAGGGCATGGCGTAATTATATAAAAAATAATTAAAAACATTTTACTTTTCGCGTGATATTTTAGGAATCAGTTACTACTGCAATGGGGGATATGACTTTAACTTAGGCGCCAAGAATTTTTTTTTTTATTTGATAGAGAATCACTCACTGAAGCGAATGAAACCAAAACGATTTGTATCGGAGCCCCGAGGTCCAAGATTTGATTCAAAATTGTACAAATATTGCGAGTTTTTTTTAAATCTATAAGAAAAAAACCAACCACAAAAACATAATAGTTTCTCCCTCCCTGCGACTATATAAAAAGAAATAAGAAAAATGACAGATTAAGATTTGATTCTACCCAAACATATAAATTTTGATCTTTTATCTATTAAAAATAAACTAGCCAATAATGAAAAGTTGGTCGCCAGCTAGTTTTCATAATATACTTTCAGGATGTATACATAACTTAAATATTTGCACATGGGCATTATAAAATAATAAAATATTCACTATTATAAAATCACTGGAAATAACACAATAAATGTAAAATACTCTCGTAATTATTTTCATTCATTTTATAAAAATTAGCACAACTAAAAATAATAGATTTTACTTTTTGTTTCGTTTTAAATTATTTAATTGTTTTTAATTTATAATTTAATACAATAGTTGGTTGTTGTAAATAAACAGAAATGCAAATGGCGAAACGAGAAATTGAATATGACGTAGTGAACACGTTTTCTTATGTCTCTCTTCATACAATTTTAAAGTTATGTTCTCTCTATATTTATATATACTCTAAGTTTATTTCCTATGTGCTTATACACAGTTGAAAAAGTAACTGCAATATTTAAAGCAAGTCTTGCAATAGGAGCTATGCGTTGCAGGTTATTATTGAATTGTAAAGTAAATGTTGCATTAAACCTAATTTTAATGCATATCTATAAAATTTAAAACAACTCTTGCATCATAATTTATTTCTATAGAAGTATAGAACAGCTAGAAGTTTTAATACACCTTGCTACAATTTAATTAATTAAAAATTTACTGAAATTTCAAAATTCACTAGAGTATTATCAATTTTAGAAATATATAGTTAAAATCGTTTCATGTATGTTTTAGTTATCGCTTCTCAGCTGAAAGTCTATAATAATAGTGATTAAGGTGGTATCATTGAATAAATATATAAGGAAGAATAATTACGTGTCGCTACACGAATATTTTTTGAAGTATGTAATTTGTATATCTGTGCGTTATTCATCCATGACATTTGACATATTTCGTTTTGTATTTTAAAATAAAATGATAGCTTTTATCAGCAATTCTACTTTAAGATATTCAAATTAAACAAAATTTATAAAAATTAAAGTTTAAATTAATGTTTTACAAAACAATTATTAGTATTTGTGCAGTAGTTTATTCATAAAAATGAAGTGTTGCATTAAAATATGTACAAATAACCTTAAATACACTGAAATTTGATCATCGAATTTCATATCAATGATTAGAATATTTTGACTAATACTACACATAAAAAGGGTTTAGAATGATGTTTTAACAAAAACATAAAGTATTTGCTTTACAAAAACTTTTATTTTCTAGTTTAATTTTATATTTTATTACCCTACATAAATGTAATTTTTCTTAATCCATCGTTGTCAAACCATATTTCAAACGTAATCACAGCCGAATATAAGGTGTTCTTAAAGTAATTCAATATGATTAAAATTTGTGTTGTATGGACAATTCAAAATATTTATATATGGAAATATAAGGAAATATTTTATCCAAACATATTAGGCTTTTAAATTTATGTGTAACATTTATTATTTCTTTTATTTGTTTTGAAAATATAAATATGCAAATTGTAAACAGTACCACCCAGCTAGAATGCAAACACTATCAAACTTCACCAATACTAAAAACTAGATGCTTCACTTAAAATGTCTGTTACTCTTCCTTAGATATTTATTCAATGGGTGGTATATATGTTTTAATTTTTTGCGTTGTAATTTTTTTATTTTAATTTGATTAATTTAGGCAGGTGCGTAATAATCAAAGTAACTCGAAATTATGATATAATTTGCATTAAAATGTCATACTAAAAAAAAGTTGGGCGTAATATTATTTAATGCAAATAACAGACATTTTTAAACAACAAGCTTTATATTTTACTCCAAGTACTCTGTTAAATATTGATGCATAGAGCATTAGTTTAACTTTATATAGCAAGCTTTGTATTGTTTTGTAATGGAAACTTCCGTAGGAACTATATGTGTAGCAATTTGCATTACATATTCAATTTTTTTTAACTGTGTAAGATAAACGATCAAAACTGTCCCTTTTACTAAATTTTCTTAATTTACAATAAAAATAATAAAAAAAAATTCACTTGCGCCTAAGTTCGAGTGATCTTGCCCTGCAATCATTGGCGTAACTAGGAAATTGTTCTAGGGTGGGCCTGGCCCCAATAATATTGCTGAGTAAAATAATTTATAAAGTTTCCGCTTTTATTTGTGTCTTTTAAAACATAACGGGTGTGTCAATTTGAGATTAATTTTCAAATTTACGCTCATTTATATTTTTTTGCTAGATTATTTATGTTAGGTTAGGTTGCAGTAACTGTCACCAAAACACAATATCAGGACGACATACTTAGGCCAAAATACGTTGGTTGTGATACCAAATAATCTTGTTCCCCTACTTGAGCCATTTGGAGCTTCTAATGAAGCTAAGTATTTGCGTGATTCTAAAATTATCCAGGTCGGTGAGAGTTTTAAATGTGTGCGTTCCAAAATGAGTTTGCCGTATAATGGGCGAATGCTGAACATGTGCAAAGTAGATGAAACACTGGTTCCACCTGATCCTCCTCCTTACAGCTCCTGCAAATCAACACTTGGGTGCTTTCCAAGGACCGAGTAACCAGTGATGACTTTAACAATGAACTAGTTTTCTGCCTACTCAAGGTTATAAGTTTTTTGGAAGGCTGTAGGTCTAGTCTAGGAAAGATTTACCTGTTTATCTTGCAGCTAATGGTGTTCGACCATCGACCAATAGTTTACGTTTTTTTAAAATCGACATGTTTGACAAATTAAAATTGAAAAAAATCATACAAAATTATAAATTGTAATATCAGTATGATATTTTTATAAATCCTCATTTAGTAACTTTCAAACAAACAAAAATTATACAAAATCAACATTCCTAGTTTCTAAATTAAACTTTACATTCCTTGTCTCTAAAACTGTTGAAAAAATAAAAATAAAAAATGGTTCAAAAATAACAATTCATTGTTTACGGTAAGCATGCACTCCCCCAACCATTTGATGCAGTACTGTGCACAACGATCTTCATTTTCAGCCATTCAAAATTCAGATAATTCCAAAAATAAATCCATCAGACTTCGAATTCGGAGAAACGGTGATATTACTTCTACTTAGGCGCCAAGATTTTTTTATTTGATATTGAATCAATCACTGAAGCGAATACAACCAAAACGAGTTGTATATCAGCCCCGGGGTTCAAAATTCAGGCCTTTGAAAAAACCAAAATCCATTCAAAATTACAGTTTTGAAAAGAATTTTTTCTGTTTTTTTAATTTTTGCTTTATGTCCTATGTGCTTATAAGATAAACAGATCAAAACTGTCCCTTTTACTAAATTTTCTTAATTTACGATAAAAAAAACAAAAAAAAATCCACTTGCGCCTAAGTTCAAGTCCAATCTTGCCTCAAATGGTCATAACGTGGGCCCCTAAGGTTATAATTATTTTTTTTAAGTTATACATGTTGATTCTTTGAAATTGTATATCAAAACTAACATTTAAATTGCAACATTTGGTAAAAAAAAGTGTATTTTTATACGATATTTTTTGATTCAAAGGCCTATTATCTTGGTCTCCGGGACTGATTTTCAAAAAAAAATTTGTAATTTGCTTATAAAAGTACACTAAAAAAAAATTGGCTGGCGCCTAAGTAAAAGTAATCTTGCCAAACAAACTTAAAACTACGAGTAGTGTTGGTGTTTCGGTGTGGTTTTAGGTCTTATGGAGAATGAGACCGTATTTTTTTAAAACGAAGTCTATATTGTTCTTATTGCGATGTTTTTCGTTGAACAAATTGGAAGGTGTGGTTTTCCAGAAATTATGAATTCATTTGACATTCTGACATTAGGCACATCACATGTTGGAAAGAAAATGTTTGCTTTTTTAAACTTCGCTACTCTACTATGGTGAACCGATAAGATAAACGACCATTTTATAGATACTTTTGTGGCAATATTATTGGTAGTGCTTATTAAACTTTCTTATTAAATTTAAATGAAGATCATTGATATGAATAATATCATGAATAATATAATTGTACGTTTTGAAATAATTTTGAACAGCAAATTCCTTAGTAAAGAAATACATTTTCATTTCCCTAACTGAACTTGATGAGTTATTTTCAAAAATTCATAACTTCCGTTCTATTAAAGATAGAAATGTTTGTTTGAAATGTTTAAGAACAAGAAATGTTAGAAGCAAGAAATGTTTAAGAACAAGAGACGTGGTATAAGTCCCATGTAAATGGGTCATTCTTTTTTAATTTGGCTGAAATTATTTTATGCGTTTTATATCGAAAAAAAAGATGTGTTTGAGGATTTTTTTTTTGAAAATATAGCGGTTCTAAATTTCTTGATGAGTTATTTTCAAAAATTCATAACTTCCGTTCTATTAAAGATAGAAATGTTTTGTTTTATTTTAAAGTTAAAAGATGCTAGTTTAAAAAAAAATAAAATTAACAAAAGTTATTCACAAATTTCTATTGATATTAACAAATAAAATGTTGAAATCGATCTTTAGCCATTTCTCCACCCACGCTCCACCCCAAATCGGGCTTTATTGAAGGTATGATTATATATATAGAAAGAGGCCATCATTATCTTTCTAAAACTACCACTAACTCAATTGTTTCAAAAATGGACTTATACCACTTAATCGTTTATTTAACAAAGTTATAAACAAATTTAAGATATTTAAATAATTCATCTTCATGTGTAATAGCTGTAAATTATACTAGCTCGAAAAAATAAACATAAGAATCCAACTACGGACATGCATAAAAAATATTCAATTTTGTACTAGAGTAGAATAAAAGAAAAATCTACTTTTCCGCACATATGACCACAAAATATTTTGTATGCCTTGCACGCACGCCGCCTGCATGTGAGATTTGTAGTTTAATCTATCCTATATATAATATTTTTATAGCAAATATCAAAATAATAATTTAAATAACTTACCATATAGTAAAAACAACTTAAACACATTGCATAATTTGAATTGCAAGAAAAAACAATTTATTTGGGTTTTTGGGTTTACAATTTTGACAGCTCTTAGTTAGTAGTTGGATTCTTATGTTTATTTTTTACCGGTATTATTATATTACCCTTATACATAATTTATAACTATTACAACGAAGATGGCGCACTTTAATTATTTAAATATCTTAAATTTGTTTATAACTTTGTTAAATAAATGATTAAATTAACAATTAAATAAATATTTATAAATTTTCTGCATTTGTTACAAAAAATAGTGTGTATTACTAGTGCGAATGCGTTTTCCAAACGCGAGTTATTGCAGCACTCCCTACGGTCGTGCTGCAAACTAACTCTTGTTTGGAAAACGCATTCGCACTAGTAATACAATCTACTATTTTGCACGATCAGGCGATTTTGTATGTTTACTGATTCGTAAATAAACAGTAAGTTTCGTTTACAAATCACAGGTCGGAAAGTAATTACTTACCGATAATGCAGACGGTAAGTAATTACTTACCAGTAAGAGAGACCTCAGGGTGTGAATAAAAACGATTTTTAGTTAAATAATTGTGTACGTCTATTCACTAGCTTCAAATATAAATAATATTTATTTAAAAATATTGCAATTAAAAGATCTAAAAGCAATTTATTTTGAAAAAATATTCGATGCGAAATTAAGTTTTGCAACAAAAAAAGCTATAGACTTATAATGAAACGCAAAGAACTCTATTTTGAAATGACATTTAAAGAAATTTTCTTTAACACATTCACTATTAATTGAATTTTTATTGATCGTGCAAAAAATGTAATAAGCATTTTGGGCATTAAGAGTATTACCGATTTCGGATATATTAGAGATCTATTTCGTCTCGATCTCAAAACATATATCCTCAATCGGTAAAACACTCTTACTGTCCTTAATACTTAAATAACTATTGTGGTCATATGTGCGGAAAAGTAGATTTTTCTTTTATTCTATTCTAGTACAAAATTGAATATTTTTTATGCATGTGTTACAAAAATAATTTTTTGGGTTTTATAAATCGTACAACTAGGTATAGAGTTGTATTTTGCAATAAACGTGCAAAATGCAAGTAAATGTTCGAAACTGTAGTTTTAAAAGTTAATAAGGATTCGTTTAGTAATTATTTTATTTACAGTACTTTGTGAAAACATTCAGAAACTAAAAATTCGTTCGAAGTAAACTGAATTCCATTTCCAATTTTGATACGATTAAGGCCTTGGACAATTAACGGTATTTAAATTTATCGATAAAGTAGGTTTTAAGGTTATTGCTATTGTTATTAACACAACCGTTCTAATTAATATCATTTTGACATGTCATTTTCCTTCATAAGATTCATGATGTTCCTTCATCTATATAAATAAAATTCGAGTGTCTGTTTGTCTGTCTGTTCGGGATAAGCTTCGAAACGGCTGAATCGATTTAGATGAAACTTGACATATATAAAGAAAGGAATGTCAGAAGTAAGTAATAGACTACTTTGTCCATAGATTTTATAGTTTTTATAATAGAATTTTGGATTTTTAGCAACTCTGGTACTTAATTCATACCAACGAGTTTGCCTAAGTGTTGATTACAATTTGGTTTTTAATTGTTCTAATTATATATGAGCATGTTTTTATTGTATAGAGACAAATTTGTATTTCGTTGATTACGTTTTAAATCCTGACTTGCAAGATTGTCTCATTTGTTGTTAATGAAGATTTTTAATTTAGAGAGGAATTAGAATGTGTGTTTATGTATTTAGTTTATTTATTTCGAGAGAAATTTGTATTTTGATGTTTTAAATCGTAATACATAAAGATTTAATTTATTGCGTAGCTAGTAGGGGGTATCACACGGGCTTGGCAAAAATTTGATGAAACAAAAATGTAGTTGCCAATAATCCAGCCGGTTGCATATTCCTTGATCCTGTGACGCACTGTCTTTCTTGAAGATTAAAGCCCACACATAGTTATATGAAGGCTCGTTTCCTCATGGAAGCAATAGTGTCTCATCATCAAGGATTATTTCAAAGCTAAGATTGAGGGTGCTACCGTTGACTGAATACAGTTCATCCGCCACTACCCCTAAGATGTCACCTTGGCTAGTGATATCTCACTGCTATTGCCAAAAAACATTTAAAAAACATTTAAATTTGTATGAATAAAATTTTTTTATCAAAGCAGCCTTTTCAAAATTTCATAATATGAGAATCAACTTATTTTTTGTTGTCATGGTTATACAATATGTTTGAAAAATAACAAACTAACAAATAACAAATGCTACTTTACAGCCTCCGTAATATAAAATAAAAATGGCGTTACTTTTGCTGTCGCTAGACATTACTTTTGCTGTCGCTAGACATTACTTTTGCTGTCAGGCTAAAAAGTAAGACTTTAGCTAACGCCCTAGCGGCAGTAAAGATAAACTTTACAGCCGTTTGCCGAAAAACATTATTTTAGGTCCGTAGCTAAAAACTCAAAGCACGTTTAGTAATAAAAATATTTATATTAAAGAGCTTACATCACAGGACATTTGGCAAAGAGTAAACCAAATTCATTGATGTTGCGTATTACTATTTCGTCTATATGATATTTGCAGGGCGATATTATTGAAAGTTTACAAGACCGAGACCGTTAATTGACAGACATATATTTTTTTTATTTATTTATTTTTTTTATTTATATTTTATTTATATTTATATTTTATATTTTATTTATTTATATTAAAGAGCTTTATATTAAAAATATTTATATTAAAGAGCTTACATCACAGGACATTTGGCAAAGAGTAAACCAAATTCATTGATGTTGCGTATTACTATTTCGTCTATATGATATTTGCAGGGCGATATTATTGAAAGTTTACAAGACCGAGACCGTTAATTGACAGACATATATTTTTTTTACAAAATAGAATTTTAAAAATATTATTCAAATTTCAAAAATGTTTTAAAAAATTTTAATAAAAAATATCAAATAAGTATTAGTTGTTGTTGAGTTTTATTTATGGCTAGATCTAAGAAACGTTTTTTTATTTTTACTGAAACACAAAAGAAATTCATGGGGCTGGGAGTAAACTATAATTATAATACAATTGAAAAGAAATTAATAAAGTCCAAACCTTTAAATAAGTGCCATCGACACATAAGTAAGGCGTAAAAACGTTTTTTTATGAAGTTGATGTTCCATAGAGAAATGTAGGCGGCCAACAAGTACAACTCACCTGAATGAATTTTCAATTCACTTAATTTTAAGGTCGAGATTTACTTGAAATGCTTTATTCAATCGATTAGGTTTACAAGTGTGATTAGGTCTCGAGTTCACGTCTAGCTTGCTAACCACTAGGCCTCCCAACACGTCGATAAAATTGCATGTTTTACTCCCCTCTACTCTGTACAGATAGTATCTTACACTGCACATATCCAACATTTATAATATTGAAAGGCATGTAACAACCGAAGACTAGTCTATATAAATTATCGATGATCACAATTTCATCTTGATCTATATAAATCGACAAAGGATTTGTGGATTAAGTATAAAATACTATAAAATATTTTTTTATTTGCCTACATATTAAAGTGTTACTTTATTACTGTGATTCGCGGCCTTAAAGTGTCACTTTTTAACTATTTATTTTGTTGTCATTGTTACGTCCAAAAAAGTAAAAAGCATTTGTATTTGTTTAAATTCTATAAAAACTAGAATATTTTATCAAAGCAACCCTTAAATTCAAAATTTCATTATCCAATTAAAATTGTTGTTATCATTTGTTGTCATGGTTTTATAATAATTTGAAAAAAATAATAGTAGTTTAATCAAAGAGTGAATAATGAAGTAGTTTATTCTCAAGCAAAAGTTTAAAATTCGAGCGAGGCACGAGCGAGAATTTTAATTTGCGAGAGAATAAAATTCATTATTCACGAATCGATTACAATACTTTATTCTCTGACAAAGATTTTATTATAAAAAAGAATTGTGTATTATAAAAAATAAAAACATTTTCTTCAATTAAAACAATAAATCTTTATTGTTTTAATTGATAAATCAAATTTCTTAATAAAAAAACCCTGATGATAAAAAACGCCCTTCTCATACAATCAACCAAGTTCAACTAAACGAAATAAGAGAATTACTCAAAATTTGATTTTTAACAAAACTTATCAAAGCAAATGTGATTATAATTTGAAAATAATTTTAATGAAATCAAAATAATTTGACCAATTGGAATCCAATTGAATAAAAGTTTCATTAGGCAATAGGTTAAGTTCATTAGGCCCTTGGTTCTCAAACTTTTTGAAGTCGGGGAACACTAAACTCTGATATATTTTTAGGCGGAACATCTACAATACAGCATACACTTTACAACAGGGGGCGAGGGTGGCTAACACTTTTGAAACCAAAAGTGCAATAAAAAACAGAATAATGTTTATATAATTAATGTTGTCCATAAAAATATCTTTGTGGAAATTCATTTTTAAATAAATAAAAAACACAAACTTTGTCTTTTCCACATAAAACTTTTGACGTTAAAAGTTTTATGTGGAAAAGACAAAGTTTGTGTTTTTTATTTATTTAGAATAATGTTTGCCAAAACACTCCATTATTTACTACGTTTTCTTGTTTAGTTCGAAACGATATGAAAACCAAATTCGAATTGAATTCACATGAAAACATCAACAATTACAGTTTTGAATACTATTTATTTTTAAATACGATCTCGATTTTTTTTTTGGGATCGTATCGGTATCCAAATATTCGAAAATAACTAATTTCACATTGATTTATAAAATGTTTATTTCATTAACTTTATTCAAAAGAAAAATACAATATCAAGCATAAAAAAATTAAATATTGAACACAATTAATGAAACACAATTAAACGCTTTTTGACAGTTTTTCAACACAGTTTTAAAAACGTTTTCAACCCGTTTTCAATCCAATCATGAAAACACTTTACAGTTTGAAAACGGGATGAGGATTCAATTCTTTTTCGATCTGCATGAAAACGTAGTAATTATAAAGCAAAAACGAAACGGAATCGTGATCTCAACGATATCGGGGTGAATAAATGATAACGCCTCACGCATTTTTTCTTCTAAATTCCCTAGTCTCTCACGTTTGTTTGTCTTTATATTGATCATAGTTGAAAATCCTGCTTCGCAAAGTTATGTCGTGGAAAATAACAATAATATGTTCAAGGATTTTTTGCTTATACTCGGGTATTCATCTTTAACAGAGATCCAAAAATTTTCAGGAGTGTTTTCATGGAACTGTAATTTTAATCCACGATCTGAAGAAAGCGACGTCAATTCTTCTTCTTCATTTAAAGTAAAACTAGAAAATTCGGAAGAAGTAAACGGCTTTCTTATCCAATCATTTGTTCATATCGTGTGAAACAAAAACTTCATACATTTTTTATTTATTTATGTGTAAAAGGAGAATTTTAATAACTGCAATAATATTTTATGTTTTCAAGAAGTAATTTTAACCCGAAAGATATTTTTATTCATACAAACCCAAGAAACGTGTAAATTTTACGTACGTGTAAATTTTACATTGAATTGATTTTTATTTTCAAACAATTTTTAATTGAATTGATTGTACATTTGATTTTTTCGCGGAACAGTGGAAAGTGCATCGCGGAACACCAGTGTTCCGCGGAACACGCTTTGAGAACCACTGCATTAGGCTATAGGTTAAAAAACAATACAATAATACATACTATTATTATCGAAAAAACATACAAATAAAGCTGATATAATTAAATGGAAGAGAATAAAAAATATTTTGTCAACGGTTCCTTGTTCCACATATTTTTATTTTAAAATTTATGCAAATTTATAATTTTAAATTAGAATAAACAAATTTTTTTTTAAATAATTTGCTTGCGGCGAATAAAAAATAGTTTATGATGCACGGACGTAAGCTATTTTGGACTTAATGTGGGTGCAAATCTCGGCTAGCGCCTCGATTTGCAAACTCCACATCCGTCCAAAATCTTTAGTTTTACGTCCTAGCATCATAATGTACTATTAAAGATGGCAGATGAGCTCTAATTTTTGCATTTATTAACTCAAGTGGCACCGTAAAATAAGGTAAAATGAGTTAGCGTTCATAAATTTATTACTTTAAATTTAGCAAAATAGTTTAGAGTAAGTTTTAAAAATAAATCGAAAATGGATTTTTAAAATTTATCCTTTTATTCTTCAAACTATAACTGAATTAAATATTATAGAATCACTTCGGTAAAATCATATCATATCGTTCCTCGCCACTACGCGTTCCTGCCATTTATCTGAACTTATCAAAAGTATATACGCTTATTAGTGATTTTTGCAAAGTTGGAAAAATAAATATTTATTACATAATTCTACTTGACAGGCGTTCGAAAAGTGATAACGGATGGGAAAACGTCGATTTTACAGCTCTACAGAAAAGTGAAGGCAAAAACGCAAAAGTACCTTCATTATTATCACTGTCGGTACTAAATGATTAAATTAGAGGTCTAGGAAGAAAAATGCATGCAGAGTTGAAGCTTGTACCATTTTTGTTCATTTTTAGAAAACTCAATAAAAGCTGCTTAATACAAATTGCCTACGCTTTCATTGCGATAGCTAATCCAACAACAATCAACGAGTAATATAACACTGAGTACAACAAAGTGAAGTACGCATATCAGAATTGATAAAACTGTTATGATTTCTCAATTGTAATTATAAAATGATACCCCGACAACAATCAGATTTTACAAGGAACCCATGCTGGAAAAGGAAAAAACCGAGAAAATATACTTGGTATTTTGGAGAGTTTGGAGATTCCGAGAAAATTCTTGTTCCAACTCTTCACATAACATTTGGTCTAAAAAAAACAGTTTTTAAAGGCTTAAATGAGGATGGTCAATGGTTTTCATATAAAAGACATAAATTCCCAACTGTTTCAAATTCTAAATTGAGAGGCGGTATATTTGATGAACCTAAAACTCTGACTTTACGAATTTCTAAAAGAATACTAAATTCGTCATTCGTAAAAAAAGTGTAGTCAACAAGATAGTGAAAAACTTTTAAAAGTTAGAGAGAGTATTTAAAAATGTTAAACTTTAGAAATTACACTTTTACGGTTCACTTCTTGATGGTGAAACAAATCAGGGTAGATGGAATGAAGTAATGATGTTTGAATTTTATTGAATGCTAAATAGAGAAACGAATAGAAGATGGTGAAGTTAAAAAACCAAATCCTTGCATATGGAAGAAACAAAAATTACAACAATAGACAATTTGTCAGTTCAAATTAACTGAAGTTAATTGAAGTTTGTGGGCAGATTAGATTTTATTAGAATAAATGGCATTAAAACATATTTGGTTCATACCATTAAACATTAAACTTAGGAATATAGTATTTCGTCTTAAGAAACCTCAAAATCGCTTAAACTACCTAAATTTTGCTAAAATGTCCCAGGCTCTGAAAAAAGTATATACAGAGTCTAGTATGATGAAATATTTAGCACGTCAAAAAGTACAAGAATATATGGGTTTCGTCTCAAGATACATTAGCATCGTAATATAGCTCAAAATTGCTAAAATTGGACTTGGCCAAAGCATGCAGCCCCAATTCTGGTGGTGGAATCGAATTTAATGCATCAAAATACATTATAATGCAAGAACCTCGACCCTAGAGTAAGATACGTTTTTGTAAACTTTTAATCATTTCAATCTGAAAAGATTTGAGTCGCTTGTCCAGATAATATACTGGATGTCCAAAACAACTAAAATTGAATTCACAAGTGCGAACTGTGATGGCAGCTCGATAAAAATATTTGTATAAAGAGTGTGGTAGGGTAGCTTAAAGCGCTGATCTAGATTATGTAAACTGTTGAACTTTGGCAAACTTTTTGTTTAATTTTACATTACAACATTTTTTAAGCATGTTTAAAATATTTCGTTTTAACCTTCTCTCTCCCCATTTAAATACAAACTTACAAAGATACAAAATTTGGTAAATTTTGATCGAAAGATATGTTGATGATCATGATTCTATGTTTTGAAGGGTTGGTTGGCAGTCAGAAGTGGTTTGATTTTTGCATAACAAGAATCCAGTTTATTTGTTATGTGATCAATAGTTTAACTCCTAACAATCAAAAACGATTCAACTAAACGATAACTAAATTTAACGAAAAATGAATGTCCTAAATTTCTGCTGGAAAACATTTCTACACAAAAAAAATTCGCATTTTCATCTAATTTAAATAATAAGGGTTGATTATGGAAGTAGTTTTCTAAAATTTCAAAAACATATTTTAATATTTCAAACATTTCGCTTCGTTAATAGTAGTTTAATCAATGAGTGAATAATGAAGTAGTTTATTCTCAAGCAAAAGTTTAAAATTTGAGCGAGGCACGAGCGAGAATTTTAATTTGCGAGAGAATAAAATTCATTATTCACGAATCGATTACAATACTTTATTCTCTGACAAAGATTTTATTATAAAAAAGAATTGTGTATTATAAAAAATAAAAACATTTTCTTCAATTAAAACAATAAATCTTTATTGTTTTAATTGATAAATCAAATTTCTTAATAAAAAAACCCTGATGATAAAAAACGCCCTTCTCATACAATCAACCAAGTTCAACTAAACGAAATAAGAGAATTACTCAAAATTTGATTTTTGAAGAAAACTTATCAAAGCAATTGTGATTATAATTTGAAAATAATTTTAATGAAATCAAAACAATCATACCAATGGAATCATACCAATTGAATAAAATGTTCATTAGGCAATAGGTTAAGTTCATTAGGCTATAGGTTAGAAAACAATACAATAATACATACTATTATTATCGAAAAAACATACAAATAAAGCTAATATAATTAAATGGAAGAGAATAAAAGAGCATTTAATACCGGACTATAAATTTCGATAGCATGTATGCGGTATTACAATAAGCAAAACCGGCATTGAAATTTGTTAAAATGGAAAATGAAATAGATTGGGAGCAATCGATTTGTTTTTTTATGTATAGCTTTTTGCTTGGCAACTACACAAAGATACGGCTACGTTGATTCATGTCCCACAACCAATTAATAGAAAATATCCATATCGAGAGCATCTTGGATGACTATATATAATACAAGAAGTGTGGTCTAACTGATTCGAAATCCACATAAAACGAATGATAATAAATTTTAAAAATGTGGAAACGCCCTTTTTTAAGGGCAAGCACAATTGTTTGCTGTGAAAAAGTTAGCACATTTAAAATAGAATAACATCTGCATTTGCATTGCGCTACGAAGAGATCCACCCAAATTTGCTAATTTGAATTTTATTCCACCAAAGAAAGGCGTAAAATTTAATCCAAAATATTCTGACAGTTCTTTTTCAGAGGATTTCACTTAAAATTTGTAAATGCTTATAGACATATATCCATTCAAAATTACTTTTTAACGTGAAAAACTCGACCACGCAAATGTTTCCTCACATTCAACGGATTACAATAAATTTTAAAAATGTCTGATGACTTCGAATTAAAGCGTAAGAAATATTTAGGAAAGTGGGTTTATGTTTTTTAAAAAACGTTTCACCGTTAAAAAAGTTGCACAGAAATTGTATTTGTATTAAGTAGGGATTGCAATCCCGAGATCCAGAATCCCGGGATCCCGACCCATTTTTATAATCCCGCAATCCTGGGCTTCATGAAAGAAAAGCCCGGGATTACGGGATTGTCATATTCGTCGGGATTAATTAAAGAAAACACGAAATCCTGTTTTGTTGGTTTGTAATTTTTTTATTTTTGGTTATATGCCACTGGCAATGAGTTCATATACCACTGGCAATAGCAGTGGAATACCACTTGTCAAGGTATATATCTTAGGGGTACTGGTGAATGAAATCTATTTAGTTAACGCCTAACGGTATAGCTGCCTCAATCTTTCTCCACTCTATCATGAAATAACAATGAGATATCAATAGCCAAGGTAATATCTTAGGGGTGCTAGTGGATAAACTTTATTAAGTAAAGGGTATAGCACTTGAGTAAGCTAGAAAATGAAAGCAACCCATTAGTTTGCGAGTTGACAAATGTCTCAATAGCTAGCATAAAAGCAAGGAGAACCGAAACATATAGATTATTTAAGTATTTGCAGAATGAAAACGTTGCTTTTGTTGATGATACATCGAACATATTTACTGTTCCAAGTCGAAGCTCCATAAAAGTGTGATTATTCAACGTTGCATTGAGCAGCAGACGTGGGATGTGAAACAGGTGACCGAACGATTTTGAGTCAGAATCCAACAACATAAAATATTAAACTGCTCACCGCAATTGGTAGAGAAATGAAAATATTTAAGTAAAGTCGTCATAGAGGACCACCCATTTGCAGTGAATGTATAAACATCTAATGACCATTCCTAATTTTTTAGTTTGTGTATTTTTTTGCTTTTCGACACTAAAAAATGAATTATGTGTTTTTTAATCGAAAATTGTGTTTTTTCTTAATTATTTATGGTTTTCTATACAAATTTTAAATCCCGAGATGCCGGGTGATTCTATAGAAATTTTAAATCCCGTAGTCCCGGGATTCAAAAAGTACCACGGGATTGCAATCCCTAGTATTAAGTTTATCTTTTACAATTTAGTTTTTTATCAACTAACTGTTTCCTTATTATTTCAATCTGTGTTTTATTCTAATTCGGTTTTGTTTAGTTTAGTTAGTTTGATTGTAGAACATGAGTTTGATTCTTGTTCAACATTTATTTTTAGAAAACTAAATTCACAAATTATTTTTTAGTAATACATCATTCATATTTCATACTAATTCGGTCATTTTAACTCTTGTGATTCGATCATTAATATTCCACATATTCGTTAGTATCACATTAGTGTTCTATTTGTCCTACTATACAAAATGTGAAAAAATCGATATCAGTTCAATAGCCTTGTCTTAAACGATAGCTATTGAAGACAAGAGACCACATTTTGAGTAGAACAACCGATGCTGGGGTACCGATACTTCGCACCGATTTTTATTTAGCTACTCATTACTAACATATCTATCTACTGAAATAAAAATATTTATTACTGCTCTTAAACCTTAATATTTTAAAATAAAAAAACAAATATATAACGTTAGATCCTTAGTTACTAACAAATAATCCATAATTTAAATGCAAGAGCTTAGATTTCGATTGTTAATTAGAGTTTGTTAATAATTACGTATGTATACGTGAGTGATTCACTATATTACGCAAACAAGTTAGTTCATTAACTTTTTTGTGAGGTATTATTTGAGTTGTTCATAAATCTAATTTTGTATCAAATTTGAAATGAACATGAATATTACAATAAAATCGAGTGCATCATTTGTGCGGAATTAACTTTAATTAACTTTAATTTAAAATTTGTTTAAAAACACCAAAAAAAAATCGATTGCGGTAGTTTAAATTTGATACATTTTGAACAAAGTCATTTAGATTGTGGATCTTTTAACTCAATTTTGACTTGTTATAGATTTTGTCAGATATGTCATGAATACCGAAAATTTAAACCAAAGTCAGACAATGACTGCATTTTAATTAGTAAACAAACGCTTTGCCTCATTTATATTCATAAGATGTTATATTCCAAACAAAGTTATAACTTAACAAAAGCTATAACGTTTATGATGAAATAATTAATAAAAATTAGTTAGTGTTAGATATCGAAGTTGTTCAAAGATGATGATGGGTACGCAATATGGAATATTTATGTATAATGTAAGGTTGAGATTTGAGAAAAGACGAAGTTAGATAAAAAGAACTATAAAACAACCTGACATGGAGTATGATGTAATACACTCGAAAGCTGGATTACACTTTTTTATGAAACATAAATGTTTAGCACACACCAAATGTGGAATATTTATTCCTTGTGGTCGTCGCTTTGAACGGCGATTAGTCATTATCACTGTTTATGCTTTAATTTTGAGCACGGGCGAAATTACGGATGGTAGAAAAACATACAGATAAAGATTAATCGACGCTCAATGAATCTGACGGCCTCTTCTTCGAATATCGGTGGGTAACATATGTCAATTTTGGGAAAAAAAGGAGGAAGTGCCGATAAATGAAGAGTCACCATTTAATTGCACAGTCATTACACTCAAGGTGGGACAGTTCTGAAGCCTTATTTATTGGTAGATTACACAGCGTATACATTTTGTTAAAATGGAAGCTTCTACATCCTACAACATAATGATTCATTCTCGACTGAAGGAATATAAGTAATATCTAAAAATACGGTGTTCGTTTCGGACGATCAACCATTCACCTAGGCCCTAGCTTTTAGGTATACAACTACCCCTTTTTTAATAAACAGAAATCTATAATGATTTCAATTAGAAATAATTTACACATTCAAGTTTTCTATTTTATTATTTATGATTGTAATTACTGTATTAATTAGATTAGACCATTTCTGATTAGAATTTTATCATATTTTAATTTATCATTTATTTATGTACTTAAAACTTGTTTTTTTTTACTATCAACATTTTGCTGATATAATAAAATTCACGGATATTATATGCAATTGATTCAAGAATAATTCATTTAATTTGTTAAATTAGAAATTGAAACTTACCTGCAGGTCTATTATTCCTTCTGGATCCCTCTTCCTCAATCAGAAGTGGGGCATTTTTACGGGACTCAATAAATGTCGCTCCCAATAAAATAACGATATAAAGTTGAATAAATATAACACCAACATCACTTAATTTAACCATTTTGATTTAAATGAAATTAAACTTTCTTTTAATCTTTTGAAATCACTTTTTCTTATGGTTATTCACAATTAAAATTTATTCAATAAATCTTATGATTTTAATTAACAAATTGTATAAAAAAATTTTCTTTTCGTTACTTATAAACACATTGACCTGCCTTAATATTTTTACGTTTTTTAAAACTCACAATTTACCACTTAATTTTATTTTTAAAATTAACTTCACACAAATTTTTCGTTAATTGTTTATCACATTCTGACATGATTTAATAATAAAAAATAAACTAAACAAATATTTACGAGTTTCTTAAAGTCAAGATGTATGTTTTATTAATGAATTATCTTTCAATTTCTTGATCATTTTCCTTCATTATAATTATTCGCAAAAAAAAATATAGTAAGTTTCAGAAACTCACAAGAATCGATGATCTTAATTAAAAACTTTTATTATTTGCAATTAACTTTTGAATAAGATAAGCATCTTCACCATTTCAATGATTAAGAATTAATAAAAATTTTATTTTTGAAATTAAACTTTTAAGAACCGGCGAAAAAATTTAATTTCTTTACTTTATAAACCTTAATAATTTTTTTTTTAACCACTTAACCCACCAATGTTACTTAACTAACTGATACTTTAATTTTCAATTTAAAATCTATTATAATCCTTAACAATATCATAAGGGATATGTATGTGTATATTTGCCTCTTTATTGACTAGTAAAAATGTAGTATTAGTATTTATTAAAGTCTACTAAAAAGATTTATTTTATTTTTCTCTATTCTCAATACAAAACAACTTGACACTACACAATATCAAAAGAAAATAAGAATAAAAATATAAAATTTACTTGAATTTTTTTTATTTCTTTTCGAGAATTAAGTTGAATTTTCTTATATAAAAATATATAATTTTATCACGTATCGCACGACGAATTTATTTATATAAATAACCAAAAATTTCTCTCTTTTGATGTTTTCTTTAAGAAATATGCGACTAAAACTATAAAGTATAAACCAAGTCAACGACTGTTCGATTTAAACTAAACGAATCGAATAAAATACAATTATCATAAATGTTTATATTTTTTTTTGCTCTGATCGCGCATACTCAACACCAAAATCATACCGTCATTCAATACATTTAATTGACCATGAAAATCATGTTATTGTATAGTAATGTATAATGTGTTACAGCAACACGTATTACATTTAAGTATATATGTATATATATTATAATATATATATATATATATATATATATATATATATATATATATATATATATATATATATATATATATATATATATATATATATATATATATATATATATATATATATATATATATATATATATATATATATATATATATATATATATATATATATATATATATATATATATATATATATATATATATATATATGTACATAATCAATATAATCAAGCGTCTGTTGGAGATGTAAGGGGCGGCTTGGAGCGGGCGTCTGTCTTGGATCAAGCGGCTCGCTATATAGACGTGTAAAAAGGTTGTTTTTGGTGACCTTAAGATGCAGAACGAACCCATTCACGAAAATTTGGGTTGGGCGAAGAACTAACACCCCATTTCCGTAAAAAACTATTCTGTACACAGGTTTCGAAATATCTCGGATTCATCATGGGAACGACCTGGCCAGGCAGTGGAATCCATAAAACAGGAGGAGAATTTTGAGTTGGGTTTCTTATACACCGTCGAGTGAATCAGCATGTTATCGACTTCTGCCCAATTAATATGCGGTTATGCACACTGAGAATCCGCACGCGAAAATTCAATGTAACAATCGTCAATGTTCATGGACCTACTGAAGACAAAGCAGATGATATTAAAGACCTGTTTTTCCTAGAGCTCGAAGAAGTCATCAATAAAATCCCGCGTCATGATATAAAAATCGTGGTAGGTGACTTTAATGCTCAAATTGGTAGGAATGCAGAACTTAAAACACATATCGGGCCTAAAAGCTTGCATCATACCAGCAACAATAACGGTTTTCGCGCAGCCGAGCTGGCTATGATGTATGATCTAGTAATTTCCAGCACTTTCTTCCCTTACAAGAGAATTCACGGAAAAACAAATCGATCACGTCATGATCTCTAAGAGACACTCTACAAGTGTAACTGATGTTCGATTATACAGAGGTGCTGATATGGACGCCGACCATATGCTTATCATCTTTAAGTACATCATTTACATATTTTAATAGACAAGCGAAAAAGACCGTGCAGTGAAATGTCGATGCATTTAAGCATACGGAAACGCTGAATAGATATCAGGAAATAATGACACAAAATATAGAAGAGCATGACATCTCTTCTAAGATGCCATTAAGCATAGAAGAAGAATGGCAAACGCTTCAATCAACCATTATAGCCGCAGCACAAACTGCAATCGGAAAACGACCACGGAAATCACACAACGAATGGTTTGACGATAAGTGCCGCCAAACCGTTGAACATAAACAAAAACTGCGAGAAAAATGGCTAACAAGGAACACCCGAAGCTCCCAAGCTGATTATATATGCGCCAGGAAAGCCTCAGCAAAACTTCTACGTAAAAAGAAACGCGAACACATGAACAGCTGCATCGAAAACATAAACCAACATGCGGCCAACGGAAATTCAGAAGAGTGCTTTGCCAATGCACGGAATCTGACACAAGATTTCCACCCAAGATCTACAGCCATCAAAAATGGAAATAATGAACTAACAACAAGTGAACGCGATGTGTTGGTAGTGTGGCGATCCCACTTTCAAGACCTACTGAATAGCACGAATGAAGTTCGTTCTATTCGAGCAATTACTCCATCAACTGAGGCGATTTTTGTCCCTTACCTAGCAATAGAAGAAGTGGAAGCTGCCATTAAAAACTGAAAAATCACTATTGAAAAATATAGGAGCAGCTCTGGTCTCACGTATATACGATCTGATTCTTGTAATCTAGCACCAAGAAGAACTACCTGCTGAATGGAAAGCAGCTCTCATTGTTCCGCTACATAATAAAGGTGACCGTCCAAAGTGTGCGAATTATCGTGGCATCACACTGTTGAACACTGCATATAAAATACTAGCTAATGTCGTACTTGCTCGACTCATCCCGTTCATCGAATCTATTATCGGTGACTATCAGTGTGGTTTTCGTCCCAACCGCTTAACCACAGATCAATGTTTTACATTAAGGGTGATTTTGGAAAATGTTGGGAGTACAACATCAGCATTCACCAGCTCTACGTTGATTTCAAGCAAGCATATGATAGCATCATCCGCGACAACCTTTGGTCCGCACTCATATGCCTTGGTATTCCAGAGAAACTTGTTTCTCTGTGCAAACTCACAGCATCGGGATCAAATTGTAGAATAGTAATCGAAGGATCAGTTTCTGATCCTTTCGATATAACATCAGGTGTTCGACAAGGTGATGCACTCGCGCCCGTACTGTTTAATTTGGCGCTTGAGTATACGCGATAAGAAAAAGCCGAATTGAGACATAAAACTGCATATATAACAAATCTAGTCAAGTTCTTGGCTACGCAGATGATATTGTGCTTCTCGGAACTAGAACAAGCGATATTAAGGATAGTCTCTCTCAGCTTGAAAGAAATGCTAAACGACCTGGATTATGCATCAACACCGGCAAAACTAAAGTTTTAACAACATCTAAGAACATACCTCCCGGAAATCTGGATACTGGCGACTATGAAGTGGAACACGTGGAGAACTTTAAATACCTCGGGACTGTAATAACATCGTCAAATGAAATGCAGGCAGATATCAAAACCCGTATCTCTGCCGCATACAGAGTTTTCTACGCATACTCAAAACTTCTGCGATCAAAACATCTTTCGCGGTCGTGTAAACTCACACTTTACAAAGCATTAATTCGACCTGTGCTTACATTTGGAAGTGAAAGCTGGACACTGACTTCCTCCGATTGTAGAATTTTATCAACATTCGAGAGGAAGGTCATACGAACAATTTATGGTCCATGTAAAGTTGCTGAAAATCAGTATAGAATCCGAATGAATGATGAAATCAGACAGCTTCTCGGAGGCTGCGATGTAATTGGATTCATTAAATCCAACCGGATTAAATGATTTGGTCATGTAGAAAAAGCTCCATTAGAAAGAAAGATAAAAAAAGCGTCCCAACTCCCAACAACAACCACCTGGTGTTCGTCGGAGAGGAATACTAGACAACGCTGGCGTGATGACATCATCCAAGACCTGCGTGATATAGGATGTTGAAACTGGAGTCAACTGATCATGGATGTATATATCTATCTATGTACAGTAAGAAAAAAACTACACGAAATATTTGGATAACAAATTTCGTAAGTTGCGTATTTTGTAAGGTTCGTATTTTAAACATGTCCACAATACGCAACCAATAAAACACAAAATAATATTAAAAGTTTCAAGATTTCTACTGAATTCAATAATAGTAGTTGAATAATTTTTATTTTTGTCAAAAATCTTTTAAATATTACAAGAAAATTCATGCAAATAAGAAAAACTTACTTTTGTTGCGTATTTTGGACAAAAATAACTGCTTGTTGATTAACTGTAGATATTGACGAAATACACTATTTTGCACTGAATATTGATACAAAATGTATGATATAATGTCGTATCTATGAGTTGATTTATTTTTTTTTAATTCTATTGTCTATATGACGAGATGCAGCAGTCAATATTCAGCACTCAAATGAGAAAAAATGCAATCAAACTGTATACTAATGTCTCAAGTACCTACAGTAACATTTTTGTTTGATTAAACATGATAATTCTTGTCATTTATAACGGTATAGGTAAAAGGCAATGGACGAAATAAATATTTGGTTTTGAATGCATTATTAAAATTTTGAGACTGCGGCTTACTTTTTCACGGAATGCACGATATATAACCTATCCAAATTTTGGTCGCAGCGGTAGTCCGGTGAAAGAAGTCAAATTTTAGAAAATTTGATCAAAAAAAGACGCCATTTTGAATAACTATCGAAATTATTTCAGAAATCGATGTTTCAATTATTTGAAACTTATAATATAATATTCATGCTGTAGAATTGTAAAATAAGCACTTTTGCCTGAAAAAACGCAAATTTGGTGAAATTGTCGCCATTTAGTAGCCGCCATGTTGAAAATTTTTGTACTAATCATATTAATTTTTAAAGACAGTGCTTCTGCAATCATTTTAAAATTAACAATCAATTTTTTAAAAGTAATAGTACTTGTTAGTAATTCGTTTCCCCGTTCGATGCTAAAAAATTTTGGAATAAACGCTCCATTTTGAAGGCGCCATTTTGAAAAATTTTAAAACGCCACGTTTCATTGCAAAAAGAAAATTATAACCAACATTTTGAGCCATCACACGTTTTTTTAAACCTCTCCAAATTTTGGTCGCAGCGGTGGCCCGTTTGACGTGGATCGTCCCATATATATATATATATATATATATATATATATATATATATATATATATATATATATATATATATATATATATATATATATATATATATATATATATATATATATATATATATATATATATATATATATATATATATATATATATATATATATATATATATATATATATATATATATATATATATATATATATATATATATATATATATATATATATATATTTATATATATATATATATATATATATATATATATATATATATATTATATATATATATATATATATATATATATATATATATATATATATATATATATATATATATATATATATATATATATATATATATATATATATATATATATATATATATATATATATATATATATATATATATATATATATATATATATATATATATATATATATATATATATATATATATATATATATATATATATATATATTAGACTGGTCGTTAAAAACTAAATTTTCCGAGACGCCCCCTAGAAAAATTCTTTGTGGTCAAAAAACCACAACGGCATTATTTTTTTTTTTTTTAAATCAAAAGAACACGTGCCGCAAAATCGTCGAAGTTGAATTTTTGAAAAATTCGTAGTTTTTTTCAAATATCTCATAAAATATGCAGATTTCAAAAAAATCACATATCCATTTTTGTAGGAAATTTAATTCTCTACAAAAAAAGTTCAAGTCATTTTTTCCCGAAAACGTATAGTTCTCAAGATATTTTGAAAATGAACTTGTAAGTTTTCGTAATTTTTAAAAAACATAAAAAATAAAGATGACGGAAAAGTCCTAATTTTTTTCTTATGCTATAGAATGAAATGTATAAAAAAATAATCGTGACAAAAAAATTAAAATTGTACTTTTTCGTCGAAATTTTCATCATTTGGTTTTACGAGTTTTGAAGAATTTCAAGTTTTATTTCAAAATATCATCAGAAATATAGGTTTTAGGAAAAAATGATCTGAACCTTTTTTGTAGAGAATTAAATTTCCTACAAAAAAGATTAAGTGATTTTTTTTGACATCTGCATATTTTATGAGATATTAACAATTTTATCAAAAAATAAACTTCGATGATTTTGCGGCACGTGTTCTTTTGACTTAAAAAAAAAAATTAGTGCCGTTGTGGTTTTTTGACCACAAAGAATTTTTCTAGGGGGCGACTCGGAAAATTTAGTTTTTAACGACCAGTCTAATATATATATATACAGTGAAACCTCCTAATGTGACCACCCCTTCATTCTGACCACCTCCTTAAATGGACCACTTTTTTACAGTCCCAACACATTGGCCATACAAATTTGTTCTAAAAATTATCTTTAACCTGACCACCTCCCTATTCTGTTTAGCGACCAGTGTATTTGGAGTTATGCGAATTAAATCAACTCCCTTAATATGACCAAAAATATTTTTTTTTAAATGTAAACAGAGAAATACATCTTCTTTTTTTACTCTTTAGTCCCTTCTGTCCACATGTCAAATCGTCATTGAATACGCTCGTCCAGACTTACATATTTATTGTCTCCACGGATACTAATACATACTAACACATATCCACCTTCTTGAGGTAAGTGCCGGTGATACAGTTATAATCGTACCATCGCTGTCGAAAAAAAGAAACTAAGAACTTTGTTGTAATGGAGAATCTCTGGATGTATGTTAGCCACCAGATACAGATGAAATTTTCCATGCAATTGGTTATGAAGTGAGAGCAGAAAATTCAGACCCTCTTGTGGGAGGTAATTCTGAGGAAAGTGATGAAGAACCGTTAGAAAATGAAAAACCTCTGCCAACATATTCTGAAATCACCAACAGTTTGGCAACTTTATAACATTAAGAAGTTAATATGAATGAACTTCACTTCGAACCCAAAATAGTCGTTAAACTTTTAAAGGGGTCAAACATCAACAAAGCCTCAGGAGTGGACAATATTCCACCCATTATTTTAAAAACCTTTTCCAAAGAACTTGCACCGACTTTGACTAAAATATCCTACCAATCCTACAAATCCGATATATTTCCCTCGTGCTGGAAGTTGGAAAATATCCAGCCCGTCTCCAAGAAGGGACCAAAATCCGATATATCAAATTATAGGCCAATAGCTTTACTATCGGTCCTATCCAAAGTCTATGAGCATTATATTAATACAAACATTTCAAAATTTCTGGAAGAAAATCATTTAATATCTGAAAGCCAATACGGTTTTCGAAACAAAAGATCAACTACCGATCTATTAAACTATGTAGCGCATTGTTGGAACAGCATACTCGATAAAGGTGGTGAAACATACGTTATCGCTTTAGACATCTCCAAGGCATTTAATCGAGTCTGGCATGCCAACTTAATCAACAAGCTCGTTGTGTATGGTTTTAATCCTAATGTTGTGAAGCTGATTCAAAATTTTCTATCCAACCGATACATTTCGGTAACCTTAGACGGATTTTCTTCTGAGCCTAAACTAATTAACACTGGTGAACCGTCAATGCTCAGTATTTTCCCCAACCTTATTTTTGTTTTATATCAACGAATTGTTGAAAATCACAAGCAAACCAATAAATAGTTTTGCAGATGATAGTACTCTGCACAAGTCGTTCGAGCCTCTTACTTCAAAAGCTAAAATGCACGAACGAATTAATCCCGCCCGGAGAGACGCTGCCATAAACGTGAATTAAGACCTAAAAAAAGTCGCCGATTGGGGTGACCAAAACCTTGTCAATTTCAACTCTACCAAAACACAGCAGATGATTGTTTCCAGATTAAACACCGAGTTCCCAAAGGTATTTTATTCAATATGTGTGATGAACCAATAGGTGAATGTAAGAACATTCGTTTATTGGGTGTCACAGTTTCAAATGACCTACTCTGGAACGATCATGTAATGGCGATGGCAAAAAGGGCGTCTAAAAAACTTGGCCTCCTAAATAGATGCAAAAAATTTTCACTCCATACCAATTGCTCCATATTTATAAGTCCTATATTCGTCCCTGTATGGAGCACTGTTGTCTTGTTTGGGGTGCTGCTTCTGTTTCCATCTTGGCCCTCTTGGACTCTGTTCAAAAGCGGGCTATACGAATTGTGGGTGATCGAGCTTTGACATCAAAATTCGATTCCCTACAACATCGTCGCACTGTTGCTGAGCTCGTTGTTTTTTACAAATATCGTCATCAACAGTGCTCAGATGAAATCAGCAGCATCATGCCTCAAACTTATTCTTACCCCCGTTCCACTCGGTAATCGGCTACCGCAACCAGTGAAACGGTCGAGATCCCGCGATGTCATACTGGCAGATCGCAGAAAGACTTCTTTGTCCGAACTACATACAAATGGAATAGTTTGCCAGAACCCTTAGTCTCAGGTGGTTTCAACCCGCAGAGTTTTAAAAAAAGCGTTCATCAACACCTTGGAACGCCAGTTGTTGTGGGTCCTAGGCTTTTAAGACCTGTGTGTTGTTGTGACACATATTCTAAACCCTATTATACAGCACTGTTTGTTAAAAAAAAATAAATAAGTGTCCTCAAATGGTAACATCAATTGTTCAAACAGAAAATATTTTAGAGCCATATTTAGTTGAGAAAAAGACGTTTGTTTTATTTGTCAAAACTTCTATAAAAAGACCAAACTCCGAAAATATAATTTTGGTCAATATTCAGAGAAGTTTCTTCATCCCGACCACCTCCGTAAAATGACCAGAAATTTACAGTCCCATAAGTGGTCGCTTTCGGGAGGTTTCACTGTATATATATATATATATATATATATATATATATATATATATATATATATATATATATATATATATATATATATATATATATATATATATATATATATATATATATATAGGGTGCTTTTTTTTGGGGCGACAATTCTTTTTTCTGGTGCCCCACCGATATTTTGTTGGAAATACCCAAGAAAATGTCCTCCTAAAATATGAGCCCTCAAAATTAATGTTTAGCACTCGGCCTTTGCGTTTGAATATTTTCCATACAAAATACATGTAAACTTTAGTGTTTTTTAAAAAAAAAATTACAGCTCAGCGGCATTTTATACTATTTCAAATGGAAAAAAGCAACTAACTCAGGATTAAATTATCTACAAAAATGCTTATGGAGATGTAACTGTAACTTACACCGGTGACACAGTACAGATCACTAAAGTCAGTTTTATATGAATTTCTTGTTTTGAAGTTTAACGCATAGCTCTTTCTATTTTGTGAATTATTTTTTTTTTGAATTGTGTTGTGTATCATTTAATTATTATTATTTTTAACTTCAAAATAATAAGTTTTTTACAAGGATAAATTAAAATTGTGTAAGTACTAATAAATTTGTTTAAAAATAATAATTTTATTTAAAATAATAATTGCCGTGGTCCATTATCGATGAAATTGAAATTGAATCTGCAAATTGACTCAAAAATTTCAATTTACTCTGCTATCGCATTTGAATAAATTTTGCCAGATTGTGGTGTTGAAATTCATGTAATATTTGTTTTTCAATATTTGTTTTTTCGTAATTTAATTTTTGTAGAAGAAGATAAAGCAAAACAAAAAATAATATTTCTGCGAAAAACGACTAAATTTCAATTTCATCGGCATTTTTGAGAAATGAGTCACGGCAAATAATACAGAAAAAATCTACTTTACCGAACGTCTTGAAAACATTAAAATTCATTAGAAATCAGTAGAATTTTGACAACACGACTTTAAAGTTTATTAATTTTAATGATTTCTCTATGAATACCCAAAATTACGGTTAGTAGTAAATACGTCTAGATAACGTAATGGCCAATAACATGAGCTATCAACCAAAAAGTTTCGAGTACGAATCAAGTCACGTCGTTCCGTTTTTTTTGCTTTTTTGGTTTTTATTTATATTTTAGATTCAAAATCACGAAGGTGGAAAATTTCAAATTTGGTTTGACAAAAAACAGTAAATGCTATAATGATGATAACTAATTTGTATTGTCACTAAATCTGTATTAAAACAATAGTTTGTTAAGGTATTGCACATAATTTATTACTACTGTTACTTCTTTTCTAATATTAATTTTAAACGCCGCTTAAAATCATTATTTCATGGACAGTCATTATTTCATGGACGTTTTTGACAGGTTAATAAATTGTCCAAAAAGGCATAAAAACGATTTAGCTATTTTGAGCCTTTAACGTTTAGAAACAGTTTAAGCCCCAAAAACATTACAGTGCATGCACAATGAAATTACTTTTACCAAGTTTGTATGAAAATTTATTTTGAGGAAAATCAATTTATTTTTGAAATATATTTTTAAAATTGAAAAAGTTTAAAATTTCTTAACTTTTTCCTCATGATCAATAAAGAATGAAGCTAGCTACAGTTTAAAGCATTGTGCTGATATTAAAAAATAATAATAAAAAGTTGATACCATCAGATTCTCCATTGATACCATAAGATTCTCCAATACCATTCAAAAGACTTCAATTTCCTATTCGTTTGGCTTTCGCCATGACCATAAATAAGTCTCAAGGACAAACAATGTCCATTGGTGGTTTGGACTTGGCAAATCCATGTTTCTCCCATGGGCAACTATATGTTGCATGCTCACGTGTGGGTAAATCAGCAAATCTTATTGTATTAGCAAAAAACAGGTTAACTAAAAATATTGTACACCGATTAGCACTGATTTAATTTAAAATTACAAATTTTTACTAGAAGACCCACTCGGTGAACTTCGCACCACCTACAATATATTTGTAGATAACATTTGTCAGCGATTATCAATTATGATCGACATTCTACCTCCAATTCATTGAGATCAATAATAGTGGCTGTATTGTATAACTTGAATTTTTTGGCTATTAAACGAAACTATTCGGGAATACAATTTTTTTCAATTACTTCGGTCTGAAAGATATAAGTATTACATTCTCGAGCCAAAAGTGAAATTCTTACCCCCACTTTTTAGGGCATTTCTCAACGGTTCAGGTCATAACGATTTTAAAACAGCAAAAAAAATGTATATCTGTCTGCTGGTCGGTCGTCCGTCACCACCTACAAAATTTAGAAAACCGCTGCAAGGATTTCAAAAATTTTTATTTCTAAAAACAGGTACACTCAATTAAAATAACCGTCAGGACGATATGTTCGATAACTGTACCAGTAGTGTGTCAAAAAAATCGTCAAGAGTGTCAAAACAAGGAAATATTCCTATTTTTTGCTTAAAAACGGTAGTTTTAGGTGATAATGAGTAGTAACCTTGAGTTTAAAGAAATCTTGATAGTCGGGATTCGTATGTGAGATCAAAAAGTAGATTATTTCATTATAAGTTTGTCAAAAAAATATTGTCAGTGTGTCAAAAGAATGTTTCATTTAATTTTTACCCAATTTTTTGGAAAAAAATAAAATTAATTATTTGTATGTCATGAAATGTGATTGAACAATGCAATTTGAATTGTGAATTTTAAATTTTTTCAATATTTTTGGAAAAGTTTCAATTTTTGATTTTGTAAGAATTTCCGGAATGTTGTTAGAATTTTGAAAAAGTTTAAATTTTGTTTTTATTATAATTTTTGGAATTTTGAAAAAAGTTTGTATTTTTAATTTTGTTAATATTTTTATAATTTTGAAAACAAATTGAATTTTTGAGTTTATGAATTTTGAATTTTATAAATATTTTTAGAATTTTGAAAAAGCTTCAATTTTGATTTTGTAAGAATTTTTGGAATATTTTTAGAATTTGAAGAAGTTTGAATTTTTGATTTTTTTATAATTTTGAATTTTGTAAAAAGTTTCAAATTTTGATATTGTATAATTTTTGCAATATTTTCAGGAGCATATACGATAAAACTTGAAGGTTTTCCAACCCTCGAACACGCAACATATAATTGACCATGCGAAAAGCACGAGGTTTCTAGGTCCAGCCCACAAATTGACATTGTTTGGCCTTGTGACTTATTAATAGTGCGAATGCTAATCGAATTGGAAATTCGACAACAAGCTTAAAAATTTCTCCAAAACTCTTTACAATCACTTTCAAATTTTGACATTGCCGTTCGATTCTCAATCCATCTAGATAGATCAGCTAGAATGCTAATGCTAGAATGCTCTCTGTTATTCATATTTGCCAAATTATTTTGTTAATTCAACAAAATGTGCGCGCACAAACTTTTTTATAGGCGTAGCAAAGCAAAGCACGCCGGGTCCCGCTAGTATATATATATATATATATATATATATATATATATATATATATATATATATATATATATATATATATATATATATATATAATATATATATATATATATATATATATATATATATATATATATATATATATATATATATATATATATATATATATATATATATATATATATATATTTAAATACATATATATATATATATATATATATATATATATATATATATATATATATATATATATATATACATATATATAAATATATATATATATATATATATATATATATATATATATATATATATATATATATATATATATATATATATATATATATATATATTATATATATATATATATATAATATATATATATATATATATATATATATATATGTATATATATATATATATATATATATATATATAATACATATATATATATTATATATATATATATATATATATATATATATATATATATATATATATATATATATATATATATATATATATATATATGTATATATATTTTAGGGTGCTTTTTTTCGGGCGAAAATTCTTTTTTTCTGGTGCCCCACATATATATATATATATATATATATATATATATATATATATATATATATATATATATATATATATATATATATATATATATATATATATATATATATATATATTAGGGTGCTTTTTTTTGGGGCGACAATTCTTTTTTCTGGTGCCCCACCGATATTTTGTTGGAAATACCCAAGAAAATGTCCTCCTAAAATATGAGCCCTCAAAATTAATGTTTAGCACTCGGCCTTTGCGTTTGAATATTTTCCATACAAAATACATGTAAACTTTAGTGTTTTTTAAAAAAAAATTACAGCTCAGCGGCATTTTATACTATTTCAAATGGAAAAAAGCAACTAACTCAGGATTAAATTATCTACAAAAATGCTTATGGAGATGTAACTGTAACTTACACCGGTGACACAGTACAGATCACTAAAGTCAGTTTTATATGAATTTCTTGTTCTTTTGTTTTTATTTCATAAATGGCTAAAGCTACAGGAAAAATGTCAATAACAAAGTTGTAGTTAATTAAGTTTGCTACAAAAAACTTACAACAACCGAATCTCTATGATTGATATTTCTCGAGATAATAAACATTTATTATTTTAGAACTTGCGGTCTTCATAAATTGATGACGAAAATCTCTTAAAACATCCATTTTAATAAAAGCTTATTATCTCGAGAATATCAATCATAGAGATTCGGTTGTTGTAAGTTTTTTGTAGGAAACTTAATTAACTACAACTTTGTTATTGACATTTTTCCTGTAGCTTTAGCCATTTATGAAATAAAAACAAAAGAACAAGAAATTCATATAAAACTGACTTTAGTGATCTGTACTGTGTCACCGGTGTAAGTTACAGTTACATCTCCATAAG
>OY856187.1:305207002-305305372 GCA_963693315.1 Diogma glabrata | reverse complement strand
TTCTTGAAAGATCTTTAGCGTTACAATCTATCCCTGTCTTACGGTGTTCAACGTGGAAATCTCCTGCCTTTTTGACATCCACTTGCTTGTTTGAAAGATTCATCAACCGGACTGGAACTACTCCTTCTTTTGCAGCTATTAGTGTTTTGCATTCCCTTTGTATCCTTTTCTTACGGTGTTCAACACGGCAATCTCCTTCCTTTTTAACATCCACTTGCTTGTTTGAGAGGTTCATCGTCTGGACTGGAACTACTCCTTCTTTTGCTGCTACTCGTGGTTTGCATTCCCGTCTGATGTGCCATAGGTTCCCACAGTTCCAGCATCTTACTCTGCTAGATCTTCTTCGTTGCTTTCGCTCGGGCTTATCTCCCAGACTTTTGACACGCATGATCACTTCCTCAAGTGCCGCTTTCAGTGGTTCCTCAGCAACTTCCATCTGACGTACTCTATCTGAGCTATACGCGCCTTTTCCAGCTTCCATTTGCAGGGCCAATGCTAAGACTTCCGCAGGTAATTTCTTCCCACTTAGATACAGCTGATTTCTCATTTGTATATCTCGAAGAGCATTGATAAATGTATCAGCTGCCAGCTCATCTCGATGTTCAGCGTTATAGTTCGGGTATGACAGATTAACCAGTCTGACAATGTCAGCCTCTAATTCTTGCAAAGTTTCACTGACTCCCTGTTTTCGTGTCTTCAGCTGCATGCGATGGAGAGCTTGCATATGACTTTCCCCATATCTTACTTCTAAGGCCTCCATTATCTTGCTGTAATCACGCTCTGTGGCTGATAGTGTCTGCAAAATTTCAGCAGCAGGTCCGTTCAATGCCAATATAAGTGCATTTGCTTTTTGCTGGTGATCAACCCCAGTTGTTGCTATCTCAAATTGCATCTTAAATATCTGATACGATGTAGATCCATCAAATGCGGGTGTTTTTACTCTAGCTGGAGCTGAAGTAGTTGATGGATTGATTATGTTACCAGACTTCACTTGTGCTATTTCTTGGCGGAATTCACTCGAAAGATTGCGTAATTTCTCTTCATGTTCTTCGGTAACTTTCCGCAGCTCCCTTTCCATGTTGTTGATTTTTACTTCTGTACTGGATATACGTGACTCGATTACTTCACGTAGACTTTCTTGCTTCGCCATCATATCAGCAAATTGTTGTCGTTGCTCTACTTTTTGTTCTGCTGCCTGTTTCTCTTGTCTTGCCATCAGATCAGCAAGTTGTTGTTGTTGGTTGTTTCCTTGTTTGGTCATCATATCAGCAAATTGTTGTTGTTGGTTGTTTCCTTGTTTGGCCATCATATCAGCAAATTGTTGTTGCTGCTGTGCCATCATTTCTTTCATCAACACCATCATCGGATCAATTGCTGGGGCATTCTGGACCGTAACTTCCTCTGGCTCTACTTCTATGACCTCTGTGTTTTGGCCCGCTTCTTCTAAAACTTTACGCAGCCGGAATGCAAGTTCTGCCTTCGTTCCATGGATTGGAGCATTCCTTTTCTTCAACTCATCCTTCAGCTGGGTCTGGCTGAGATCACTAATATTTACTGTCTTGACCATTGTTTCAATAATCCCACTTCTGACACCACTGTAACGACTCTTCGTTGTTTTTTTTCGATTATTGAGCAAATACGACAGTAAAAAGACAGATCTTTGGTTAACAGAATCTCAAACTTTATTTGTCAACAAATTACAGCAGCTTCCGTTTTTCCTTACAATAAATTCCAGGGTCTCCAATTTATTTACGATAAACTTCACCGCTTTTCCACAATTTGAATCAATAATATTCGGAATCGTAAAATCTGTATTTACTATTCCACTAAGTTCAGATTCTTTCACTATTAGTACCCAGGCTCAAGTACCACCGATTATTCCTTATACTTTCGAATATTTGTAAAACACGTTTAATTGCAAAATAAAAACTGACTATCTGATATTTTTGTTTGCTTATTTATATCGAAAAATAAATAAATTGAAACTTCTATAATCCACTAGAAATCAATACTACGTAGTCTGTACATCTTGAATAGGCCACACCTGTTTTCATTCATACTTGCATTTGTATTAGCGAACGCAAATTTAATTTATGCAAAATGTATTAGGTAACTCCTTTTAATTCATTTGTATAACAAATTTAATTTACATTAATTTATGCAATACAATTTGCAATACAAGTAAAAGATTGAAAAAGGAGTTAACTTTTAATTCATGAATGAGTAAATAAAATTAACCCATTCTGGACGAAGTTTATTACAATATATATATATATATATATATATATATATATATATATATATATATATATATATATATATATATATATATATATATATATATATATATATATATATATATATATATATATATATATATATATATATATATATATATATATATATATATATATATATATATATATATATATATATATATATATATATATATATATATATATATATATATATATATATATATATATATATATATATATATATATATATGTATATATATATATATATATATATATATATATATATATATATATCTCCTCTGTGGAGTTACTAGACTTTCATGAGGTGCCTCCCCTCGTTGGCGGATAGGGGCACGCCTGTCAGATATGACTGGTACCGGGGAAATAAAATACCTGGGGTGGACCAAAACTGGTAAAAACTTTTGAGCGTCTGATCTCCAGGAGGAGCGGCACAGAACGACGTCTTTTCTTCATGCTAGGAGCGGTCGCATTTTATAGTCTTTTCCTCCAGGTGATAGACTCTAATGAAACCTGGTGTGAGGAACGAAACCTCGACACGAAATTGGCATGGATGAGGGTCAAGGATCAAATTTGGCTGGAGTAACAGATAAAACTACAAGTGAACACAAGATAGCAGCAGGGCCTACCAACCCATTCGTAAGAAGTTCAAAACTGGCAAGATTACCAGACAAACAGCAGAAAGGAACTGGAAACATCATGCAACAGCAAAAACAGTTAAAGGTGGCTTCCACCCGAACGGTTGCTTTGAATAAAAGCTCAGAACAGAGATACACCGCAGTTAGGCTGGAACAACCACCAATCGTAAATGAGGAGAAAAAAACGAGAGTGGATCCATGGATACGCCTAGGAGAACGAATTTCGGAGCTAGTGGACTTCCCTAAGCCTAAGTCCAATGTTCATCACAAAATTCGAAGATGGGTGTTTGCCATTAGCGCTGATTATAACACAGCAAATTTAAAATGCAGAAAAAAATGCAGTGCAATGGCTTAAAATCTGCCGTTGATAAGGATGCTTTAACGCAAGCCAACGCAGAGGTTGAAACGGTAGCGGAAATAAAAACAAATTGAGTGCTAACTGCTACCCCATCAAAACCAGTAAGTAGAAGGAAGCGATTAACGCCTAATAGCATCGAAAGAGGAAAAAGAGTGAGGAGCAAGTCCTCAACATGTCAAAGTCAGCTTCAAACACTAGAGATTGCCAAGGATAAAATTGCTAACGAGACGGAATCCCTATGGGAACTGGTGGAAAGACGCAAAGTAAAAGGAAAGAGAAAGCGCCATAAAAAACCACGTGGCAAATCTCAAAAGCCTGACGCGTTATTGATTAAAAAACCGGCTCACTCACACACGCCGATATCCTTAAAAAGGTTAAAGCGAATGCAGAATTGAGCGAAATCGGAGGAAATGTTACGCGCATAAGGCAAACGCATCAAGGAGACCTGCTGTTAGAGCTGCAAACTGTTGGGGATAGAACCAAAGCTTCGGTGTTCCAAGAGCAAAATGAGAGTTTTAGGATCCGATGCTAATATAAAAACACTGACTCAAGAGATAACTGTTGAAGTCAGGGATTTAGATGAAGTGACTACTAAAGATGAGGTACGGGAGGCGTTTGGAGTCAAATTCAACGAAACAAAGGGAGTTATGGTGAAATCCATACGTAAAGCATACGCAGGAACACAGACTGCTGTGGCTAAGGCGGCGATAAAGGAAGGTAAAATAAGGGTTGGCTGGGTGATCTGCCGAATCCGCGAAAAAATGAATCCGTTAAAATGTTTTAAATGTTTGGAATACGGCCACATCGCGCGTTCGTGCTAGAACGAAGATCGGTCTAAACTATGTCTCAAATGCAGTAAAAACGAACACAAAGCGAAAGACTGCCATTAGGAACCCAAATGCATGTTTTGTGCATCAGAAAATGCTACAAACGTGCAACATTCTGCCGGTTGCATAAACTGCACAGCGTTCCAGAGAGCTTTACAGCAAAAACGTCGATGAGATGATTCAACTAAATCTACATCATAGTGAGATAGCACAAGACCTGCTAACACAAACTGCGCGTGAAAGTCGCGCTGATATTGCCATTCTAAGCGAACCGTATAAAACTCTTGACGCAAATTTATGGGCGGTAGACCAATCTGGTGGGGCAGCTATATGGGCGTGTGGTAAACGGACGTTTGAAGAACGATCCGAAAAAGAAGAAATGGGGTTGACGGAATTTACATCTACAGTTGCTACGCTCGGCCAAGCGCTTCAATTACAGAGTTCAGTATTTTAATACAACAGCTTGTAAATTATGCTCGGGGTCGAAGTCCGTTGTTAATGCAGATGATTTTAATGCCTGGGCTATTGAGTGGGGTAGTCGAGAAGCCAATGAACGAGGAAAGGTATTACTTGAGACATTGGCGATCCTTAATATAGCTCTTCTAAATACTGGGAAATCTTCTATCTTTCGTCGAGGTAGTGCTAGCTCTATAATCGACCTCACATTTGTAAGTGGTTTTCTAGCTGGAGAAGACACAAAATGGGAAGTCTGTGAAGGATACACAAACAGCGACCATCAAGCAATATGGTGTGAAATCGATCCAAAAGGCCGGTCAAGCAAAGGTAAAGCCAAAAGAGAGTTGATTGGATGGAGTGTAAAAATGTTCGATGAGGATATATTTCGTTTCATTCTAAAGACCGTTAATCTTACTGGATCCGCAGCCAACAAAGCCTTATTGCTGCTAAACGAAGTAATCAGAGCATGCGAACATGTCTAAAATACTGTTAAACAACCATCGCCCACCAGGTTTCTGGTGGAGCGAAGAAATAGCAAAATTACGTAAGGTATGCAACCAAGCAAGACGTGTTTACCAAAGATCGAAGGGGGACAATCATCTTATACTTCTAGAACTTTTTCGAAGTGCCCGCAGAGAGTTGAAAAATTCTATCAAAGCATCAAGCGACGCTGTTACACCAAGCTATGCTTGGAAGTACCTGAAGATCCATGGGGATCCCTATAGAACCATCATGAAGAAGTTAAAGCAGACCTACTCACCCAATCCATCAAGCTCAAATTTTTCCTGAAAATTGTAAAAACCCTATTTCCACATCAACTAGACGCAGTCGACAATTTTTTATCAGTGGAAAATGTGGAAGAGGAAGTACCACCTGTCACAAAACAGGAAGTGTTAGAAGCTGTTCGTAGAGTTGGAAACAATAAAGCTCCGGGTCCTGACGCATTCCTAGTGTTGCGCTGAAAGTGGCAGTTTATGGGAATCTGGAAAATTTTGTAGATGTTTATAACGCCTGTTTAAAGAAGGGGTATTTCCGGAAAGGTGGAAACTGCAGCGTCTGGTGCTTTTGCCAAAAGGAAAAGGACAACCAGCAGAACCATCTTCCTACCGACCAATATGTATGTTGGATATAGCTGGTAAGCTCCTAGAACGCATAATATGCCAAAGACTCGAGCAGACTATTGAAAACAATGGAGGTCTCTCACAACATCAATACGGTTTTCGAAGAGGCCACTCAACGGTGGATGCAACAAAGTTTGTGATCGATAGAGCTAGAAGAGCTTTTGCAGGAAGGAAGCGGAAAGGGGGATCATAATAGTACTGCGCCGAAATCACTTTAGATATAAAGAATGCGTTTAACTCAGCCAGATGGACTTACATAATGGAAGTACTCTGCCTGGTGGGAGCTCCTATGTATCTAAAAAGAATTGTAGCCGATTATTTTAGCAAAAATGTTTCTGCTTCCTTTCATTAATTTGTTGTTGTTCATGGGTTAATTCGCAAGTAAGTGTTGAGAAAATATTTGCTAGCTTATCAGTTCGAATTCTTTAATGCTTTCATATTTTATAAAAATGCTAAAGGTGCGACACAGCCCCAAATCAAATTAAAATGCAAGTGATCTTTTTGGCCAATAAATTAAAATGTTTGGCGGAAGTCGATCAAAAGAAGTCTTTCTCAAGTTAGGGTAATGTTTGGATTGTAGAAAAATTTCTTCGATTGTGCGCAATCGCTTAGAAATTGAAGCAGTTTGTTTGTTCATTGAAACGTAAAAAAATTAGATGTGTTAAATTTCACAAAGTAGAGGAAGCCGTTAAAAATTGTTCAATATCTCTTAAAAATACTGCTTTACAGTCTACACTATAAAGTCCAAATTTAGGATTTTGTAAATTCTAGTGTATCGAACCTTAAAGATAGAGCGATAACACTCTAAGGCTTGAAGCTACATAAAACAGAAACAGGATTTCATACAAATTTTACAGAAACAGAATTTTTTTCTGTCAAATTTGTATGAAATTCTGTTTCTGTTTCTGTTGTATGTGAATGCCCGGCTTTAGATATCGTTCATTTTATTTCGAAGTCTTGTTAAAAAGTTAAAGCAAATACCATAAGCTATTGTTTCAAAAAACCTGGGATAGCTACGATTGTATACTTCGACAGTAACTGATAAAAGGAAGTTTATTAGACGTCTCAAACTAAATTGAGTACGATGATTTATGGAAATCCGAACAAATTTTTATTTTTGGTCTACGGGAGTGACGATAATGCCTCCAGTCCCTGCTATTGACATATATATGAGCTAACGTGAGATATCACCTACCACTGACAATAGCAATGAGATATTACTAGCCAAGGTGTTATCTTAAGGGTGCTGCCAGATGAACTCTATTGTTATGGAATATATCTCGATGATGGCACTCTGTTTTGTTTTTTAAATAAAAAGTGTTAAGTTATAAGAGTTACAATATGTTTCACAAAAGCACATAGATACCTGGTAAGATTTAATTAGCACAACAATATGCGTTCTGAGGTGTCGATGGACGCTTTTTTTCAAACCTTAGTGGATCGAAGGCACTCGTGACTAGGGTTTCTAATCCGGATATCAGGATATCGAACTATCCGGATTATTCGACCCAATTTTCAATATTCGATTATCCGGATACTTTTTTGTAATTATCCGGATATTAAAAAAACCTCTATTTTGTAAAGGAAATAATCAAATTGCGTTTCAAAGTTAAAAATAAATATTTAAACTGCGTTGCAAAGTTTATTAGTGCAATGAAGTGACTGTAAGTTAAAAATTTATTTACAACTTCGATGTTATGAAAACTTTAATCTTCGAATATTTTATGACACACTTCGTCAATCTGCAGTGTAAAGGGTTGTTACAAATATTTATTTGATGTTGATTAAAAAAAATTAACGTTTTAAAAACATGCAGCCCGCCAATAAAATCTGAAGTACGCAAGTAGATTATTAGAGCAGTGAATTCTTTTTAATAATTTATATATTTTGCATCTGCTTCATAAATACAGTAAATTATAACTATATTAGTAAATTTATTTAACAACAAACAGATTTAAAATTTTTAAAAGCACTGGCTATACATCGTCAAAACGCTCTGAAGTTTGGAATCATTTAAAAAAAAATTAAAAAAAGAGATGTTGCTTTCTGTTATGCATTGCAGTAAACAAATTGGATGTAAAGGATAAATCATTTAAAAGTTCATAAAATAATCATAAATTCAGCTTCAAATTTAACTTAAATCGATAAAATTCATGAATCATATATATCAAAAAAACTTAAAAGTGATGCCGGTGATGGTGGAATTTTAAAATTCTTAAAAATGAAACCCCGTATGAAATTTTGTCTCGATGTGTGACAGAAGATAAGTTTTCAATGAATGCTATAGTGGAATCATAGATATGTCCGAAGTAATGGCTTTGTCATGCATAAAAATGTCTGTACTGTAACGAAAAGTATATTAAAACTTTATGGTTTAAAAAAGAGAGAGTTGTTAGATCTCTTATTTCCACTGGAAAAAGCTGTAAAAGAATTAAGCGAAAATTCAGGGACGCTTTTGACTGCTGGAGGCGTTTACAAAGTTGTTTTCAAAAAGTTAGAAGAATGTGGAACGAATTTTTCAAAAAAGTTAATTAAACAGATAAAAAATCGAATGGATGAACGTCGTGATAAATTCCTTATGACTATGTTGATCTTTTTGCAAACAGGCAATATGCCACATTCCAATAAATATTTTCATTATGTTACAAATGGTGCCCCTTTTGCATTGGCGGTAGAAATTTTTAGAAGAATACATCCACCTGTGATTATGATGACTCTGAAGAAGTCACTGAAGAAATTACTATTGAAAGTAAGGATGAAGAAAGTCTAAGTAGTGAAGTTTGTAAGATATCGTAACTGCAGAAACAACTTGAGAATGCAAAACCTTCAATTATAATCATGTTGAGAAGCAGAATGAAGAAAGTTCCACATTGGTGAAAAAAGATTTCGTTTATTTAAATAATTATAATAAAAAATGACAGACAATTTAAATATTCTATATCGCGCATTATTAACATATATTAACCTATCTGGACTGCAACAGAGCGCGTATTTTCAATTGCTGGTCTCACCAGGACAAAAATTAGAACTCGACTCAATTTCGAACAACATTTAATGCAATAATTTTTCTAACATATGCGTTTTTAAAAATGAATCAATAACTTCGTTAAATTTATGATTAATTCAATTTTTTATTGTTATTTTATGATTTGTTACTATTTTTGTTATTTTGTGACTATGTATAAATATGAATTAATATAGATATACGAAAAAGATGCATAAATGAATTAAATACCGCAAAATAAAAAGCATGTCTTATTATTTGTTTTAATTATCCGGATATCCGGATTATCCGGATAATTTATTTTTTATGCATTCGATATCCGGATAATCAAATAGGTCGGATATTTAGAAACTCTACTCGTGACTATTGATTCGGGCAAAGCATTCGAATAGTATGATGTATGGACAAAGAAATCCCACTTCATTTTATCACTAAAAATATGGTTGACAATATTTATAAAAAAACAACGAGATCAGACTAATTAAGATTTGAAATTAAGCTTCTGTCACAACTCGTGTAGCACGTTTTTTAACAAAGTTCAAAAGAGTCAGGATGGAAACAGATGCAGCACCCTAAACTGGACAACAATACTCCATACAAGGACGAATGTAGGACTTACAAATGTGGAGTAATTAATATGGAGTGAAATATTTTTTACTCTATTGAGGACTGAGTTTCTTAGCGCGCTCTCTGCCACTTTGCCATCGCCATTATACGATCATTCTAGAGTAAGTCTATAGAAATTTTGAAGACCAATAAAATTTGTCACAATGGGCTATTTGTTTGTCACACACTAATCTAAATATCTTTGACAAACTCGGCCGTTGATCTGGCAACAATCAATAGCCATGTTTTGGTGGAGTTAAAATTGAGCATATTTCAGTCACCAAAATTTGGAAACTTTTGCTAGGCTATCATTTACATTTATGCCAGCGTCTCTCCGGGCGAGCTTTCTTCGTTCACGCATTTTTCCTTCTAAAGATAGGAAAACGAACGTCTTGTGCAGTGTAATATCGTCTGCAAAATTGTTTATTGGGTTACTGGTGATTTTCATTTCATATAAATTAAAAATAAAATGGTGACAAAACTAAGCCTTGGGGTACATCAGCGTTAACTAATTTAGACGCAGAAGAAAAGCCATCGATGAATACCGAAATATATCGGTCGGTGAGAAAGTTTTGAAAAAACTACACAGGGGTTAAATCCGTACGCTACGCGTTTGCTGATCCGGTTTGCAGCCCGGATTTGATCAAATGCAAATTGACGACCGAATTGTAATTAAAGTGGAAAATATTATTCAAGTTTGCCTTAAACAACAGAAAATTGCTGATTAATTTTCAGTAAAAAATTGTCCCTCGCAGCTTAATCTGAGTAGGCTCATATTCAGACATTCTCACTTGAAAATATTAACGTACATATGTTTATGTAGCGTCGGTTTTTTTTTATTGTTAGTAATCCTGGGATTTATTTATTTATTTATTTATCTTTTAAACCAACAAACAGATTTACAAAAATCCAATTACTTGCTGGTTATATTAGAAATTACTTAATTCTAGTTCACATCAAAATTTGAAAATAATTTTAACGATTAAATAAAAGAGAAAAAAAACATACAAAATAGAAATAGTAAGAAAGAATAAAAACACAAATTAAAAAGACAATATTAAATTATAACCTACAATCTAATGATGTAGAGTATCATCAAAAACATAAATATAGAAATTTTTAAATTGATTCAAAGTTATCAACAAATAAATTTGATGATCAGTTAAAACTTAAATTAATTTAAAAATAGTTGTTTTGAACTTCTTTAATGGCATCGAGATCGAAGACAAATCCAGTTCATTAAAAAAGACAAATCCAGTTCATGAGAATTTTGCAATCTTACCATAGGTGAGTTTCTCATAAAATTAGTCCTGTATGTGGCAATAGAAAAAGATGCAGGATTTCTTATGTTGCATCTATTATTATTACGATATGACAATTGATTAACGATGTCGGTATCCAGTTGTAGAATTATTATTTTGTATAATGTTAACTCATCTGTGATTATACACCTATTTAGTAATGTTCGGAAGCCATATCTATTAAGTCTATCACAGTACGGTTCATACGAAATTTTCATTTTATAGTTGAGAAATCTCAAGAACTTTTTTTAAACTCTTTTAATTAAATTTATATAAGTTTGGTAGCATGGATTCCATATGGAAGAGATGTATTCAAGTTGACTTCGGACAAGAGCATTATAAATTGAAGCAAAAGACCCAGATCTTGAGAACTTTTGGGTAATTCTCATTACAAAGCCTAACATATTTAGAGACTTATTAACAATACTTCTAATGTGTGTGTTGAAACTAAGTTTACTATCAACTATTACACCTAGGTCACGCACGTCCCCTTTGCATTCCAGTGGAACATTTGCAATACTATATGAGTGATTTGAATTGGAAAGTCTTGATTTTATACTTAACGAGTAACATTTACTTATGTTAAGATGTAAGTCGTTTTCAACACACCAGCACTGGAGATTAGCTTTAACATAGCTATTGTATGATAATGAATTGTTTTTAAAATATATGTTCCTATTTTTTTGTGATCGCTTTTATATCAATTAACATGAAGTAAATAATTTAATATGAAATACAATGATATAATGAGAATAACAGGCAAATTTGCTTATGCTTTTTTAATTTTTATGGATATAACGTACCATGGTGTATAACGTACGCTTACGTCGGTCCCTTGACCGTACTTTATAAACGAGTTTTACGTACTTAATAACATATTAAATCCTTTGGTGAATTAACGTTCTAACTACGTCACACCTGCAATACCACCACACATAATTTATAATCAAAAATTATCAAACAACTTTTACACCTCAAAAAATACAAATATATCTATCAATTTGGGAAAACTTTTGTAAATGTAAAACTTTTGTAAATGAGTAGTAGATGTCTCAAAAAAATACTTTTTTATTCGCCTACATATTAAAGTGTTACTTTATTACTGTGATTTGCGGCTTTAAAGTATCACTTTTCAATTATTTATTTTGTTGTCATAGCTACGTCCAAAAAAGTAAAAAGTATTTGTATTTGTTTAAATTCTATGAAAAATAAAAATTTTTATCAAAGCAACCCTCAAATTCAAAATTTCATTATCCAATTAAAATAGTTGTTATCAAGTGTTGTCATAGCTACACAATAATTTGGAAAAAATAATAAATATTTTGTCAAAGGCTACTTGTTCCACGTATTTTTATTTTAAAATTTATGAAAATTTATAATTATAATTTAGAATAAACAACGTTTCTTAAAATATTTTGCTTGCGGCGAATAAAAAATAGTATATGATGCACGGACGTAAGCTATTTTGGACTTAATGTGGGTGCAAATCTCGGCTAGCGCCTCGATTTGCAAACTCCACATCCGTCCAAAATCTTTAGCTTTACGTCCTAGCATCATAATGTACTATTTTTTTGAATTTTGACGATTTTTTCAGAAAAAATGGCAAAAATGTGATAATTGTGTTTTTTGAGGTTTTTGTTCAGTTATTTTGTTTTTTTTTTCAAGGTATTTGTTTCACAATTCAAAATCAATCTATAAATAATTAATTAAACTCTGAAATAATGTGTTGTAACTATTTGGTTAGGAGGTCTATTTACAATTTCTATTTACAATGGCCGAATTTCGGCCACTGGGCGATTCCTAGTAATTGTAATTTATTAATATCGTTTCAAACACTTCAAATTTCCTACAATTTACATGTTAGAACATTAAATCAGGAAAATATGGAGGGGCTGAAATCTCTAGTTTTCGGCAAAATACTTTTATGAGGACATGGTTTTTAGTTTTGGGCAGCGATGTATATCAAACATAACTCTTTGTTAAAGTACAAGTATGTTTTTATCTCTGTTTAGAAATTTATTACAAAACTAACACGAAACATCAATACGTTTCCGGAAAATTATAATCAAAATTCCAAAAATATTGTTAAATTAAATAAAATCAAACTTTTTCAAAATTCCAAAAATATTCCAAAAATTAGAATAAAATCAAATATTTAAATTTTTTCTAAATTCCAAAAATATTTCAAAAATTCTTAAAAATTCCAATTTTACCAAAATTCTAAAAATATTGCAAAAATTATTACAAAATCAAAAATTGAAATTTTTTTCAAAATTCCAAAAATTATAATAAAATCAAAGATTTAAAATTTTTCAAAATTATTACAAAATCAAAAATTAAAACTTTTGCCGAAATTCTAAAAATATTGCAAAATTTATTACAAAATCAAAAATACAAACTTTTTCAAAATTCCAAAAATATTTCAAAAACTATAACAAATTCAAAAATTTCCATGTCCAATTTCATTCTAAATTACATTTACGTCATAAAAACAGCTACAAAATTTTTTTTCCAAAAAATTGGCTAAAAAAATAAATGAAATCATTTTTTGACACACTTGACATTATTTTTTTGACAAACTTATAATGCCATAATTCTCTATAATAATAATAAAATATCATGTCATAGAAACTATTAATTTTATTTTTTTCTAAGAACATTGGGTAAAAAATAAATAAAAACCTTTCTTTTGACATACTTGACAACATTTTTTGACAAACTTATAATGCCATAATTCTCAATAATAATAATAAAACTTCATTTCAAACAAACAATTAATTTTATTTTTTTTTCCACATTTACGTCATAAAAACAGCTACAAAATTTTTTTTCCAAAAAATTGGCTAAAAAAATAAATGAAATCATTTTTTGACACACTTGACATTATTTTTTTGACAAACTTATAATGCCATAATTCTCTATAATAATAATAAAATATCATGTCATAGAAACTATTAATTTTATTTTTTTCTAAGAACATTGGGTAAAAGAATAAATAAAAATTTTTCTTTTGACACACTTGACAACATTTTTTTGACAAACTTATAATGCAATAATCTAGTTTTTGATCTCACATACCAATCCCGACCATCAAAATTTCTCCAAATTTAATGTTCCTACTCGTAATCACTTAAAATGAACGTTTTTTAAGCCAAAAATATGAAAATTTGCTATTTTTGACACACATAATGATTTTTTTGACACACTTCCGGTACAGTTATCGAACACAGCGTCCTTTCAGACCTGTCCCTTGTGAATACCTATTTTTGGAAAAAAAAATGTTTGAAATCCCTAAAGGCGTTTTCCATGCAGCGTAGGTAATGACGGACGGACGGCCGGCCGATAGACAGACATACATTTTTTTTTTGTTTTTTTAGAATCAGTAGGTCCTAAAACGTCGAGAAATGCCAAAAAAAGTGGGGGTAAGAATTTCACTTTTGGCTCATGAATGTAATACTTAGGTCTTTCAGACCGAAGTAATATATTCTTTCTTACTTTTAGTTTTTTCTTCTATATCAAATTAATTTAGAAATTTTCATCCATTTCCTTGTATTAATCTCTTCCAACTGAACGTTAAACAAAACATTATTAAATTTCAGGATTAATAAAATATTGGTAAGAATCACAGTTTATATCCAGACGCTGAATAAACAACTTTAAAAAATATTTAAAAGTTTTGTGAAAAGTTAAAAGTGTTAAGAAAATTGAAAAAGTAAGATTATTTTATTAAACGATAACGTTGGGTATGTGAAACTTTGTAAATTTTTGTACTGTCTATGGTGTGGTAAAAATAATTGGTTTTTCAGTTCCTGAAGCAGATTAATCAGACAGAACATATAGAAATGTTGTGCGATGAACAGAGTAGTTAGGCTAAAATTGAGTCTGCATGCAGGGACAGGACTAAACAACTTAGACTCAGCGACATTTCAAAATTAAAATCAACTTCGGAAATTTTAACCAAATGGAAGCAATTTAAATTACCGCTTGGTTATAAACTGGTAATTAATAATTTAATATTAGTATATTTCAATAACATTTTAATTATAATTATAATAATATATATATAATAATTATAATTAATTATAATAATATTCCTTTTAAAATTTTCAGATAGACATTTATTTTAAAGCAATGTTTCCGAAAGCCTGCGATTTTGGTTGTAAATTACCAACCATTTATTCAGAAAACTCAGCCCATTTTTGAAGAACAAATTAAAGATGAAAAGATAAGAGAGATGGTTGAAGAACTTCGCAATACAGAGAATATGACAGAAAGTAAGTTTTTTAAATTTGTTTTTTGGCTCCAAAAACTTGAAAATCACATACAACAGAAGCAGAATTCCATTCAAATTTTACAGCAACAGAATTTTTTGCTGTCAAATTTGATTGAAATTCTGTTTTTGTTTCTGATGTATTTGAATACCCGGCTATAAGCTAAAACGTTGTTTTTGGACATGTCATTTGTAATTTTTTTGAGTGAAAACAATTAAACCTATTCAATGTTAGATTCTGTAATAATGTAATATTTTTCTGTTTTATATTATTTAGATGATATTCTGCTATCAACTATGTATTTACTGCACAGGATACTCCGTCAAACCAACAAAACTTTATAGCATAAAATTTATAAGAAATACACTGTTCGATATTCTTAAAACAGTTTTGATGAAGAGATGTTACAAAAGTATTTCGATAAAAAATTACCAATTCAGCCTCTTTTGTTAATTAGTGGGTCTATAATAAAGCCAACTAGTATGCTTTGATGCTGTACGGTATGAAGTTTATACAACATGGAATAGTAGATTCTTGTATGAGCTTAGAATGAAGGCAATCCTTCTCGAGGATGATGTTTCCCAAAACGAGCGTAGCGAGTGGAGGGAATCCTCCGAGTGAAGAATTGCCATCATCCCAAGCGAATACAAGATGCTATTTTATCCACGACTGTAAAATATTCAGTTAATTTCAGTGAAGAATTGCCATCATCCCAAGCGAATACAAGATGCTATTTTATCCACGACTGTAAAAAATTCAGCTAATTTCCAGTTTTCATGCAAAAACTTGTATCGCCATATTGAAATAAATACATCAAAGATAGCGAAAAACAAAACAAGTTTGATGTTTAATTTGTTAGGGGAATATTTAATAAACTATAGAGCTGTTAAAGAATTTTAATCAAATTCACTAGTTGTGGAATGAATACAATTACAATGGAAGACATACGCATGGAAAGCATATATTCTTTAGTCGTGGATAAAGTAATTGATGTGTGCTTCAAAATATTTTTTCTATGCGAAAAGTCAATTCACTAGTGAAAAAGAATAACAAATTATAGTTGCTATGGTTTTTCATATAATTTTATAAAGTACTTTAAACAACGTAACCATGAAAAAATAGAATATGAATTTTGAATGTTTTGTAGTCGATTTATAACTTTATAATTTATAGTAAATATCGATTATATATATAATATCATAGAAAAAATTGCATTTCCTACGCGAGATAAAAACGTTTTTCGTTCGTAAACATGTCTCACTCGACGCTAGCGCGTCTCGTGAACATATGTTTACTCACGAAAAAACAATGTTTTCATCTCTTGTAGGAAAATATACTATTATTTATTCAACTTAAAATATCCGCAATCAGCAACCAATTTTGGAATTTTATCCAAAAGCATTTTTATACATTGAAAGGCGATAAAGAAAGAGCATATTATTCGGTCAATTTGTTGATTGATTTGTTAAATTCAAATCAATAATATATATTATTAGTTTATCTATGTAAATTTATTTTTTAATTAATAAAAAATATAGTAAAATATAGTAAATATTACTATATTTTTTATTTTATATACGCACATAGACTCCTTTTGTTCTTTTAATTTTTGTCACATATAAATTTAAAAATACTTTAAAGCAAAATTATGAATTAATTATTTTAGAATTAAAACTGTGAAATATAAATAGATTAAATGAAAATAATTGAAATAAATAAAATCGTTAATAAAAAATGTATGCTCTCTTTTATTTAAAAAGTGTAAAATATAAGTTCCATTATTAATTTAATAAGTTTCATTATTAATTTAATAACATCTTATTATTGATTTAATAAGAACCTATTATTAATCTAATTAGATTGTATTATTAATCTGATAACCTAATATTATTTTAAAAACAACTTTATTATTATAATAATATATGTCATTTATCCAATGGATACCTAATATAAATGTAATCCATTATGTTATTATTCCAATAAGAATTTTTATAAATATAAAAGCTATCGTTTTTAGATTTAAAATTTAATTTTTTTGTGTTAGTAAATATTACGAGCAAATAATATTAGTTTAATAATGCCTGTTATTACGAAATTAGTGAAAATAATCACAAGTTGTGATTAGCTGTATAATAATCACCAAATTATTAATCTAATGGCTATTTTGATAGTTTTTAATAACAGAATTCTCTGAGTGTGGAAGAACTCCTTCAGCAGCATCTATTCGGCCATGTATTCTCAAAACATTCGAATGGTCTAGATATGGCGATAATTTATAAATATTGTTTGATTTTTCGAGCTTATACCGGAAGGTATTTTGCTCAATATGGATATTTCGTCCTTAAACAAATCCCATTGTGCTTTTCTGTACAGCATATTTCTTGCGTCAGTCCTTTCTTCCACAGATAAAGGTCCTGCTTTTCGTGAATGTATTTTAGGTGTAAAATTGTGTACAGCTCTAATTACATATGCTTGTGAAGCAACTAATAGATTCCAACATGAAAATGACATTATATTAGGAGTTGTAGGTGGCAAAATTGATATTTCACTATGGATAAAATGCTCTCTAACCTCCTCATCTTGCTCAGGATTAAATGGTGTAATATCTTTTGGCCAAAATTCTTCCGAGTTTAATAAAAACTCAGGCCCCTTAAACCACCGACTATTTGAGCAGATTTTTGGCGCATCATTGCATTTTGTAGCTTCATCAGCTACATTATGTTCTGTTGGAACCCAATGCCATTGTCTTATTTCTATAGTTTCCAAGAGTTCTCCTATCCGAAGGGTGACTAATTGTCTATATTTCCTTGCATCCGATCTTATCCAACATAGCACAGTTTTGGAATCTGATCACAAATAGCGTTTGGTAAAATTAAATGGTTGTGCATCACCTATTGAATTCATTAATCGTGCCCCTAAAACGGCTGCTTGAAGTTCTAGACGTGGAATTGACATCGGTTTTTGTGAAGCAACTTTTGTTTTGGAGCTCACAAGTACACATTCAACATGATCTTTATGTTCGATCCGTAAATATGCCACGGCAGCATACACATATTCACTAGCGTCAACAAAAATATTTAGCTGAATAGATTGTTGAGAAATCGGTTTAGATAATGAGTAACATCGTTGAATTTGAACCTTTTCTATGGCCAACAGGTATTTAGTCCAGATTTTCCACTTCTCATACTGAGTGTCGTTTATTTCGTCATCCCAGTCTAATGATGACCTCCAAATTTCTTGAAGAAGAATTTTGACGTAGACTAAGAAAAAGGCAATGAAACCAAGTGGATCAAATATGGTCATTAAAGTTCTCAAAACTTCCCTCATCGTTGGACGATGTGTGCTATCTAGAACTTTCATATTGAGTCTGTTACGATAGACCGAATAAGAAAAGGTATCAGTTTTCGCGCACCACCACATTCCCAGAATCCCATTTGCGGCCTGTGCCTCAATGTTGATTATATTCTTCATATTCTGATCTGAAGACTCGCCCATCTCACGAAGAAATGTTTTCGAATTTGATAGCCAATTTCTTATTTCGAATCCACCTTTGGAGTGGATGTGTCTGACTTCTTTTGATAGCTGGATTGCTTCAAGTTCGGTATCTGTACTATGAAGCCCATCATTCACATAATGGTTGCATTTTGTAGCGTTCGATGCTCTTGGAAATTCTTCAGTGTATTTTTCAGCGTTAATAACAAATTCTAACTAATCTAAATAAAATAACATTCTCTTGGCCATAGGGTAACTATCGGGAAATTGAATGATGTCGTACTTCCACAGTAATCCCGTTTCGAATTGTGGTTGATTCAAGGATATTTCGTGCTCGTTTGCCTCCTTCGATTCGAGGACGGTTTCTGGCTTTTTTACTCCTAAGTTTTCCAATGAGAAAAATTGCTTGACCATTTGATGTAATTGTTCGTCAGTACTACAGTCACAAGTATGAAAATTGTGACTTTCAATTACCTTTCCTGTTTCATTAAATGAGCCACACACTACCCAACCAAGACGAGTTTTTGTTGCTTTCATTTCAACCATTTTCTCGCACTTTAAGTGGTACCAATTTAGTTTTATCTGCGTAGGTAGTTTTTGAACCAATTCCTGCAGTAATATAGGATTGTTTAGATGTGCCGTTATCCTGGAAGCTTCAATTGTTGTGTTCTACAATTGAAGCTTCCAGGATAACGGCACATCTAAACAATCCTATATTACTGCAGGAATTGGTTCAAAAACTACCTACGCAGTTAAAACTAAATTGGTACCACTTAAAGTGCGAGAAAATGGTTGGAATGATCCTATGTTTTGAACAGTTAATGCAAAGTTGATTAGCATGTCGGATTTAATAGATGGCTCATTCTTGATTTTATTTAAAAGTAGGTTAATTATAATATCCGGACGACCAAATAACATTTTCAGCGTGCTAATAACCGACGGGACTGTATCTGGTAACAGTATAACATTCTTCTAACTGCCTCTAATGCCTTTCCTTTTAAACTCTGTTGCAATCGCATTAGGTTTTCTTCATTAGTAAAACCACATTTTTTTGAGGAATCAAAGTAATTACTTATGAAAATAGGCCATTCAATTGGATTATCATGAAACACAAGTAAAGCGCTTTTCAATGATACAACATGTCTTACTGAAATTTGATTATCTGTGAGTGTTGCAGTTTTACGGGTTATAAATTGTGGCCGTGAGTCACACGGCTTACGAGTAAAATCTTGAGCTTTCTCGTTTATGCAACTAGGTAGTCACTGATAGATTTTCTAATCAAAATGTTACTTTTGGAATTGCTCCTAATGAAGAACTTATCTGATTCTGGGCTTGCTTGCTGTAACTCATTGGGAAGTTACATGATTTGGCCTGTGCACGATAATTTTGAAATACTGCTTATTTTAAAAAAAAAATTAAAATAAGCAGTATTTTCTATTTTGTCCATACTACTTATATGCCAAGTTTCAGGAAAATCAAAAATGGTCAAGTTTTCACAACTCTGTCCAGAACACGTTTTTCATCAATATCAATACCAGTATCAATATCAATATTCATAATGAAGTCAGCATGGTTTTCATTGAAACATTCATTAGAAGAGAAGAGCATATACAAAAGCAAATAAGTGAATTCACATAACAAGCTCATATACGTTTCATTGAATAGGTAATCATGATTTTCATGATGAACTAACTATTGTATAATTCTACTAATTCTCTTTTACTAGGATAATTGTTATATGAAAATATTTTGGTTGCACATTTACAAATCTTCAAAACGAACTACATTCTCAATTTCAATTAAAAAACAACAACAACATTTTCGATAGATCAAAAAAATCTACAGCCATTAGTTGCAATACCGATATTTGTTGCAGTATTGATATTTGTGCAATTCAACACTTTTACCGGCTATTATATATAATTACCAATCGTAGTTGGTAGAAGTAATAAATTGCTTTAATAAAAAATTGCTTTATTGCTTTGACTTGGATTTTAGTTTTGGGCAGCGATGTATATCAAACATAACTCTTTGTTAAAGTACAAGTTTGTTTTTATCTCTGTTTAGAAATTTATTACAAAACTAACACGAAACATCAATACGTTGCCCGAAAATTTTAACAGATCATAAATTAACATAATTTAGTGAAAAGATGATACACTCAGCAAACTGCTCAAAAACCTCTCCATTTAGCGTTTCGAAAAAATATTACAAAATCACAAATTCATATTTCTTTCAAAATTCCAAAAATATTGTTGAAATTAAATAAAATGAAACTTTTTGCAAAATTCCAAAAATATTCCAAAAATTAGAATAAAATCAAATATTTAAACTTTTTCTGAATTCCAATAATACTCCAAAAATTCTTAAAAATTCAAACTATCCCAAAATTCTAAAAATATTGCAAAAATTATTACAAAACCAAAAATTCAAACTTTTTTCAAAGTTCCAAAAATTATAATAAAATCAAAAATTTAAAAATTTTCATAATTCTAAAAATATTCCAAAAATTCTTACAAAATCAAAAATTGAAACTTTTTTCAAAATTCTAAAAATATATATAAAATTCAAAAACTCTATTTTTTTCAAAATTTTAACAATATTGCAAAAATTATAACAAAATCAAAAATTGAAACTTTTTGCAAAATTCCAAAAATATTCCAAAAATTAGAATAAAATCAAATATTTAAACTTTTTCTAAATTCCAATAAAATTCCATAAATTCTTAAAAATTCAAACTGTTTCCAAAATTCTAAAAATATTGCAAAACTTATTACAAAATCATAAAATGAAATTTTTCTCAAAATTCCAAAAATTATAATAAAATCAAAAATTTAAAATTTTTCAACATTCCAAAAATATTCCAAAAATTTTTGCAAAATCAAAAATTAAAACTTTTCCAAAATTCTAAAAATATTGCAAAAATTATTACAAAATCAAAAATACAAACTTTTTTCAAAATTCCAAAATTATTTCAAAAACTATAACAAATTCAAAAATGTCCATGTCCAATTTCATTTTCAATTACATTTACGTCATAAAAACAGCTACATTTTTTTTTCCAAAAAATTGGCTAAAAAAATAAATGAAATCATTTTTTGACATTATTTTTTTGACTTGACATTGACTTGACATTATTTTTTTGACAAACTTATAATGCCATAATTCTCTATAATAATAATAATAAAATTTCATGTCATACAAATTATTAATTTTATTTTTTTCGCAAAAAAATTCGGTAAAAAAGTAAATAAAAATCTTTCATTTGACACACTTGATAACATTTTTTTGACAAACTTATAATGCCATAATTCTCAATAATTCTCTTAATTCTCAATCCCAGTATACCATTTATGATCATATACATACAGGTTTTAATTAAAACATGAAAACAAGAAACTTGTAACAAAAAACGCCTTCGAGTGTTCAAAGCAAAATTTTGAAATAATATGTTGATGTATATCAGCAAAGGGATGTAAAAGATTCTCTATGCAAATCAGTTGATTTTAAGCAATAGATCGTTATTAGCTAGATACAAAATACGTAGGTGTATCAATGATCATAGTTAATTTGTAAGTTAATAATTCTATCTGTTGACATACGAGTTAACGTGAGATATTATACAACACTGGCAATAGCAGTGAGATCTTATTCTATCCTATAATGAAATATTGGGTCTGTCATATTTTATTAAATGATTGGATTTATTGTTTAGTTATCAACTCAAAAAAATTTAAAGAATACAAATAATAAAAATTAGCGTCCATCAACACCGTTGAACGCATTTTGTTGCGGTGACCGTGATGTTAAAAGTTTTTATTTGTTGTTTTGATACATATTGTAATTCCTACTACACAACACATTTTATTTAAAAAATAAAAACAATGGAAAATAAATTAATGATATGGCTTTGCAGTTTTATTGCAAGTCATGGTTGGTTCGAAATATTTAAACACGGGCATTTTTTGAAAAATTTAAAATTGAAAAGCGCATCTACTGATTTCGATACAGCACAACAGTATGTACCCACTAAAGTTGACTGAAATTAATTCCGGTACACCTTACTGACCTGCAGCCAAATTCTGTAACTGTAAAGCGGTGAAGCGTTAAAAATTCCATCGTTTCTGAGCAGCCAAATTCTGTAACTGTGAAGCGATGAAGTGTTAAAAATTTCTTCGGTTCTTTTCATTAAAAAACTTATCACTTCACCGCTTCACAATTACAGAATTTGGCTGCTGTTCATTCAAAAACTTATCACTTCACCGCTTCACAATTACAGAATTTCGCTGCTGATCAGGTTTTTAATACTAAAGAGCGATTAGGCTTAGGTGGCAAAGCGTTCAAGTAAAAAGGAATGAACAACTCCATTTATTGGAATGCTTTTGTATTGGCTTGGGTTAAAGCCACATTGTTCATTGATTTGTCTCATAACTCTTGCCTACCACAAGTAAAATAGTATTTAATCAATATAATATTTAAGGTTCTACTTTTACTGGACAATGCTCCATGTCAACCTCAAAATTTGCAGCTTACAAATAGATAAATTGTATTTCTACCCAAAAGTAAAACTTCTTTATTGCAACCATTATACCAGAAGATAATAAATAATGCAACTACTTTCAACAACATGATCCGAATATTGAACTAGCTCTCCGATTTCTGCGAAGTGTCAACGAATTTTTAAGTCAATATGAAGATGTTTGCGAGATTTAGCTAAAAAGAAAGCACAATTATTAATTACAGATCTAACTTCCAAGTCGCACCGAACTGAATCAAGTTAAGTTAGGTTTGATTTAGGTCAAAATGCTAGTATGTGCATGCATAATTACTTTTTATTTTTCTGTAAATTTTTTATTGGTTATGTTACATGTTTCGTTTTGAAAATGAATTTAACTATTATGTGGATATCTTATGTGATTAAACTGGTACTTTTATGTTTTACCGAATCTGTTTGTTGCCCAAGAAATGACCAAAAACCCACGTTTTTCGTTTAACACGGTTTTCCATACAAAATTTATATTTTCGATTAACACGTTTTTATCAGGAACGTATCTACCGTGTAAAGCGGGGGATAGGTGTAATAATATTTCATTTCAAACATATAATTAATTTTATTTTTTTCCAAAAAATTGGGTAAAAAAATAAATAAAAATCTTTCTTTTAACACACTTGACAACATTTTTTTGACAAACTTATAATGCAATAATCTAGTTTTTGATCTCACATACCAATCCCGACCATCGAGATTTCACCAAATTCAATGTTTCTACTCGTAATCACTTAAAATGAACGTTTTAAGGCCAAAAATATGAAAATTTGCTGTTTTTGACACACTTGATGATTTTTTTGACACACTTCCGATACAGTTATCGAACACAGCGTCCTTTCGGACCTGTCCCTTGAGTATAACTATTTTTAGAAAAAAAAATTTGTAATCCCTCCAGCGGTTTTCCCTGCAGCGTAGGTAATGACGGATGGCCGGCCGGACGGCCGGCCGGCAGACAGACATACATTTTTTGTTGTTTTTTTTTTTTTAATTTCCTGATTTCCTTGTTCTGACACACTTGAAGATTTTTTTGACACACTTCCGGTACAGCTATCGAACACATCGTCCTTTCGGCTCTTCCCATTGAGTAAACCTATTTTTAGAAAAAAATAAATTTTCAAATCCGTCCAGCGGTTTTCTAGATTTCATAGGTTGTGACGGCCGGACGGCCGGACGGCCTACAGACAGACATACATTTTTTTTCGCTTTTTTAGAATCAGTAGGTCCTAAAACGTCGAGAAATGCCAAAAAAAGTGGGGGTAAGAATTTCACCTTTGGCTTATGAATGTAATACTTAGGTCTTTCAGACCGAAGTAACTGTCGTGATATAATGATGGAGAAATTCAATAGTAAAAATATGGATGGCTGAAATCTCACAGTTCTGAGATATTAAGACTTCGGTCTGGGTTAAGCATTTTGATAAAGTTTTCGGCAAAAACTTTTATGAGAACATGGTTTTTAGTTTTGGGCAGCGATGTATATCAAACATAACTCTTTGTTAAAGTACAAGTTTGTTTTTATCTCTGTTTAGAAATTTATTACAAAACTAACACGAAACATCAATACGTTGCCAGAAAATTATAACAGATCATAAATTAACATAATTTAGTGAAAAGATGATACACTCAGCAAACTGCTCAAAAACCTCTCCATTTAGCGTTTCGAAAAAATATTACAAAATCACAAATTCATATTTCTTTCAAAATTCCAAAAATATTGTAAAAATTAAATAAAATCAAACTTTTTTCAAAATTCCAAAAATATTCCAAAACTTTGAATATAATCAAATATTTAAACTTTTTCTAAATTCCAATAATATTCCAAAAATTCTTAAAAATTCAAACTTTTTCAAAATTCTAAAAATTATAATAAAATCAAAAATTTAAAATTTTTCAAAATTCTAAAAATATTCCAAAAATTCTTACAAAATCAAAAATTGAAACATTTTTCAAAATTCTAAAAATATATATAAAATTCAAAAACTCTATTTTTTTCAAAATTCCAAAAATATTTCAAAAATTATAACAAAATCAAAAATTGAAACTTTTTTCAAAATTCCAAAAATATTCCAAAAATTAGAATAAAATCAAATATTTAAACTTTTTCTAAATTCCAATAATATTCCAAAAATTCTTAAAAATTCAAACTTTTTCCAAAATTCTAAAAATATTGCAAAAATTATTACAAAATCAAAAATTGAAGTTTTTGAAGTCCAAAAATTTTAAATTTTTCAAAATTATAAAAATATTCCAAAATTCTTACAAAATCAAAAATTAAAACTTTTCCAAAATTCTGAAAATATTGCAAAAATTATTACAAAATCAAAAATACAAACTTTTTTTAAAATTCCAAAAATATTTCAAAAACTATAACACATTCAAAAATTTCCATGTCCAATTTCATTTTCAATTACATATACGTCATAAAAACAGCTACATTTTTTTCCCAAAAAATTGGGTAACAAAATAAATGAAATCATTTTTTGACACACTTGATATTATTTGTTTGACAAACTTATAATGCCATAATTCTCTATAATAATAATAAAATTTCATTTGAAACATATAATTAATTTTATTTTTTTCCAAAAACTTGGGTAAAAAAATTAATAAAAATCTTATTTTTGACACACTTGACAACATTTTTTGGCAAACTTATAATGCCATAATTCTCAATAAATAATAATAAAATTTCATTTCAAACATATAATTAATTTTATTTTTTTCCAAAAAATTGGGTAAAAAATAAATAAAAATCTTTCTTTTGACACACTTGACAACATTTTTTTGACAAACTTGTAATGCAATAATCTAGTTTTTGATCTCACATACCAATCCCGACCATCTAAATTTCTCCAAATTTAATGTTCCTACTCGTAATCACTTAAAATTAAAGTTTTTTAAGCCAAAAATATGAAAATTTGCTACTTTTGACACACATAATGGTTTTTTAGACACACTTCCGGTAGAGTTATCAAACACAGCGTCCTTTCGGACCTGTCTCTTGAGTATACCTATTTTTAGAAAAAAAAATTTTTGAAATCCCTCCAGCGGTTTTCCCTGCAGCGTAGGTAATAACGGCCGGCAGACAGACATACATTTTTTTTTTGCCTTTTTAGAATCAGTAGGTCCTAAAACGTCGAGAAATGCCAAAAAAAGTGGGGGTAAGAATTTCACTTTTGGCTCATAAATGTAATGCTTAAGTCTTTCAGACCGAAGTAATTTGTTCCGTTATACAAAGCAAACGACATAATACTCGAATAATAACAAAAGTTAAGTTTCAAGAACTAATAGATCAAGTAACAGACAGCAAATCAAAGTGAAAATGCAAAACTCCAACTGATTATCATAGACGTAAACGTTTTGATATCATGAAAGTAGGGGATCTTACTAAATTAATTTATCCGGTGGCTGAAGGCAACACAAATATTAAGTACTATGTTCATGCCGATGAACTGTTTCATGTTATTCACAATTATAAATAGGTCATGGTGGTCGGAATAGGATGATGAAAGAATTGCAAGTCAATTATAAAAATATTACCACGGAAGAAGTAATGATATATTTGAATTTATGTGAAAGTTGCCAAAAAAAATCAAAAACTCCGAGAAAAGGAAAATAATTTCAAATGAAATGAGCTCCAGATGCAAAGTGGACCTTATCGACATGCAGGCTCAGGCGGATAACCATTACAAATTTAATCTTGTTTATCAAGATCACTTAACTAAATTTGTTCAATTACGTCCATTGCTCACATTTTGCTAGACATATTTACAATTTTCGGAGCTCCCAGCGTACTACAAAGTGACGATGGTCGTGAATTTTGTAATAGAGTTATAGACGAAATGCTGTCTATGTGGACTCAATTAAAAATGGTTCATGGGAAGCCCCGCCACAGTCAGTCACAGGGATGTGTTGAGCGTGCTAACCAGGATATTGAACGAATGATAACGACTTGGTTAGGAACTAACTGTACCGCACACACTGGACAGATGACTTGCGGTTTGTACAGCTCATGAAAAACCGAGCATACCATGAAGGAATCAAATGCAGTCCTTATGAAGCCATGTTTGGAATACCCGTAAAAGAAGGTTTGGCTAATCTACCACATGACTTTGAAAACATCCGAACTAAAGAAGAATTAGAAAACATTATCAGTTTGGTGGATAAGGAAAACAATTCGGAAGGATGAAGCAAAGAAAACAGATACATTGATGAAGCCGAAGTAAATAATGACAATGATGCCAGTAATGACCGATTCAACGGTAAAGATATTGTTAACTCGTCGATAGATCTTGCGGAAGAAGTTGACACTTCTTCTATTAAAAAAATAAACGAACTAATTGCCGAAAAGCGAAAAAACGCTAAAGCAGGACTAGAAACTCAAGCAAATAAAATGAAGCAACTATCTAATCGGAAGTTTCCCGTTGGTAGTATTGGATCTATTATCTACAGTTAAGATAAGAGTACCAGATGTAGACAAAGCCAGGATAGATGCGAGCAGTCTGTTAGCTGTAATAGCGGAAATAGAAAATGACTACTATCGTCTTGGAACGAAAAATTGAATCTTAGCACATATGTATACCCGAAATCAATTTGTAATATGTGACGAAAAATTCTTAAAAATTGAAGATGTGCCAACCGAACCAATAATTCTTCGCGAGGCTGCTAGAAAATGTTCCTTGTCAGGTGGGCAGGGATATACTAGATGCACTTACAAGGGCAGCTGTAATTCAAATAAAAGCAAATGTAAACAATTTAAGCGTTTGTGCAATTCAAAATGCCATAACAGTTTGGCTGGTGCGAATAAATAATTTTTTTAATTTGTTGATTTTATTAATTTAATAACATACGCCTGGCGAAACAAATTTATAATATGAAATAATTTTTTAATGAAATAAATAAGAACAAAATAATTATTACATCTTAATGAATTCCTGTTGTACAATAGTAGTTTAATCAATGAGTGAATAATGAAGTGGTTTATTCTCAAGCAAAAGTTTAAAATTCGAGCAAGGCACGAGCGAGAATTTTTATTTGCGAGAGAATAAAATTCATTATTCACGAATCGATTACAATACTTTATTCTCTGACAAAGAATTGTGTATTATAAAAAATAAAAACATTTTCTTCAATTAAAACAATAAATCTTTATTGTTTTAATTGATAAATCAAATTTCTTAATAAAAAAACCCTGATGATAAAAAACGCCCTTCTCATACAATCAACCAAGTTCAACTAAACGAAATAAGAGAATTTAAATTAAAATTTGATTTTTAAACAAAACTTATCAAAGCAATTGTGATTATAATTTGAAAATAATTTTAATGAAATCAAAACAATTTGACCAATTGGAATCATACCAATTGAATAATGATAATTTTTTTATAGGAAAATTTTCATTAGACAATATTATTATCGAAAAAACATACAAATAAGGCTGATATAATTAAATGGAAGAGAATAAATATTTATTATTTTGATATATTATATGTAAATAAATTCTGAATTGAAATAACGTTAAAATATTAAGTTTGTATTGATGTTTTTTACTTTTACCGAAATGTTTTTTTAATAAAAAGTGTAGAGTAATAGGAATTACAATATGTGTCACAACAACATAAAGATACCTTTTAAAACCTTCATGTCACAGCGACATGCATCATGAGGTGTTCATAAAAGCTTTTCTTTAAACCTTTGTGAATTAAAGCCACCCGAGTCAGGCAAATAATTATATTTAAAAGCAGTTCCGACAAAAGCTGCGTTTTTTTCATTTTGGTCAGGGTCAAGGTTTGAAAAAAACGATGTAGGTCACCCAAAGAAAAAAAATATTGTATTTTAAATTGTTGGCAACACTGAGCTGAGAAGGAAAAAAATCGTTAACATGTAGCGCCATTTTGAAATTAAAATTCAATATAAAAAAAGTCGGACAAGTGCGAATAAAATTCGCTCGCCAAGGGTTCCGTGAATGTAAAAGAACACAATATCAAAAATAAATGACACAAAGTTATGTTGTAAAGTCTTTTTACCGCCAGACTATGGACGCATAACAGAATAAATGTTTAATCGCAAACGTCAATATTAAAGTCAATCACATCTACATTGATCAAAAATCTTAGCCATAGTTGTTTATGTTAGCTAAAGAAAGATTTAACCAGTATTTTAATGGTCTAAATTGGGAATATTTGTTCTATAAATCAGCGTCGTAATATAGGGTGGTATACATACACTTAAAATAGCACTTTTTTTATCAATAACTAAAAAACTGTGCATCGCAGAATTCTAAAAAATGTTGTAATGTTTCTTAAATTAAGTGTTCTTTTAAATGACACCCCACTCGTTTGGTTCCAAAAAATTTTTTTTTACCCTCCTCACACCCATCCCCTAAACACACAGAAATATAATTATTTGAGAGTTCGCTATAATTTTCGTTCAAAATATAGCAAACTTCCTGTCTCTATGAATTTTTTAAATTTTTTCTGTCTGTCAGTGTCGAAACGTAGGAGGGGGGGGGGCGGTCTGGAATTTACACATTTTTTAGAATAACTCAAAAACTGCAAAATTTAAAAAAAATTGCAATGTTTCTGAAATTTGGTGCTCTTTCAAATGACATCCTACTCGCTTGGGTCAAAAAAAGTTTTTTACCCTCCTTACACCCATCCCCTAAACACACAGAAACATAATTATTTGTGAGTTCGCTTTAATTTTCGTTCAAAATATAGCAAACTTCCTGTCTCTATGAATTTTTTCAATTTTTTCTGTCAATCAGTGTCGAAACGTAGGGGGGGAACGGTCTGGAATTTGCACATTTTTTAGAATAACTCCAAAACTGTGTACCGCAAAATTCTAAAAAAATTGCAATCTTTTGGAAATTTGGTGCTCTTTCAAATGATATCCCACTCGCTTGGGTCAAAAAAAGTTTTATTTACCCTTCCCCACCCCAATCCCTTAAAAGCACAAAAATATAATTATTTGAGAGTTCGCTATATTTTCCGTTCACAGTTTATCAAACTTCCTGTCTCTGTGAATTTTTTTCAAATTTTTCTGTTAATTAGGCTTCTGTTAATTAGGCACTTTATTGATAATAATTCAAAAACTATGCATTGCAAAATTCTAAAAAAATTGCAATATATCTAAAATCAAGTGTTCTTTCAAATGGCTCCCCACATGACCTGGTTTTATATGATGTTTTTACCCCTTAACATTCCCACCCCTTTAATAAATATAGTAATGCGTATCTGCCACTTTTCTATATTTTCCATTAAAAACCTACGCAATTTTCTATCATTCCAAATATATTTCAAGATTTTCGATGAAGTAGGGTCGGTGTTAATCGGGGCAATAAAACATCCAGAAAACGTCATTTTTTAAAATTATACAAAAAATGGTGAGGTGTAAAATTCCAAAATATATTTTTAAATAATGCTGAAATGAAGCCCTTTCATATGATACCCTACTCGTCTCGATAAAAAAATGTATGTTTTCAAAGGCTTTACATCGTACCTCTTTAAAACAAACGAACACAACTTTATTTATTTTTTAACCCACCATCTTGTGTGGATAGGTTAGTTTTATAAGCACCTCAAATTTTAAGTTCATCGGATTAATGTTTCACGAGATAATCGAAATAATGTGAAAAACACGTTGTACTCTCACCAATAGTGTTCCGTATAAAAAACGGAACCCTAAAAATTCAAAAAAATATTTAACGTCTCTTGAAAAATAAAACTTCATATAAAAAAAATTCAAAAAAATTTAATCAGAAACACTAATCCATTTTTTTACATATGGCAATGTTCATTGATTATTGCAAATGGCGTGAAATAAAACGAAATAAAATAATTGATAATTAATACAAAATTGTAAACATCTAATCTTTGAATAATATGGATTTTATATCGTAGGTATTGATTTAAAATTAATTTTAAGCAAATTTATTTAAATCATATTGAAAACAAATCATATTAAAATTGATTTTAAACAAATTTAATTAAGCATCTTTGACAATTTTTTATTTTGAATAAATTTTCTTTGACGTTTATAAGTTTTAAAATGACCATACCAACCTTATAAAATCAAAACCTATGTTTCTCCATCTCTTGCAATTTTATGTAACCAAAATATTTTAGATCATTGATCTAGACCCAGATAAATATCTGGGTTATGTTGTTGTTGTTTTTACATGTAAAAAATAGACTTGATCTAGACCTTGACCCTGACCCAAATGAAAAAAACGCAGCTATTGAAGGTTTTCTTCTTGCTATCACAATGGTAGCGTGGGATCTGAACAGTTTGTTGAGATCCCACGACCAACTTCAGAGTAAAAAGATTAGAAAATAATATGTTTGACATATTATAATATAAATTCATTGGGATAATATGAGTTCATTGGGCTTAACCCCTTAACGGTTTCACGTACTTTAACTCTCTATTCAGAGTGCTTTTCAACTTTCCCTCTCGGTACATCGGCATTCGGCATAAAGAAAATACTTAATATTTATATTGCCTTCACCCACTGGATAAATTAATTTAGTATTATCACCTTCGTTTAAGATATCAAAACGCTTAAGTCTGATAATCATTAGTAGTATCACAAAAGTTGTCCATATTAAACAAATTGCAAAATAATTTAAGCAAACATATAATGTAGACAAATTACTTCGGTCTGAAAGACCTAAGTATTACATTCATGAGCTCAAAGTGAAATTCTTACCCCCACTTTTTTTGGCATTTCTCGACGTTTTAGGACCTACTGATTCTAAAAAAGCAAAAAAAAAATGTATGTCTGTCTGCCGGCCTGCCGTCCGTCATTACCTACGCTGCAAGGAAAACCACTGGAGGGATTTCCAAAATTTTTTTTTCTAAAAATAGGTATACTCAAGAGACAGGTCCAAGGACGCTGTGTTCGATAACTGTACCGGAAGTGTGTCGAAAAAATCGTCAAGTGTGTCGAAACAAGGAAATTTGCATATATTTTGCTTAAAAAACGTTCATTTTAAGTAGGGATTCTCATTTCCCGTAGAAATTCAAATCCCGGGAAGCCGGGACAAATAATGTTAAATTCTCGGGATCCCAGGAAACGCTAAAAGCTAGATCTTTCTAACTAGGTGGTAGAAAAATGTGTAAAATTAAAACAGCACAAAAAATGTGCTATTGATTTTTAAATTTCCATTATTTTTAATTAGAAAAACTTCAAAAATTAAATAATACATAAAAACAAAACAAAAATAAATTCATAATACTAACTTTTAAATAATTTTTCAAAAAACTAGGTTGTCAATGGCGCCATCACTCAGTTCGTCAGAATTTTCGTGACGAAACGTCCTGCCGCAGAGAAAACTCTTTCCGATTCAATTGATGTCGGTGTGATAGTCATTAGTGAATTGTATAATCTAAATTATTTGTACTCTGCTTAGTTGATTCAAAAATTACCAATTCTTTTGTGATGTTTTCAACGTCATATGATACATGTTCTGTGATACAATCGAACCAAAATCACAATAACAACGGTACTTCTCAGCACCATAAGACAAAAAATATTGGACCCTCAGTCCGTATTTTGCAATTGAACATTGAAAGCTTTAGCAAGTCAAAAACTGAACGTTTAGAAAGAGTATTAAAGTTATTATTTCGATATCAACGTTGTAATTCTGGCAGGAAACGCATGCAACAGATGAAGATCAACTTACCTCTAGAGGAAAAATTGTTGGTTATAAACTAATTAGTGTTATTTACCATCAAACGTATGGATCTGGCACGTATATTAAGCCAGAAATCATGAACTGAACCAATTTACTTACACCAGACGGACAACGATATACATCTTATTGTTGTTGATATATCGATCACGAAAATTGTTAACGTAAACATGCCCCTAAATACAGCGTGGCCAGCTGATACTCTACCATCATTTCACCACCCAGCAATATAGGTTGGTGACTTTAATATATAATATATTACTTTAATATATTCACTAGATCCAACCCATTCCTAAAAATTACGATAGGTTCGTAGGAACCATCATTTTAACTGCAAAGAAATGCATCCCAAGAGACTTCCGGTGAAGAATACATTCCTGGTTGGAGTAGAGAGCGCGATATATTTATTATTTGAGGAGCACCTTAGTAATGGTGAGGCAGACGTGGTTGATGACTTAATATACTCACTGGACACCACGAGGAAACAAAAGTGGATTAACGCTGTTGAAAACATTGATTTTTCCCATTCTAGTTGGGCAGCTTTGAATCTTCTTCGGAAGCTGGATGGCTCAAACTCAGTTACTCGTGCTAACAATGAAATAAATCCAGACAACATTGCAAATCACATTGTAAACATGTCTCGTTCCTCTATTAATCGCCTTCATAAGAGAACCATTAAACATAAATTAAGAGAAATGAAGTGGAAGTTTTAGGTAGATTTCTCAGAAAAATCTACCTATTTTAAGTTTTATTGGTTTTAATTTGTTGTGTTCATATGTGTCAAAAAACCATACAAAAAATCATGACACCATATGTGTCAAAAAACATTTTCCTAATTTTGAACGAAATTAATTACTACAGAGAGGAAAAGAATTAAAAACTACTCGATTTTCAAGTGAGAAAATTTTTAATATCTTTGAAAAAAGTAAAAAAATATGTTAATAAAAATTAGCGGGATACCCGGGATCCCGGGATGAAATCCCGGGAAAACGGGATGAAAATTTACCCCGGGATCTCGGGGAAAACGGGATCCCGGGATCCTTTGAATTTTTAAGAAATTTTGGAATATTATTAGAATTAAGAAAAAGATTAAATATTTGATTTTATTCCAATTTTTGGAATGGTTTTAGAATTAAAAAAAAAAAATTTTAGTTTTGTATATATTTTTAGAATTTTGAAAAACGTTTCAATTTTTGAATTTTTAAGAATTTTTGGAATATTATTAGAATTTAGAAAAAGTTTAAATATTTGATTTTATTCTAATTTTTGGAATATTTGGAATTTTGAAAAAAGTTTCAATTTTTGATTTTGTATAATTTTTGCAATATTTTCAGAATTTTTGAAAAAAGTTTAATACTAATATTTGATTTTGTAATAATTTTTGGAATATTTTTAGGATTTTGGAAAAAGTTTGATTTTATTTATTTTTTACAATATTTTTGGAATTTTGAAAGAAATTTGAATTTGTGATTTTGTAATATTTTCTCGAAACACTAAATGGAGAGGTTTTTGAGTAGTTTGCTGAGTGTAACTAAAAACCATGTCCGCATAAAAGTTTTTTGCCGAAAACTATATCAAAATCCTTAACCCAGACCGAAGTCTTGATATCTCAGAGCTGTGAGATTTCAGCCCCTCCATTTTTTTAATTTGAATTTCCCACAAAATTTCTTTAAATCCACAATACTATAACTTTTTTTAGATGCGTGCGCGATTTACATAAAAAGCAAAAATTGAGAAATTTTTATAGTAATTTAAAAAAAATAAATAATATGAGAAATCTCTTTCTCTAAAAAATAAAAACAGTCAAAACCAAAAGAATTTTTTAACAAAGCATTTTATTATAAATATAAACTTATTAAGTAAAGCAATTTATTACTTTTGCCAACTACGATAGGTAATTATATATAATAGTCGGTAAAAGTGTTAAATTGAACAAATATTAATGATATTCCTTATATTAACCAAATGCATTGGCGATATATATTAACCGGTTATTGTATATAATCACCGAATTTATTACTTTGACCGTAACATATATATATATATATATATATATATATATATATATATATATATATATATATATATATATATATACAGTGAAACCTCCCGAAAGCGACCACTTATGGGACTGTAAATTTTTGGTCATTTTACGGAGGTGGTCAGGATGAAGAAACTTCTCTGAATATTGACGAAAATTATATTTTCGAAATTTGGTCGTTTTATAGAAGTTTTGACAAATGGTAAATAAAACAAACGTCTTTTTCTCAACTAAATATGACAGAAAAATATTTTCTGTTTGAACAATTGATGTTACCATTTGAGGACACTTATTTATTTTTTTTTTTAACAAAAAGTGCTGTATAATAGGGTTTAGAATATGTGTCACAACAAGACACAGGTCTTAAAAGCCTAGGTCCCACAACAACTAGCGTTCAAAGGTGTTGATGAACGCTTTTTTTAAAACTCTGCGGGTTGGAACCACCTGAGACTAAGGGTTCTGGCAAACTATTCCGTTTGTATGCAGTTCGGACAAAGAAGTCTTTCTGCGATCTGCCAGTATGACATCACAGGATCTCGACCGTTTCACTGGTTGCGATAGCCGATTGCCGAGTGGAACGGGAGTACACAGAGAGAAAAAAATTCTAGATTTGAGAATTGTGCATGATTGAAAATAGAAAATTCAGTTTCTTCTTAATTTGAGAAAATTTAAATCATTTAATACTCCGAAATTTAAAACTGAGATAAAAACTATCAATTCGATCACACAAAAAAGTGAATAAAATACTATTATTGAGAATTATATATGATAAAAAACAGAAGATACATTTATTCTCATTTCGAGTAAATTTATATCATTTTAATACAACAAAACCTTAAAAGTGAGAAAAAACTATCAATTCGATCATCCTACAGAAGAATGAAATACTGAAGTTGAGAATTGTTTTTGTTCAACAATAGGAAATACACTTATTCTTGTTTTGAGTAAATAAAGATCGTTTTCATTTTTTCTGTATAAATATAAGAAATTTTTGAATCAGAATAAGATTTTCATTTCTCAAATTGAACAGACAAGTACACATCACTTTGTTACTTCCCCATCATTTATTTGATTCACAAATGTCAAAATGAGAGTAAAATATTTTCATCTAATCCTTTTTGTTTCTTTTTGAAACTTAAAGATCAGATAATAATAAGTTATACGCGAGTATTCTCAATTTGATCCACGTAGATAATATTAAGGAAAAAAAATTATCGATTTTATACCTTTTCTCTCAAATTGAACTTATGAGATCGAAATGAAACGAACTAATACTCGATTATTCTCGGTTGGATCAACGTATATAAAATTGAGAAAAAAAATTCTCAGTTTTATTATTTTTCTCTCAAATTAAACTTATGAGATCGAAATGAAAATAATTAATATTCGATTACTTTCGATTTGATCTTACGTAGATAAAATTGAGAAAAAAATTTCTCGATTTCATTCTTTTTCTCTCAAATTGAACGTATAAGAATAAGATCGAAATGATAATATTTTTTTTTGATATAATACGTTCGAAGAAAAAATTACGATACATTATTCAGTGAGAGAGTTTTTCAGCAGATGAACGCGTCTTATAACTTGTGAAAAAATAAGTTTGTGTCCGTGCGAGAATTGATACTAGCTGTGCTTAAAATCAGCAATAATAAGAGTTCAAAAGGTAAGTTGCATGTTTCTCTAAATTTCTGCGTTCATTAAAGTAAACTTGCGTGCACAGAACGAGGTTTGGCTCTTTCAGTTTGCCGGGAGTCCTGGGATCAGTTTATTTGATGCATGTACTTGCTACTATTGGTGCTTAAATTACTGAATTAAATTACATCACACACAAAATTTCAAGTCAATCGAAGGTGAAAATCGGATATTTTAAACAATTGGCTTGAAGTAAAACGGGGACAAAAATTTCTGGGTAAATACATACATTTCTTGCCGAAATTTATTAAAATTCCGAAATCAACCGATATTATCGATTTCTGAGCTCTAAAGCTCTAAAGTATAAAGTACTAAATGCTGGCATGAAAAAATGTTAAAAATTGCATGAAAAGTTTTAAAAACATTTAAAATAAGTTTTAAATCTAACAGTTTTTTTTGTTTTTAAAACTATAACTATTATGATGGCAAAATTCCAAAAGGAAATTATAAAATTTGTATAAAAATTCTTCGACCAAATTAAGAGGTGCAGGTTGCTTGATTACACCGAAAAAAATTCGATTGCATACTCCAACAACTTCAGGATTACAATTGTTTGGTAAAACTTCTTACAATTGTTTCAGACAAATGCATCGCATTAAACTTCGTTTTTATATTATTTTTAATATTAGGTTCTTCGACGGTTGATCTTACTGAATATGATCAAAAAGAATTTCAAGAGCTGAAGCAAACCTTACCTGTCATTCAAGAGCCGTGGCTGACTATAGAAAATTATTGGATACGGAGTTGTGAGGGTCGTCTAAGGGAGTTTAAAGAAACAAAGGATAAGTCTTTAAAACATTTTTTAATGACTTTATAGAAATGCTATAATGCGAGCATTTTGGTAAGTTTGAAGTTGAAGGCATTTTAAGACTGTTTTGGAATTACAGATTCTTTTTTTTTCTACAGATTGATTTAGATTTTAAAAGACTCTTTCCGAATAAACATAAAAAACTTTTGGAGAAGGCAAAACATTTTTTCGAAGTTGTGGTACCAGTGCTACGCAAACTAGTTAAAGATAAGCAAAGTCTAAAGGATTTGAACGATATGCCAACTGACCCAGGTAAACAAGTTTTGATCACAATTAAACTATAACGGTACATAATATATAGTTGAAAGCATTAATTTGATTATGCATTAACTTGATCCTTTTATACTAGTTAAATAAAGTCCAAAATAAATAATTCAGTACAGTCCATTCATCTTTTGCAAGGCAGTCTTAGATCATGAAAAGTGTGTAGTTATTGAGTGTAGTTATGGTATGTTTATAAGTATACGGGTTTCTGGTGAAATAATTCAAAAAAGATATTTTTCGCCACTAATTTCACAACTTTCAAAACACACTTCTGCATTATGTCCCATTAAGGAACTTAGCAGAGACAACAATAAGCCGCCAGCCCGGTCGGTCCTTGGCAAGCTCCTCTCAGCCTCAAACAAGTCCCAGAAATATAAAGACTTCTGCGATGCCGTTTTTTATACCCCTTTGAATTTTTAGATACTAGAAGTTTTTACCGTCCAAAAAGTAAAAACTTCTTCGTTCTCTTTGAACTCCCCAAATTAATGGGGGGCCATACAACTAAAGGAAAAACTTAACCCGAAATAATACAATTAATTCTAAATTGACGGCCAGAAGAGCAAAATAACGAGAATGAGGTTGGCCACCAAATTAGCATTTTAACTTCTTTTAAAACACTAAACAGTCTTACCGAAACTAACTTCCCCACCTTCATAGTTTCTTTAAAATTTCTAAGCAGTTTCGATAAAGGCCATGTGGAGAACTTTCCTCGCCTTGTGCAAAATAAGTCTAAAAACAAAAACCACTTTATGCACGATACTTTTTTGACAAAAACAAAACGATTTCAATTTCGTATAAGCTTCAATTTCGTATAAACCCATTGAAATTACATGTCACATATCTTTTTCCATAAAAAGCAATCCCCTGAAATACACTATATTTTCTACATCTAAATTTAGTTGAAATAATAGAAGCAATAGCTTCCGTCAGTTTGACATATTTCGTTTCAGATATTGAAGCAATTTTTAGAGTATGACAGCTGTGCTTCTATACGATCTGTAAACAGTTACAACCGAAACAACTACAATCCTAATGACAGCTATAACTTCTATAACCTTTTTTCGGAAGCTCTATTTAGTGATCTGTAGATAAGTTTCGGTAAAGCTTCTTATATTAAATATAGAAATATTTTAGAAGCTTTCATTCCGGTGGTGCGGAGAACTTCTCTGTGGAAGTTGTATATCGAAACTTTATAGAAGTAAAATATAACTAGCTTCCACTTAGAAGCTTAAGCGAAGCTTTATTGAAGCTAAAACTTATATAATTCCAAATTGAGAAGCAAGTTTGCTAGTTGGGCACCCGCTGCAGTGTGAAAAATTACTCAGCACAATTTCACACAACTGACGTCGTCGTTAGTCGTCGAACTAACGCAAACAGGGCATGGACGGTATAAACCTACCTACTGCCCCTCAGGCACACGAGGTAACCATTCTTTTCGGCAGTTGTTTTTAAGTCTACATTGTTATCATATTCCTCCTGTTTCCTTCCTACCCTTTTGATATCGTACAGGGTAATCATTCCCTTAAGTATTTTATTTCTCTTATCCCATATCCATTTGTTTTTTGTTGTTTTTTTCCTATACTTAATTTTTTTTTAAATTATTATTATTATTCTTCTTTATTTTCTAGTTATTGTTTTTTTCCCCTTTTTAATTTTGTTATTTGTTTGTTTTTAAATAATTCAATTTTTATCATGGTTGCATGACTCCTGCATAGGAGTTCATGGGGAACCGAGAGTGTTGTTTGTTTAGGCGAATAGCTGTCTCAATACCGAAACATTCAACGCACCCATAAAAAAATTCTATCTGGTATTCTGTTGCCTGCCCAATTAGATTCTGGAGGCTTCCGGGTTGGAACAGTGTATTCAAACAGATTGTCCAGGTACAATAGCAAGGGAGGTCTAAACCAGAAAGACGTTCCATTCCAAGGTTTATGTTGTCTTTTATTAACAATTGTTTTTTACGGGCCGAGGAAAATCGCATCTTACGACACGCATGAGTGCGGTGGGCTGATTTTTTTGAAGAAGGGGACCTCAACTCCACAGGTGAGCCTATGATGAAATTGGGTTAGCCACGCTACAACTCCCCATTTCAGTCGCCTCTTACGACACGCATGCAGTGGATTGATTTTTTCCCTCAATAGAAGTCACTTATTTCAGCAAACTTTAACTAATTTATCTGATTCACTTCAATAGTAATTTAATTTAATTTTTTTATTTAAATTTTTACAGGGCTACGACATTTAAAACTGTTCAAATTAATTCACTACGCTACGAGACCAAATACAAGAATTCCTGCAACAAATAAGAAAGGGATGTGGAAGCCGACTGTTCTCAATTCGATTAGCTCATTTGTACGAAATGCGTTATAAAAAAAAATTAAAAATTATAATTAATTTATTTTTAAATTATCTATTTAAAATAAAAGAATATTTTTTAAAAATAGTGATTTTTTTATCCCGTTTAAGGTTAATGGAACATCGGTGGATTGAGTTTTATTCCAGTTCCTTATTTTTCCAAGGTTGCTATTTTACGGGTTATAGCTGTCTCAGTAGTGATGTTTCTTAAAGGTCTATGTGATAAGAAACAACTCTGACAGCCATAAGTCAATCTAAATAGCCGTACAACATCGAGTACATGTCCGATACATTTAGCAATACCGAAGCATGTAAAAATCTTCCCGCGGGTTTAAAAACCCTGACAGGCAGCTTTTTATTTGCTTTTGTGGGTGTCGCTGAACGTACCGCATTCCCACTGAAATTGAGAAAAATCTTTTCTCAAACTAAATATTGTCATCTTCGATTTGAGAAAACATTTTTCTTAAAATGATAATGAATTGATTGAAAATGAAATATATCGGATCAATACCAAAAGTAACATACGATCATGTCGATCAAAAAAATTCTTAAAATGATCAGAATTTCTTAAAATGAGCTTTTGCTTTCTCAACTTCTTCCGCTCAAATTCTTGAAGAAATACAACTCCATCTTAAATTGATACTTTTGGTATTGATTTGATACAACAAGTTTATAAGCTTTGAGAATAATATCGAGAATATAATATCAAAATAAGAAATTTGTTTATCATAATCAGTAGATTTACATCAACTCAAAAAAATAAACCAAAGTTCAATCTGATGCAGCATTTTATATCAATTTGAGAACTCATATTCTCGTCCATATATTGATATACAAAAATCATCAATTTGATGATTTTTTTATCAAATTTAACTCTTTTTTTCTCTCTGTGTAAGAATAAATTTGAGGCATGATGCCGCTGATTTCATCTGAGCACTGTTGATGACGATATTTGTAAAAAACAACGAGGTCAGTAACAGTGCGACGATGTTGTAAGGAATCAAGTTTTGATGTCAAAGCTCGATCACCCACAATTCGTATAGCCCGCTTTTGAACAGAGTCCAAGAGGGCCAAGATGAAAACAGAAGCAGCACCCCAAACTTGACAACAGTACTCCATACAGGGACGAATATAGGACTTATAAACATGGAGCAATTGGAATGGAGTGAAAAATTTTTTGCATCTATTTAGGAGGCCGAGTTTCTTAGACGCGCTTTTTGCCATCGCCATTACATGATCGTTCCAGAGTAAGTCATTTGAAACTGTGACACACAACAAACGAATGCTTTTACATTTGCCTATTGGTTCATCACACATACTGAATAAAATATCATTGGGGAACTCGGTCTTTGATCTGGAAACAATCAACAGTTGTGTTTTGGTAGATTTGAAATTGACCAGGTTTTGGTCACTCCAATCGGCGACTTTTTTTAGGTCTTAATTCACGTTTATGGCAGCGTCTCTCCGGGCGGGATTAATTCGTTCGTGCATTTTACCTTTTGAAGGAAGAGGCTCGAACGACTTGTGCAGAGTACTATCATCTGCAAAACTATTTATTGGTTTGCTTGTGATTTTCAACAATTCGTTGATATAAAACAAAAATAGAGTTGGGGACAATACTGAGCCTTGACGGTACACCAGTGCTAATTAGTTTAGACTCAGAAGAAAATCCGTCTAAGGAGACCGAAATGTATCGGTTGGATAGAAAATTATGAATCAGCTTCACAACATTGGGATTAAAACCATACGCAACGAGCTTGTTGATTAAGTTGGCATGCCAGACTCGATAAAATGCCTTGGAGATGTCTAAAGCGATAACGTATTTTTCACCACCTTTATCAAGTATGCTGTTCCAACAATGCGCTACATAGTTTAATAGATCGGTAGTTGATCTTTTGTTTCGAAAACCGTATTGGCTGTCGGATATTAAATGATTTTCTTCCAGAAATTTTGAAATGTGTGTATTAATATAATGCTCGTAGACTTTGGATAGGACCGATAGTAAAGCTATTGGCCTATAATTTGATATATCGGATTTTGGTCCCTTCTTGGGGACGGGCTTGATATTTGCCAACTTCAAGCACGAGGGAAATATATCAGATTTGTAGGATTGGTAGAATATTTTAGTCAAAGTTGGAGCAAGTTCTTTGGAAAAGGTTTTTAAAATAATGGGTGGAATATTGTCCACTCCTGAGGCTTTGTTGATGTTTGACCCCTTTAAAAGTTTAGCGACTATTTTGGGTTCGAAGTGAAGTTCATTCATATTAACTTCTTAATGTTTTAAAGTTGCCAAACTGTTGGTGATTTCAGAATATGTTGGCAGAGGTTTTTCATTTTCTAACGGTTCTTCATCACTTTCCTCAGAATTACCTCCCACAAGAGGGTCTGAATTTTCGGCTCTCACTTCATTAACAATTGCATGGAAAATTTCATCCGTATCTAGTGGCTCACATACATCCAGAGATTCATCCATTACAACAAATTTCTTAGTTTCTTTTTTCGACAGCGATGGTACGATTATAACTGTATCAGCGGCACTTACCTCAAGAAGGTGGGTATGTGTTAGTATGTATTAGTATCCGTGGAGACAATAAATATGTAAGTCTGGACGAGCGTATTCAATGACGATTTGACACGTGGACAGAAGAGACTAAAGAGTAAAAAAAGAAGATATATTTCTCTGTTTACATTTTAAAAAAATATTTTTGGTCATATTAAGGGAGTTGATTTAATTCGCATAACTCCAAATACACTGGTCGCTAAACAGAATAGGGAGGTGGTCAGGTTAAAGATAATTTTTAGAACAAATTTGTATGGCTAATGTATTGGGACTGTAAAAAAGTGGTCCATTTAAGGAGGTGGTCAGAATGAAGGGGTGGTCACATTAGGAGGTTTCACTGTATATATATATATATATATATATAGATAGCCTTTGATAAATGAAAAATACGGCTTCAAGTAGAACTTTTTTAAATATAGACCAAAATAAACCAAATTAAGAAGGGTCGAGTCAAAATGTCGCAAAATTTTGCTGAACTTGACTGAAAATGCTTTTTAAAAAGTTCATTTAATAATAAAATATTTGATATTTAACATAAAAAAAAAATCTGAATCTAAAAATCGCCATTTTTATAATTTTCCTTCAGAACAAAAAAAACTGATTCCCGACAGTCATATGCACAACGAATTTTATCTCTAAAACAAAAAATGACGCTAGTCCCAAACTTGCACAAGTTGTTAGATATAAAATAAGCTTCAATTTAGTTTAAAAAAAAAAATTAAAAAAAAAGGCTATGCCATCTTTTTTTCAATTACACCATTTTTTTCTTATGTTACACCGTTAAAAATTATTTCAAAAAATTAACAGTGTACATTTTTAAAAACTTTGTTCTAATACCTATTCAACGACATATCGTTTATGAAAATCGATTGAGTAATTTTTCTACAATCGCTCGTCAAAATGCACTCACATCACAAAATAACAAAAATTGAGGGGCACCCTGTGAAGACCCCTGGTCGAAAAAAAAAATTCTAAGAGAACCTGTATTTTTTATTTATCAAAGACTATCTATAAACAAAAAATAATCAAAATTAAAAGGGGTCAAGTCAAAACGATGTTGAATCTTCGTGAAATTGCTCATATATATATATATATATATATATATATATATATATATATATATATATATATATATATATATATATATATATATATATATATATATATATATATATATATATATATATATATATATATATATATATATATATATATATATATATATATATATATATATATATATATATATATATATATATATATATATATATATATATATATATATATATATATATATATATATATATATATATTAACTTAGAGGTCTTTGTAAACGAAACAAAGAAATCTAAAAAATTCTTAGACTGATTCTTGTATATAACGTTGATTTTCTTGGGTTATAGCCTTGTTTTAAAAATTTATAAATAATAACAAATTATTAATATAGATTAATAAATTTTATTATTATAAATGTTTTTAACATGTTTCGACGTCATTTACAAAACGTCATCATCAGAACTGAAATTCAATAAAATAAAATATACAATCTAGAAACATTAAATATAACAACAATAGCTTACCAAAAAAAAAAGTAAATAGAAGTTAAAAAAAAAATATTTTTTAAAAAAAGTTTAGTAAAACTAATTATCGAAAAAAAGTTCAACATACAGAAAACGAATCCTTTGTAATAATTGAAATAAAACAAAATAATAATCATAGAATACTAAATATGAATAAATCAAAAAAATATAAAATGTGATGATATACAATTTTGATAGAAAGGTTGGTTTTACGTTATTATATGAAAGGTCAGCGAAAAAAGAAGAAATTTAATTAGATTTGTTTTATTGTTATTGTAAAATAGTAAATCAGTATTATACTAAGTAACGATGAGAACATTAATTAAAACGTTTCATTAAAATAACTAAAAATTATTATTTTAAGACAATAAATGATCATATGAATTTTTTAAATAATCAGAATCTGTTTGTTTATTAATCGAATTTTTTGATTTTTTTATGTAAATCATTTCTAAGATACTGCGTTTACGGAAGTTTGATTCTTTATGTAGAATTTTTACATTCGACAAGTTTATAGAATGATTATGATTATTAAGGTGACGTGAAAGAGCACTATGTGAAGAAATAACTTGAGCGTTAGGAGTAACATTACAATTTTGATATCTTGCGTCATGGGAATGTTGGTAAATCCTATTTTTAAGAAGTTGTTTTGTGTCCTGTATAATTGACACCACAATCACAAGTTACTTGGTAAATTACGTTAGACTGTAATTCGATCGGATCTCTATCTTTTAATTTTGAAAAAATTATATCACCTAAATTAGAACAAGGTCTACCTACTGTTTTAATATTATAGTTTTGTAATAAATTTTTAATTTTACCGTGCAAATCTTTAATATATGGAACAGATACGAATTTAATGTTATTAACAGGAGTGATTTCATTATTGATAGTTGTAACGTTATCTTGTTGATTAATATTATAATCTTGTTGTGACAATTTAAATTTAGTCTGTCTAATAGTTTTATTAATAAAATGTATTGGATAGTTATTATGGAGTAGGGTTTTTGTTAAAAGATCGAAATTTTTTTGATGGAAATTATCATTAGACAATTTTATAATTTTTTGTGTGAGAATAGAAATAGTATTAATTTTGTATGAGAACGGAAGCCACGAATCAAAATTAAGATAGCGTCCCGACCATGAATCTTTATGGTACCAGTCTGTAATCAAAGAACCGTCATCATTATGGATAATCCTAATATCTAAAAAGGGCAATGTTTTGTTTACTTCATGTTCAACTGTAAACTGTATTCTATTATAAAAAGAATTAAATTTATCTAAAAAGTATTGGACTTTGTCTAGTGGTATTGCAGTAACGATGTCATCAATATATCTAAAAAAGAAAATCGGCTTAAAATCTAACATTTCAAGGACATTATCTTCAATATGTTCCATTACTAAATTGGCTACCATAGGACTAACAGGTGATCCCATTGGTGAGCCAAAAATTTGTTTGTAAGTTTTATTATTAAATTTGAATTCACAACTATTAAGAACTAACTTCAAAGCTTCAATAAACTGTAATTTTGTTAGTTTTGTACCACTATTATTTTTAATTACTGACCACTTTTCACTTACCAATTTAAGCACAAGATGGCTATCTACATTCGTAAATAATGACACAACGTCCAATGATAACAAAACATGATCAGTGGGTATTATAATATTTTTAATCTTGTTTATAAGGTTTTCAGAATTCCCTACAAATTTTAAATGATACTACTACATATAAACAAATCACTAAAGACTCCATCTCTTCTATACAAAAAAACATAAATAAGATGGTTATGTCTTGGGAAAAAGATAAACGTATAGATAACACTTTAGGCAAACACCTTCGTACATATAATGGTACAACTGCTAAAATGTATGGTTCAACTAAAGTACATAAACCAGGTTTTCCATTAAGACCTATAGTTTGCTCTATTGGTACGCCAATATATAACCTTTCTGCATTTTGTAGTAACATTTTAAAACCTAGTATAGGCAATACATCAACGTTTGTAGGGAATTCTGAAAACCTTATAAACAAGATTAAAAATATTATAATACCCACTGATCATGTTTTGTTATCATTGGACGTTGTGTCATTATTTACGAATGTAGATAGCCATCTTGTGCTTAAACTGGTAAGTGAAAAGTGGTCAGTAATTAAAAATAATAGTGGTACAAAACTAACAAAATTACAGTTTATTGAAGCTTTGAAGTTAGTTCTTAATAGTTGTGAATTCAAATTTAATAATAAAACTTACAAACAAATTTTTGGCTCCCCAATGGGATCACCTGTTAGTCCTATGGTAGCCAATTTAGTAATGGAACATATTGAAGATAATGTCCTTGAAATGTTAGATTTTAAGCCGATTTTCTTTTTTAGATATATTGATGACATCGTTACTGCAATACCACTAGACAAAGTCCAATACTTTTTAGATAAATTTAATTCTTTTTATAATAGAATACAGTTTACAGTTGAACATGAAGTAAACAAAACATTGCCCTTTTTAGATATTAGGATTATCCATAATGATGACGGTTCTTTGATTACAGACTGGTACCATAAAGATTCATGGTCGGGACGCTATCTTAATTTTGATTCGTGGCTTCCGTTCTCATACAAAATTAATACTATTTCTATTCTCACACAAAAAATTATAAAATTGTCTAATGATAATTTCCATCAAAAAAATTTCGATCTTTTAACAAAAACCCTACTCCATAATAACTATCCAATACATTTTATTAATAAAACTATTAGACAGACTAAATTTAAATTGTCACAACAAGATTATAATATTAATCAACAAGATAACGTTACAACTATCAATAATGAAATCACTCCTGTTAATAACATTAAATTCGTATCTGTTCCATATATTAAAGATTTGCACGGTAAAATTAAAAATTTATTACAAAACTATAATATTAAAACAGTAGGTAGACCTTGTTCTAATTTAGGTGATATAATTTTTTCAAAATTAAAAGATAGAGATCCGATCGAATTACAGTCTAACGTAATTTACCAAGTAACTTGTGATTGTGGTGTCAATTATACAGGACAAACAAAACAACTTCTTAAAAATAGGATTTACCAACATTCCCATGACGCAAGATATCAAAATTGTAATGTTACTCCTAACGCTCAAGTTATTTCTTCACATAGTGCTCTTTCACGTCACCTTAATAATCATAATCATTCTATAAACTTGTCGAATGTAAAAATTCTACATAAAGAATCAAACTTCCGTAAACGCAGTATCTTAGAAATGATTTACATAAAAAAATCAAAAAATTCGATTAATAAACAAACAGATTCTGATTATTTAAAAAATTCATATGATCATTTATTGTCTTAAAATAATAATTTTTAGTTATTTTAATGAAACGTTTTAATTAATGTTCTCATCGTTACTTAGTATAATACTGATTTACTATTTTACAATAACAATAAAACAAATCTAATTAAATTTCTTCTTTTTTCGCTGACCTTTCATATAATAACGTAAAACCAACCTTTCTATCAAAATTGTATATCATCACATTTTATATTTTTTTGATTTATTCATATTTAGTATTCTATGATTATTATTTTGTTTTATTTCAATTATTACAAAGGATTCGTTTTCTGTATGTTGAACTTTTTTCCGATAATTAGTTTTACTAAACTTTTTTTAAAAAATATTTTTTTTTTTAACTTCTATTTACTTTTTTTTTTTTGGTAAGCTATTGTTGTTATATTTAATGTTTCTAGATTGTATATTTTATTTTATTGAATTTCAGTTCTGATGATGACGTTTTGTAAATGACGTCGAAACATGTTAAAAACATTTATAATAATAAAATTTATTAATCTATATTAATAATTTGTTATTATTTATAAATTTTTAAAACAAGGCTATAACCCAAGAAAATCAACGTTATATATATATATATATATATATATATATATATATATATATATATATATATATATATATATATATATATATAAAAAAAATATATATATATATATATATATATATATATATATATATATATATATATATATATATATATATATATATATATATATATATATATATATATATATATATATATATATATATATATATATATATATTGTATAAAAAATGATTTTTGAATTATTACAAACACAAAACCGTAGAAATTTTTCATTAAATTCTTTTACATCAATATTCGTATCCTTCAAAGGGTATTATTAATTTGACAATCAATCAATCAATAAAGAATAATCTCTATATCTCATTTTTACAATACATATTTATTTAATAATACTTGCTTAACTTTCAAGTATAATTTAATAACTTTATTATACAAAAAACAACGAAATACTTTGATATCGGAAGCAAACTACGGGTTAACTATTTCTTAAGTGAAAGTACTTGAAATCAAAGAAACGCTCCTCATAAGGAAACACAATAAAAAAATAAATAAACTTAGCTGATTTAAATCCCAAGTTGGTTTTTCCATCATAATAACAACACCTGATATTATTTGTTACTTTTGTCAATGTTCTAATTAAATCTTTTGTAAAAAAATTCAAAATTCAAAGAAATCTAACTCATATTTATGTATATACAAAGCCATTGTTATTCTTTACAAGCAAGCCACTTTGATTTTTAATTTTTATGAAAAGGTAAAACAACAGACACGCCTTTAACCACCCTTAAAAGATTTCAAAGTTATCAAAATGTTTTTGAATTTTTTTTATCAAAATTTCCCCAACATTTAAATATAATTAGGATTTCCAAATAGAACAAAAAATCAAAATTTGATGATTTTTGAAGATTTTTACAAGTAATTATCAATTTATTAAAAAAAAACTCCAGCGGCAGGTATATCCGCTAGAAATAGGTAGATTTCGGGGTCAGACAGTTTTGTGTACAAATAAAATTAGATGGGTCAGATTAGTTTAAATAAAAAATTTAAGTAGAAACAGAATAATTCAAAATGATTATGAAACCAAATTAAATAGATTATCCGAAACAACTTTATCAATGCAATTTCGGAACAGTTTTATTTAAGTTGGTTAAAACTACTTTTAATAACATAATAAATCCATCAAAGATCAAATAAACGTCGAGCAAAGATCAAATGAACTACGTCACAACTACAATTAATAATTATACCATCACACATAATTTATAATCAAACAATATCAAACAATTTGAATTCAAAATCATCTTTGTTGTTGTATTTTTTTGTTCTTATTTAATCTTTTTTCAAACGGTTTACTTAGTGAAAAAAATACAAACAAAAGATAATTTGATAATTTTCCTATGGTATTAAATGGCTTCAGATTTGTCTTGCAATAGGTGCATTATACTGCGAATAAAACTGGAACCTCTTGTGTTAGAAAGCTGAAATTTGTTTAGGCTATAGTTTAAAAATTTGCTTAAAAGATGAATTTAAATAACATAAACTCAAAAATAATTAGAGCATTGCCTCTTGCGTTTGTTTTCATATCAAAATCCACAGGGCCCAGGGTCTCAATCTCTGAACATAAACAATTTATTTTTTAAGTTTTGGATAGATTTATGTTGATAACTACGTGTGCAAAAGTTTTCATTTTTGAGCTTGGTCATTTTCATCTAGATTTAGACAAGGTTTAATAAATTTTTAAAACAGCTGATTTTTCAGGAACCTGGAACGCCAAGGTTGTCATTTGGAAAAAAATGATAGAAATATGTTCAAATATTCAATATTTATAAATTTTGTTAAAAAATTATAATACAAACGGAAGTTATAGCGAACATGTCCTTGTCCTGAACTTGAACTTGTCCTTGTCCTTGTTCGTGAACTTGTCCAAGAAATTATTTGCCGCAACATACACAGAATGTTTTTTTGGTGTAGGTAAAAAATTGCAACTGTGAGAGTGCCGCTAAATTCTGTTATATCTCATATCGTTATACATATATAAATATATATATATATATATATATATATATATATATATATATATATATATATATATATATATATATATATATATATATATATATATATATATATATATGTATATATATATATATATATATATATATATATATATATATATATATATATATATATATATATATATATATATATATATATTTATATATATATATATATATATATATATATATATATATATATATATATATATATATATATATATATATATATATATATATATATCTATATATATAAAATTCTCGTGTCACAGTGTTTGTAACTAAACTCCTCCGAAACGGCTTGACTGATTTCCATGAAATTTTATGTGTATATACGGTAGGTCTGAGAATCGGTCGTAAACTATTTTTTATACCCTTAAGTGATAAGGGGGGCCCTCCCCCCCAAATTTTTTTGTATTTTTCGAACAAAATTTTTTTTTTTTATTTTTTTATGATTTGAAATTAAAAAATACATATAATCCCTAATTTTCCCCCTTCTACCACCAACCCCCATTTTTTAATTGCGATATTAGTACTGAAATACTCTTCGATTACTCCTCCGAAACGGCCTGACTGATTTCCATGAAATTTTATGTGTGTATACGGTAGGTCTAAGAATCGGTTGTAAACTAATTTTTATACCCTTAAGTGATAAGGGGGGCCCTCCCCCCAAAAATTTTTTGTATTTTTCAGACAAAATTTTTTATTTTTATTTTTTTATGATTTGACATTAAAAAATACATATAATCCTTAATTTTCCTCCTTCTACCACCAACGCCCATTTTTTAATTGCGATATTAGTACTGAAATACTCTTCGATTACTCCTCCGGAACGGCCTGACTGATTTCCATGAAATTTTATGTGTATATTTGGTAGGTCTGAGAATCGGTTATAAACTATGTTTTATAGCTTTAAGTGATAAGGGGGGCCCTCCCCCCAAACATTTTTTGTATTTTTCAGACAAAATTTTTTATTTTTATTTTTTTATGATTTGACATTAAAAAATACATATAATCCCTAATTTTCCCTCTTCTACCACCAACCTCTATTTTTTAATTGCGATATTAGTACTGGAATACTCTTCAATTACTCCTTCGAAACGGCCTGACTGATTTCCATGAAATTTTATGTGTATATACGGTAGGTCTGAGAATCGGTCGTAAACTATTTTTTCTACCCATAAGTGATAAGGGGGCCCTCCCCACCAAAATGTTTTGTATTTTTCAGACAAATTTTTTTTATGATTTGACTTTACAAAATACATATAATCCTTAATTTTCCTCCTTCTACCACCAACCTCCATTTTTTAATTGCGATATTAGTACTGGAATACTCTTCAATTCTCAGTAGTCGACAACTGATCAATCTATTAATCTATCTATCTATCTTCTATCTACATAGCTATATATGATAAATAAAAATGTAAATGTTCGTTGGTTCAAAATAGGCAATCTAGGAATGTACTGGATCGATTCTCTTGAAATTTGGACACAATGTTGCATTCAGAAAGTTTATTATATAGTTTTTTTTAGCGATATGTGTTTCATATAGGAATGTAAGCTGTCGACAAGCACAAGTGTCCCTCACCTGCATTAATCTCAATTCAATCTGTTTATGGTCGAGTTTCACTTAAAGACTTAATTTAATCGATTAGTTATGTATGGGTGATCTGATCACCCATATATAGTTTTGTCCAATTTATCAACCATATTTTCTGATTACCGGTTAATTGTATAACCACTCCATTGTCCAGTGTTATTGTGTAACCAGTGTGTTTATGTTTGTTAATGACTTTGTATAACAACACTTTGACCTAAATGGAAGTAGTGCTAACCACTAGACCATTCAACACATGTATACATACATTTATATACATACGGTCATAAAAATGTTCTATTTCATTTTTGCTCATTGCATGGAAATTGGCTCTATTGTATATTTTACCAAATACTTCCACACGGAATGGCATTTTGATAATTTATTTGAAAACCAGATTGCAAAAAACGATTTTGTGCATTTGTTCAAAACAGCAGTTGACATGATGTATGTGATACATATATAAGTTTCAATAGGTCAGGTTGACAAAACGCCTGCTTGAGGACATATGAGAAGATTAAATGCTCAAACAATAAACGAAGTGACAATTAATAAAGTCGGCAATAAATTTCAACCGGGATATATTTTTGTCAATAAAAGAGGGATTAATGATCCGAGGGGAAGATTTCCACATTTGGAAATGCCGTCAATTGTTTCACCAAATCATGGTAGATATGTATGCAAAAACATTCGAAACAGAACGTTTAATATTCATTCGATTAAATCAAACCAAGCTTTTCTCTGAAGCACCAGTATATTTGCGAGAGCCAATTTAATATGACGGTTATTCACAACTAACGCACACACACAAAATCATCTCAAATGCACACGGCAAATATCCGATGCCAGCTTCGATAAAGATTTGTAGGAAGTTGTGACGAAAAATATGTAACATGAGCTTTCCAGAACACTGAATCCACTGAATCCAAAGTACGCAAAGTGATATCATCAAGGATTCAGTCAGTTACACGAAATTCAGTTACATGAAACGATGATCCTTTATATTAAAGAAGAGCCGCAGCAGATGGCGGTAAGGTAACAACATATAGATATGCGAAACGGGAACATGGAAATAGTTCCATAAACATGGATGGTTGTTCCATATTAATCCTTTGCTACAAAGAACATACAGATCGCACATAAACTTGGAATACGGTATATACGTAAAATCAGTCAAATATGTAAGTTAGAAAGTACTTTAATAAAGGCAACATTTCAGTTTTAGCGTGCTACAATAAAGCAGCACTGGGATGTATGTATCATTCATCAATGACACGTGCAGCACTTCACCTCCAAACTAAGTTCGAGCTATGTTTGAAATCATGCTGACCGCTTACTGTTCTTCATCTACAAGAACGTTATGGGAAAAAATGTAAATCGCACATGGTTGATGATATTTCCTGTCCAATATAGCAAAATGGTTGAAGATCTGTGCGTAGTATTCGCGAACTTAGTTCTCAATCAATTATTAATGCTCCCGCCGAATCGCGGTCAATGTGAAATTACGTCGTTAATATAAATACAATACTGATGATTAGGTTTAATATAAGTACAATACGGGTGATTAGCGTTTCAATTCAAAAGATCACAATTGTCAATTAAATTGATGTTTGCAATCACCATAAAAAAAGATCACGCTCAATCATTAAAAGTGCGCGCTTTAGATGTAGAATGGATTGATTTTCGTATGGACAGTTATATGTTGCGTAGATAGAATAGAGGCATAAAACTAGATAGCCTCTATATCTGAACCAACAATGGAGCCACAACAAATATTGTATAACCTGCAGAAGCATCGAGAAATTGAACATTAGAAACCTGTAGGTTCTCTTTTCTTAGTGAGCACTCAGCACATTGAACATATGGGTACTGAGAACATTTGTAAATCTATTTATGTTCTGTATGCTGTTATATATGAAGATGACACACCTCTACAAATTCAACAAGTTGCTTAAATTTTTTTGTGCTTACTTGAAAACTTATTTGATCGCTAATTTTTCATATATCCGAACTGATCAGCTAGAGTGCTGATTATTTTTCATCCATATTTTTAAAAAGATAAATTAAAAATTATGCGATCATTCTCATTACCACTTTTTGAAATCATTGCTACTACGTCATCAAAATGTCTGTGCACAAGCTTTATTTATAAGCGTAGCAAAGCACGCCGGGTCCTGCTAGTATATATATATATATAATTATATATATATATATATATATATATATATATATATATATATATATATATATATATATATATATATATATATATATATATATATATATATATATATATATATATATATATATATATATATATATATATATGTATATATATATATATATATATATATATATATATATATATATATATATATATATATATATATATATATATATATATATATATATATAAAATTTTTTTTGTTTTCCATCTTCCGTCTTCCGTTTTTCCGTCTCCGCTTATCATATATAGTCGATTGGCACAAAAATTTTTCCGAAATCCCGAGATCAGGCACATTGCATGCAATAGGTAGATTTTTAAATGAAATCTACCTAAAAGTATATTTTCCTATAGAGCGATTTTTCAGTTCCTGTGTTTGCCGCGATGGCGCTACAAATGGGGGATAGGAGAAAAAATCACAAAAATTTTATATGGAATTATATACAAAAGACAATTTGAATAATTTTGAAAGTTATCTTTGAAATTTCTCATTTTAACACAATTAAACAATTTTATTTTGCAAATGAAGTATTATTGATTATGTATTATAAGCATAATATATAACATATTATTTCTAAGTGGCTCAAAAAAGAAACATAAAAATTGCAAAAATTTCCCATACAAAGTTGTATGAAAAATTTAACCCATTTTCGTATTTGTTTTACGGACAGAAGAAAATAAAATATTTTATTATTATGCTTAATATATAGTCAATAATAGTTCATAAACAAATTTAAATTGTTTAATTGTTGTAAAATGAGAAATTTCATAGGAAATTTTTTGCCTTAGTTTTATTTTAATTTAAACCAATGAAATTCTCTAAAATGTAATGACATCTTTCAATTTCACCAATAATATTTGAATTATACTAATAACAAATATTTATACGTCTGGCCTACTGGGATATTAAAAATTATCAGTCTAATTTTGAAATAATTAACTGATATCAAAGTAGGCCAACGTATAATTCATAAAAAATATATAAAGAAATGAAAAATGGCAAAAAATTTTCTAAACTATTTTCTAAAATTCTCATAATTTTTTGAAAAATTCCTCAAGCAAGTGGTATTGATAAAATCCCTCGGCCGCGGCCTCGTGCTATTATCAATATACTTGCTTTCGAAATTTTTAGCAAAAAATTGTTTCGAATTATCACCGCCCTTGGGAAATTACAACTGAAAATATTTTAAAAAGCACACTACAGTTTAATTTGATTGTCGATAGTTTGTTATAATTTTAGGTAGATTTCATATAAAATCTACCTATTGCAATGGCTTCATTTCGGAATTTCGGAAAAATGTTGGTGCCAAACGAACGACTATGAATGATAAGCGGAGACGGAAAAACAAAAAAAAAATGTATATATATATAATGTATATATATATATATATATATATATATATATATATATATATATATATATATATATATATATATATATATATATATATACATATATATATATATATATATATATATATATATATATATATATATATATATATATATATATATATATATATATATATATATATATATATATATATATATATATATATATATATATATATATATATATATATATATATATATATATATATATGGGCTATTATTTTGAAAACGTACATTTTTTGTTGATTTTTAAATTTTTGATTTTTAAAAAATCTGAAATTTTGATATGTTGTTGGTATTGACGAAAGGAAAAAGTAATTTCTGCTTTTATTTTTTGAGTACTCCGAATCGGAGTTATGCGCGGTTGAATTTTGAGGCTTTTTCACGTAGTTTTGGTAATGGTGGCAATGTTTTGTGAATAGGTGCCGCAAATTTCATCCGACTTACGTATATTTTTGCAAGCAAAAAGGAAAATAATTGAATAATTGAAATAAGTAAGTTTAAAATTAATAACTTTTCTCTTTTCCGCTAGGCGTCGCGTAGAACCTTGGTTTACTTCAAGGCTCAAATCTCAAAAAGTAACTTTTTTTTTTTGTTTTTCACAAATTTTAAAGTAAACATATGCAGCTATGAAATTGAGAAATAAAAAGTCAGCAATTCAATATGGATTTTTTCTTACGATTTTTTAAAGTTTGTTATATGAAAAATTCACATGTGTTTTTTTATTAAGTTAATAATCCTCTACTAAATGTGGATCTAATAAATTAAACATTTCATATTTTAACACCTGCAATAAATTTGAACCATTTTCTGTGTATTTCTGAATGAGAAACAGGTTTTTATTCAGAATAAGAATAGGAGATCCCAATGATCGAAGATTTTGTTATAATTTCAACATCACCAACACTATCATTAGAAAAAAAATTAAAAAAATATTATATTGATTAAATTATAAACATTATAATTTAATCAATATTATATAAATTAATACATTAAAAAATTAATTTATATAATTCTTTTTGCCTTTAAATTGAAATATTTATGATTATCAGAAAAAGAAAACATTTTGGCAATTATTTTATCGGGTGTAGTGTTATCCGGTTAAAAACAGTGGAATTCTTGAGTTCCACTTATGGTTTTAATGTCCGAAAACCGCATCGAAAGAAATTGCTCCTGTAATTCGATATCTCCTGAAGACACATATGAAAACTTCATAACGTGGTTGGTTTTTTTTCGACCAAATTTCCGCCCATTCAAATAATTCCCTTGCTGTTGATATTTTTTCTCCTTTAAGCGAAGCTCTCCGGGCTTCTCTTTTAAGTGTTCCTCCAATCCCATCGGATGGACCCTTTCCGTGCGCAGTTGCAAAGAAATGCCATTCTGCAGGTATTTTAAAATCATCAATATGTTTGCAGAGATTTATGAAATTCTTCTTATTTTTATATTGAGCTGCTGAACCATCAGTAAAATATAAAATTTTTTTGATACTTGGATATATTTCTTGCTGTTTTTCAATGAATTCAATACACCTTTCCTGGTATTTATGAACTGCAACTGTGTTATGCATTAAATGATCAGATATAATGACAAAAGATAAGACCTCTAGTTTATCATTACGTGATTTGTAGTAAATTACAATTGGGTGGATTGTGGCTTGAACTTTATTAAACTTTATTGTGCAGCTTCTATCTCATTCTGCGTTATCATTGAGTATCCTGGATACGTTGATTTGACCAAAATTTACGTGGTAGTCAACAAAAACACTTGTTTTGATTTAGAGCTGGCATCTTTAAATTCCTTTTTAAGATTCATAAGCCATGATGTATATTCACATTCCTCGTTTGGTGATAACACTTTATCTGAATCTACTTGAAATATTCTTTGACTTATTGCCGATGTGACACTTGCAATTTTTTTATAACTTCTTGTTGTAATATGTTTTTGTTTGATAGGAGATTCGGCTAACCTTCCAAGAACATTGTTAATATATTCTAAAGTGTCATTAAGTAGTTCAGGAACTGGTGGAGATATAGTATCAACCGAAACTGGTGATGGATCTAAAGATGCTGGAGGTATTTGAATATTTTCGTTCGTTGGAACATTTTCAACATCCTGATTTATAGAAATAACTTCACTATCGATAGTTTCCGAACATGAAAGCTGCTGTAGAAAATTTTAGTTGCATATGAATTTTTATTCATTTTAATAAAAAAATTAAATTTACCTTGTTTTTATAGATATAAGTGCCACATGTTTCACATATAAACTGGTCATCACGCAAAGTGAAATTTAGGGTCGCAGCTTTTTGAATAACAGCTGGTGTGACCAGTTTCACATTTTTTGATGTCTGCTTATGATTTTTGCGACCGTACAAGTTACAGCACAATTTGAAAGGCATTTCTATTATGTATTATCTTTTCTAAAGGTTATGTCTTCTAAATATTTTTGAATATACTTGCTATAAGGCAATCACATCATATACCTTTTAAATAGTTTTGACATAGGTAGAATCAGGTAAAATTAGGTAGGTACAATTTAATATATTTTGATTGGATGCAAGCATTTAGTACAGGATTATTAACTTAATAAAAAAACACATGTGAATTTTTCATATAACAAACTTTAAAAAATCGTACGAAAAAATCCATATTGAATTGCTGACTTTTTATTCCTCAATTTCATAGCTGCATATGTTTACTTTAAAATTTGTGAAAAACAAAAAAAAAAAAAAGCTACTTTTTGAGATATAAGCTTTGAAGTAAACCAAGGTTTTACGCGCCGCCTAGCGGAAAAGAGAAAAGTTATTAATTTTAAACTTACTTATTTCAATTATTCAATTATTTTTCTTTTTACTTGCAAAAATATACGTAAGTCGGATGAAATTTGTGGCACCTATTCACAAAACATTGCCACCATTACCAAAACTACGTGAAAAAGCCTCAAAATTCAACCGCGCATAACTCCGATTCAGAGTACTCAAAAAATAAAAGCAGAAATGACTTTTTTCCTTTCGTCAATACCAACAATATATCAAAATTTCAGATTTTTAAAAAATAGTTGTTTTTTTTTCGATGTACGTTTTCAAAATAATAGCCCATATATATATATATATATATATATATATATATATATATATATATATATATATATATATATATATATATATATATATATATATATATATATATATATATATATATATATATATATATATATATATATATATATATATATATATATATATATATATATATATATATATATATATATATATATATATATATATATATATATATATATATATATATATATATATATTGTTACGTTTTTCCAAACTTACTTCGAATTGGCCTTACTCTCAATTCGATAAACGCAATTCCCAATCTCTTTCTGAGTTCGATCACTGATTAGTAAGCAAACACAACAGGTTTTATTAAGTATTCAACTCCTTAATTGTTCCAAAACAATAGGAAAACAATACAGCAAACAATATTCCTAACTAGAATATTCTTTCAACAGCTTCAGAAACTCCAACGATTTATTGTAGAAATTTCCAGTACACCACGTTCAAAATAATACACAAAATATTTCTACTTAATAACACTTATAACTATTACACTTATAACTTTACACAAAAACTAATTTAAAGATCACTTTTATAATTTTATCTTCACTATCGCAGGTTTAAAATAAAACTAATTCAAAACTACAAAAGGTAATTTTCTTATATACCTTCTGCAATACTTCTAGATAATTCGACATCACTTTCCAGAAACCTTGAGAAAACATTAGAATATTCGATTATTTTACGTTATGTTGATTTGATTCATAAAATCGTTTATGTTGACCCTATTTCTAAGAAGAGACAACAACAACAATATTCATTTCATTAATTTGTCTGTTGTGTTTTGTTGATTTTATTTTCCTGGAAGTGACCGTAATCGTCTAGATTTTTCTGAATCGTAACATTACCCTCCACTTAAGCCTGTTCGTCCCGAACAGGATCTAGATCTCTCCTCCAATTGTTGAATCCAAACATTTTTTTTCTTTTTCTATTTCCCAGGTGGTTTAGAATTGCTTCTGGTCCCTTTCTAAGTCCTTGGCCATTATTTTGTTCTAAGTCCGCCCACCGTGATAAGTATGGATTCTCATTATCTCTAAAGTCCTCCTTATCTTTTCCCTTTGAGTGTTTCACATTGCCATGTCTCCGAACCATTCTCATTTTCAGCTGCGAATCGTCCCCGTTTGAAGCTATTTGAACCACCTCTTTTACATCGCTCACTTCGTTATGGACTTGGACCTGTTTCATTTTTAACTTTCGGCGTTTGTTTAAACGTCTGCGTCGGTTGACGTTTCTTTCCCTCATTTGTTTGGATGATAGTTCTGGATTTTCCCCTGCACTGCATAGTTTTTCATCGCTGCCAATATCTATGGATTCTGCTTCATTCACAAGTAGTGGCATCTCAACATTATTAACCTTTAGGATTCCACGTCCAAAATCGATGACGAATCCGTTCGCCTTTAAGAAGTACATCCCTAAAACGACTTCATCTATAATGTTTGCCACTAGCACCTCTTGTTTATAGCAGTTGTTCCCTAATTTTATTTCAGCGATCCTTTTCCCAGCTACATCAGCGCATTCTCCAGTTACTGTTCGGAGTTTCAATCCATCTGATGATTCCAAAATGCCGTCAATTAAACCTTTGCGAACGAATGTTCGAGCTGAACCTGTATCCAGTGTCATGAAGCAACCTTTACATTCAAGTTGTCGGTTGATACCCAAGCTTTCACCATTTACCGCAATTCTTGAAATTGGAATGTATGCTGCATTCTCCTAACTTTTTGGCTTTACAGTTGCACCTTCAACAGGCTTCCGTTGAATAGGAGATGAAGATCTATCACGCTTCCTGTTCCAGCAGTCCTGTGAGATATGGCCCGATTTCCTACATATCCAGCAGCACAGGAGTTTTCTACTGCTGTTCCTAAACCCTACGTGCTCCATTTCTTCGGCTCCTCTGTTCTTTACAGAAGACGACAATCTGTCTGCTTCCCCGTTTGTCTTGCACTCCCGTGCCATGTGACCCTCTTCATCACATACCCAGCATCTGATGTCGCTTCTATCTCTGTGTGCCAAAACTTCCCCTTTGATGTTCCCCTCTACATTCCTTTTTCTGCATCCACCAGATGGCATACACATCCTCTGTACCATCTCATATTGCATTGCGTATGCGACAGTTTCATGGAAAGTCGCCTTAGGTGTAGTCATTACTTTGATCCTGGTTTCTGGATCTCGGATACCATCTGTAAAAGCCTCAATCTTCATTTTCTCCATGAAATATGGTGGTGTATTTGAGTGTGCTAAATGTACAAGCCGTTCTACTGCCGAAGAATATTCCTGAAGGCTTTCTCCATTCCGTTGCAAGCGACCTTTTAACTCGATCCGGTATAGCTCCTTTTTGTGGTCGCTGCCATATTTTCGTTCCAACGCATTCATCACTTCAGCATAACTTTTGCGATCGTTTTCTGGCACTGCCTGTAATGCTTCAGCTGCTTCCCCCTTAAGAGCAACTATTAATGCAGCTAGACGATTTTCAGCGTTCCAAACATTTTGGTCTGCTGCGGTTTCGAACTGGAACTTGAAGATGCCGAAAGATGTGGTACCGTCATATGATGGTGGTTTTAATTTGATGTTTGCTACTTGATGTACCACCTGTGAGGTAACTTTGGTCGTCTCAACATCCTGCAACCGTTTTTCGAAATCATCAACTTTGGAAAGTACCCTTTTGTTTTCGTCAAGCACTTTTTGTTCTAATTCTTGGATTTCGCTTTGAATTTTCTCGACTTTTCCATCGAATGCCGTTGACATTTGTAGAAGTTTCTCATCCAAATGTTGATGTATTCCAATTTTCAACTCATTTATTTGCTGGTTCATCTCATCTTTATTTGCAGCAAGAGTTGCAGTAATCTCTTCTTTATTAACAGCAATGTTCTTGTTGACTGTTTCCAGCTGTTGATTGATGTTGCTACTGATTTCTTCCTTAGTAGCAGCCATTTGTTGATTGATGTTACAACTAATTTCTTGCTTAGTGGTAGCCATGTTTGTATTTACATCATCCAGTTTTTGATTCATATTGGCATTTACGGCAGCCAATTGCTGATTCTGTTGACTGATGTTCAAACTCATCTGTTGCATCATAGCAATTAACTGCGTAAAATCACAATTTGCAGGTGGCAATGAGGTTGTTGTTTCCGCAACAGAACTTTTCTCTTCATCAACTGCTACTGAATCAGCATTTGTACTAATCACTCCAAACTGGTAACTTTCCACAACTACTCCACTAGCTTCCATAGCTTCTCGAAGCCGTATCGTCAATTCAGTTTTGTTGCCGGTTGTTGCCAATCCACGTTGTTCTAGTTCTTTCTTTAACTCAAGAACCTTCAAATCACTTAATAAAACCATTATTAACAGCTAACTAATCCGCCGATGTCACCAATGTTACGTTTTTCTTAACCTCCTTCGAATTGGCCTTACTCTCAATTCGATAAACGCAATTCCCAATCTCTTTCTGAGTTCGATCACTGATTAGTAAGCAAACACAACAGGTTTTATTAAGTATTCAACTCCTTAATTGTTCCAAAACAATAGGAAAACAATACAGCAAACAATATTCCTAACTAGAATATTCTTTCAACAGCTTCAGAAACTCCAACGATTTATTGTAGAAATTTCCAGTACACCACGTTCAAAATAATACACAAAATATTTCTACTTAATAACACTTATAACTATTACACTTATAACTTTACACAAAAACTAATTTAAAGATCACTTTTATAATTTTATCTTCACTATCGCAGGTTTAAAATAAAACTAATTCAAAACTACAAAAGGTAATTTTCTTATATACCTTCTGCAATACTTCTAGATAATTCGACATCACTTTCCAGAAACCTTGAGAAAACATTAGAATATTCGATTATTTTACGTTATGTTGATTTGATTCATAAAATCGTTTATGTTGACCCTATTTCTAAGAAGAGACAACAACAACAATATTCATTTCATTAATTTGTCTGTTGTGTTTTGTTGATTTTATTTTCCTGGAAGTGACCGTAATCGTCTAGATTTTTCTGAATCGTAACAATATATATATATATATATATGGGCTATTATTTTGAAAACGTACATCGAAAAAAAAACAACTATTTTTTAAAAATCTGAAATTTTGATATTTTGTTGGTATTGACGAAAGGAAAAAAGTCATTTCTGCTTTTATTTTTTGTGTACTCTGAATCGGAGTTATGCGCGGTTGAATTTTGAGGCTTTTTCACGTAGTTTTTGGTAATGGTGGCAATGTTTTGTGAATAGGTGCCACAAATTTCATCCGACTTACGTATATTTTTGCAAGTAAAAAGGAAAATAATTGAATAATTGAAATAAGTAAGTTTAAAATTAATAACTTTTCTCTTTTCCGCTAGGCGGCGCGTAAAACCTTGGTTTACTTCAAAGCTCATATCTCAAAAAGTAGGCTTTTTTTTTTTTGTTTTTCACAAATTTTAAAGTAAACATATGCAGCTATGAAATTGAGAAATAAAAAGTCAGCAATTCAATATGGATTTTTTCTTACGATTTTTTAAAGTTTGGTATATGAAAAATTCACATGTGTTTTTTTATTAAGTTAATAATCCTGTACTAAATGTGGATCTAATAAATTAAACATTTCATATTTTAACACCTGCAATAAATTTGAACCATTTTTTGTGTATTTCTGATTGAGAAACAGGTTTTTATTCAGAATAAGAATTGGAATCCCAATGATCGAAGATTTTGTTATAATTTCAACATCACCAACACTAACATTAGAAAAAAACATTAAAAAAATATTTTTCCTATAAACATTATAATTTAATCAATATTATAAATAAATACATTAAAAAATTAATTTATATATTTTTTTTTGCCTTTAAATTGAAATATTTATGATCATCAGAAAAAGAAAACATTTTGGCAATTATTTTATCGGGTGTAGTGTTATCCGGTAAAAAACAGTGGAATCCTTGAGTTCTTTGTTTTCTTTCAAGAACATTTCGTAGATGTCGGTGAGGGTCCATAACACCAACCGCTTTGATTTCTTAATTTTTGTCGATCCTTCTGTAATAGTAACAACATCTTTAAGGCCAGGCATTGTTCTACTAATTTCCTCTGATAAGAAGTATGTTTGAATTTGTTTTACTATATTTTGTGACAAACTGTGCACTTGTTTGCTTTGAGGCCAACTGTAAGGACCTACTGTTTCCAACAGATCCATGGCGAATTCTACCAGTCGTCTTGATGCATTAAATTCATCCTGGATACGTTGATTTGACCAAAATTTACGTGGTAGAGTTGTCAACAAAAACACTTGTTTTGATTTACAACTGGCATCTTTAAACTCTTTTTTAAGGTTCATAAGCCATGATGTATATTCACATTCCTCGTTTGGTGATAACACTTTAACTGAATCTACTTGAAATATTCTTTGACTTATTGCCGATGTGACACTTGCAATTTTTTTATAACTTCCTGTTGTAATATGTTTTTGTTTGATAGGAGATTCGGCTAACCTTCCAAGAACATGGTTAATATCTTCTAAAATGTCATTAAGTAGTTCAGGAACTGGTGGAGATATAGTATCAACCGAAACTGGTGATGGATCTAAAGATGCTGGAGGTATTTGAATATTTTCGTTCGTTGGAACATTTTCAACATCCTGATTTATAGAAATAATTTCACTATCGATAGCTTCCGAACATGAAAGCTGCTGTATAGAAAATATTAGTTGCATATGAATTTTTATTCATTTTAATAAAATAATTAAATTTACCTTATTTTTATAGATATAAGTGCGACATGTTTCACATATAAACTGGTCATCACGCAAAGTAAAATTTAGGGTCGCAGCTTTTTGAATAACAGCTGGTGTGACCAGTTTCACATTTTTTGATGTCCGCTGATGATTTTTGAGACCGTACAAGTTACAGCACAATTTGAAAGGCAATTCTATTATTATCTTTTCTAAACGTTATGTCTTCTAAATATTTTGGAATATAATTGATTATAAGGCAATCCAATCAATATATATATACCCTTGAAATAGTTTTGACATAGGTAGAATCAGGTAAAATTAGGTAGGTACAATTTAATATATTTTGATTGGATGCAAGTATAATTTGTTCAAAAACCGTTTGTGGGCGTCATTAGGAATTTTAAATGTAAAATTATGAGCCTCTAATGAGATTTTAATTAGTAAAAAGGGGCTGAATAGACATTTTTTAAAATGAATAAACATTTTACACACCCTTTTAATAATTTAAATTCCTTTATTTTACCACTTAACTTAAATTAATTTTTAATAAGTTTTTAACCATTTAACCGCACAGAAAATGGTTCAAATTTATTGCAGGTGTTAAAATATGAAATGTTTAATTTATTAGATCCACATTTAGTAGAGGATTATTAACTTAATAAAAAAACACATGTGAATTTTTCATATACCAAACTTTAAAAAATCGTAAGAAAAAATCCATATTGAATTGCTGACTTTTTATTTCTCAATTTCATAGCTGCATATGTTTACTTTAAAATTTGTGAAAAACAAAAAAAAAAAAGCCTACTTTTTGAGATATGAGCTTTGAAGTAAACCAAGGTTTTACGCGCCACCTAGCGGAAAAGAGAAAAGTTATTAATTTTAAACTTACTTATTTCAATTATTCAATTATTTTCCTTTTTACTTGCAAAAATATACGTAAGTCGGATGAAATTTGTGGCACCTATTCACAAAACATTGCCACCATTACCAAAAACTACGTGAAAAAGCCTCAAAATTCAACCGCGCATAACTCCGATTCAGAGTACACAAAAAAGAAAAGCAGAAATGACTTTTTTCCTTTCGTCAATGCCAACAATATATCAAAATTTCAGATTTTTTAAAATCAAAAATTTAAAAATCAACAAAAAAATGTACGTTTTCAAAATAATAGCCCATATATATATATATATATATATATATATATATATATATATATATATATATATATATATATATATATATATATATATATATATATAAATATATATATATATATATATATATATATATATATATATATATATATATATATATATATATATATATATATATATATATATATATATATATATATATATATATATATAATATATATAATATATATATATATATATATATATATATATATATATATATATATATATATATATATATATATATATATATATTTATATATATATATATATATATATATATATATATATATATATATATATATATATATATATATATATATATATATATATATATATATATATATATATATATATATATATATATATATATATATATATATATATATATATATATATATATATATATATATATATATATATATATATATATATATATATATATATATATATATATATATATATATATTTATATATATATATGGGCTATTATTTTGAAAACGTACATCGAAAAAAAAACAACTATTTTTTAAAAATCTGAAATTTTGATATATTGTTGGAATTGACGAAAGGAAAAAAGTCATTTCTGCTTTTATTTTTTGAGTACTCTGAATCGGAGTTATGCGCGGTTGAATTTTGAGGCTTTTTCACGTAGTTTTGGTAATGGTGGCAATGTTTTGTGAATAGGTGCCACAAATTTCATCCGACTTACGTATATTTTTGCAAGTAAAAAGAAAAATAATTGAATAATTGAAATAAGTAAGTTTAAAATTAATAACTTTTCTCTTTTCCGCTAGGCGTCGCGTAAAACCTTGGTTTACTTCAAAGCTTATATCTCAAAAAGTAGCTTTTTTTTTTTTGTTTTTCACAAATTTTAAAGTAAACATATGCAGCTATGAAATTGAGGAATAAAAAGTCAGCAATTCAATATGGATTTTTTCTTACGATTTTTTAAAGTTTGTTATATGAAAAATTCACATGTGTTTTTTTATTAAGTTAATAATCCTGTACTAAATGCTTGCATCCAATCAAAATATATTAAATTGTACCTACCTAATTTTACCTGATTCTACCTATGTCAATACTATTTAAAAGGTATATGATGTGATTGCCTTATAGCAAGTATATTCAAAAATATTTAGAAGACATAACCTTTAGAAAAGATAATACATAATAGAAATGCCTTTCAAAATGTGCTGTAACTTGTACGGTCGCAAAAATCATAAGCGGACATCAAAAAATGTGAAACTGGTCACACCAGCTGTTATTCAAAAAGCTGCGACCCTAAATTTTACTTTGCGTGATGACCAGTTTATATGTGAAACATGTGGCACTTATATCTATAAAAACAAGGTAAATTTAATTTTTTTATTAAAATGAATAAAAATTCATATGCAACTAAAATTTTCTACAGCAGCTTTCATGTTCGGAAACTATCGATAGTGAAGTTATTTCTATAAATCAGGATGTTGAAAATGTTCCAACGAACGAAAATATTCAAATACCTCCAGCATCTTTAGATCCATCACCAGTTTCGGTTGATACTATATCTCCACCAGTTCCTGAACTACTTAATGACATTTTAGAAGATATTAACCATGTTCTTGGAAGGTTAGCCGAATCTCCTATCAAACAAAAACATATTACAACAGGAAGTTATAAAAAAATTGCAAGTGTCACATCGGCAATAAGTCAAAGAATATTTCAAGTAGATTCAGTTAAAGTGTTATCACCAAACGAGGAATGTGAATATACATCATGGCTTATGAATCTTAAAAAGGAATTTAAAGATGCCAGCTCTAAATCAAAACAAGTGTTTTTGTTGACTACCACGTAAATTTTGGTCAAATCAACGTATCCAGGATACTCAATGATAACGCAGAATGAGATAGAAGCTGCACAATAAAGTTTAATAAAGTTCAAGCCACAATCCACCCAATTGTAATTTACTACAAATCACGTAATGATAAACTAGAGGTCTTATCTTTTGTCATTATATCTGATCATTTAATGCATAACACAGTTGCAGTTCATAAATACCAGGAAAGGTGTATTGAATTCATTGAAAAACAGCAAGAAATATATCCAAGTATCAAAAAAATTTTATATTTTACTGATGGTTCAGAAGCTCAATATAAAAATAAGAAGAATTTCATAAATCTCTGCAAACATATTGATGATTTTAAAATACCTGCAGAATGGCATTTCTTTGCAACTGCGCACGGAAAGGGTCCATCCGATGGGATTGGAGGAACACTTAAAAGAGAAGCCCGGAGAGCTTCGCTTAAAGGAGAAAAAATATCAACAGCAAGGGAATTATTTGAATGGGCGGAAATTTGGTCGAAAAAAAACCAACCACGTTATGAAGTTTTCATATGTGTCTTCTGGAGATATCGAATTACAGGAGCAATTTCTTTCGATGCGGTTTTCGGACATTAAAACCATAAGTGGAACTCAAGAATTCCACTGTTTTTAACCGGATAACACTACACCCGATAAAATAATTGCCAAAATGTTTTCTTTTTCTGATAATCATAAATATTTCAATTTAAAGGCAAAAAGAATTATATAAATTAATTTTTTAATGTATTAATTTATATAATATTGATTAAATTATAATGTTTATAGAAAAAATATTTTTTTAATTTTTTTTCTAATGATAGTGTTGGTGATGTTGAAATTATAACAAAATCTTCGATCATTGGGATCTCCTATTCTTATTCTGAATAAAAACCTGTTTCTCAATCAGAAATACACAGAAAATGGTTCAAATTTATTGCAGGTGTTAAAATATGAAATGTTTAATTTATTAGATCCACATTTAGTAGAGGATTATTAACTTAATAAAAAAACACATGTGAATTTTTCATATAACAAACTTTAAAAAATCGTAAGAAAAAATCCATATTGAATTGCTGACTTTTTATTTCTCAATTTCATAGCTGCATATGTTTACTTTAAAATTTGTGAAAAACAAAAAAAAAAAAGTTACTTTTTGAGATTTGAGCCTTGAAGTAAACCAAGGTTTTACGCGACGCCTAGCGGAAAAGAGAAAAGTTATTAATTTTAAACTTACTTATTTCAATTATTCAATTATTTTCCTTTTTGCTTGCAAAAATATACGTAAGTCGGATGAAATTTGCGGCACCTATTCACAAAACATTGCCACCATTACCAAAACTACGTGAAAAAGCCTCAAAATTCAACCGCGCATAACTCCGATTCGGAGTACTCAAAAAATAAAAGCAGAAATTACTTTTTCCTTTCGTCAATACCAACAATATATCAAAATTTCAGATTTTTTAAAAATCAAAAATTTAAAAATCAACAAAAAATGTACGTTTTCAAAATAATAGCCCATATATATATATATATATATATATATATATATATATATATATATATATATATATATATATATATATATATATATATATATATATATATATATATATATATATATATATATATATATATATATATATATATATATATATATATATATATATATATATATATATATATATATATATATATATATATATATATATATATATATATATATATATATATATATATATATATATATATATATATATATATATATATATATATATATATATATATATATATATATATATATATATATATATATATACATTATATATATATACATTTTTTTTTGTTTTTCCGTCTCCGCTTATCATTCATAGTCGTTCGTTTGGCACCAACATTTTTCCGAAATTCCGAAATGAAGCCATTGCAATAGGTAGATTTTATATGAAATCTACCTAAAATTATAACAAACTATCGACAATCAAATTAAATTGAGGTGTGCTTTTTAAAATATTTTCAGTTGTAATTTCCCAAGGGCGGTGATAATTCGAAACAATTTTTTGCTAAAAATTTCGAAAGCAAGTATATTGATAATAGCACGAGGCCGCGGCCGAGGGATTTTATCAATACCACTTGCTTGAGGAATTTTTCAAAAAATTATGAGAATTTATCAACGAACGAGGGGAATTCGTTATTCGTTTATATATATATATATATATATATATATATATATATATATATATATATATATATATATATATATATATATATATATATATATATATATATATATATATATATATATATATATATATATATATATATATATATATATATATATATATATATATATATATATATATATATATATATATATATATATATATATATATATATATATATATATATATATATATATATATATAGACATGAAATGACCTAACTTATGACCTAACCTATAACATGACCTAACTTATGAAGTTGTTATTTTCATCCCTCCCACCAGCTAATTATGTTCCTTTTGACTCGAAAATGAAGTGTATGCAGTTTTACTGAAATCGGAAAATAATTACCCACCGCGCAGTGGCGTCTAAAATAAGAATATTAGCAGAATAATAGGATTTTTTGTGTTTATCAGATATAATCATCTTAAAATATAATATATCTCATAATTTTTTATTAAAAGCTAATGACTTTACGATTCCAACGAGCCTAAGTATGTAGAAATCGATCAAAGCGTTTTTATCGGATTTCTTCTTCTTAAATCCAAAAAAAAAAAATGTCTGCGAAAATTCAGAAAAAATAAATTTTTATGTTAGATTTAGACTTTGTTTGAGTAACACAAATTTTTATTTTTGGATACATTGCTAGCAGAATTAACTGGACATGGTAAAGTAGATCGTTTGCCAACCATAGTAACATTTGGTAATATTGAGAAGTTATTAACGGTTCCAGAATGCAAAGAAGGGAGCGGCTTATCGATTGCGAATGCGATATATGAATGCCTTGAAGAATGGGATCTTACTGATAAAGTCGAAGCCATGTGTTACGACACGACATCAAGTAACGCTGGACCAGAAAAAGGTGGAAAAAAAGATTGGCCACAACTTGATTCGATTCCCATGTCGTCATCACATACAGGAGATTAAACTACGGGCTGTTTATGATCTCTAATTTGGAAAGACCACAGCAACCGATGTTTATCTGTTCAACAAATTTCAGAAGGCATGGGACGATGGAAAAATTGATCCAACAATGTTCAAAAATGGAATATCGGACAAAAAACTGGGAAACAAAATTCCAAAACACTCGTGAGAAGCTCTAGTAATTTTTTGTCATGAAGAGTTGGAAAAATCACACCCACGCAGCGAATATAAAGAATTTTTGGAAGTTACATTGATTTTCTTGGCGAAACCATTGAGAATTACAAATTCAAACGCCCAGGTCCGACAAATCGCGCCGTTTGCATTTTTTCGAGACGTTTGCATTTCTCTGATTATGTTCTATGTAAAAATTTGGTTCGAATGCATAGATGGAACAGCAGCCGCAAATCAGGATTTGGATTTCATCAAAATTGACCAAAGAGTTTCAGAAGAAATGTTGAGCAAAATTTGTTATCATCTTCACTATTTAACGGAAGCAAATATTGGCTAGGCTTTTTTCGACCCAGATATTTCGTTTGATGAAAAACGAAAAATGGTTCAAAACCTTGAGGTCCCAGCACGAGACATCCCCATCGCTCCCCATATTTATATATTTTCTCTAAATTGCTTGAAAAATTAATGAAGTCGAGAATTTTATCATTTTTAGTCAGAACAAAATTTCTAAGTAACTTACAATATGGGTACCGTGAGGGTCTAAGCTCTGAGTCTGCTCTGATTGACTTTTTGTCCCCGCTATATGATGGATTAAATATAGGTAAAAGGGTAGCTGCATTATTTATTGATATTACTAAAGCTTTTGATACTGTCGATTATATTTGAAAAATTAAGGTCTGCTGGTTTCAGAGGAATTGTGCTAGATTTGTTGTGGTCATATTTATCTAATCGTGTTGAATGTGTTAAAATTAATGGTACTTTTAGTCAATATAAAACTATATCTGCTGGTGTTCCTCAAGGTTCTGTTCTTGGGCCAATTTTATTTCTCATCTATATTAACTCCCTATGTAAATTTAATTTTAAAGGTTCTTTAATTGCTTTTGCTGATGATACTGCTCTGTTATATTGTTATGATTCGTGGGTGAATGTCAAACAATGTATTGAACATGATTTGATTAATTTAAGAAAATGGTTTAATATTCATTCCATGGTTCTAAGTTCTAAAACACGTTACATGACGTTTGATTTCTTTGATGAAAGTAACTCTCTTTCTAATGATTTTATATGTCATTCAATAAAATGTTCATCTATTCAATGTGATAGCAGCTGCATTGTTATCAAAAAAGTAAACTATTTCAAATATTTGGGGTTAATTCTGGATAATAAACTAAATTTTATCACTCATATTGAGAAAATACGTAATGAGTTATATGGAACTATACGGAAGTTGTACATTTTACGTGAAATATGTCCCCGTCATTTGCTGAAACAAATTTACTGTTCTCTCTTTAATTCTCGCTTAGAATATGCTATTACTTGCTGGGGTGGTGTCTATTTTAGTAATATTAAACCTTTATTGACTGCCCTAAAGTTTGCTCTGCGTGTCATACACTTCAAATCTCGAACTGATCCTTCGTTTCCACTTTTTAAAAAGTCTAATATTCTTCCGTTCCGCTATCTCTATGTTTATAAAGTTTTAAAGTTATTTTATTCTAGATGTGGGTATAAAAAAATCAAAACAATTATTAAATATGATTTACGCACCAATAATCGTTGCGTAGTGAATTTTACGAGAAAGGAGTATTGTAGACGCTTTTTTGTTTTTATGGCTCCCTATTTATACAATTGTCTACCTGTATCTATCAAATCTTTTCATCCTATAAATATTTTTTTGAAAAACTTAAAACTTTGGCTTTTCTCTGTTAATAATATTGAGCTTTACTTTTAATATTTTTTTTGTGTGATATTTTTCATGTATGTACTTACTATACATATTAGTTATTTAGCTTGTTTGTTACTTTTTAATTTTGTTTTTCTATGTTTTTTTTTTTACCATTTTTTATGGAGCTTTTACTACAAGTGTTCGTTTGTTACACTTCAAAATGCTCCTACTTATTTCATTTCAATTACAAATTTAATTATTATCTGGCATTTGTTTATTTAACTATTGTATGGTTATAAAAATTTTTTGTAAATACTGTATACGATTTTTATTTGTTTTTGATTGAAATAAAGATTATTATTATTATTATTATTATATATATATTTATAAATATATATATATATATATATATATATATATATATATATATATATATATATATATATATATATATATATATATATATATATATATATATATATATATATATATATATATATATATATATATATATATATATATATATATATATATATATATATATATATATATATATATATATATATATATATATATATATATATATATATATATATATATATATATATATATAGGGCGGCAACTTTGAACTTTTGGCATCCGATCCGGGGAGCGCATTGATAAAAAGTTGCAGAGGTCTTTAAAACTACTATATTCCAAATTTGAGCTCAATCGGTTAATTCTCTCCACTGCCCCAAATTCGATTTATAAAGAAACCTCACTTTGAAAGTAAGCATTTTTTCAAACCGCTGGCGACTCCACAAATGTTTTTCAATTTTCAAATTTTTTTTTTGTTTCATCACAAATTAATAGTTTTTAAAATAAAAATTTTTTTTGAAGCTATACTTCTTTGCGCTCGTTGTAAATATTTTGATGGGGTATTAATCGAGAAACCGCGTCACGCTTGTTTAAGTTAGATTTAAACCTTTATGCTGTATGGTAATAAAGACGAAATTAGTAAATCAACCTTATGCTGTATGGTAATAAAGACGAAATTACTAAATCAATCATATTTTATAATAATAAAACATTATTCGCTTAGTTATCTTTGATCAATTTTTTTTTTCACTTTTCGGAATTATCATTAAAAGGAATAGTTAATGTATAATATGACAAACAAATATGTACATTTATATGAAAATTATGTTAAATTATTTTTTAACAAATACATATTTCTAATTTACAACAAATATGTTCTTATGGTTTGCAATTATATAAAATATGTACATACTTCTAGACATTAGCACCGATACGATACATATAAGCATTGCTTATATATGATTAAACAAACCTGCTTGCATTAGCAGAACTGCCCTCACATGTTCCAAAAATTGGAAATTGACGTTTCTTTTCCTCTTCTTAGAAACATTGATTAACCAAGAATTTGCATTGGAACCTTAATACCGAAGAAAAAGATTATGAACAATATCAAAGCTACAGGTTTAAAGTGTTTTACTTATTGAGTGAAATATGCTTCTCCATTACTTTCAAAACTATTATTGTTATTGCAAGGGATCTATAAAATATATGCAAATATGTTAACAAATGGTGTGATTTGACTGTTTTAATCATAATATATAAGTCTGAATTTACAAATGAAATTAGTCTTATTATTATTTTTTCCAGTTTTTGTTTTAAGTTGTGGGAAGGAATGTCGAAATAAGACGATGACCATAAAGCGATAAAACCCATTAAACGAAAATATTCACTAAAAATGGTGGTATTTTTTAACCGGCCGGCGTATGCATCAATGTAGTAGAGTATTGCAGACAATCGATAAAATATATTTGCAAATTGCAATACGACCCTCTTCAGAACAGCAAAATTTCTGGATTGATAAATGATTATAAGTCTACATGAAATAGGACGCTAAACCAATAGCAATTAGCCAGTGTACCTATTTTTTATAACGAGTACGGTGGTTTCGGAGTAAGTAATTGACAATTGTGACATCCAATAAACAAATATATTTACGCTCACCTAATTGTTCGTGACACATTGAATTATTTGAATTAAATCTTTGGAATAAAATTTTAACTTTTTTCTAACCTTAATCTTTTGCCATCTACATTTATAAAAATTATTTAATTATTATTTGTCTGTCAAATGTGTTTTAATTTTAACATACATTTAATATGTAAATTTATCTATAGCTTTAGAGACATTTACTTAATGGCTTTTGCTGACTGTAAAATGATACTATTACATTTTTTTCAAATTTTTATATACATATTACTTATAAAATAAGTTAAATTAAATGACATTAAAAAAAACTATAGGAGAATTTACTCAAAAAAAAGAGTTTTCAACCACTTTATCTGGGAAGCACGGGCAACGCCGTGTGGGTACCTTCTAGTAATTAATAATTATTAGTTTTTTGAATAATATTTTTTTTTCTTTTTGGATATTTTTTTTTTATTTTTTTGACTAAGAAAACTAAGAAAAATCGACGATTATACGTTCTTATACTTTTTGAATAATAATTTTTTTTTTGAATAATATTTTTTTTTTATTTATTTTTTGAATAATATGTTTTTTTTTTACTTTTTTTTGAACGATATTTTTTTTTTTGTATTATATTTTTTTTTTGAATAATATTTTTTTTTTTGAATAATATTTTTTTTTTATTTTTTTTTTTTTTTGAATAATATTTTGGTTTTTTTTTAGTTATTTTTTTTTAATGTATCCTATCTGTCTGTCTGTGTGCGTGTGTGCGAGCGAATGGCCAAGGAAGTATAACTTCCACCGTCTGGTCCGACGCAGACCCTACTTTGTTTTGTTAAATTAGATAAATTACATAACAAAAGCGTTGTTCAAAGTTGAAAATTTTTGAAATTTGAGTTTTTTTGCCATTTTTTTTTAAATATGGAAGTACAAAATTCAATTTAGACTAAAAAGGTATACTACAAAGTTTTAGTACACATTTTGCTGCGTTCATAAATATATTATTTTTTTTTAAAGCTGTATTTGTTTAAAAGTTATGATTGTTTTAATAATAAGTAATTTTATATATATGAGCAATTTCACACAAGTTCAGCAAATTTTTGGGAAATTTTGACTTGACCCCTTTCAATTTTGATTAGTTTTTGTTTATAGATAGTCTTTCATAAATATAAAATAAAAGTTCTCTTAGAATTTTTTTTTTCGACCAGGGGTCTTCACAGGGTGCCCCTCAATTTTTTGTTATTTTGTGATGTGAGTGCATTTTGACGAGCAATTGTAGAAAAACTACTCAATCGATTTTCATAAATGATATGTCGTAGAATGGGTATTAGAACAAAGTTTTTAAAAATGTACACTGTTAATTTTTTGAAATAATTTTTAACGGTGTAACATAAGAAAAAAACGGTGTAACATAAAAAAAGATGGCACAGCCTCTTTTTTTTTAACTTAATTGAAGCTTATTTTATATCTAGCAACTTTGAACTTTTGGCATCCGATCCGAGGAGCGCATTGATAAAAAGTTGCAAGGGTCTTTAAAACTACTATATTCCAAATTTGATTTTTTTCTAAAACAATTGGGTAAAAAATAAATAAAAACCTTTCTTTTGACACATTTGACAACATTTTTTGACAAACTTATAATGCCATAATTCTCAATAATAATAATAAAATTTCATTTCAAACAAACAATTTTATTTTTTTTTCCAAAAAATTGGGTAGAAAAATAAATAAAAATCTTTCTTTTGACACACTTGACAACATTTTTTTGACAAACTTATAATGCAATAATCTAGTTTTTGATCTCGCATATCAATCCCGACCATCAATATTTCTCCAAATTCAATGTTCCTACTCGTAATCACTTAAAATGAACGTTTTTTAAGCAAAAAATATGCGCATTTCCTCATTTTGACACACTTGACGATTTTTTGACACACTTCCGTTACAGTTATCGAACACATCGTCCTTTCGGCTTTTTCCATTGAGTAAACCTATTTTTAGAAAAAAAAAAATTTCAAATCCGTCCAGCCGTTTTCTAGATTTCGTCGGTTGTGACGGCCGGCCGGACGGACGGACAGCCGGCCTACAGACAGACATACATTTTTTTTTTGTTTTTTTAGAATCAGTAGGTCCTAAAACGTCGAGAAATGCCAAAAAAAGTGGTGGTAAGAATTTCACTTTGAGCTCATGAATGTAATACTCAGGTCTTCCAGACCGAAGTAATATATAAAATCACTTATTATTAAAACAATCATAACTTTTAAACAAATACAGCTTTAAAAAAAAATAATATATTTATGAACGCAGCAAAATGTGTACTAAAACTTTGTAGTATATCTTTTTAGTCTAAAATGAATTTTGCACTTCCATATTTTAAAAAAAATGGCAAAAAAAACTCAAATTTCAAAAATTTTCAACTTTGAACAACCCTTTTGTTATGTAATTTATCTAATTTAACACAAAAAAAATTTTTATTTTAAAAACTATTAATTTGTGATGTAAAAAAAAAAAAATTTGAAAATCGAAAAACATTTGTGGAGTCGCCAGCAGTTTGAAAAAACGCTTACTTTCAAAGTGAGGTTTCTTTATAAATCGAATTTGGGGCAGTGGAGAGAATTAACCGATTGAGCTCAAATTTGGAATATAGTAATTTTAAAGACCTCTACAATTTTTTATAAATGCGCCAAAATTTATTTTTGACATGAATATTTTTCCATACAAAAAGTGGGCGCCCTAATATATATATATATATATATATATATATATATATATATATATATATATATATATATATATATATATATATATATATATATATATATATATATATATATATATATATATATATATATATATATATATATATATATATATATATATATATATATATATATATATATATATATATATATATATATATATATATATATATATATATATATATATATATAATTAATATGCGGTTATGCACACTGAGAATCCGCACGCAAAAATTCAATGTAACGATCGTCAATGTTCATGCACCTACTGAAGATAAAGCAGATGATATTAAAGACCTGTTCTTCCTAGAACTCGAAGAAGTCATCAATAAAATCCCGCGGCACGATATAAAAATCGTGGTAGGTGACTTTAATGCTCAAATCGGTAGGATTGCAGAACTTAAAACACATATCGGCCCTAACAGCTTGCATCATACCAGCAACAATAACGGTTTTCGCGCAATCGAGCTGGCTATGATGTATGATCTAGTAATTTCCAGCACTTTCTTCCCTCACAAGAGAATTCACAAGGCAACGTGGAAATCAAATGACGGAAGAACGGAAAATCAAATCGATCACGTCATGATTTCTAAGAGACACTCCACAAGTGTAACTGACGTTCGATCATACAGAGGTGCTGATATGGACACTGATCATATGCTTGTCATCTTTAAGTACAAGTGCAAATTATCATCTACATTTAATAGACAAGCAAAAAAGACCGTGCGCTGGAACGTCGATGCATTTAAACATCCGGAAACGCTGAACAGATATCAGGAAATAATAACACAAAACATAGAAGAGCATGACATCTCTTCTGAGATGCCTTTAACATACAAGAAGAATGGCAAACGCTTCAATCAACCATTATAGCCGCAGCACAAACTACAATCGGAAAGCGGCCACCGAAATCACACAACGAATGGTTCGACGACGAGTGCAGCCAATCCGTTGAACATAAACAAAAACTGCGAGAAAAATGGTTAACAAGGAACACCCGAAGCTCCCAAGCTGATTATCTATACGCCAGGAAAGCCTCAGCAAAACTTCTACGTAAAAAGAAACGCGAACACATGAAGAGCTGCATTGAAGACATCAACCAACATGCGGCCAACGGAAATTCAAAAGAGTGCTATGCCAATGCACGGAATCTGACAAAAGATTTCCACCCAAGATCTACAACCATCAAAAATGAAAATAATGAACTTACAACAAGTGAACGTGATGTGCTGGCAGTGTGGCGATCCCACTTTCAAGACCTATTGAATAGGACGAATGAAGTTCATCCTATTCGAGCAATTGCTCCATCAACTGAGGAGATTTTTGTCCCTTACCCAGCAATAGAGGAAGTGGAAGCTGCAATTAAAAAACTGAAAAATGGCAAATCACCAGGTTTCGATGGAATTCCCGCAGAACTTCTGAAAAATGGAGGAGCAGCTCTGGTCTCACGTATATACGATCTGATTCTTGCAATCTGCGACCAAGAAGAGCTACCTGCTGAATGGAAAACAGCTCTCATTGTTCCGCTACATAAGAAAGGTGACCGTCTAAAGTGTGCGAATTATCGTGGCATCGCACTGTTGAACACAGCATATAAAATACTAGCTAATGTCGTACTTGCTCGACTCATCCCGCTCGCCGAATCTATCATCGGTGACTATCAGTGTGGTTTTCGTCCCAACCGCTCAACCACAGATCAATGTTTTACATTAAGGATGATTTTGGAAAAATGTTGGGAGTACAACATCAGCATTCACCAGCTCTACGTTGATTTCAGGCAAGCATATGATAGTATCATCCGCGACAACCTCTGGTCCGCACTCATATGCCTTGGTATCCCAGAGAAACTTGTTTCTCTGTGCAAACTCACAACATCGGGATCAAATTGTAGAATAGTAATCGAAGGGTCAGTTTCTGATCCTTTCGATATAACATCAGGTGTTCGACAAGGTGATGCACTCGCGCCTGTACTGTTTAATTTGGCGCTGGAGTACGCGATGAAAAAAAGCCGAATTGAGACGCAAAACTGCATATATAATAAATCTAGTCAAATTCTTGGCTACGCAGATTATATTGTGCTTCTCGGACGTAGAACGAGCGATATTAAAGTCTCTCTCAGCTTGAAAGAAATGCTAAACGACTTGGATTATGCATCAACACCGGCAAAACTAAAGTGTTAACAACATCTAAGAACATACCTCCCAGAAATCTGGATACTGGCGACTACGACGTGGAACGCGTGGAAAACTTCAAATACCTTGGGTCTGTAATAACATCGTCAAATGACATGCAGGCAGATATCAAAGCCCGTGTCTCTGCCGCATACAGAGTTTTCTACGCATACTCAAAACTTCTGCGATCAAAACATCTTTCGCGGTCGTGTAAACTCACACTTTACAAAGCATTAATTCGACCTGTGCTTACATTTGGAAGTGAAAGCTGGACACTGACTTCCTCCGATTGTAGAATTTTATCAACATTCGAGAGGAAGGTCATACGAACAATTTATGGTCCATGTAAAGTTGCTGAAAATCAGTATAGAATCCGAATGAATCACGAAATCAGACAGCTTCTTGGAGGCTGCGATGTAATCGGATTCATTAAATCTAACCGGATCAGATGGTTTGGTCATGTAGAAAGGGCTCCATTAGATAGAATGATAAAAAAAGCGTCCCAACAACAACCAGCTGGTGTTCGTCGAAGAGGAAGACCTAGACAACGCTGGCGTGATGACATCATCCAAGACCTTAGTGATATAAGATGTCGAAACTGGAGTCAACTGGTCATGGAGCGAGATGATTGGAAGCTTATTGCACAGACGGCAACATTTTTTGTTAATTTTAGTTAACCTGATGAAGAAGGCAAACAACCTTCGAAACGTCGTTTTATATTAGAGAAAAATAAAAATAAAAATAATTTTGGTCTATAAACTGTTTCTTTTAAATTTGTGATTGATGATCCAAATTTGGGAAAAAATTATCTGTAACTATATACAAATAGAGGACCAAGAGAGAAACTTTGATATTTGTCCATTGTGATAGTTATCAACTTTGCTCTCAAAAATAAAGTGAAAACTAAGTTATTATTGTACAAAAAATACAGTTTGAATTTAATAAATAATTGAAATGGAAATGGGTTACTATCAACAGATTGGACTGAAACATGGGATTCACGTTAAAATTCTTTTTAAAAAATATAATAACAACATCAATGCATTTAGAAAAACTAAAGCTAGAAAAATATTTTTAATAAAATGCAGGAAGCACAAAATGATTCCTAATCATATCTATAATAACACAAAACATATTACCAGACTCAACACAAAAATAAAAAAAGAACCAACAATATGGGAAAGAAATTTCCTATACAAAACCAATAAGAAAATATTAAATTTTGAAATAGCTACAACAATAATCCACCTGAAATATATAGAAAATTCCATTTTCACCACTAAACAGGAAATTTATAAGGATGTTTCACAACAAACAGCTAATGCTTTTTTCCATGAAATTAATAGAAATAGTAAAACCAACAACATTAATAATAAAGTTAACCAAATTGACAAAAAGTTTAATAAATTAATAGATCAATACGAACCTAAAATACACTATAACCCGGAATGGTTTATAAATTTAACCACAACAGAATTTCCCAAAGAAGCAGAATTACTTTTAGCACTAGGACCAAAATTTGCAATAGCCCATAACAGGAAAGATTTCCCTTTATTTGACACTATTGCGGACATAGAGAATATAATCACAGCAATTGATAATGAGGAAATGCACAATATTATAAGAGGAAAAACAACCACTATGATATCCAATTTTAAAAAAACTTGTGACTCGTTCACAGCTCATGAGGACAAGATATTACAAACTTATTACAATACAACAAAATTTTTTCTCAAAAAAAACAAAAACATAAAAATTTTACAGGCTGACAAAGGCAATATTACAATAGCCATGGATCAAATAGATATAGATACCAAGATTGAAAACATAGTTAGTGATCAGAACAAATATAGAAGATTAACCAAGGACCCGACATTGATTCTGCAAACCACAAACAACAAAATTATCAAAGATCTAAGACAGCAAAATTATATCGATGAAAACACCAAAAAACAATTATTCATTTACACAGCCCAGGCTCCCAGATGTTATCCAACACCTAAGATACACAAAGAAGGAAATCCGATCAGACTAATAATATCAGGCACCAACAGTCCTTCATATAATATGTCCAAATACATAAATAACATTTTGAAAAAAATAAACAATCAAAATCCATATAACATTAAAAATTCATTTGATTTGAAAACTAAAATAGAGGGGTTAAAATTAGATGAAAGTGATCACTTAGTATCATTTGATGTCATAGCCATGTTTCCTAGTATTCCAGTGTATTTGGTATATAAATCAATAAAAAAAAGATGGTCACAGATATCGAATCACACCACAATACCAATCAACATTTTCATAAAAATGATAATAAAATGATAAGGTTTTGTATAGAAGAAACCAATTATTTCCAATGGAACCAAAAATGGTATAAGCAAAAAGATGGTTTAACAATTGGTGGGTGTGTCTCATCAATTTTGGTAGATCTAGTAATGACGGATTTGATGAGTGAGGCTATAGAAGAATGTGGATATGACCCAAAATTAGTAGTTAAATATGTTGATGACATACTTCTAATATTACCAATAGATGAAGTGGAAAACACCTTACATATCTTCAATAGCATCAATCAAAAAATCCAATTTACTTGTGAGTATGAACACGATGGAAAAATACCATATTTGGACATGGAAATAATTAAGGATTCAAACCACATAGTCACCAAATATTATAGAAAACCCACTAACAAAGATAGAATACTGCATTATAAATCGAAACATACAAAAATTCAAAAAACCAGCACGGCATATGGGTTAATTTCAAGAATAATGACTCTTTCATCTGATAGATACTACCATGACAACATAGTTACTATTCATAACATACTCAACAAGAACGGTTACCCAACCAATCTTTATTAGATAAAAAAGTTTAACAACAACAAATTAAATAGAAATACTATTACACAACCTCACCCGTCTACTAATGAACAACAAAAAATAACGAAATATAAAGGACTAACTTATGTAAATGGTCTGAGTGAAAATATAAGGAAGTTGGTTACTTCAATACAACCAAATTTACAGATTGGACACAAAACGGAAAAGAATATAAAAAAACTCTGCAAATCAAATAAAGACCCAATTGATATAGGAGAAAAAAACAATTTAATATATAAAATGACATGCAATGATTGTCAGGTTGAATACATCGGTATGACGACACAAAAATTGAAAAATAGAATGGCTTTACACAAATCAGACAACAACAATAAACATGTAAAAACGGATGGTACGGCTGCCCTCCAACACTCTATCCAAACTGGACATCAGTTTGGATATAATTCTCCTAAAATATTAGCAATAAAAAACAAATACAAAAAAAGGTGCACAAAAGAAATGCTTTTTATACACAAATATAAAAAAACAGCAATAAATTTCAAAACTGATACAGAAAATTTATTGAAAACTTACTCACATATTTTACCCAATAAAAATCAATAACTGGTTCAAGTGTTCTTAAAATGTAAATTCATGTTAATTTTAATTTAATGTTAATCAGGAAAAAAAAAAAATTGTTAGTATTAATAAGTTATTTGAATGTTTAGGTTCATGATGTGATTTTTGTTTTGAGTTTCTATAAGTTATTTTAAATTATGTTACTGAAGGTATGTCTAATTTTTATGATTTTGACAAATAGTTCATTTACAAAAAAATTGTTAACCAATAATTTATGAGGAAAACACTTTTTACTTATACATCAACGTAAGTCATAGTAAATGAACAATACTTTTTGTTAATTTTAGTTAACCTGATGAAGAAGGCAGTGGCGTAGCTAGCATGGGTGGCACCCGGGGCGGATATTGTGGTGTCACCCCAAAAATAAAAACTGTCAATAATAATAAAAAGCCGATAAACGTAATTTATAATTTTTTTTAATTAATACAAATGAGCATTATTATTATAAGCCCGCAAGTAATTTTTAACTAATTTTAATTTGCTGAAACTCCTCTCACACGAAGCCACTAATACTCAAATAGTCATAAATAACTTTAGTGCGACCGTAAAATTCGGAAGAAATTCTAAAAAATCCCATTCTACGATGAATTTCAAAAAGTCTAGGTACACCCAGTTAGAAACTGTAACATTGGCCGCTTTTAAATGCCTCCTCACCCTTTGTATCTCTATGAGGAGTTCTGTTGCCAATACCGCATCATAAAAACCAGTAAATTTTGATACCGATAATTTTAACTCTTCACTGTTCGTCAAAAGCTAAGTGTTTGTCTGCACAACCTCGAACAATGAAGCTAAATCTTGAACTGACTTCAGTCTAGTTCGGAGTTCAACACTGAATCGGTCAAGACATTCCAACATGTCCTTTTTAAGTTGAGCTCTCAGTGTCAGTCCAACATCAGGTGCAAACTCACCACCCGTTCGTTTTTTGCGTTTTTATGACGAATTCGGCTTTCCATTGGAATGTCATAGTCCTCCGATTTTTTCGCAGCAAGATCTATTGCCTCTTCTACAATGAGACTTCATTATGAATTGACTCTATTTTTGTAGCTAATTGATCAATATTCAAGCCCGTGCTTTGCAATCCAATCTGAGCACAGATATTATTTCTCTTAGAATATCATTCCAAAACAAAAGATAGCAAAGAAACGAAAAATCACATGCTGCATTGATAAGGTTCTGTGCAGCGCCTCTAGTGTCTACATTTTCTTGTTGATCACTTAACTTCTCAATATCAGCCACAATCCCATCAAAGTTTTCGGCCAATACTTTTACTGCAGCATAATGAGCACTCCAATGCGCTGTTAAGAGTATTTTAACAGTTGCTTTGTTGTGTTTAGCAAGTACTTCCCAGCGGCTAGTCGAAGCAGAAAAACATGTAAAAATGGTTTCCACTGACGAGTGTTGGCCGTATAAATTAATTGAATGATCTTTGCAGCCCACAAAAATTGCCATGTATACTACTCATAACAGCTGCATTATCATAACCTTTGGGAGCGACAATTCATAACATCTATTCCATCATTTTCAAGATTTTACACTGAAAAAAACATGTCCTATTTCCAATAGAAATGCAGTTGTCTCAACCTCACTGTGCGGGCAGATATGGCGAATCGAAATACGAGATTGATTCAACAACCGTACAATGATAAGCCGATGCAGTTGAGACAATCACATGAAATATTTATGTGAAAATAAAATATTCAATTAATCTCAAATACTTAAATTTTAAAATGAAAAATTCATGATATAAGGCCAAAGAAATATGTTTTCATGGAAATAGTTATTAACTTTATTCAACTACTGTTATATTGGATAGCACTTTATATTTTAATTACACCTCATTCTGTTATCAGGAAAATGTTACTGAGTACTGAGTAGTTGTCCCAATCACGGTGAAATTGTTTGTAAATATCTTTTCTTTGCATGAATAATAAACTGCCATCTTCGAGATGAGGTTATCATTACTTCAATTTTTTTTTCAGTGTAAGAATTTCATCGCTTAAATCAGCGGCTTTTTTCCACGTAAAGGAAAAAATCCAAGGAATACTTCCTTGATTTCCACTTTACTACCATCAATTTTCACATAACGAATCACTTCTGACATTTGATCAATATGTGAAATGTCAGGTGTGCTATCAAACATAATTCCAAAATATGTAACCGATTTAATTTCGTTGACAAGCTTAAACTTTACGTGGATCGCTAAAACATTTATGAACTCATTTTGTATATCTGGTGACAAATATGATACTTTTGGTGATTTACCATGCTCTAAATTCAAAATGTGTTCTTTTAACACTACATCATACTTTGACAATAGTTTGGTTAGTTCTAAGAAATTGCCTTTATTTGAAGAACTTTGTCCTTCATCATGTCCACGAAATGCTGGGTTTTGTTTAGATAAAAACAAAGTTATATCCAATAATCTTGATAAAAGATGTTTCCACTTCTGTTTTTTATTATATATTAATTGCAAGGCTGCGTCTCGTATCGTTTTATGTATTTTTAACCTCATTTCCAAAGTTTTTCACTTTTCAAAATTCTCCAGATGTTCATTTGAAGTTTCATGCTCGGTCACTTTGGGATTTAGTTTCCACCGCTTCTTATATCCAGTAGTAAATGTTGATTTTGTATTATTATTATTGGTGACAGCAAATACACGACAACAGAGCAATACAGGACGCAAGTTATTATTTACAGGAGAATAAACAATCCATGGCCGTAGAATTTTTTCACCATTATTCATCATTTTATAAAACCATTCTTTAGAAAGATGGCAAACATCACCTTTTATGTCTAACCCGTGTCTAGATACAGTAACAAACGACCCTTCTCTATTTTGAAAATGTTCACTTTCTTTTTTTATGATTTCAATGCGAACATTATCAGAGACGAGTATATTCCAATGTGATACATCTCTTAAGTCCTGAAGTGATTCACCCATGCAAATACTGTCTTCGATAGTAGAAGCATTAGCGGCATTATCACAGTCATTTTCATTATTCCTTTCTAATTCGTCATCATAGGTTATCATTATTAATTCTGTATTGTTGCTGTTACTTTCCGAAGATGAGCCAATATTCTCTGAAACATTCGTTGCATCAACGTGATAATCAGTTTCTTTTGATGAACCTTGGATATCATCGGGTTTTGTAACATATTTATAGATTTGGTCTTTCTCTGCTGGAACCAACTTTTTCTTTAAAAAGTATGAACTCCTCGTGGCATATTTATTTTTTGGGATATTTGCTAAACGAAATCTAAAAAAATATTTTTAATTATAGTATAGGTATCAGCAAAGCATTAATTCTAAATATATTTGTAGGATACATAATAGGTTCATAGTTCATAATAAGTACACTGTGTTAACGACTAAATACACCGCCAAGAAAATTAATTTATTTAAATTTCCTTGTAACAACTTATATTAAATAATATTTGATAAAATGGAATATAGAAATCATAGCCTAATATTATAAGGAACTATTTAAAAAAATATAAGTATGAAATCCTAAAAGATATTTTATATAAAGAATTGAAACCAAAATTAAATATCCAATTAGAATCATGCTCAATAATTTACAAAATTGAATGTGATTTTTGTGAAAAATTTTACATCGGGAAAACCGGAAAATGTTTTACAGACTGATTTAAGGAATACCTGCCTAAGAAGAAAAATAAACAAAATTTAAAGTTTATTTTTGCAAATCATTTACATAGTTAATAACAATAGCTACACCACTTTTTAAAAAAAATTGAAGGCTTTACATTTATGTAGCCAAGGATCTTTAAAAGAATCACTTGATGAGTTTGAAATTTCCAAGGGATTTAAAACCCAACAAAATGTAATTTTAAATGAAAAACTTTCATTTAATTCAAATATATAAATATATAAAACGTAGCCAAGGATCTTTAAAAGAATCACTTGATGAGTTTGAAATTTCCAAGGAATTTAAAACCCAACAAAATGTAATTTTAAATGAAAAACTTTCATTTAATTCAAATATATAAATATATAAAACTGAAAACAAACAGTATGAGTATGTATCAACCTACAAAAATTTGCAAAACTGCAGTAATTGCATAACTGCCATTTTATTCTACAGTAATTATTTTTGTGTCCATTGAAAAACGATCTATTTCAATTTATTCTTTGAGTTTCAAGATAAAGGAAAAAAAATTATTTTGAGATCATTTACAAACACGGTAATTTGATTGTTTGTTAGTTTCCTTAGGTGTTTGCAATTAATTTGTTTGAAATGTAAAACATATATTAGGTAGTAAGGTTAAGCGGATATTTTAGAAATAATTTTGGAATAGAGACATTGTAACTCAAGTGTGCCACCCTATCGACAAAGGGTGCCACATTATCGACGTAAACCACTTTTCCTATACATTATTCAGCATATGTGTTTTCAGACCTGGTCATTAAATAATCATGCTTGCATACTAAATAATATATCGTAAAAAACGGTCAATATGGTATCTATAGGAATATTCAAAGCTATTGAGTAATTGTGGTGATGGGATTCAATGCTCAACATGTTGATTCGATTAATATTGTTAAAATTTTATTTCACGTAATAACTCAAAAATTTTAAAAAGTAGAATAGATTCTTTTTGAACCAATAACACATTTATAGGACACATTTATAAGTTATCACAATTTATAAATTAAAATTATATAGATAACCTGGTTAAAATGGTTTCTAAGTGATTTATCGTTGAAAACATGTGATGGTTTGTTTAAGTTTTTTACGTTCGGGTGTCACCCCAAAAGGGTTTCGAAGTGATTTATCGTTGAAAACATTGTGATGGTTTGTTTAAGTTTTTTACGTTCGGGTGTCACCCCAAAACGGTTTCGAAGTGATTTATCGTTGAAAACATTGTGATGGTTTGTTTAAGTTGTTTACGTTCGGGTGTCACCCCAAAACGGTTTCGAAGTGATTTATCGTTGAAAACATTGTGATGGTTTGTTTAAGTTTTTTACGTTCGGGTGTCACCCCAAAACGGTTTCGAAGTGATTTATCATTGAAAACATTGTGATGGTTTGTTTAAGTTGTTTACGTTCGGGTGTCACCCCACAACGGTTTCGAAGTGATTTATCATTGAAAACATTGTGATGGTTTGTTTAAGTTGTTTACGTTCGGGTGTCACCCCAAAACGGTTTCGAAGTGATTTATCGTTAAAAACATTGTGATGGTTTGTTTAAGTTTTTTACGTTCGGGTGTCACCCCAAAACGGTTTCGAAGTGATTTATCGTTGAAAACATTGTGATGGTTTGTTTAAGTTGTTTACGTTCGGGTGTCACCCCAAAACGGTTTGAAGTGATTTATTATTGAAAACATTGTGATGGTTTGTTTAAGTTTTTTACGTTCGGGTGTCACCCCAAAACGGTTTCGAAGTGATTTATCATTGAAAACATTGTGATGGTTTGTTTAAGTTGTTTACGTTCGGGTGTCACCCCAAAACGGTTTCGAAGTGAAGTGATTTATCGTTGAAAACATTGTGATGGTTTGTTTATGTTTTTTACGTTCGGGTGTCACCCCAAAACGGTTTCAAAGTGATTTATCATTGAAAACATTGTGATGGTTTGTTTAAGTTGTTTTCGTTCGGGTGTCACCCCAAAACGGTTTCGAAGTGATTTATCGTTGAAAACATTGTGATGGTTTGTTTAAGTTTTTTACGTTCGGGTGTCACCCCAAAACGGGTGACACCCGGGGCGGACCACCCCCCCCCCTAGCTACGCCTCTGAAGAAGGCAAACAACCTTCGAAACGTCGTTTTATATTAGAGAAAAATAAAAATAAAAATAATTTTGGTCTATAAACTGTTTCTTTTAAATTTGTGATTGAGGATCCAAATTTGGGAAAAAATTATCTGTAACTATATATATATATATATATATATATATATATATATATATATATATATATATATATATATATATATATATATATATAATATATATATATATATATATATATATATATATATATATATATATATATATATATATATATATATATATATATATATATATATATATATATATATATATATATATATATATATATATATATATATGTATATATATATATATATATATATATATATATATATATATATATATATATATATATATATATATATATACCTATCCCTCGCTTATATATATATATATATATATATATATATATATATATATATATATATATATACCTATCCCGACTTTACACGGTTTTTGAAATCAAAATTTCCAAAAAAAAAAAGTTAAAAAAAAAGACAAATTTTGGTATTACACGCACTTATATCTACTTTATTTTAATTAAACCTTCTGGTATACCATATACATACAGGTTGTAATTAAAACAATAAACTTGTAACAAAAAACGCATTTGAGTGTTCAAAGCAAAATTTTGAAAATACATGTTGATGTAAATCAGCAAAGGTATGTAAGAGATTCTCTGTGTAAATCAGTTGATACTTGATTTTAAGCAATATATCGTTATTAGCTATATACAAAATGCGTAGGTGTATCAATGGTCATAGTTAATTTGTAAGTAAATAATTATATCTGTTGACATACGAGTTAACGTGAGATATTACACAACACTGGCAATAGCAGTGAGATCTTGTTCTATCCTTTTAATGAAATATTGGGATCTGTCATATTTTATTAAATGATTGGATTTATTGTTTAGTTATCAATTCAAAAAAATTTAAAGAACACAAACAATTAAAATTAGCGTCCATCAACATCGTTGAACGCATGTTATTGCGGTGACCGTGATGTTAAAAGTTCTTATTTGTTGTTTTGACACATATTGTAATTCCTGTTGTTTTGACACATATTGTAATCACATGTTATTTAAAAAAAAAAATAAAAACAATGGAAAATAAATTAATGATATGGCTTGAAGACCAATATCAAAGACGTATTCCAATTGGTACCAATATCATAACTAGTAAGACTTTAAAATTTTTGGAATGTGAAACAGTTGCCCTCTACTTAAATAGATCTACTCCATCTACTCAAATAAAATGCCTTTTAAGTTTTATTGCAAGTCATGGTTGGTTCGAAATATTTAAACACGGGCATTTTTTGCAAAAATTTAAAATTGAAAAGCGCATCTACTGATTAAGATACAGCACAACAGTATGTACCCACTAAAATTGACTGAAATTAATGCCGGTACATCTTACTGTCTTGCAGCCAAATTCTGTAACTGTGAAGCGGTGAAGCGTTAAAAATTCCATCGTTTCTGTTCATTCAAAAACTTATCACTTCACCGTTTCACAATTAGAGAATTTGACTACTGCTGATCAGGTTTTCAATACTAAAGAGTGATAAGGCTTAGGTGGCAAAGCGTCCAGGTAAAAAGGAATAAACAAATCATTCCATTTATTGGAATGCCAATACAAAAGCTTGGGTTAAAGCCACATTGTTCATTGATTTGTCTTATAACTCTTACGTACCAGAAGTAAAATAGTATTTAATCAAAATAATATTTAAGGTTCTTCTTTTACTGGACAATGTTCCATGTCATCCACAAGATTTGCAGCTTACAAATGGATAAATTTTATTTCTACCCAAAATTAAAACTTCTTTATTGCAACTATTATACCAGAAGATAATAAATAATGCAACTACTTTCAACAACATAATCCAAATAGTGAACTAGGTCTCTGATTTCTGCGAACTTTCAACGAATTTTTAATTCAATATGAGGATGTTTGCAAGATTTAGCTGAAAAGAAAGCACACTTATTAATTACAGATTTAACTTCCAAGTCACACCGAACTGAATCAAGCTAAGTTAGGTTTGATTTAGGTCAACATGCTAGTATGTGCATGTATAATTACTTTTTATTTTTCTGTAAATTTCTTATTGGTTATGTTACATGTTTCGTTTTGAAAATGAATTTAACTATTATGTGGATATCTTATGTGATTAAACTGGTACTTTTATGTTTTACCGAATCTGTTTGTTGCCCAAGAAATGACCAAAAACCCACGTTTTTCGTTTAACACGGTTTTCCATACAAAATTTATATTTTCGATTAACACGTTTTTATCAGGAACGTATCTACCGTGTAAAACGGGGGATAGGTGTATATATATATATATATATATATATATATATATATATATATATATATATATATATATATATATATATATATATATATATATATATATATATATATATATATATATATATATATATATATATATATATATATATATATATATATATATATATATATATATATATATATATATATATATATATATATATATATATATATATATATATATATATATATATATATATATATATATATATATATATATATATAAATATATATATATATATATTAGACTGGTCGTTAAAAACTAAATTTTCCGAGACGCCCCCTAGAAAAATTCTTTGTGGTCAAAAAAGCAACAACGGCATTATTTTTTTTTTTTTTAAATCAAAAGAACACGTGCCGCAAAATCGTCGAAGTTGATTTTTTGAAAAATTCGTAGAGTTTTCCAAATATCTCATAAAATATGTGTCAAAAAAATCACATAATCATTTTTGTAGGAAATTTAATTCTCTACAAAAAAGGTCCAAGTCATTTTTTCCCGAAAACGTATAGTTCTCATGGTATATTGAAAATAAACTTGTAAGTTTTCGTAATTTTTAAAAAACATAAAAATTAAAGATGACGATAAAGTCCTAATTTTCTTCTTATGCTATAGAATGAAATGTATAAAAAAAATAATCGTGACAAAAAAAATCAAAATTAGTACTTTTTCGTCGAAATTTTCATCATTTAGTTTTACGAGTTTCGAAGAATTTCAAGTTTTATTTCAAAATATCATCAGAAATATAGGTTTTAGGAAAAAAATGAATTGGACTTTTTTTGTAGAGAATTAAATTTCCTACAAAAATGATTATGTGATTTTTTTTGAAATCTGCATATTTTATGAGATATTAACAATTTAGTCATAAAATAAACTTCGATGATTTTGCGGCACGTGTTATTTTGACTTAAAAAAAAAAAGTGCCGTTGTGGTTTTTTGACCACAAAGAATTTTTCTAGGGGGCGTCTCGTTTTTAACGACCAGTCTAATATATATATATATATATATATATATATATATATATATATATATATATATATATATATATATATATATATATATATATATATATATATATATATATATATATATATATATATATATATATATATATATATATATATATATATATATATATATATATATATATATATATATATATATATATATATATATATATATATATATATATATATATATATATATATAAATATATATTGTAACGATCGCAATAATCGCAAAACAATAATAAAACCAAATTCCTCTTTGTTTTCAATTCAATAGAAATGCATTTCATTAGTTTCCGTTCATTTTTACATTAATAATAATTTTAAAATTTTCTAAAACTTAACTGCTAGTTAAATTTTGAATATACTATAAAAAGCAAACGAACGTACTCAATTTTATCTCCAATTCTAGCGAACAGATGTCGTTGTCGTTATTAATCTTTGCTGAATTTTCAATATTACCCGATTTGTTTTGACATCATAAGATGTAAAAAAAGGAAAAATCACATTTTTTCCAATTGGATATTTTTAAAGATTCATTCCATATTTGTGCGTCAAACAAATATTTTCAGAGTTGATTTTAGAAAAAATTCAGTAGATTCATTAAGGTGTTAATATATGTGTTGGCTCTTTTAAATTAATTGCTAATTAATGTGATGTGAAATAATAAAAACATCAAATACTAAAAATATAAGTCAAATTTATAATTTGAAATGAAATTATTATTGTTATCATGGTTGTAAACATTAATAAGAATACAATAAAAAGATTTATTATGGCCAGTTGTGACTTGTAATTGTCCACTTTATAAGAAGTTAACATTGATGAAAATGTTTCATCATGCGACACCAGATGTTTTTTCCAATATATAATACAAATTTGGATTATCAAAAAGATGTCAATGTTTTGAATAATAATAACAACAATAGTAGTGGTGCCGTAGTTTCAAATGGATATTCTAATATTTCAAATCAGGAATTAAGCAAATATTGGCTTGAAGAAGTTCACTTGGTATCCGAAATAATATCTCTGCTTATCCAGATCAAAATTCAACAACTTTGGAGCGTGGTATTGCAACTGGTGGAAACAGAATCAACAAGTTAATTTAAGGTATTTGCCTAATTTTATATTAATAGTGCATTTATAATTTTTTATGTGGTTCAACTTAGTTTTTAGAATGATAGGCTAATTGAAGAATAATAAGAGATTTCCAAAATTTAAGATCCGTGTAGGGACAATCCGGATGGCGGGAGTGATCTCCTTTGCTTTAACTTTTTATTTTTTTTTCCTAATATAAAAACGATGGAATATCAGATGTGCTTGTGACTTGTATGGTTTTAACAGTATATTGAACAGAAACAAAGTGATAAAAGTCCAATCCGATTCACGAAGTGAATCAATTACTAACGTGGCTCCGTATCAGGGCCTAGTTACAAACGTGGGCCGAAACAAAAACCTGGCTTTTGTTAATGATAACCGAGATTACGGTTAATGTTTTTTTGATATAACGGTTAGTTATGAGTCATATTTTTGGCGCAATTTTAATTATATATTCTTAGCGCGATTTCTGAAAACCAGTTTTGGTTTGTGTGGTCAAAATTTTCTGGAAAAACCAGTTTAGTTTTGTTTTGGTTGAAAAGAATATTTTTTTTTGTTGATAATATTTTTTGTTGGGAGAACCAGCGTGGTTTTTTTATATGTATACCTTTTTTGTGTACATATAGATTATATATATACAAGGGAAATATTTTATTATTAAAATTTTTAATTGAATTTTATAATATGTACATGAGAGGTCAGGGGTTGAGAAGGAGGTGTCGGCCAGGGGGGTTTGAGCCGTGGATGAATGAGGTGGATGAGAGAGCGAATGTGGAGAGAAAGGAGAGAATGGTTGAGGCGAGGAGTGTGGTGGATGAAATAATAAATGTGGTTTTGAATGAGGTGAAAAATGGGATATATTTGGAAATTATGGATGATATTTATGGAGAACGGTATGATAAGTTATTGGATGATCTGATTCGTGAAATAGTGAATGAGGAGTTGAATGGGGTGAATGAGGAAGCGGATGAGATGGATGAAGTGACTGAGGAAGTGAATGTGGGCTGGCGTGAGAGGAGACGGGTCAAGAAAAACAGGAGCTCACACCTGAAGAGAAAGGAGAGGAGGAAGAAGGAGAAGGAGAGTCGCTTGGTCGTGGAGCTGGGAGCTTCCTCGGTCAAGAGTACTCAAACAGAGGAGCTGGTTGAGGAGGTTTCCACCTCACCGACCATGCGACAGGTAGAGGAGTGGTCTGGTCCACAGGAGGCCCCTGTTCCTCATTGTATAATTAATTAAAATTAATTATTTTTGCTTGTTTGAAAAAAAACCGTTTTGGGACAGCAATTTTTTTTGGAGATTGTTTTTTTGTGCTGTCATTTGAATTTGTTTTTGTACATATTGTACATATTTGTAAATATTTTTGTAAATAATTTTTTTTTTGTATATAGTTCATATATCTTTTTTGGAATAATATTGTACATATTTTCATTGTACATATTTTTGTATATAATCGTGTACATATTTTGGAATGACATTGTACATATTTTGTAAATATTTTTTGGTACTGTCAATGTACAGGGTTGTACATAGTTGTAAATAGGTTATTGTATACAAATACAAGTACAATGGTTCGTTGAATTCGCTCATTGAACATGATATGGGTGTGTGCAGGATATATCTTTTGTATTTTCAATTTTTTATTGGTGATTAATTTTTTTTTTGAATTTCTTTTGGAAAACCAATTATTGGTGTTTTTATATATATATAGGGTATTGTATAAGGTTATAATTAATATCTTTCTCAGCGGTAGGCCTAACAAGCCATCCATGGGGCTTATCCCCTTAACATTAATGTCGTTCTTAGATCGCCTATGGCCATCGGGGTTATGCGATCGAAGAACATTGGTTTCTTCTCTTCATTCGGCGAGGAAGTCCTCAGGGACGAGGAGTGGTGTTGCTGTGTTTGTACTTAGGTGCAAACCAGTAGTACCATTCTTTGCTCAGAGGCTTCTTCGGTGTAATGAAGAGAAGAACCAATTGTACTTTTGCTTTCAGGATCAGAGGCTTCACCTCATACAAATTCAAAAACTTACCATTTTTTTCCACTTAGCTTTTACAATAGAACAATTTTTCATAGAGTTTAAGATTTGAAGTCTGGTGCTCGGGAGCGTTCTTCAACTTTCGCATTAGGTTTAGGTGTAATTTATTTGTAGGTTAAACAAGCACAACTGGGTCAGTAGAAATGGACCTAGTGTCTAATCGTGACAGTTGTGATTGTTTTATTAGGTTGGGGAGAATCTGTTCTGTAGAATCTGGTCGTTAGGGGCTTTTCTAGTCAGTTCTCACATGCATGGTTGGAGTGGGCTCGCGAACGCGATATTTTAAATTTAAACAATATGGATATTGTAGCCATACTTACTTTTTAAATTGTCTCCAGACGAATCTTGATTTTGGGAATCTCTTATGATATTAAATAAAAATAAAATAAATAAAACAAATTTTTCAAAAAATTAAATAAATAAAATTTTTATTAAATAAATAATTTTTTTAAATTTAAGTTAATTTTAGGTAGCTAAATAAAATAAATTTTCTTAACTAAGCAAATTACATCAAGATATAAATAAATATTTTTTATTTTTTTAAAAAAAATAAATCAATATTTCAAAGTTAGGACGGTGCATCCAATAAATAAACATTCTTCTAAATATTTTTATTTTTCAATTTTCTTTTAAAAATAAATAAATATTCTTAGGGGTGCTATCGTCAATAACTAATTTTAGGTATATATATATATTTCAGTATATCTGAAATTAAATAAATAAATTATATTTTTACACATACAATATTTTAGGAACTTTTGTAAAAGATTCAGCAAAGATTGGGTACGACGGTGGTCTTTCCTTTTTTTGTTCTTGTACAAGTTTGTTTTTACAAAATCTTTTTTTTTGGGGCGTTCGTTGTTTTTTTTGTTCGTTTTGCGTTTTTCGTTTTCACTTTTACAGCGTACTAGCTACATTTTTTAGTTGAAATTGGTTTCGTTATTGTCATTGACGTGTTTTGCGAATTCGGGACTTTACAAATTTTACCATCGCAATGTCAAGTCACATTGGCGTGGACCATCCGTTCTATGGTCTGGAATCCAGTGAACTGCAGATCGAATGTCTGGTTCGGGGTGTGGATTTTAGAGGGGTCAATTGGGCAGAGGAACTGCGAAACCACGTAAATCATGGTGCAGTTCCAGTAATGGTATCTCATGCGAGAGACTTGGTAGCTGAGTCTCAAACGGTGGTGCAGGCAGCACAAGTTGTTGTAGATCAGGTACGTCGACTTCAACCACCGGTTAATCAGACCTTCTTAGATGGTTTGGCGAATCGAGTGTTGCATTATACAGGTAGGATGAATAGGTTGGGTCCTCGCAATGACTTGCAAGAAGCCCGCACCTACGCTATCTCGCAATTGTCACGCGCTTGGGATATAATAGGATCACTGTCAACACGTCCAATTATACAGAATAAACCAGGAGTATCATCTGCTCCATCTGCTTCACCTGCTTTTCAACCAGGTGAGAGATCCACACCGATCCCAGTGCAGCCAATTACTGAGACAATAAATAGTCTGAATCGTCCAAACCATCAACAACAGAGACGGTCAGATCAATTACCACCGGCTTATTTTCAGCAATCAGGTTTGAGAGCAGAGGACCTTGCAATACCACTATTGGGTCCATCTTTCCAAGCTGAACACATACACAACAATCCAGCATTGGTACAACAACAATCATTAAATTATCCATCAGTACCACAGGTACAACCACCACCATTATATCCACAAGCTCCACTTACAGCACCACCACCATACAACCAACCTCCTCAGGTATGGCGTGACGCGGCTCCAGCGTTAGCACCAGTGGAGTACCGAGGGGTTCATGGGACCAATTTGAGTCGTTATGACTCAAATTGGGTTCCAACCTTCACAGGAGATGGTCACTCTCCTGATGTTCATGAGTTTGTTCACAGAGTTGAGGCGGCTGCCAGGAGGGACCGTGTGAATTGGGACGACCTTAGGTCTATCGTTCCACGGTATCTCAAGGGGGCTGCCGACAGATACTATCTGAATTTAACTCATGAATATGAGGTGGTGACCTATCCAGTGTTAAGGGAGGGACTCCTACAAACCTTCGGTACGCTCACTGATGATAAGGCGATCTTGCGAGTTCTTCTGAACCGCAAACAAAAGTCAAAGGAGAGCGTATACGAGTATCTGGTGGAGATTGGTTCGTTAAATCGTCGTTTAGCACGTCCATTTGCTGACCGTGAAATGCTAGAGATTGCTCGGGAGGGACTGAGTGTGGAGCTCAAAAATGCTACACTTGCAGCAACAATACATTCTATTGATGAACTTCGGACTTTGTGTCAGAAGTTTGAACGTTTGTGGTCCACACCAGTTCCAACCAGAACATCAAATTTAAGAATTAGCGAGGTACAACAGATGGATGATTATGAGGTGGATGCTGAAGCAGAACAACATGGATATATTGATGCGGTGGATTCAACACAGAGACGGATATTGCAGCGACCTAGCATAACATTTGACAACAGTCAACCTGGTCCATCAATATCCAGACAACCAATAGTATGTTTCAGATGTGGAGTAAACGGTCATCGAGCTCCTGATTGCTCTAAGAATCGGATAAAATTGCACTGCTGGAAATGTAACAAGCCGGACGTTATATATGCAAATTGTTCATATTGTCACCCGTCGGTAAACTACCGTCCGAGAGTACATGCTTCGGGGATGGTACCCTCGGTTCAACATCCAATGAGCCCGAAGAAAACGACGAGAGATGTAGCAACGCAGGACGATCGATCACCACTCAGGAAACCAGAATAAAATCACCTAGTACATTTAATTTCCCATCATTACATCGAACATATTTTAGACGTCTGGAACGTAACATCAGATATTGGAGGATGAGGAAATTATTTCGTAAAGCTTGTATTTCATCTATCCTTTCAGAAACAAAGGATCCTCGGCCGCGATTAACAATTAAGATTTTGGACAAACACATTTCAGGATTATTGGATAGTGGAGCGTCAATCACAATACTTGGAAGAAATTCCTTGGAATTATTGGAATCAGCAGGTACAACCTACCGTAAATACACTTCGTGTATTCGTACGGCAGATGGTACTGCAAATAAAATTTTGGGTTACATAGAAGTTCCAATAACCGTGAATGGCTCCACTAAACCAATGCGGTTTCATATTGTCCCTGGTTTACGAGAAGAGCTCTACCTGGGCATAGATTTCTGGAAGAAATTCGGTATTGTTCCTTCTTTTGTTAGTGAACTGACTCGCACAGAGCTGCAAACTTTTAATACACATAACCTCACCACTGATCAGCAACATGAACTGGATATGATCAAGGATTCTTTCCCGTCATTTGAAGTGTCTGGACTCGGAAAGACTTCTTTGGTTGAACATGTCATCGATGTTGGTGATAATGCACCTGTTAAACAGAGACACTATCCCACATCGCCGGCTGTTCAACTAAAGGTCTATGCCGAACTTGACCGAATGCTTCAAATGGGCGTGATCGAAGAGTCTAACAGTTCTTGGTGCTCGCCAGTGGTTTTGGTACAAAAAGAATCTGGTAAAAACAGATTATGTATTGATAGCCGTCGTGTCAATTCACTAACTAAAAAGGACGCTTACCCACTTCCCTTGATTGATGGCTTACTAGGTCGTCTAAATAGCACAAAGTACATTTCAAGTATTGATCTCAAAGATGCTTTCTGGCAGATTCCTCTGGCAGAAGCATCTAGAGACAAGACAGCCTTCACAGTGCCTGGTCGTCCATTGTATCAATTCCGGGTTATGCCTTTTGGATTGTGC
>OY856187.1:305179895-305206802 GCA_963693315.1 Diogma glabrata | reverse complement strand
GAGACACATTTTTTATTTTGTTGTATATGTTTTAAAACCTGACTTGCAAGATTTTCTCATTTGTTGTTTATGAAGATTTTTTATTTAGAGAAGAATTCGAATGTGTGTTTATGTATTTAGTAATTCAGGGATAGCTCATTCTATGTTCAAAATCCCAATTGAAGCTGATCGTATGGAAAATCCAGTCTGTGGTATATCAAAGAATAGCCACAGAGCTAAAGTCCTACATGATTGTGTTTTCGTAGTGTGGGATGAGTGTACTACGGCAAACAAAGTATCGATTGAAGCTGTAAATAGAACAATGCAGGATTTAAGAAATAATAATCAAGTATTTGGTGGAGTAACCTTTTTATTCGCAGATGATTTCAGGCAAACGTTGCCAGTTGTCGTTAAAGGTACAAGAGCAGATGAGGTCAATGCATGTCTGAAACGCTCAGTACTATGGAGACATTTTAAAACACTCCATTTAAAGCAAAACATGAGAGCGCAAAGCGGAGGTATGGAATTCTCGGTATGAAGTTTTCTTAGATATTGGTGAAGGAAAATATGCAGAGATTAATACTGATCATGACATTGAAATTTCAACTACTCTATGCCAAATTGTTACGAATATCGAAGCTTTAATATCTGATATTTATGACGACATCCACTATTACCACAAAAGAGGATGTATGGTTGTGTGAAAGATCTATTTTAGCGCCAAGAAATGACCAAGTATTGTCACTCAATATTCGTATAACGGAAAAAATCCCTGGTGAGTCAACTTCATATATATCCATTAACACAATATGCGAAACAGAATAAGCAGTGCATTATCCAGTAGAATTTTTGAACAGTATCATTGCTCCTGGTCTTCCACTTCATAAAATAGATCTAAAAGTTGGTATTCCCATTATGCTGCTTCGAAATTTAAACCCACCAAAACTTTGCAACGGCACTCAATTGCGCGTAGCTTCTTTACGAAAGAATATAATCGAAGCTATCATTATTACCGGTTGTGGTAAAGGCGAAATGGTTTTTATACCTAGAAAACCTATCATCCCATCAAATTATCCATTTCAATTTAAAAGATTGCCCATAATTCCCCATAATTCTCCATAAATGTTAGCTTCGCAATGACTATTAATAAATCACAAGGTCAAACTTTAAAGAGAGCTGGTGTTGATTTAAACCAAGGTTGCTTCACCCATGGACAATTGTATGTAGCATGTTCACGTGTTAGTGATGCCGCAAATCTTTTCATTTTGGCGAATGGCAATAATACACCTAACATAGTATATGAAGAGGTATTACAATAAAAGGGACAATACAACAAAGTTGGATGAAAAGATTAAGTGCGTTGACGTGCGGGAGGAGGGGGTGGGGGAGGGAGAGGGTGGGGGGGTGGGGGGAGCGAAGCCCGCGGGATACCCCCTAGTGTATATATATAATTTTTTTTGTTTTTGTTTTTTCGTCTCCGCTTATCATATATAGTCGTTTGGCACCAAAATTTTTCCGAAATTCCGACATCAGGCACATTGCAATAGGTAGATTTTTATATAAAATCTACCTAAAATTCTTAACCCAGACCGAAGTCTTGATATCTCAAAGCTTGAGATTTCAACCCCTCCATATATTGACATTTAGTTTTTCAGCAGAAATTATTGTATCAAAAACCAAAAATAATAAGTTTTGTGAAATAAAAATATAAGTTTTAATTTTAAAGCTGTTTTGTGAAAGAGATTAAAAAAATTGTCTCTCTTTTCACCGAGCTAAGCTCGGTCTCCTGGTACTCTTACTTATTAAACGAGCAATAATTGTATATTTGTAAATTTTTTCTCGAAAACGGCACTATAATTTTTTGTGAAAATTGGCATACTACCATTTTCTGGTGTGAAAAAACGATCTAGATAGGTCACGACTTTGGGAAAAGTCGTTTAGGGCCTTAATTAAGTAAAAACATTGTTCATATGAATGACGTCACAAATACTTGGAATAATTATAATAAATTTTGTTGAAGATGAGTGTCGGTGCTAAATATTTTAAAAAGCACACTACAATTTAATTTGACTGTCGATAGTATAGAATAATTAAGTCGGTATAAATATGCAATCAATGCATTATAAGTTTGTCAAAACAATATTGTCAAGTGTGTCATCAGAATGAATAATGGAATTTCGAATAATATTTGTATTTTCATAATTTCTCTCTAAAAAGTACACTTTGCTTTAATTGTCCAGCGTTGCGAAAGCTGTCAATATCAAAGCAGTTTAGATAAGTTCATATCGTAACTGCTGTCACTTACTTATCGTAACTGCTGAAGTTTTGGCCTCAAATTTTCTTTTTTAAATCAAAGTACGCGAGTGATTCCTGTCAAACAAACTATTTCAGTTCATTGTTCAACTTCCTTGTAAATTGATTCAGAGCAGAAACAGAAACAAAACACAAATGGAAGATCCTACAAGTGACTTGAGTGATGGTGGACCTAATGAATTTGGTGAAGCTGCTGCAAATATTCATTTAGAGCTTCTACCGGACAAGTCTAGAGACAAATATATAGCAACATACAACACGTTTTGCTCTTGGATGAAAGAGAAAAAAGCTCAATCAAGAAAAAGAAAGAAAGAAATTATGAAAAGCACTGTTCGTAGCTCGTGGAGAAAGTAAGTTATTTCAGAATTGGTGAATTGTTTGCACTCGCTATCGCTCGTGCACAAACTTTCACCAATGCTGAAATAACTTACTTTCTCCACTTGTTACGAAATGTACTATTTTGATTTTGTTATAAGTTTTGGAATATTTTTATGAGTTTTGAAAAAAGTTTAAATTTTTAAATTTGTGTATTAAAAATTTTTGCAATAATTTTAGAATTTTGAAAAAAGTTAAATTTTTGATTTTATTATTATTTTTAGAATTTGTTTGGAATATTGAAAGAAATTTGTATTTTTGATTTTGTAATATTTTCTCGAAACTCTAAATGGAAAGGTTTTTGAGTAGTTTGCTGAGTGTATCATCTTTTCATTAAATTACATTAATTTATGATCTGTTAATATAATAATTTTTGGCAACGTTTTGATGTTTCGTGTTAGTTTTGTAATAAATATCTAAACAGAAATAAAAAAATACTTATACTTTTGTTAAAGTTTTACATATGTTTGATATACATCGCTGCCCAAAACTAAAAACAATTTCCTAATAAAAGTTTTTTGCCGAAAACTATTTAAAAATTCTTAACCCAGACCGAAGTCCTGATATCTCAGAGCTTGAGATTTCAACCCCTTCATATATTAACATTTTGTTTTTCAGCAGAAATTATTGTATCAAAAACCAAAAATAATAAGTTTTGTGAAATAAAAATATATATGTATTAATTTTAAAGTTGTTTTGCGAAAAAGATTAAAAAAAATGTCTTTTTTTCACCGAGCTAAGCTCGGTCTCCTGGTGCTTAAGCATAATATATAAAATATTTTTTCTACTACCCAACTTAAAAAGTCTACTTTCGATGTTTGTTCATTGCATCGAAAATTTCTTTTTCGTCACCAGTGATAAAGAAAACCTATACAAATAACTTTCGTACCTAGTGACGAAAGTAATTTTTGAAAAGCCATCTATTTTCTAATTTCTTAACTAGAATAAACCATCCTATTACATCCATTAAGGGTCCGTTCCTCACAATTTTTCGAAATACTCAAAATACTCACTTTTTAATCATAAATTTTGTTCAACAAAAGTTATAAAACTAATCAAACTTGATTTATCCCAAAGGCTTTAGCACGTTAATAAAGGCTGAACGTTGAAATTTTTTTAATTAATGTTTGACAACTAATTTAATTAATGATCTCAAAAATGTACTTTCGAGTAAACACGCTAAAATCAATGATTTCAACGCAAAAATTATGATAGAGGATCATAAAAATCAATAATATTTTATGCTAATGGGCTATTATTTTGAAAACGTACATCGAAAAAAAAACAACTATTTTTTAAAAATTTGAAATTTTGATATTTTGTTGGTATTGACAAAAGGAAAAAAGTCATTTCTGCTTTTATTTTTTGTGTACTCTGAATCGGAGTTATGCGCGGTTGAATTTTGAGGCTTTTTCACGTAGTTTTTGGTAATGGTGGCAATGTTTTGTGAATAGGTGCCACAAATTTCATCCGACTTACGTATATTTTTGCAAGTAAAAAGGAAAATAATTGAATAATTGAAATAAGTAAGTTTAAAATTAATAACTTTTCTCTTTTCCGCTAGGCGGCGCGTAAAACCTTGGTTTACTTCAAAGCTCATATCTCAAAAAGTAGGCTTTTTTTTTTTTGTTTTTCACAAATTTTAAAGTAAACATATGCAGCTATGAAATTGAGAAATAAAAAGTCAGCAATTCAATATGGATTTTTTCTTACGAGTTTTTAAAGTTTGGTATATGAAAAATTCACATGTGTTTTTTTATTAAGTTAATAATCCTGTACTAAATGTGGATCTAATAAATTAAACATTTCATATTTTAACATCTGCAATAAATTTGAACCATTTTTTGTGTATTTCTGATTGAAAAACAGGTTTTTATTCAGAATAAGAATTAGAGATCCCAATGATCGAAGATTTTGTTATAATTTCAACATCACCAACACTAACATTAGAAAAAAACATTAAAAAAATATTTTTCCTATAAACATTATAATTTAATCAATATTATATAAATTAATACATTAAAAAATTAATTTATATAATTCTTTTTGCCTTTAAATTGAAATATTTATGATCATCAGAAAAAGAAAACATTTTGGCAATTATTTTATCGGGTGTAGTGTTATCCGGTAAAAAACAGTGGAATCCTTGAGTTCTTTGTTTTCTTCCAAGAACATTTCGTAGATGTCGGTGAGGGTCCATAACACCAACCGCTTTGATTTCTTAATTTTTGTCGATCCTTCTGTAATAGTAACAACATCTTTAAGGCCAGGCATTGTTCTACTAATTTCCTCTGATAAGAAGTATGTTTGAATTTGTTTTACTATATTTTGTGACAAACTGTGCACTTGTTTGCTTTGAGGCCAACTGTAAGGACCTACTGTTTCCAACAGATCCATGGCGAATTCTACCAGTTGTCTTGATGCATTAAATTCATCCTGGATACGTTGATTTGACCAAAATTTACGTGGTAGAGTTGTCAACAAAAACACTTGTTTTGATTTACAGCTGGCATCTTTAAACTCTTTTTTAAGGTTCATAAGCCAAGATGTATATTCACATTCCTCGTTTGGTGATAACATTTTAACTGAATCTACTTGAAATATTCTTTGACTTATTGCCGATGTGATACTTGCAATTTTTTTATAACTTCCTGTTGTAATATGATTTTGTTTGATAGGAGATTCGGCTAACCTTCCAAGAACATTGTTAATATCTTCTAAAATGTCATTAAGTAGTTCAGGAACTGGTGGAGATATAGTATCAACCGAAACTGGTGATGGATCTAAAGATGCTGGAGGTATTTGAATATTTTCGTTCGTTGGAACATTTTCAACATCCTGATTTATAGAAATAACTTCACTATCGATAGTTTCCGAACATGAAAGCTACTGTGTAGAAAATATTAGTTGCATATGAATTTTTATTCATTTTAATAAAATAATTAAATTTAACTTATTTTTATAGATATCAGTGCGACATGTTTCACATATAAACTGGTCATCACGCAAAGTAAAATTTAGGGTCGCAGCTTTTTGAATAACAGCTGGTGTGACCAGTTTCACATTTTTTGATGTCCGCTGATGATTTTTGAGACCGTACAAGTTACAACACTATTTGAAAGGCATTTCTATTATTAATTCTAAACGTTATGTCTTCTAAATATTTTGGAATATAATTGATTATAAGGCAATCCAATCAATATATATATAGTCTTGAAATAGTTTTGACATAGGTAGAATCAGGTAAAATTAGGTAGGTACAATTTAATATATTTTGATTGGATGCAAGCATAATTTGGTCAAAAACCGTTTGTGGGCGTCATTAGAAATTTTAAATGTTAAAATTATGAGCCTCTAATGAGATTTTAATTAGTAAAAAGGGGCTGAATAGACATTTTTTAAAATGAATAAACATTTTACACACCCTTTTAATAATTTAAATTCCTTTATTTTACCACTTAACTTAAATTAATTTTTAATAAGTTTTTAACCATTGAACCGCACAGAAAATGGTTCAAATTTATTGCAGGTGTTAAAATATGAAATGTTTAATTTATTAGATCCACATTTAGTACAGGATTATTAACTTAATAAAAAAACACATGTGAATTTTTCATATAACAAACTTTAAAAAATCGTAAGAAAAAATCTATATTGAATTGCTGACTTTTTATTTCTCAATTTCATAGCTGCATATGTTTACTTTAAAATTTGTGAAAAACAAAAAAAAAAAGCCTACTTTTTGAGATATGAGCTTTGAAGTAAACCAAGGTTTTACGCGCCGCCTAGCGGAAAAAAGAAAAGTTATTAATTTTAAACTTACTTATTTCAATTATTCAATTATTTTCCTTTTTACTTGCAAAAATATACGTAGGTCGGATGAAATTTGTGGCACCTATTCACAAAACATTGACACCATTACCAAAACTACGTGAAAAAGCTTCCAAAATTCAACCGCGCATAACTCCGATTCAGAGTACTCAAAAAATAAAAGCAGAAATGACTTTTTTCCTTTTGTCAATGCCAACAATATATCAAAATTTCAGATTTTTTAAAAATCAAAACTTTAAAAATCAACAAAAAAATGTACGTTTTCAAAATAATATCCCTAATATGAAATTTTGTTTATTTATCGAGGGCTGAACGTTGAGACTTTTTATATTTAATTGTTCTAATAATGCTTTAAACCGTTTTATAAATAGCAATATTTAAGAAGAATTTGTTCCAAATATTTTCATGGCAGATAATGTTTTTTTTTCTCAGATTAGAATTAGATTATATACAAATATAATATGATGAACAAAATTTATTGATTTATTAAATGCACATAATTTATTAAATGCACATAAATGCCTAATTAATTAACGCTGAATATTTAAAAAATTGTTATATTTGAATAACATATTTCGAAAATAGTTCCACTAGTTTAGTATAGATAGCGTTTTATATCATATCATAAAACTGCACTGTAAATTCCAATTTTTTATGTTTTCTATAATTTAGAAGGCTGTTTATTTTTTTACAGCAGTTTTTAGTATTTTTGAATACTTTTATTATCCTGATTTGTAAATAAATAATTCGAATTTTAAAGAATTCGTTTAGCTGTAGCATATTTAAGGAAGGACTACATAAAAGGGCTTAACAATGTTTGAGTTTTCTCAGAAAAATGGAAGTAAAGATTCAGCCTTTGTTTTACGTCGATAATTTTTTTTTTGCTGTCAGAAATTTTATTTTTCATTCATACAAACTATGATATTTAAACAGTAGGCTTTGTTTTAACTGTCGGCAATTCTTCTTGTCGTCCATAATTTTGCTTTGTCGTTATGAAAATTCTTTGTAGTCATTTTTTCTTCTAACAAAATGAAATATAAGTTTATCTTGATAGGCGCATAAATGCTATAAATTTGTAACTTATTTTTGACAAATAAACATAAACATGCAATCACTTCTTGTCGTCCATAATTTTGCTTTGTCGTTATAAAAAATTCTTTGTTGTCATTTTTTCTTCTAACAAAATGAAATATAAGTTCATCTTGGTAGGCGCATAAATGCTATAAATTTGTAATTTATTTTTGACAAATAAACATAAACATGCAATCACTTATATGAATGAAAACGGACATTTTTATTATTTGCAAGCTGCATTTTTACATAATTTTGTATTATTGAATATTTTGTAGAAAAATTTTATTTAGAAACTAATACTTATCTTTTAAACAAAATTATAATTAAAAAAAATTGTCTCATTAAATACCACTCTTCATTGAAATTTTTGTCTAAAATTTTTCAATTTTACTCATTAAATTATTTTTAAGCAACACTGCTCAATCAAACCACTCGTCCTTCCTACTTGATATTATGAATTAATTAACCGTTCGCATGTTGAGAAACATGCAAAAACAGCTCAATCAAACCACTACTTAAACCACTCGTCCTTCGGACTCATGGTTTATTGTGCGCTTTGATTCGCAGTGTTGCTAAATAATTTAATTCGTAAAATCAAAAAATTTTCGAAAAAATTTCAATGACTCGTGGTATTACAACCGATAACACCCTGTGTTGAAAACGAATGATAAAATACAGGAGTGTTTGATATTATGAATTAATTAACCGTTCGCATGTTGAGAAACATACATGGAAGTAACTTCTTTGCGGTATTTTGCTTTTTCTTTGTCGAGCAATTGAATTTGTTTGAAAGGCATAGGCAAAGAAAAGATTTTCGAAACTTAACATCGAATGCAAATTTCTAGTAAAATCCCACCATAAGTGTAAGCTACCAGAAAACGAAGTGATTAAGCGGTTCAGCTTGGCTAGAAAAAAGTATCGATGTTGAGCAATAAAGGAAAGTGAAGCAATGCGCAGACTTAAGCCTAGAAAGAAAAAAACCAAGTGTATTTTGTTAGTCCGTAACCTTTTTGTGGACTGAGTACAGAGTCTATCTTAGAAAGAATAAGGGACAAGAGTAAGAAGAAATACTCTGAGGTCTAGCACAATGCCACATCGTTTTTCAAAGTTTAAAGCGAAATGGGTTGCGTTTATTCCTTAACCTCTTTCCATAATCTTGTTTTGCTGATTTTTTTTTTTGCGAGGCGACCATGTAGTCATAGCCTGACATGTAGACTTTTAAGTCCTTTATGCCATCCTCATATTCAAGAGCTGAAGACCTTTTTGAAAAAAGCCAATAGCCTTGAATGGTCTGCTTTGCAGAAATCTTCTATCCTTAGATAGTTTGATCCTAACATGATGCCTTGGAGCCCTGAGAGAGCCAAACATTCTCCCACAACGTGAGGGACTGTTTCATCCTCTTCAAGACAAAAATGGCATGTTGGATCATTTTCTACTCGAAGCCGCACCATATGTTTGTTCACGTGATGGTGACCTGTTAGTAGTCCCACCATTAGCCTGCAGTCTAACCAAGTCAGATTTAACAAGAATTTGGTGGTTTGCTGGTTCAACTCTGGACTGAACATCTTGGAGACCTTGCAGTCTTCTGTGCTCCTCCATTGAGAGTCACTGGACCGAAAGAGAACTTGATCGACTAGCGATCTTATCCTACCTTTCGATATTCCAATTGCTGGTTCAGGACCTATGAGCCTCCCAGCTGAGCTAAATCTGCTAAATCATTAGCTTTTTCGTTTCCGAGATTCCCACTATGCCCTTGTGTCTATATCAGTGATATGCTGTTCTTGAGCCCGAGATAATTCAAGGACCTAGAACATTCTTGCACTATTTTTGACTTAATAGTATAACTTCCCAGAGCTTTTAGAGCAGCCTGGCTATCAGTAAAAATAAAAAATATTATTGATCTTGCCAGACCACTTAAGCTCCGTCGCGCGCCTTGATGCTGCATTTATGGCGAAAACCTCAGCCTGAAAAACTGTGCGGTATTCGCCAAGTGGAAATTGCAGGCCTAGATCTTCATTACTGAAGTAAACCGCAGCTCCTGCGAGAGATTCACCTGTGTAGATGTCCAACGTGTTGGCCGCACTGTCCAATAGCAAATTAGCTGAGGACTGGTCCTCTATCGTTGGAAATACAACTCTATACTGCTTTTGAAAGGCAGCTAGAGGTACTGTGTCATCAGTCGGCATGGACAAATCTGTCAGGTGTTCTTCCAGATCCCTCCATAGCGCTTGATGATTTTTCCTACAGCCTCTAGTGTTTCCCAGGAGCTCGAGCCTTTTTGTAGCCTTAAGAGCCTCAATTCTTACAAATACGTGCAAAGGAGGAAGCCCTAATAAGACCTGCAGACTCGCTGTGGGCATTGTCCTGAAAGCACTAGTGATACATAAGAAAGCAAGCCTTTGTACCGCTTCCAGTTTTTTTATCGCATTTCCAACAAAAGTTCTTGAGAGCCACGCAAGGGAGCCATAGCTGACAATGGGTCTGACAACTACTTTATACAGCCAGTAGACCATTTTCGGAGTCAGCCTTCATTTGCCATTCAAGCTCTCCTGCATTGCCACAGAACTCGAGTTGCGTTTGCGCATTTAGTCTCAAATGAACAGCTCAATTGAGCCGTTTATCGAGAGTAACACCAAGATACTTCACATTATCTTGGAGTGTTAATATGCGTTATTACCGATTGAAGGAAGAGTGAAGTTATTTAGTTTCCTTCTGTTGGTAAACTCAACGAGCTGTGTCTTAGAAGCATTGATCGAGAGACCATTCTTCCGATACCAACTGTTGGTAATGTCCAGGGCGTTCTGTATTTTTCGGCAGAGGTGCCCCATGTTGTCTCCTTTTAAAAGAATATTAATATCATCGGCGTAGCCGTATGTGTTTAGCCCTTTATCATTTAATTCAATTAAGAGCTGGCCTACCATCATGTTCCAAAGCAAGGGTGATAGAACGTCCCCTTGGGGACATCCACATGCACGACATGCATCTCGAGAACCACTTGACGGATTTAAAAACAAATGTTTTAAAGTAAAAATTGATTTTCAATAAAAATAATTACAGTTGAAAATTTTTTGCATTAGTTTTATTTTAATTTAAACCAATGAAATGCTCTAAATTGTAATGACATTGCAATGCCTGGATTTGGGAAGTGGAACCTTATCGTAGCACATACAAGGAAGTGGTCACTTTCAATGTATGCACCTCTAAAGGATCGCACATCCAGAACGCTCGAAAAGAAACGTGCTGTAACTAGCACGTGATCTATTTGATTTCGAGTGTTTCCATTCGGTGAGATCCAAGTCTGCTTATGAATCGATCGATGCGGAAAGAACGTACTGGCAATTCTCAAATTCTTTGATAATGTAAGCTCAGTCATTCTCTCACCATTATCATTCGAATTCAAATGCAGGCTGTTGGGACCCACCACATTTCTAAAAGAGATATCTCTTCCAACCTGCCCATTAAAGTCACCAAGAACCATAATGAAGTCACGTGTTGGTGTTTGTTTCATAACCTCTTCCAGTGCTATGTAGAAAGTATCCTTCTCGTCAACGGTCTTAGCTTCAGTAGGTGCATGCACAGCAAACACAGAAATATTGTTATATGTACCACGTACACGTAGGTAGCAGATCCTCTCACTGACCGGGATGAATTTCATCAAGGCTTCTTGTATGCTTGCACCAACAAGAAAGCCAGTTCCAAATACTCTTCGAGAAGGATGACCACTACAGTATAGAGAGTGACTATCCAAATCTTGTTTTCCGATTATCGGCTGTCTAATTTCTTGCAGAGCAATGATATCCATCCTATACTTCTAAGCCTCTGTTTTTAAACTTATAAAAGCATCAGGAGCGCTCAGGTTGCGCACGTTTCACGTTCCGATTCGATAGTCTGGTCCTTTTTCACGTCCAGGTAAAATTCTATCTATTTTGAAATCCAGGTCTGTTATTCTCTTTCTGATTTCCAAATTTAACAAAGTTTTTTTCCGGGGTTAGGATGTTAACCTTAGGCCCAACCCAAGTTGACGTGAATGGGTTCGTTCTGCATCTTAAGGTTACACAGAAACATCCTTTTTGCATGTTTATATAGCGAGCCGCTTGATCCAAGATAGACGCCCGCTTCAAGCCGCCCCTGACATGGAGAACAGACGCTTGAGTCGCATTGGTTTTGAAGCGCCAATTCGCCGTAATGTAGCGTCATTGACTTGGACGTCGAATTTTGGATAACGCTACCCATCATCTTTTCACTAAATTATATGAATTTATGATCTGTAGCCCTATTCCGTTACATCGTGAAATAGGAATTGAGAAAAAAATTATAGCAATTTTTTCATAACTAGTATTCCGTGCCGCGGGAAATAACAAATTCGTATAAGAAAATATTTCTTTAATTCATTTATTGCACTTTTTTCTCAATTCCCAATTCCCAGGGAAATGCCGGAATAGACGTACTATTATGAGTTTCCGGCAACGTATTGATGTTTCGTGTTAGTTTTGTAAAAAATTTCTAAACAGAAAAAAAATAACAATTTGTTGTTTTTCTTTTAGAGGCAAAGTTCCCACTATTGATTTTACGGTTTAAAAAAAAACACTATTTATAATTTATAATATTTTTCCAGTTGCAAATTCAATCTCTCTGAAGATGAATTAATTATTCGAAACATGTAAGAGAAAATAGTAAATAAAAAAGAAAAATATTATAAATTATAAATAGTGTTTTTTTTTAAACCGTAAAATCAATAGTGGGAACTTTGCCTCTAAAAGAAAAACAACAAATTGTTATATATAGTGATTTTACCGCACTCCGAAAACAAAAATTAAAATTTTAGAAAAAAAATAATGTGAAAAAACCCATTGAAAACGATTCAAAACGATAGGATATTGCACTAAAATTCGGCTTTTACGATAAGAAACGATTAAAACAGATAGGAATAAACAAAAAAAATAATGTGAAAAAACCCATTGAAAATGATTCAAAACGATAGGATATTGCACTAAAATTCGGCTTTTACGATAAGAAACGATTAAAACGGATAGGAATTAACAGAAAAAAAATAATGTGAAAAAACCCATTGAAAACGATTCAGAACGATAGGATATTGCACTAAAATTCGGCTTTTACGATATGAAACGATCAAAACGGATAGGAATAAACAACAAAAATAATGTGAAAAAACCCATTGAAAACGATTCAAAACGATAGGATTTTGCCAACCGACCACCATAACTAATATTAATCGTGACTGCTCTTATGTCAAATCGTTTTTTGTTTGTTTGTTTTCCTTTATTTCTCTGAGAGAGAAACCGGTTTGTCTTCCCAAAGACGTGCGTAAATTTTTCATTTGATTCAAAATTGTACAATTATTGCGAGTTTCTTTTAAATCTATAAGAAAAAAACCTACCCCAAAAAAATAAGAGTTTCTCCCTCCTTGCGAATATATAAAAAGAAATAAGAAAAATGACAGATTAAGATTTGATTCTAACCAAACATATAAATTTTGATCTTTTATCTATTAAAAATAAACTAAACTATAATGAAAAGTTGGTCGCCAGCTAGTTTTCATAATATACTTTCAGGATGTATACATAACTTAAATATTTGCACATGGGCATTATAAAATAATAAAATATTCACTATTATAAAATCACTGGAAATAACACAATAAATGTAAAATACTCTCGTAATTATTTTCATTCATTTTATAAAAATTAGCACAACTAAAAATTATAGATTTTACTTTTTGTTTCGTTGTAAATTATTTAATTGTTTTTAATTTATAATTTAATACAATAGTTGGTTGTTGTAAATAAACAGAAATGCAAATGGCGGAATGAGAAATTGAATATGACATATTAGCGAACACGATTTCTTATGTCTCTCTTCATACAATTTTAAAGTTATGTTCTCTCTATATTTATATATACTCTAAGGATATTGCACTAAAATTCGGCTTTTACGATAAGAAACGATTAAAACGGATAGGAATAAACAAAAAAAATAATTTGAAAAACCCATTGAAAACGGTTCAAAACGATAGGATATTGCACTAAAATTCGGCTTTTACGATAAGAAACGATTAAAACAGATAGGAATAAACAAAAAAAATTATGTGAAAAAACCAAAGAATTAAGAGACTAAGGAAATGAATCTACTGTATATATACACAAAAATATTTGAAGCCGTTTTTCTCTCTTCTCCTCTCTTTTTAATCTTCAATTCTTTGGGTCTAAGTTGTCAAAAACAAAATTTGTAAACATTGCTTATCTTGGTTATAATTTGTTTTTAATATTTATCGTGGTGATATTTTGACGAATTTATAATAAATATAAGAAATACTAGTGATTTTATTATAATTTAAAAATAATTTTACAGAAAAATTAAATATATTAAGTGAAAATTTTGAATAAAACATTAAATATGAAGTGTGTGATAATGACGTGTAAAAATTACCAAAAAACATATACAGGATGGGATTTCTTATCATTAGTAATAATATTAATATTATAATTTACTTTTCGATTAATAAGTGTTAAGTTTTTTAAACATTTTCGAGAAAAAAATGTAATCTAAAATCAATGTAAACAATAATAGAATGCTTCGGGTCTACGTTGTCAAAATTTTTTTATGTTGTTTTTCTATTTGTTGTTTTTCTTTTCTATTTAATGGCGTCTCTTTTTTTATATTAATTTTGGGGGCAAAAATACGCTTAAATTTGGAATTTAATGCAATAATAGAAATATTTACGGCGCCTCTACTAAAACGCAAGTGTGTTAGTAACAATTTATTGGTGTGCAAAAATTGCTTCATCTTTTAAATTCAATTTCACTTCCTCTATTCTCTTAATTCTTTGGAAAAAATCCATTGAAAACGATTCAAAACGATAGGATATTGCACTAAAATTCAGCTTTTACGATAAGAAACGATTAAAACGGACATGAATTAACAGAAAAAAATAATGTGAAATAACCCATTAAAAACGATTCAAAACGATAGGATATTGCACTAAAATTCGGCTTTTACGATAAGAAACGATCAAAACGGATAGGAATTAACAGAAAATAAAATAATGTGAAAAATAATATCCCATTGAAAACGATTCAGATAATCTACCAAAAAACGATAGGAAACGATTAAAGCGATACAAACATTCTATCGGAAAAAAAACGATACAGCCCCATTCATTTTCATTCAAGAACCGCATAGGAAACAATAGAAAACGGTTCTATTTTTACACTAGATTTTCATTTCTATCAATAAAATAACGATAGAAATTGCATCCGCCACAAAAGGCAAAACGTAAGAAGCCGCATCCATTTCTATGGGAAAAAACGATTCCAACCCATTAATTCTCATTCAAAAACCGCATAGGTAACGATAGAAAACGGTCTATCGGTTTTTACCGCTTTCTATAATTTTTTTTTACAAGGGCAAGCCTTCTTCATATTTTAGCACAGAAAAAATCGTGAACTTGTAGCGCCATTTTGAAATTAAAACTCAATATAAAAAATATTCAAAAAATCGCCTTAACGCCAATAACGCCATCTAGAAAAATAAAACTCCATATAAAAAAAATTCAAGAAATTTAATCAAAACCACTAATCCAATTTTTTGCTAATGGCAATGTTCATTGTTTTTTAAGATGGCGTGAATTAATAGGGCTTGTAGAATATCGGAGGTTTTGGTAAAACTCAAAAATAACTGGAAATAAAACTAGATTCCGTTCGGAAACACCAAATCGCTTGCTTATTTTCTAAAAAAGGGAACTGTCATTCCAAGGGGTGTGGCTTTCAGTTCTTCAACAAGAACAAGAATTGGCATTTTGTTTCCGAACGACCAGTTGCCTAAATATATATATGAAGTATCAAAAATTAATAATTATGTATTAAAACTTATCACAATAATTATAATTATTTAACAACAGGAAAAACATTCTAAACTAGGCGCCCACACAAGGGGGGGGGGTTTCGGGTCCGGACCCCCCCCCTAACCGATAATTTTTCAGTATTGTTTGTTAAAGTTAGACATTATTTAGTGTTAACCATAAGAAATTATAGATTAATATCTCTGAATTTCGTAAGATACGATGCTAACTATGGGATCTAAGGTTACTCACAATTGATCCATTCTCTTTGAGGATTTTGTGAATGCTATTTTTAAAGTTTTGTGGATTACAATTATCAAGGAAGACCCACGTCAGTAAGGCATTCCAGAGATGCTAGATTTTGTTTAAAAAAATCTCTTTGAAAAGCTACATCTTGTCACTCGAACCTTAAAAAGATGAGCTGCTATTGATACTCTGTTCAGTTAAAATTGATTTGATCTAGGCAGACACACACGTTCATCCATAGTGTATCTGTGTACTTTCAAATCAGCAACATACATCGAAGCAAGCTCATTAGTAAGATTTGAATTGCTGAAGGGCAATGAAAGTCTCACCAAGGTTTTCAACCGACTGTTCCAGATATGTGTGACAAAGAAAGTAAATTTCCCGTCGCTCTTCCTTTACGGAAACCGCATTGTCTTTCATTAAGTATTTTTTACGACTTAAGAAGCTCATAATATTAAAATTAATGAACTTCTCAAATATTTTTGCAACAACCGAAAAGATTGATATGGGATTGTAGTTTGTTGAATTCGTGTTAGCAACTTTTTTGGAATTGGCTGTATACTGGCCATTTTTTAAAGAGCATTTATTTTAAATTTTATTGCTTCTTCACATTTACCCGAAACCTAAAGATCAGCCTTCAGAACCATCTATCGGAATAAACCTGCGCATACCCACGTGTATTATTTCTGAAAAATTAGAAGTAGAAATGTTTGAATTAAACATATATCTCTAAGCCCTTGCCAATCTGCCACCCAAATAAGACTAGGATTAGATTAAAACTGTTTATATGAACTTGTAAATTTAAATGAGTGGAAATTAAATTATAGTCTGAACCACTTAAAGGTTCTGATACTTTAAATTGTACCAACGAAAGATCATTTATCAAAAACAAATAAAGCAATTTACTAATTTGACCAGGAATGTGAGGAGCTCTGGTAGGTTGTTGGCCATTATATCCGAGTGAAAATTAATATAAAAATAAAATAATAGTAAAATAATAATATGGTATAAATTTTGTATGGGAGAAATTATGAATAGTTAAACTCAAATAACTGGATGAATAATGGGAATAAATTTTGTTTGACTAAAATGTTTTAGTATCAATAAATTCGTTCCCTTCTCAATAATGAGACCCCAACAAAAATATTTGTTTTCCAGACAAATTGGCCCTTAGAAACAAACAAAGACCATTTAATATTTGGTTCCATAACAAAATTACCTTAACGATTTAAGTTCTAATATCTATACAGCCCAATAGTATATTAAACCAGATAAACGGCAAAATTTTCTACCAAGTCCATTTCTGACAAAAAATTTTACAGTGCCATTAATTCTTTAAAGTCTGGTACCAACTCTTTTTTTTCCTATTATTGACGGTGATTTAATCGTCACTGACACAGCGAGAAAAACCACATTGTTCGCGGAACGCTTTGCTGTGATCTCGACTGTTTTAGAAACTCCTAAAGAAAAACCAAAAATCCAGGCATATGAAAGATCTTTATTTTAAACCCAAAATTGTTAAAAAATCTTAAGGGGGTTAACTGCCAGCAAAGTCTTCGGTCGGAACATCATTCCTCCTATTATTCTAACAACATTTTCAAAAGAACTTGCACCTTCTCTTTCCAAAATTTTCTACAAATCCTATAGATCTGATATTTCTCTTTCGTGCTGGAAGTTAGCCAATGTCCAGCCCATCCTCAAAACGAAACAAAATGTGATATTTCAAATTATAGATCGTAATACCCTTGCTCTCAGTTCTATCTAAAATATATGAGCATTATATTAATACACAGAAGTAATGCCAGATCGGGTGATTTTTTTCCGTTTATGGGATATTTCATTTAAACCAGGAAAGCGGTCAAAAACTTGGCAAGTGCGGGCTTTTTCACAATAAATTGTAGAAGCGTTTTAAATTTCAAACTTATTCAAAATGATCGCAACAACTATTTGTTACTATGCTTCCAGAAAGATGTTGATTACTCAATAATTTTGTTTAAATGAATCTGCCATTCATCGCCTTCATAGTATACAGTAGAATCGATGAAATTTCAGCCTTCAGATGTTGATGTTCTGATAGTTTTTAGGGAAATAGAAACAAACGTTTCGAAAATCCCAAAAGCAATAACATATTTCTGAGTTTCAGGAATATTTTCACACTACGACACGAAAAATAAAATCACATACTACAAGATCCTCTCTATGCATTGATGCATTTTGAACATATTAAAAAATTGGAATGTTTTGTATCATTATTTCAATTATACGTATCGAAAAAGAGGTATTGCAATTTAAAAATTTTTTGCAAATCTCGAAATCAAGGCATATTTACTTCTTTTAAAACGTCTTTCGCAATTTTGATAGATTTAATGCTCTATTTCATAGAAATACTATCTTATTCCACAAGGTGTCTGAAGAATCGAAACAAATGTTGTTATAGTGGTGATTTTTGAAGTTTTTTCCATATAAACAATTGGATTTATATGTATGTATATTTTTTTTAATTGAAAGCTTGATAGGAAGTATTTCCTTAAAGAAACGGTAAAAATCGGGAAGTTTTGATACGGCAACGGGAAATTTATTTTTTAAAGTCTAGCATCACTTATGCACACATATAAAAATTTTGGAAGACAAATCTGACAGCCGATACGTTTTTTGAAACAAAAGATCAACAACCGATCGAAACACACCGATCTACATCGTACAAATGAAATGCTTAGTCCGAATCAACAGTCCTGGGGGCGTACAATCCACAATGGTTTAAAAAGCGGTCATCAACACCTCAACACACATGCTGTTGTTGGACCTAGGTCTTTAAATGTATCTATGTGTGTTGTTGTAATTCCTACACAGCACCTTTTATTTAAAAAAAAATTCGTTGGACCCCCCCCTAAAACTTTTTCTGTGTGCGCCCCTGTTCTAAACACAACACAAAATATGTTTGGTTTGTTTGAAAATATTATTATTTGCAGATTTCAAATTATGAAAAATAAAAACAAATGATTTAAGTTTTGAATTTTTATTTGATTAATTTTTATATAATATTTTAAATTGATGCAGATTTAAAAAAACAGTTTTCATATTTCTAGTAAATGAGACACACAGAATAAAATATAAAATTTATATTTTTAACAATAATATTGTATTTGTTTTGATTAAAATCAAATAAAAACCGCAAATGTCACTTTTAGATTTCAGTTCTTATTTAGGATCTCAAAAACAGCGAGTCCAAAATAGGCGATCGAATCGCCTATTTTGGAATAGAAACGGAGTTTCCGAACAACTTTATCTGTCAAATCGCTTGCTTAAATAGCATAGGCGTAACTAGGTAGGGGCCCAGAGGGCCCGGCCCCCCTAGACTGTTTTTGGCCCCCCCTAGAACAAAAGCACATTATGCAAGAGTTTTGTAGATTAAAATGTACCGCTTTATAAAGTAGACCAATCAGCCTTCATATAACTACATATCTGAGCTTTAATCATTGAAAAATATACTGCGTCCCATAATCAGGGATTATGCCATTGGCTGGACTATTGGCAAACCAATTTTAGTTTTGTTCCTGCAAATTTGTAAAACAAATTTGCTTTTTATCTCTTATTTTATTTTTATTTTCCCTATCCTATCACGAAATATTGGCCTATGTCATATTTTATATGTGATAGGATTTATGGTTTAGTTATCCATTACTTAACAAAAAAATATTAAAAAAAAAACAAAAAAAAAACAGATTTTCGTCCATTAACATCCTTAGAACGCATGTTGTTGTGGGACCTTGGTCTTAAAAGGTTTTTATGTGTTGTTGTGACACATATTGTAATGCCTACTACACATCACATTTTATTAAAAAAAAAAAAAAAAATATCAATGCATTGTGGACGAAACGTGTTTTAAATTATTCTAGAAAAGCTGTGGAATTAAAAAGCCAAAAATGAATGTGAAAATGTCTATGAAGAGGATAACAATGTTGACGAGGGCCAACTTGAATCACTTAAAAATATTAAGCGTCAATTGTGGAACAGGTACAAAAAAGCATGGAGTCCTCTATAACGTTTCGAAAAGTGGTGTAGAAAATCACTGAAGGTCACTGAGTAAAGCACATCCTTACGTAGATAATTTATAATTTATGTGTTTATATTGCCAAACACCACATCCGCTCTTCAGCCAATTGATCAGGGTGTGATAAATAAAAAATTTTACAGCAAGGCTTTTAATGCCGAAATCTTCTAATAAAGATTTTTAAAAACGCTGACAGTAGCAAATACACAAACGAGGTTTTGATAAAAGAGGCTATCAAAAATATTGCTGTAGCTTAGATTATGTTAGTTAGGATTGCTAGCTTTCTGTCAGGTAATGATGATGATGATGATGATTCGAACGCGATTCTACAATTGTTAGAAATACGGAGAAATGAAACGTGAACGAATGTATAACTATTTATACGTTTGCTCATTGGGTTATTTAGTTTATTTTATTTATTGATTTGGTTCATTGTTTGATGGGATAACTTCAATATGTCATTCTTAAATCAAACACATTTTGAAAATAATTGGTAAAATACCATGAAAATATATTTGTAAAGCTTTGATTAATGTTCGTAAGAAACGATAAAGTAAGTTTATTTATATTATATATAATTGAAATAGATTATAATTATTATTGTATTTAGTTTGTAGCATAAAAAACAAAATAACGAGTCAAATAAATTTAAACTCAATTGGTGTTCGTAGAATACATAACCTTCAAAATACATATTACTGTTGATTCAATCGAAACATATAGTTGGTTACAGCATATTGGTGGTTATTTTGTGTGCTAACAAATCGACTCCCAAAATCATTGGTCGAAGCTTGTGGTGAATTATCCACAATCTACAAATTTATCTTTTAATTCAAAATCTGGGAGTTCAAAGTTCATAATTCAATGTCAACGTTTCCGGATGATTGGAAATGTAAAGCGTGCAACACAGATAATGATGAACCAACTGTCGAATGCTCGACATGTGAAACTTATTACCACCAAGCATGTGTAAATGTGACGGAAGATAAAGTAAAAGACGTCGATTGGTATTGTCCAGAATGCAAAGCGGAACGCAAGGCGAGGGAAAAATCTAGTCGACGTAGTGTCTCCAAATTAGGAGAAAATTCAATACACGTTCAACAACCAAATGATGCTGTGGTAAATAAGTCGACAAAAACATCAAGTATCGGCACGGTGGCACGAGCGAATAAAAAATTACAAATTCAAAAGTTGGAAGAGGAATTCGCCTTGAAAATGGAATTGTTGGAAAGAAAATATGCTATACTTGCGGATGCCAATTCAGAACGAAGTAATAGCAGTGTTGAGGGTGACCAACAACAAAGTGAGCACCTTCAAACCGGTAAAGATCTTAATGTTGAATTCCTGCCACACAATGTACCGGTAGTAAAACAAATTCCGAAAGTAGAAAAATGGGTAAGGAATATTCGCCATAAAGAAATTGTCAATGCTACCTCAAATCGTTTCATTAAACCGATGTTAGAAAAAACCGCACATGAACAGGCAAATACAATCAACGCTAAAGACATAGCAAAAGCAACGGTTGAGCAAATTTCCGCTCGCAATGCAGTTCCACGAAAACTACCGTTTTTTAATGGAAATCCTAAGGACTGGCCGATGTTTATTTATGCATACTCATCGTCTACTGATGCGTTACAGTTGTCAAATGCAGAAAATTTGCTTCGTTTGCGTGAATTTCTTAAAGGGGAAGCTTATTCATTAGTGGAAGATGATCTACAATTTCCCGAATCCGTTCCAAACGTCATTATGACATTGAGTCAGTTGTACGGTCGGGCTGATAACATCATTGCATCCATATTAGAAAAGATTCGAAAAATGTCGTCACCAACATACAACGACATGAAAACAATTATAATATTTTCGGCGGCAGTTCGAGGTTTGATAACTCGACTCGAGGCTTCAGGTATGAGAGACCACATCAACAACCAAACAATGTATTTTGAAATTTTAAATCGTTTGCCACCCGATATTAAAATCGATTGGTCACGCTACAAACGTCGCCAAAGTGAAGAACCAAATTTAGCAGCCCTTAGTGATTATCTCGGGTATTTAGCCGAAGACGCTAGCCAGGTCATTAACATAAAAGAACCAATCAATCGTGAACGAAATCGAAATAAAGGATTTGTGCACTCAATCAACACTATCAATCAACATGTTCATACCAAGTCTAGATCACCTGATCGAGAAAGGGTTCAAACTCCGTCGTGTTGTGTATGCGGAAGGAATTCATCTCATTCATTGGCCAATTGTGATCGTTTTAAAAATATGTTGGTGAATCGTCGGTGGGACGTTGTAGTGAAACATCGGTTATGTCGGAAATGTCTCAAGCAACACTTCAAATCTGACTGTGCCAAAGATGAGCAGAAAAAATGTGATGTTCCAGATTGTTCAAGTTGGCACCATTCATTGTTGCATAAATTTAAAACGCCCTCCAATGGAGAATCAACAACTTCAGTAAACGATAACCAACCTACAACGAGTCAAAGCGTTTGTTCACATGACATCTCACAAAAGTCGATTATGTTACGAATGTTACAAGTAATGGTGCGAAGAGTGTCGATGTTTTAGCATTTTTGGATGACGGATCTTCGGTGTCTTTGATAGATGAAGAAGTCGCAAATAAGCTCGAATTATCTGGGGTCAAAGAAGATTTATGTTTAAGATGGACCTCAAATCATTCTCGAATTGAGAAGAACTCTCTGCGAACCAGTGTAACAATTTCTGGTTTAAAGAAGTCGAAAAAATATTACATCAATAAAATTTACACAATCAATAATCTTGGTCTTCCGAAACAATCGTGTTCGTCTGACATCCTTTCGCTACGGTACCAGCATTTGCAAAATATACCATTGAATAGCTACGATATAAATAAACCACATATCTTGATTGGGATGGACCAGCCTACATTGGGTGCTACTCTGGAAATTCGAGAGGGTAAGTCAAATGAACCAATTGCCACTAAAACACGAATCGGCTGGGTGGTATTTGGTCCTATGGAAAGTGATCAGAGTAACACTAATAATCAATATAATCATTTTCGTTTATGCCAATGTGAGCATGATGACAATTTGCATCAAATGGTAAAGGATACTTTCGCATTGGAAAACATCGAAGCAACCAAGATCAACAGTTTGATGTCCAAGGATGACGAACGAGCTCTTCAACTAATGGAAAATTCGGCGAAAAAGGTTGGTAATCGATACGAAATAGGTTTGTTGTTTCGGTATGATAACATCAGTTTACCCGACAGTTACGATATGGCTCTCAAACGTTTAAAGTGTCTGGAACAAAAGATGAGCCGCGACGAAATCTTCGCAGCAAATATTAAAACCCAAATTGCTTATTATGTCGAACAGAACTACGCGAAAAAATTGAACGACAATGAATTAATTCGTACTCAACGAACGTGGTACTTACCAATATTTGCGGTTACCAATGCAAATAAGCCTGGCAAATTTCGTCTTGTCTGGGACGCCGCGGCAAAGGCTGGTGGTATATCGCTCAATTCCGTTTTGTTAAAGGGTCCAGCCACTTTGTGTTCTTTGCCCACCGTGTTGTACAATTTTCGAGTCGGAAAATTCGCCGTTGCCGGTGACATTCGCGAAATGTACCATCAAGTTTTGATTACTCCAAATGATCGTGAATGTCAACGTTTTTTATGGAGAGACGGTGATTCAACAAAAAAACCCGACGAATACCAAATGAATGTTATGACATTTGGTGTTGCGTGCTCTCCATCTGCCGCACAATTCATCAAAAATAAAAATGCGCAAAATTTCGAAAATCAAAATCCTAATGCTGTCAAGGCCATAATCGCACGACATTATGTTGACGATTATTTGGATAGTTTCTCGACGGAAGATGAAGCACGATCAGTGGCAAAAGAGGTCAAATGGATACATCAGCAAGCAAACTTTGAAATGCGCAATTGGGTGTCGAATTCAAATATTGTTTTGGACTCACTCGGAGAATCGTCGAAACAATCACATCGAAATTTGAATGTTGATGACAGTCCATATATGGAAAAAATGCTGGGAATGTGGTGGCTACCAAATCTTGACAAATTTACGTACTTTGTGAATTACGATAAATTTCCAAAGGACATTTTTAATGGTAACCGAAAACCAACGAAACGCGAAGTGTTACGAGTTTTGATGTCAGTCTATGATCCACTCGGATTAATTGCCTTTTTCCTCGTATACCCAAAAATGTTACTTCAAGAAGTTTGGAGAAGTCGCATTGAATGGGACGAGCCAATCAATGATGCTCAATATAGAAAATGGAACACTTGGACTAGCTTACTTGACCAATTGCCAAGCATTCAAATTGATCGATGCTACTCATCCAAATTTTCGGGTGGTCAAGAAGTTTTCACTCAATTACACATATTTTGTGACGCAAGCGAGAGGGCGTTTTCCACTGTTGCGTATTTAAGAGTGAAAGATTCAAACGGGGTGGACGTGGCACTAATTGGTGCAAAATCGAAAGTCGCTCCGATCAATCCCATTAGCATTCCACGTCTTGAGTTGCAAGCGGCCGTTCTCGGAACTCGGTATTCCAAAACAATACACCAAACACATCCAGTTAAAATTGATCGAACATTCTACTGGTCGGATTCTCAAACCGTACTCAAATGGCTTCACGCGGATCCGGCGAATTATCGTCAATTTGTATCCTTTCGTGTTGGAGAAATTCTCACCCAAACATCTGTTATGGACTGGAAATGGATTCCTACTAAAGATAATGTGGCGGATGATGCAACCAAATGGGCACAAACTCCAAAAATGTCATCGAACTCAAGATGGTTTAAAGGACCAGAGTTTCTGTTTAAAAATGAAGTAGAATGGCCAGGTGGTGCGTGGAATGACAAGTTAGAGACCGATGAAGAACGGAAGGTCCATCATGTCATGCAAATTGAGGTGACAATAATTCCAAAAGTGCCGGTTGATATTAATAAATATTCTGACTGGTGGCGCTTGTCCCACGTCAATGCGTGGATTCACCGATATTGCCAAAATCTGCGTGCAAAATCGCAAAATAAGCCTATATTTGGTAGTAAAACCTTGTTGTATCGTGAGATCGTTCAATCGGAAATTTATTTGTTCCGTGTAGCACAATGGGATCACTTCAGTTCTGAAATCATACAGCTCCAAAATGATCCACTTAAACCAATTGATCGAACGAGCAAAATCCGACAACTATCACCTTATTTTGATAAGGAGATGCAGTTACTACGTGTTCGTGGCCGAATTGATGCTATGAGAGGAATCGACGAATTTCAAAAACGTCCAATCATTCTTCCGCGAGAAAATCGAATTACGTTTTTAATTTTAAATGACTTCCATGAGAAGTATCTGCATCAAAACTCTGAGATTGTCGTCAATGAGGTGCGTCAAAAATTCGAGATCCCTCAACTGAGAATAATATTAAACTCAGTGAAATCAAATTGCCAACAGTGCAAAAATGTATTTGCAAAACCGTGTCCCCCAGAAATGGGTGATTTACCAACAGCTCGGTTGTCAACATTCAATCGCCCATTTTCTTATGTGGGGGTGGATTTCTTTGGTCCGATTGAAGTTTTGGTTGGACGTCGTCATGAAAAATGTTATGGAGCATTATTTACATGTATGACTGTTCGAGCAATCCATATATAAATCACTCATAGTCTTTCGACAGATTCGTTCATATTGTGTCTACATGGTTTCATGGCGCGACGTGGTGTTCCTCTCGAAATCCGTTGTGATAATGGTACAAATTTCCATGGTTCCGAACACGAACTACGTAAAGCAATCGCAGAGATTAAAGAAGACAAATTACGTCAACAATTCTTAAATATCAAATGGAAATTCAATCCACCGTTATCACCGCATCATGGTGGTGCTTGGGAGCGACTCGTGCATTCAGTTAAAGTAAATTTAAAGAAAGTGTTACCACAGCGAACACCAAACGATGAGCTGCTTCGTGGGTGTCTAATGGAAGTCGAAATGATTGTGAATTCGAGACCATTAACATACATGCCGGTAAAACCGGAAAATCCAGAGGCTCTTACCCCCAATCATTTCTTATTAGGTTCGTCGTCCGGTGCCAAGCCCGCAGGATTGTTTTCAGATCGCGTTCTTTTACTTCGCGATAACTGGAAAATATCACAAAAAATTGGTGAACTCTTTTGGAAACGTTGGGTGGCTGAATATTCGCCGACATTAGCCCGTCGAACCAAATGGTTTGACAAAGTTAAACCTCTCGAGATCGGTGATGTAGTGGTCATCGTTGATGAAAAACTTCCTCGAAACAATTGGCCTTTGGGGAGAATCATTGAAACCAAACCGGGGCAGGATGGACAGGTTCGTCAAGCAACGATAAAAACTAACGACGGTGTTTATGTGCGCCCAGCCACGGAAATTGCGGTACTAGACGTCTTACGGAGTGATAGGTAGGTCGATGCCGACATACCAGGGTGGACTGATGTTAGAAATACGGAGAAATGAAACGTGAACGAATGTATAACTATTTATACGTTTGCTCATTGGGTTATTTAGTTTATTTTATTTATTGATTTGGTTCATTGTTTGATGGGATAACTTCAATATGTCATTCTTAAATCAAACACATTTTGAAAATAATTGGTAAAATACCATGAAAATATATTTGTAAAGCCTTGATTAATGTTCGTAAGAAACGATAAAGTAAGTTTATTTATATTATATAATTGAAATAGATTATAATTATTATTGTATTTAGTTTGTAGCATAAAAAACAAAATAACGAGTCAAATAAATTTAAACTCAATTGGTGTTCGTAGAATACATAACCTTCAAAATACATATTACTGTTGATTCAATCGAAAACATATAGTTGGTTACAGCATATTGGTGGTTATTTTGTGTGCTAACAAATCGACTCCCAAAATCATTGGTCGAAGCTTGTGGTGAATTATCCACAACAATGCTAAACCACCAAAATTATCGAACGGGACAAAACATATGCATTGATAACTATCACAGATGTTGAAAATTCGGAAGATATTTTTATGAATGATAAATTTTTATTGACAAATGAAGGACTAGCCTTAAAGATATCGTCTACGAGATGATTGATTCATCTAATAACAACCAACAACGTAGAAGTTTTTAAAAATGAAACTAGTGATTTTAACTATTTGCTCCTCAAACAGTAACGGACT
>OY856187.1:305068998-305179695 GCA_963693315.1 Diogma glabrata | reverse complement strand
AACAAAAAGTAAGATGATGATTAAATTTTATTCATCATTAAAAATGCAAATAGATCAGCAAATAATTTTAAATTGTTGCAAAATCTTAACATTAGTAAAAATATAATATGCATATATATAAAACATAAGAATACAAGAGCTATATTCATTGTGAAGAGAAAAACTATACAATAAATACATATTAATTTATATATGCATAATTTTCAGCAATTAAAATTATAAATTAAACAATGTAGACGTAGAACATTTCATCAGAGTCTTTTTCGACGTATCCACTATCCAGTATACACTTCCTGTGATTTTCAACGACTCGGATGAGTCGTTGAATTTCCGATTCGTTCTTTGTTAAAAATCAGTTAAATGCAGACATGAGACCAATACAACGTTCTGCTATGTCATTCACAACTTTTAAAGACCTGATTGTTTTGGCTGCCCTTACATACATAGGTAAGCTATGCCAAGCATCTGGTTCAGTTTCTGCAAGAACAGAAATATCTTGCCCCAGCAACTGTAAGGAAGCGCTAGATGACGGTTTTATTAAATCGTGAAATTCACTGTTTTGAAGTGCAGCTACTTCTTAAGCGGCATAAAGTATCAAACCAGTCATTGCCATTCAAAACCATAGCATTCACTATTTGTTTCTTTTCTGCATTGACAACTTTCGATGAGAATAAGGATAGTGGGACCATTTCGGGTCCCAAATACCTAAGATGGTTTTGTAACTTTTTCATGGCAGCTCTGGTTACAGAAACATTTACTTTGGAAAACTGTTTGATAGCTTGGACCAAATTTAAGTCATTAATCGGTGCATCAGCAGACAGAGGACATGCAATCCAAGCTGTAACCTAAACATGTGAAGCAAACAGGCTGAATTCAGTTAAAACTTTTTTTCAGATACTCTCAGTTTGAATTGCTCTCTAAAAAGATATATCTTGAAGCAGTATATGACTTTAGCCATCCACCGGGCTATATGGTAGGCTCCTGGTAAAGAAAAGTGTTATTGCTGATTGTTTGGTTCTTCAGATCGCATAATTATTAAGCATAACTCGCTTATTTCTCTATAATCATTTCTATGTATATAGGAACTGTCTTCAGATAAGAACTTTCTCAAACATGACCCAACATTTTGCTTCATTTCCAGCAACAGCGGGTCACTATACCTGACTTCGTCTAATGGTTTGTAATTAGTTTGACCAATGCTAGACTAATGTTAGGACCACTAAAAAGTCTAATGTTAGGACCACTAGTAGGGCCAAACAGAAGGGTAAATACTACACTGATGATCAATTCATGAATGTGATAAGGACATGCGAAGTGAAGAAGATTTCTGCTAAGTAATTTCTTTAGCAGAACGCATGCTCCCTTATCAAACCCTGTGTAAGAGGCAATAGTGTCAAATGACATTCCTATAACATCTTCAGTGACTTACCAGAGATTGAGTAAGTCAAAAGTGGCCTTGGCTTGCCATTTCCCAGTGCAAGAGGAATTTTTGACCAAGTCGTGATATTCATGACTCATGAGCGACCTCTAAATATCAATGTATTGTTTCAATATTTATGTCAGTTTATTAAAATGACAAAAGGAAAAAAATTAGAGAAACTGCAATTCCAAAATCAAAAATTTTTTTTTCTCCATATAATGTTGGACCACTCTAATATATATATATATATATATATATATATATATATATATATATATATATATATATATATATATATATATATATATATATATATATATATATATATATATATATATATATATATATATATATATATATATATATATATATATATATATATATATATATATATATATATATATATATATATATATATATATATATATATATATGTATATATATATATATATATATATATATATATATATATATATATATATATATATATATATATATATATATATATATATATATATATATATATATATATATATATATATATATTAGGGTGCTTTTTTTTTGGGCGACAATTCTTTTTTTCTGGTGCCCCACCAAAATTTTGTTGGAAATACCCAAGAAAACGTCTTCCTAAAATATGAGCCCTCAAAATTAATGTTTAGCACTCGGCATCGGCGTTTGAAGATTTTCCATACAAAATTACACTGTATCAACAACACTGTATCAATTACACTGTATCAACGAATTACACTGTATCAACAACTTTTGAGGCAGAAAGAAACACGTTTGACAAACTGTGGCATCCCGCTCGGCATGAATATCGGAAAGATATCTTGATGCTATCTAAAAAATGGTGTCTTTTAGAACTCAGAAAATTTTTAAATTTTTGACAGCCTTTTGAAGAAATCAGTTTATGGAGACCAAAAAGATGCCTTTATGATAACTATACTGTCGACATTTTTATGACCTAAAAATGATATCAACTTGTTAACATTCCACCAAATACCAATTTTGTTATAAAAACAGTATTTCTAAAATTTCTAGAATAAAATTAACTAAATAAAATTTAATTAACTTAATAAAATTAACTACAATAATAATAATTATTTAATTATACTAAAGACAACACAAATGTCAAAATACAAATCAGCTGATTTCAGTTGTTATATTATGTCACAACGAAACGTCAAACGAGCAAGCCGCAGATCTAGTTATTGCACCACATCATCGGGTGATGATGGATAAATCTATATTGAGTAAGTATCTGAGTGATTATTATTATTGAGTGCGTATCATTAATACTTAATAGTACATAATATATAAATTAGAACATAGACTTTTCATTTACTCGTAATGTGCAAAACGAACCTCTAGCCTTACTATTTATTATTTACTTTCTAGAAATAAACCACAAGAGAAAGACTCTATGACGGACAGACGGTGTTAAATTTGTATAATTATTCTGAACTTTCATAAAATATATTTTTATTTATTGCTAAAATTCCTTGTACTTTCAGAAAATGATTTACAAAAATTTTCCAGCTACTCCTATTATGCTTAAAAACAGGATAACATCCTGCAAGCAGCAATCAAAAACAGCAGCAGACCACTGCAGTAAACATTATTTTGTATATTATTTCTATTTATCATAGTATGTATAAGAATTAATATATTTTTGAATTTAATAAAAACAAAATTTATATTATGTTAAATATTGATTTTAATTATTTAAAAATAACCTAAAGTTTGAATTCAAGAACCTAATAACTTTTTGATATCTCTAATATGCTATCATTCGGAGCTCAGAAAAATGTTATATATCTGATATCTTTTCGAAGGAATCTAAAAGTTGTCCACAGGTGGCGCATTAGAGGGTTTTCTGATATCTTTATGTTATCTTTTTAATAAATATTGTGGATGTCAGATCTAAAAACGGTTACCTTTAAGAGCTCATTATGATAGCTTTTTGCCGAACGGGATGATATAAATCAATTTTCAGAAAACCAGAATTTAGATGTCGAGCCTAGTCGTAATTCTAAAAGACGACGAGAACAAAGCAAATTAGATTCATTCTATGTTGAATCAACTCTTGGCAAGAATAGTAAAATAAATTCAACAACAAATACTAATAAAAAAGATTATTGGAAAATATATATATATATTTACCACTTATGGACAGCGTGATTTCCAATTTTAAAAATAGATTTGAAAATCTTCCACTATCTGAAGCCATAGATTAGCTTTTTAAATTTGGATTTTAGCAAAGCGGAACCTTTTTAAATCATTACCCAAAAGTAGGTGCGATTGATATTAATTCATTACAAGCTGAGAAATTAGTTTTAACTTTTAAGTAATTGTATTAAATCAAACAATCAAATAATTAACAGAGACTTTAAGGAAAGAGAGAATTCTTTCCAAATACATATAAGCTGCTACAAATAGCTATTAGTATTCCAGAGAGCTCAGCCGAATGCGAGAGGAGCTTCTCAGCAATGCGGCGAGTAAAATTTGACTAAAAAACACAATGTCCCAGCAAAGGTTTTCAAATATAGCACTACTTCACATTGAAAACGATTTAGTGAAAAAAAGAATTGATAAGCATCAAGTGCTGGAAGAATTTATAAAAAAAATTGATCGAAAATTAAAATTAAATTAAATACATGAGAAATAATAATTTATTAATGTTTGTTATGAAATATGAATTAAAAAAATGTAAATGAAATATTGTTGTTTTTTGCGTGGCCAGATCCACCCTAGAACAATTTCCTAGTTACGCCAATGTTAAAAAGGCAAGAAATAGTTTAAGAACGACCATTTCCAGCCACAAACGTCAAAATAGAAAAATAAGCTAGCGATTTGGTGTTTACGAACGAACCCCTAGTTTTTCAAAAGGGGGAAAAAAGCACAACTAGTTCAGAACTAGTTTTTTTATTTTGCTTCAATCGAACATGATTTGGAGGGGAAATAATTTTTTGCATTGACGACTGGTAACGTGATAACAGCGCACTCTCTTAGCAAAATTTAAAAACTATTTAAACAAATCAAAATTCAAACGAACAGTAAGTAAATATTAAAATTTATTCTTTTTGATTTGTTTTGGATAAATAATTTAAAAAATATGAGTATAAAATATTTAAATTAAAGTAACAATTAAAATTTTTTAGGTTTTCTTCTCGAGTCTGCCAATATATGCAACATTTTAAAACTTTTGCTAAGAACTGCACACAATCGGTAAAATAATTTTTAGCACATCTTGGGGAGATATTAAATAGTATAGCGGTTTGTATATTGTTCATATTCATCTTTATTCGACACATTGTCAATATTATACTGTTTTTTTTAGACAACCCAATATTATAGGGCTCTTCTGACCTTATTAATAAACAGCACTTATGTAACCGTTCTAACAAAGTTAGAGTTGGAATTCCAGTCATGGAATTTAATTTTTCGTCAGTATCAATAAGGAACGGTAGTTTATTAAGTTTTTCTGTTTCACCATTAATTAATAATTTCCACAGATACGCCGCGCTCGTGAATGTTGAATTGAGTACCTATGCAAAATTGGTGTATGGGTGGCACCCTTCATCATCCTTGCTGTTAGTAGGATAAATATTTCCAAAGCCATCTTCTGTTCTACTGGACGTATCAATTGATAAACTAAAAAATAAAATATAAGTACATACAAGATTTATAATTATACATTTATTTTCAAAATTGTACATACTTGTTCATTATATTTAACCTGAGTTTTCTTGCCTTTGGCTTCCTCGTCATTATGCTTGATTGTGGTAAATTTCTGATGGAAAAGCATTTGATGTGATGCCCTTTTTCGTATATGTTCGCCCGTGGTAATGGAATTAGAATCTGTTCTTTCTTGCTACAGAACACAAAGTTTTTGCGAATCTTTTTTCCCATCCTTAGTACATTTTTCCATTCATTTAATGTTATTTTATTTAACATGACTCTCTCTCTCTCTCTGGCGTTTACATCCCATGAAGGGATTTTGCCGTCTGTGCCACCAGCTTCCAATCATCTCGTTCCATGACCAGTTGACCCCAGTTTCGACATCCTATATCACTAAGGTCTTTTTATGATGTCATCACGCCAGCGTTGTCTAGGTCTTCCTCTTCGACGAACACCAGCTGGTTGTTGTTGGGACGCTTTTTTTATCATTCTTTCCAATGGAGCCCTTTCTACATGACCAAACCATCTAATCCGGTTGGATTTATTGAATCCGATTACATCGCAGCCTCCAAGAAGCTGTCTGATTTCATGATTCATTCGGATTCTATACTGATTTTCAGCAACTTTACATGGACCATAAATTGTTCGTATGACTTTCCTCTCGAATGTTGATAGAATTCTACAATCGGAGGAAGTCAGTGTCCAGCTTTCACTTCCAAATGTGAGCACAGGTCGGATTAATGCTTTGTAAAGTGTGAGTTTGCACGACTGCGAAAGATGTTTGGATCGCAAAAGTTTTGAGTATGCGTAGAAAACTCTGTATGCGGCAGAGACACGGGCTTTAATATCTGCCTGAATGTCATTTGACGATGTTATTACAGATCCGAGGTATTTGAAGTTTTCTACACGTTCCACTTCATAGTCGCCAGTATTCAGATTGCCGGGAGGTATATTCCTGGATGTTGTTAAAAGTTTAGTCTTGCCGGTGTTAATGCATAATCCAAGTCGTTTAGCATTTCTTTCAAGCTGAGAGAGACTATCCTTGATATCGCTTGTTCTACGTCCGAGAAGCACAATATCATCTGCATAGCCAAGAACTTGACTAGATTTGTTATATATGCAGTTTTGTGTCTCAATTCGGCTTTTTCTTATCGCGTACTCCAGCGCCAAATTAAATAGTATGGGCGCGAGTGCATCACCTTGTCGAACACCTGATGTTATATCGAAAGGATCAGAAACTGACCCTTCGATTACTATTCTACAATTTGATCCCGATGTTGTGAGCTTGCACAGAGAAACAAGTTTCTCTGGGATACCAAGGCATATGAGTGCGGACCAGAGGTTGTCGCGGATGATACCATCATATGCTTGCTTGAAATCAACGTAGAGCTGGTGAATGCTGATGTTGTACTCCCAACATTTTTCCAGAATCATCCTTAATGTAAAACATTGATCTGTGGTTGAGCGGTTGGGACGAAAACCACACTGATAGTCACCAATGATAGATTCGGCGAACGGGATGAGTCGAGCAAGTACAACATTAGCTAGTATTTTATATGCAGTGTTCAACAGTGCGATGCCACGATAATTTTCACACTTTAGACGGTCACCTTTCTTATGTAGCGGAACAATGAGAGCTGTTTTCCATTCAGCAGGTAGTTCTTCTTGGTCCCAGATTGCAAGAATCAGATCGTATATACGTGGGACCAGAGCTGCTCCTCCATTTTTCAGATGTTCTGCGGGCATTCCATCGAAACCTGGTGATTTGTCATTTTTCAGTTTTTTAATGGCAGCTTCCACTTCTTCTATTGCTGGGTAACGGACAAAAATCTCCTCAGTTGATGGAGCAATTGCTCGAATAGGATGAACTTCGTTCGTCCTATTGAGTAGGTCTTGAAAGTGGGATCGCCACACTGCCAGCACATCACGTTCACTTGTTGTAAGTTCATTATTTTCATTTTTGATGGCTGTAGATCTTGGGTGGAAATCTTTTGTCAGATTCCGTGCATTGGCAAAGCACTCTTTTGAATTTCCGTTGGCCGCATGTTGGTTGATGTATTCGATGCAGCTCTTCATGTGTTCGCGTTTTTTTTTTTACGTAGAAGTTTTGCTGAGGCTTTCCTGGCGCATAGATAATCAGCTTGGGAGCTTCGGGTGTTCCTTGTTAACCATTTTTCTCGCAGTTTTTGTTTATTTTCAACGGATTGGCGGCACTGTGACGAAGGGAATTTTGGACTCATTACTTTTAAGCTAAAAACTTTTTATCTTCCCTTCGTCGCAAGCTTTCTAATTCCAGAAAATATTTTACTTTTCCAATTTTATCTTATTATCACATCATATTAATTTTCTAACACAACTTCCCATGTTTCGTCTTTACAAACTATGCAAAAACATCATTAAATTAAAAATTTTATTAAATTTCGTTTGAGTCTGAGATTCAGTTTTCTGAAATCAGATATTTTATTTTCTGGAATTCAACGTTTTTGTCCACGAATGGCTTTTAAACCGTGGGATTTTGTTTTTATTTCTTTTTTTTAGATCAACGTTTGAAAAAAACAAACGAAGATCTGGGCAGTCGGATAATAACTCCTGACCAGTATGGTCAGGAGCTTTTGCACTTGTAAAACGTGCTTTTGCACGTGTAAAAATGATTTATCTTTGAGTAGTAATCATATTTGTAACAGAATTAATAATGATAGTGTTTTATTTAAGTGTTGACCGATATTAAAAAAATAATGAATTAAAATCTCGTTAAAAATGTTTTTAGAAATTAATTTTATAAAATATATTTATAAAAATAAGAAGAATTGTGTTAAAGAAAAAAAAAATAATTTTTGTCACGGTTTTTTTTTTTATATATTTGTTTGGTTCATATTTGATAATAATACAAATGATGTGTTATAAGTATTGACAGAGATTCAAAAAAAAAAAAATATAGAATTAACTAGATTTTATATAATGAAAATAAAAATAAAAATAAAATATGAAATAAAAATAAAAAGAATAGTGTTAAAGAAAAAAAAATAATTTTGGCTCACTGTTTTTATTTATATTTGTTTGGTGATTTGGATGATTTGACCATTTGGATTATATGTACGCGAATGGTATTGTTGCAGCTGGATTTAATAAAACTAGGATTATCACATTGGGGATCAGCAGATGGAGTAGGACCAGAAAAACCAGTGAGTAAGATCTTTCATGATTTGTTTAAGGATGTATAGATAGTCAAATCGCGTAGTACATCAAATAAAATTTCAAACAAATTATTATGCAAAATTTTGAATTTTTGGAATATTATTAGAAATTATGGAAAGGTTTTAATATTTGATTTGTTCTAATTTTTGGAATGTTTTTGAGAGTTTTGAAAGAAATTTCAATTTTTTTTTATTATTTTGTTTTATATTTTGTAATATTTTTTTTTGAATTTTTGAAAAAAGTTTAAATCTTTGATTTTGTAATAATTTTTTTTGGAATATTTTGCTTTTGAATTTTGAAAAAAAGTTTGATTTATTTAATTTTTACAATAGTTTTGGAATTTTGAAAGGAATATGAATTTGTGGTGTGGTAATATTTTCTCGAAACTCTAAATGGAGGTTTTGTTAGTAGTTTGCTGATTGTATCATCTTTTCACTAAATTGTATTATACCTCTCCGTCAGAGCTACGAGAATGACGACCAGGATTGGGTCATTTTTTTTTGCCTTAATATCTGTCATTTGTTACGAGGTATAGAAATTGTCCTCGTAATAGTATCATCGTGAGAACGTGGATCGCAGGATTTTCAGGTAGGTAGCGCTGGTGGTCTATCTCGTCTTTATGTTATTTTTGTTTATTTATATCGCTCACCATCTAGGACACTCTGACTGCCGAACAACCCCACGGCCCCAAATGACTGAGCGAAGTCGATTGAGCGATTTCGGAGTTCAGTCAGAGTGACAATTCTTTAACGTTGGCCAGGGCAATCTTTACTCCTTTTTGGGGGCACAGGTTGCACTGCTGTACGTTACAGTGGCGCCCAAGGAAAGCTTATTAGTTCATGAGCCGAACAATAGTTAGGTTCGTGTTTAAACCCCTAGGTCTATTAACCGTTTTATTTAGAAACATGCATGTTCTGCATGTAAATTATTGGGAGTGTTCCTGGTTGTGGTCTAGATAAATCAGCAGATCACTGGTTTGGCCGGATCACACCTAGGAGCCTTTTTTTCATATGTTTTCGGTGTTTGTGTTCCAGTGCTGGATAAGTTCCAAAGTGTTTTATCGCGGGTAGATCCAGTGTTTGTTTTTGTTTTTTTGGTTTAGTTTTAAGTATGCTGTTGAATTATCTAAACTGTTAGTTTTCTGAATCATTCTATCCAACTTTTTCATAAGTTGAAAGAATGTTTTGGCGCGGTTGATATCCAGTTTTTTTTTGTGTTTATTGTTTAGTACTAAGTTTTATTTGCTGTTGATTATCGTACCTGTTAGTTATCTGAATCATTTTGTAAAACTTCTTTAGAAGTACAAAATGTTTTAGCGCAGGGATATCCAGTTTTGTGTTATAGTTTAGTTTTAGGTTTGTTGCTGTAGAATTGCCTGTAAGATTGTAAAACATTTTGGAACAAAAGCTGTGATTGGAATTATCGGCACCAGGATTTATTTGTTAGTTGTTGCTTTTATCGTTTTCATTTAATTTTGTATATTGATTATTGAATTAAAATTCCTTCATTTTTTTTTACTTTCCAATTTAAATTCACAGTTCTGGACTAGCAATTCCATTTGCTTACAGACCTATATCTATCCCGTTGGTCCAGAAAATCTATCGTCTTTGACACCTGTCCCTGCTTGTCTGCCTAACCTGTAGCCATGTTCTCTCAACTTACATTTTTTAGTTTTTTTAAAGTAAGTTAAGTCTTATTTTGGTTGTAGATTTAAATATTTAGTTTTGGGAATTTGTGAATGTTTTTTTTGTCGAATATTATTAATAAATTTTAAATTTTCTTTTAAAAAGATAACATCATTAAAATTCTTAGTTTCTTAGAATTAATAAATTGATAAATTTTATAAATTTGTTTTATATTTTATTACTTTAGTTTTTGTTAAGATTTGAAAATTTGTTGTTATAAAATGTCATTTCAATAAAAGTAATTCACTAACTTTAAATTTCGTCATATAAATGTTCTTGATTGATTTTCTCAAATATTAATATAGTATCTTAGCATAGGTTAAATTTTTTTTTGATTAAAGATGTTGTATTTTAATAATTTTTATTAGTAAATAAGTATTATTAAGTTTTATTTTTGATTGACATATTTTGTCAAAATATTAACAAAACTTTAATTTTTTCTGTATATTGAGAAGTAACTTAATTGAAAACGTTGGCTAGTTTTTTTTAGATCTACATATTGATAAATAAACAAAAAAATTAAATAAATTTTCAGTTGTGGAGAAGAATAAGATAATTTAGAAAAAAAATGTTATCTCTAAATATTGAGTAGATTTTCTTCTTGTTGTTTTTTTTTTGAATTTCTTATTTGTTTGGCATAAATTTTTCTTTTGCAAGTAATTGTTTTAAGTGGTAATATGATAATAAAAGTTAAAAAAATAAATGATAATAAATTATGCTATTATGTATTAATCTATACAGCTTTAAATAGTTATTAAATTGAAAAGGAAATTAATGTATTAATGCAAATTAGAAATTAGATCTTGTTTAATAATTTTGTTTTTATATAAATATGATTAAGTTTCATTGGAATTGGTTTATATTTTGGTCATTTTTAGGTTGATCTAATTAGGTTTTTTGTTCATATTGTAAAAAAGGTTTGGAAAAATTGGACACATTGTGTTATCTATTATTAAGAGTTATAAACTGGGTTTTTCTCGATAATACTTTTATTGGATGAAATTAGCTCCTAAAATTTATTAAAAATAAAACGATATTTTAATTTGAATTGCTTTAAATAATCCTATAATTATGTAAATTTACAATGAATAATTCTGTTTTAATAATGGCATATCATAATTTGAAATTTAAATAACCAATTTTATATTTGTTTTGATTTTCAATAAAATTTTTATAAAATTACATAAATTTGGTATTAGTAATACATAATTAAACCCAGATACATTTCAAAATAAGTTCTGTTTGTAATATTTAGTATAAGTACATTTTATTAAGTAACATGAATTTTGTCATCAATAGTGTTCGCCAACATTCTTATTATTTGTAGCCAATATGTAGATATTTTATGATAACATAATTCAGCTTGGTCATTATCATATTAATTTTAATTATAATTTAAGTATTTGTGGCAAATTTATTACAGCCTTTGAAAGAAAATTGTACACTAATGGAATTACTATAAATCAATTTTGACGATAATAATCTTTGCTAAATGAAAAGGAACAAAAAATTTTATTGGAAAGCATCAGGATTTCAATATAGTTAAAACCAATATAAAGAGACACATATCATTTGTATATAATTCCTATTAAGTATGATCATATGATTAATCACTATTGGCAATATCATTGTTATTAAAATCTCTAATTCCATTTTTTTTTCTCTTTGAGTTTTCTTTTAAATTTTTGTTTTAAGTTTTATTATTCTAACGTAGTTATTTGTATGCAATTCTTCTCTTATCTAAAACGGAATTATATTACCATCAAATCTTTCTGTTTTAATTTTATCGGTCATTTTTACTGTGGACGATTATGTCACAAACTTTGTTTACGTTATGTTTCTTGTAATATAGGTTAATAATGTTGATAGTAGTTAAATTGCATTTTTTTGTAATGATGATCCGTTTGAAATTTTTCAATGTCGTTTGATTTCTTTCATATGTTATACGAACTGTGAATTTAAATCTTGTTTTGTTTTTGATCAACTGGATTTTACCATGTTATCTCTTTAATTTATTAACGAAGTTATTACTAAAGTGCTAAATGCGAACCTTAAAATAATTGTGGTCACTCAATTATCCGGGCGTAAATTTCACTCTCTAACTTTGTGCCCGTATGATAAATAGGTGGGGATATATCAGTGTATTGCATTAAGCGTTACATTTTAACTGCGCCAGTTGCGCAGCTAGCGCGCAAAATGCATACCCAGTACCATTGCGCTACCACCATCTCTCCTTAGCCTGCGCATCGCGTATCAAAATAATGACTACTAGCTAAGACATTTTTGAATGCCTCACTCTTCACTCCACCTTTTCGATCTGAACTTTCTGTCCCAGCACCGCAGCAAGCACCAACTCACTTAATATACTTATTCGGTTGAACTATGTTCAACCTATTTTTTTTTTCTCTCTCAATGGATGCCAACTGGTTCCAAGGCAGTGCAACCTTGCTGTCCCCTTATTTCAGTAGTAGTCCCGGCTTGAGAGGTTCTTAGGGTGTGGGACGTCCCCACGATTTGTGACGAAAGGAATTTTGGACTCATTACTTTTAAGCTAAAAACTTTTTATCTTCCCTTCGTCGCAAGCTTTCTAATTCCAGAAAATATTTTACTTTTCCAATTTTATCTTATTATCACATCATATTAATTTTCTAACACAACTTCCCATGTTTCGTCTTTACAAACTATGCAAAAACATCATTAAATTAAAAATTTTATTAAGTTTCGTTTGAGTCTGAGATTCAGTTTTCTGAAATCAGATATTTTATTTTCTGGAATTCAACGTTTTTGTCCACGAATGGCTTTTAAACCGTGGGATTTTGTTTTTATTTCTTTTTTTTAGATCAACGTTTGAAAAAAACAAACGAAGATCTGGGCAGTCGGATAATAACTCCTGACCAGTATGGTCAGGAGCTTTTGCACTTGTAAAACGTGCTTTTGCACGTGTAAAAATGATTTATCTTTGAGTAGTAATCATATTTGTAACAGAATTAATAATGATAGTGTTTTATTTAAGTGTTGACCGATATTAAAAAAATAATGAATTAAAATCTCGTTAAAAATGTTTTTAGAAATTAATTTTATAAAATATATTTATAAAAATAAGAAGAATTGTGTTAAAGAAAAAAAAAATAATTTTTGTCACGGTTTTTTTTTTTATATATTTGTTTGGTTCATATTTGATAATAATACAAATGATGTGTTATAAGTATTGACAGAGATTCAAAAAAAAAAAAATATAGAATTAACTAGATTTTATATAATGAAAATAAAAATAAAAATAAAATATGAAATAAAAATAAAAAGAATAGTGTTAAAGAAAAAAAAATAATTTTGGCTCACTGTTTTTATTTATATTTGTTTGGTGATTTGGATGATTTGACCATTTGGATTATATGTACGCGAATGGTATTGTTGCAGCTGGATTTAATAAAACTAGGATTATCACATTGGGGATCAGCAGATGGAGTAGGACCAGAAAAACCAGTGAGTAAGATCTTTCATGATTTGTTTAAGGATGTATAGATAGTCAAATCGCGTAGTACATCAAATAAAATTTCAAACAAATTATTATGCAAAATTTTGAATTTTTGGAATATTATTAGAAATTATGGAAAGGTTTTAATATTTGATTTGTTCTAATTTTTGGAATGTTTTTGAGAGTTTTGAAAGAAATTTCAATTTTTTTTTATTATTTTGTTTTATATTTTGTAATATTTTTTTTTGAATTTTTGAAAAAAGTTTAAATCTTTGATTTTGTAATAATTTTTTTTGGAATATTTTGTTTTTGAATTTTGAAAAAAAGTTTGATTTATTTAATTTTTACAATAGTTTTGGAATTTTGAAAGGAATATGAATTTGTGGTGTGGTAATATTTTCTCGAAACTCTAAATGGCGGTTTTGTTAGTAGTTTGCTGATTGTATCATCTTTTCACTAAATTGTATTATACCTCTCCGTCAGAGCTACGAGAATGACGACCAGGATTGGGTCATTTTTTTTTGCCTTAACATCTGTCATTTGTTACGAGGTATAGAAATTGTCCTCGTAATAGTATCATCGTGAGAACGTGGATCGCAGGATTTTCAGGTAGGTAGCGCTGGTGGTCTATCTCGTCTTTATGTTATTTTTGTTTATTTATATCGCTCACCATCTAGGACACTCTGACTGCCGAACAACCCCACGGCCCCAAATGACTGAGCGAAGTCGATTGAGCGATTTCGGAGTTCAGTCAGAGTGACAATTCTTTAACGTTGACCAGGGCAATCTTTACTCCTTTTTGGGGACACAGGTTGCACTGCTGTACGTTACAGCACTCGTCGTCAAACCATTCGTTGTGTGATTTCGGTGGTCGTTTTCCGATTGTAGTTTGTGCTGCGGCTATAATGGTTGATTGAAGCGTTTGCCATTCTTCTTGTATGTTTAATGGCATCTCAGAAGAGATGTCATGCTCTTCTATGTTTTGTGTTATTATTTCCTGATATCTATTCAGCGTTTCCGGATGTTTAAATGCTTCGACATTCCAGCGCACGGTCTTTTTTGCTTGTCTGTTAAATGTAGATGACAACTTGCACTTGTACTTAAAGTTGACAAGCATATGATCGGTGTCCATATCAGCACCTCTGTATGATCGAACGTCAGTTATACTTGTAGAGTGTCTCTTAGAGATCATGACGTGATCGATTTGATTTTCCGTTCTTCCGTCATTTGATTTCCACGTTGCCTTGTGAATTCTCTTGTGAGGGAAGAAAGTGCTGGAAATTACTAGATCATACATCATAGCCAGCTCGGCTGCGCGAAAACCGTTATTGTTGCTGGTATGATGCAAGCTGTTAGGGCCGATATGTGTTTTAAGTTCTGCAATCCTACCGATTTGAGCATTAAAGTCACCTACCACGATTTTTATATCGTGCCGCGGGATGTTATTGATGACTTCCTCGAGTTCTAGGAAGAACAGGTCTTTAATATCATCTGCTTTATCTTCAGTAGGTGCATGAACATTGACGATCGTTACATTGAATTTTTTCGTGCGGATTCTCAGTGTGCATAACCGCATATTAATTGGGCAGAAGTCGATAACACGCTGATTCACGCGACGGTGTATAAGAAAGCCAACTCCAAATTCTCCTCCGTTTTGATGACCGCAATAATACAGAGTGTATCCTTTCGCTGTTTCATGGATTCCACTGCCTGGCCATCTTAGTTCTTGTAATGCCACTATATCCAGTGTGTAGCTCTCGACTTGTTGGGTGAGTTTTAGGAGATCTCCTGGTCTTCTAAGGCTTAGCACGTTCCAGGTTCCTATTTTTAAATCGTAGTCCGGGTACAGTTTCCGAGGTCGTTCCAATAATGAATCCGAGGCCTGTGTACAGAATTCATGACAGTAATTTTTTTACGGAAATGGAGTGTTAGCCCTTCGCCCAACCCAAATTTTCGTGAATGGGTTCGGTCTGCATCTTAAGGTCACCAGAAACAACCTTTTTACACGTTTATATAGCGAGCCGCTTGATCCAAGACAGACGCCCGCTGAAAGCCGCCCCTAACATGGAGAACAGACGCTTTCTACACATTTATATAGCGAGCCGCTTGATCCAAGACAGACGCCCGCTCCAAGCCGCCCCTAACATGGAGAACAGACGCTTGAGTTGCATTGTTTTATGGTGCCAATGACTCGCCATGGTGCAGAATCATTGAGTATAAGCAGTATTTACTCTGCCCCTCTCAACTACACCAACCTAATTCTGTTAGCGTTACCCAGGTAGCACGGCGTGGACGTAGAATTTCGGATTTTCGCTACCCTATTTAACATGACCTTACGGGGAATATGATGCATGGACACGCCGTCAATATCATATATTTTGCACTGTGGTGCGACTTAAATATGTTTTGCACTGTGGTACGACACTAATAGCGACCCAAATATTTCAAAGTTTTACGATTACTTTCCATTTGGCTATTACAAATTATAAAATTGCGATCAAATTATAATAGGTAATAGTGTTGTAACTTACATTTGAATAAATAAATACACCAATTGTTGCACAAATTTTAAAAATATTAAATTTAATATTGTTTAAATATTTTTGTGAGTAAAAATATATGGTGTTTGACATAGGTGTACAATTTGATTTGTTTAACTAGTTTAACATAAAATCCGCTAGAGCACATGGTGTATGTCGTCAATTGAAAAAAAAGAACTAGTTATGAACTGGTTCTCAATCGAAAATGCTATTAATAACCACCGTCCACAGTTCGCATGTTAAAACCCGGCTTAAAATGTGTTATTTATAGAGCGATTTTTCTGTTCCGGTGTTGGCCGTAATGGCGCTGCAAAAAGGGGATAAGAGAAAAAATCACAAAAATTTTATATGGAATTCCATACAAAACACAATTTGAATAATTTTAAAAGTTTTGTATGAAATTTTTCATTTTACCACAATTGAACAGTTTTAATTTGCTTATGAAGTATTATTGACTATATATTAAGAGTAATATATAAAATATTATTCTTAAGTCGCTCAAAAAAGCAACATAAAAATTGCCAAAATTTCCCATACAAAGTTGTATGAAAAATTTAACCTATTTTCGTATTTGTTTTATGGACAGAAGATAATAAAATATTTTATATATTATGCTTAATATATAGTCAATCATAGGTCATAAGCAAATTTAAATTATTTAATTGTAGTAAAATAAAAAATTTCATAGATAATTTTTAAAATTATACAAGTTGTGTTTTGTATGAAATCCATATAAAATTTTTTGAATTTATTCTCTATTCCTATAGGGCGATTTTTCTGTTCCGGTGTTTACCGCAATGGCGCTGCAAAAAGGGGATAAGAGAATAAATTTAAAAACTTTTATATGGAATTTCTTACAAAACACAACTTGAATAATTTTAAGAATTATCTATGAAATTTCTCATTTTACCACAATTGAACAATTTTAATTTGCTTATGGAGTATTATTGACTATATTTTAAGCGTAATATATAAAATGTTATTCTTAAGTCGCTCAAAAAAGAAACATAAAAATTGCCAAAATTTCCCATACAAAGTTGTAGGAAAAATTTAACCTATTTTCGTATTTGTTTTACGGACAGAAGAAAAGAAAATATTTTATATATTAAGCTTAATATATAGTCAATAATACTTCATAAACAAATTCAAATTATTTAATTGTAGTAAAATGAGAAATTTCATAGATAACTTTTAAAATTATTCAAATTGTGTTTTGTATGGAATTCCATATAAAATTTTTGTGATTTTTTCTCTTATCCCCTTTTTGCAGCGCCATTGCGGTAAACACAGGAACAGAAAAATCGCCCTATACGATTCAATAAGATCATGAACTAACTGGTATAATTATATATTCTATTACATTTGTGGAAGACTATTGCGGCCAACTTCAGATTAGACTTTGGCATTTATTTAAAGGTGTAACGATCAAAAAGGTTTATATCATAAACAAATTATTATTTTTTAAGTTAAGCAATATATCATCAATATTGTTAAACATAAACAATTACATTTGTTTTTCAAAATGAATTCGTTATCATTAATCGCCGAGTATGATGATTTACGAAGGTGTGAAATGGTATTAATGGATGGAGCTGCCGAAGAAGGTAATGGATTCAATTATAAAATATCACCTTTTAGTAATTGCATTTTAATTTCAGAATTTCTTAATTTTCTAACATGTCATAGGGATTTTAATAAATTATTGGGTGGTGCCATTGAAGAAGCACAAAGACTACAGAAAGAGTTAGATTCTTCATTGCATACAATAGCTACTCTAGAATCAAAGTTATTTCATGCGCGACGGTTATTGGAAATGGAAACAAAATCAAAAATGGAAGCTCAAGTTGAGCGTGAAACAATGGTTTGTAATTTTAATATAAAAAAAGTTTGTTTTAATTATCCTAAATGGTTAAAATCTATTTTTATAGGAACGAAAAATGATAGCTGTCAACGATATATTAAGAAACGAAGTTGATATAAAAGATGAGACTCGTAATAAAATTGCTTTCTTAAATTGTCAACCACGTAAAAGAAAGTCTGCTTTAGAAAAGAAACTAGATGAACAATATGGAAATGATATAAATTCTACTGGGTCATTTCTATCCGATTTATCTGTAACACAATCTGAAGATGATTTGTTGAATGTTACAGCTTCACGAAAATGGAAAAAATTTCGTCCATCTAATAATCCGGAATTGTCCGGTGTATTTGTTGGAGGAAAAAGATCTCGTATCAGTACAGAAAAACGTAAGAGTGGAAATATCAATAAAAGTAAGTTTAGAGGTAGGTCTCTCTATTTAATGGATTTAACACTGGGCATTTTTTGAATTAGTTTTAGAAATAATCACAGGAGCAAGTAAATAGTAAATTTTGTAATCGATATGCCTGAGCATTACTTTTTGTGTTTCTCGTTAAGATTCTGTGATTAAGTAAAGTTTCTCAACAAATTCTTGGTTCTGGGATTAAAATTATCGTGGCAGATACATATTTATTTAAATATAATAATGCATTAAATATTTTTAGACAAACATATTGAAATCGATGATACTGATAAAATTGTGGCACATACTAAAGTTTCAATACCACAAGGCGATGGACCAATTGTCGCTGAATCAATTATCGAAGCTATCCCGCAGAGAGATAATGATAATTATAAAACACCTCAAACAAAGTAGGTTTTATCATTTTTGTGTAACTAAAAAGAATTCATATACGTACTTTTATTTTCAACAGAAAATCTTCTATTAAAAACACTCCATATAGTCATCATCAACCTTCAGCGCCACCGGCGGAAGTAGCATCGTCGATGCCAAAACATATGTTCAAAAGGAGTATGATTCGACCGCATCAGTTTTCCTCAAAAACTTTCTTAAAATCAGATACATGTCTTAACTGTCAGAAACGGTAAATTCAAAAATTTGTTTATTTAAAACTCAATTCTTATTAGTGTTTTTGTTTTAGAATTAAATTTGGAGCTGTGGGATTAAAATGTAAAGAATGTAGAGTTTGTATTCATGTAGACTGTCGTGAATTTTTTTCAATGGCATGTGTTCCCCAAAGTGCAGGCACCCCAGTTAAAGGTGCAATGGGCACAATTTCAGATTATGCACCCAGTGTTGGACCTATGGTTCCAGCATTAATCGTCCATTGTGTTAATGAAATTGAAACCAGAGGATTAAATGAAGAGGGACTTTATCGCGTTTCTGGCATAGAAAGAGATGTTAAATCATTAAAGGTAATTTGAAATTTAACTGTTTTAAAATTCAATTTTTATTTGATTTCAAATTTTTTTTAAAGAAATTTTGTTTAAATCCGTTATAGAATATTGGAACTGACAGTGGTAGAGTGCCGACTTGAGTGCGCCTGGTCCGACTAGATTCAAACAATCCCACTTTCTTAGCACGTTACCCATCATACGCTGTGTCCTCACATGCGCGGTAGTCATCAATAATTTCAGGAAATATTCGGCTAATAAACATAAATAAACAAGATTTAAGATTTTAAGATTAAGATTCATGACCAACCGAATCTTAATTGTAGCTATGGAACATTGCCACCTCTAAGGTAGTTGCACAACCAGCGCTTTTTTTAAAACCTGGCAAATGAGCGTTAAAGATATGGTGTACATTCACATTTCCGAGAATCACAAAATATTTGGTACAAAATTATTGTTTGATGAACGGTTTATAACCTGTATCATAGTTTCTTGCTGGTGGAATATAAATATTGACTAGATTCATCACCGAATTTTAATTATAAAACACAGTTTTTCTAAGTGTTTGTCCGTCCCCGCCTTTAAAATGTTTTACATAATGCATAATGCACGTTTTAGTTGGTCCAGAATTTCTTTCAATAACAGCCATGATGAGGAGAGTTTGAAGCATAGAGGGCAGTGACAGCTGTCTCTTCACCCCAAAAAATAGAGCGACAGATTTGCACCTTTCGTCGAAATTGTTGTGATGGTCTTTGGTCGGAACTGGGTTCCGAGTACTTCTGAGGGGTAGACCCGCCCAACCTCAAAAACTGCAGAATATCTACCTAGTTTCATCGATATTAGTTTCAGGCTCATCTGAGATCAGCTACAAAAGATCAACCAGTTTTTTTTGGTACAGGATATCATTGTATGTATATTGTTCTTTTTGGCATGCCTGTGGGTATTGTTTAGCAATTCTCAATCAGTTTTTCTTCTCGCCTTTCATTTGGTTGATAGGACGACTTAATGTGATAATGATAAGCACAGAATCTAATCCGAACGAAAGTTAGGTTTCCCATTCAACAGTCTACATTAGTGACACGCAAAGCAAACATCTAGTAATATTTTTTTGATTTAGTAATAATCATTACAAAATAAATGCTGAGTTTCGGTCACCGTTAAGAAGGTTACAGTCAATTGTTTTGTTAAATGAATGTAACATTTTGTGTGGTTTGAAGTTTCTTCCACGATTTCGCTGTGGGAACTAAATTAGTACTAATTGATAAAAAGACGACTAATAGTTTTATAGGTTGTTGTAGCATGTAAGTCGTAATTGTACTCTAACTTTTCTTCAGTTCCATATTATCATAGACGAATCAGACCACAAAATCGTCTACATATACATAAATCATAAATTTCACTATTCCAAGTTTGCTTTTCCTGCCGCTGTTGATTTTTGGTTGAAAATTCGAGTTCTCTTTCGGCGAGTCAGTTGTACAGCGTGGATAGGTATTTATTTATGTATTTACACGCCTCTTGAATATTTGCGCTGGTTGGTTGGGTACACACGGTAGGGACAAAACGCCGCGGTATTTCTATCATATGTCGAAAAAACCCATCAATCTAGCAATTGGTGAAAATATCGGGATGTTGTTGTTGTTGTAGCGGCAGTTTTGGTGCTAATCCTCTGGCTCCATGTCCAGGTTCAGGAACTCTGCTACTGCCCTTGGGCGGTACCACAAATCTTCCTTCGTCAAGTTTATTTCATTTTCAGGACAATTAAATAGGTGGCTACATCGTGTGGCGTGCCCTCACATGCGGGACACTTGTCAATAATTTCAGGATCAATTCTACTCATGTAGTTGTTTAGGATGCGTGACCAACCGGATCTAAGTTGAGCAAGGATGGATCTAGTGCTACGAGGCAATTGGACCTCTTCGGCAGCGACTTTTGGTGGCTTTCTATTTAGAACACGATTTGGAATATAGATTCTTTATTGCGTTTTCGACCGTTTTGGTGTGGAGTGTTTTTAAGCCAGTTCTATATGTAGATTCGTCGATGTTACCAGAAACCTGGCTATCTCTGATATCTTGCAGAAAGCATCTCGCTGTCTTCCTTATGTCTCTGGGTGGTTCTATTGTAGTTAAGGTGTCATTGCAAGGATGTTGCTCTTTGTGACAGGCCAACAGATATTGTTTGGTTAGCATTTCATAATGTTCACGGACCGGCAATATGTTACTTTCCTCGTGTAAGTGATCGCGGTGGGCCATCAGGTGACATCCGGTTGCGGTTCGCAATGCAGCATTTTGTGTTGTTTGTAACTTATTCCAGTGAGTGTTGGCAACTTGAGGGGTCCATATGGGTGCAGCATAATTTATAATGGGTCTTCCTATTGCTTTGTACGTTGATTGATCGTGTTTTTATCTTTGCCCCATGAACTACCCGCTAGTGCTTTCAATGTGTTATTCCTGTTTTTCAAACTTGAGTTTATTAGTTGTGCATGAGCATTAAATTTAAGCAGTGAGTCGAATGTTACACCCAGCAGCCTCGAATTTTTTACTGTAGGAATAAGTATGTTGTCTATGCAGATGCTTAGTGTTGAATTTACCTCCTTCGTCCATTTGGTGAAAAGTGTAGAGGTAGACTTTTCAGTGGAAAGTTTTAGTTTTCTGGTTTTAAACCAATCATTCAGAGTATTAAGGTAGGTATTCAGGATATTTGTGAGTTGCTGCAGAATATTTCCCGTTGCAAGCACTGTGCAGTCGTCTGCATATGACGTGATAGTTATTCCTTCTGGTGGAGTAGGCAAACGGCTTAGGTAGAGATTGAACAATGACGGTGAGAGAACTCCGCCTTGAGGAACTCCTTGTCTTAGCACTCTCATTTTGGACTTGCTGTTACGGAACTCAACATATGTTTGGCGGCCTCTGAGGTAATTGCACAACCAGCGCTTCATTAAACCTGGCAAGTTAGTATTGAAGATATCATCCAATAGAGCAGCGTGCGACACTGTGTCGAATGCTTTTGACAGGTCAAGTGCGACAAAAGTTGTTCTAGCGCATGGTTGTTTTTGATTCAGACCATCACTGATCTGGTTTTGTATTCTGTGTAGTGCGGTGGTTGTACTGTGTGCTCGCCGGAAGCCATGTTGGTGTGGCGCCAAATTACAGGATCTTGTCAGCTGAGGGAGCAGAAGTGCTTCGATGAGTTTTGCGACCGATGAAAGAATGGATATTGGTCTGTAGGACTCTCCCTTTTCTTCCGGTTTTCCTGTGTAGTGAGGAAGCTCAAACCTTTGGGTCCGATGTGTTTGAGCATGATGGCTGAGATGCCGTCGGGTCCTATAGCTTTTGATGGCTTAATTTTCCTTATTGCATTCTCCACCTCTTCTTCGGAAAATATAATATCCTCCAAGTTGTCAGTGTTAAGTTTGCGCATGTGTCTCAACACTGATCTGGTCTCTTTCTCGTGTTTACGCTGCTTTTCTGTAAACTGAATGTTAAATTTGTTTGCGCATTTCCTGTGGTTTTCAATGGGGATATCGTCGAAGGAGATCATGCAATTATTTTGTGGTTGTCGAGGATGAGTTAGGCCCTTAATGACCTTCCAAAGACTTTTACTAGTACCCAGGATTGATTCTCTCACTAACTCTCCATTTGTTTCTTTTATGGTCCGTGACCAATCTGTTAATTTGCTTGTTCAGGTCCGGAATTCTGGAGTCGGCTGGATCTGCTTTGCGGATGTCATCTCTTTTATTAGAAAGCACACACGCTTCATGTGGAAAGTTTGGTTTTATTTTTTGGATTCTGCCAGCTGGTATGTAGCGAGCTCTTGCTTTATTAAAAATTTCTCTGAATTGTTTTTCCCCAGAGAGGGCGTCAAGTGGTAAAAATTGCTTACTGAATTCAAGTTCGGTAAAATTTGTAGTTTTCCCAATCAGCTTTGTTAAAATTGATATATGTCTTCTCGGAATTTATTTGATTTATGGAACGGCTTAAGGTATTTATGATCGGCACGTGGTCTGAACCCAATGCATTTTCAGTTCTCCATTCTGCAACTGGCATTAGTGACATACTGGCAAGGGAGATATCTGGAGAAGAGTATGAGTTGTTTGTTACCCTTGTCGGTTGTGGTTCGTTGAGGACTCCAAAATTGGAGCCGTCAATTTGATCAGTAATGCTTTCACCTCGTGGATCAGTGTTTAGATGTGAGTGCCATAGATCATGGTGCGCGTTAACATCTCCGAGAATTAGACAGTCTTTGGTATAAAATAAATGTCCTATGGACGGTTCATAACCTATATCACAGCTGCTTACTGGTGGAATATAAATATTGACTAGTGTTATTTCCGTATTTCCGGATTTTATTATAATTCCTTGTTCTAGGTGTTTGTCTGTTCCCAGTACTGCAGGTAGTGTGGTTGTACGGTAAATAACACTTTTGTGAATGATAAAAGCAAGACCACCACCTTTGTCTTTCCCTCTATCCAGCCTTATAATTTTATAAACACAGATACTATCACTAATCTTAGATCTAACATTTAATTTTGTTTACGTTGCATAATTTTTACATCACTCGGAGTTTCCGGTAGCGTATTCATTCGTAATGTGTTTTGTTGTGGACTCGTGTTGGTATTTTGACTTGATGCTTGACAACATGGCGCTATGTAGTTCTTGGTCCATTGCTTATGTGTGACAAGACCTGAGCAGTTCTTGAGGTGGCACCATTCCTTGCAGGTATTACATTGGATAGATGTTGTGTTTGCTCTTAAGATGTTTTTACATATTGTACAGTGCCATGTTTTAGTTGGTACCGGATTTGTTTCAATACCAGCCATGACGAGGAGTATTTGAAGCAGTAAGGCCAGTGACAGCTGCTTCTTTACCAAAAAATGGAGCGTCGGATTTGCACCTTCCGTCGAAATTGTTGTGATGGTCCTTGGTCGGCATTGTGTTCCGAGTGCTTCTGGGGCGTACACCCGTCCATCTTGAGAAGCAAAAAAATATCGGGATCGGCTTTTATGATTTCAGTTGGCCAATCACTTTCCCAGGGTTTTTATTCGTATACACGACTGACCTTTCAAAGGATTGAGCTTTCTAGACGGTTGATGAAATTAAACAGAACATTAAGTGATGAAATACTGATTAAGCCTCAAGTCCTTTGCACAATTAGTGACAGATCATCTGAACCAAAAGCTTTAGGGGCTGACTTGATTTTATTTTAATAAAATTGGGCGTGATTAGCCATTACAATATGTGTGTTAAAAGCCTTTAAGACCAAGGTCCTACAACAACATGTGTTTTAGCGTGTTGATGGACGCAAATCTTTTTTTTTTGTTTATTTATATTTTTGTTTATTTTTATTTTGATATTGGCATCATAAAGAGGACTTTAATGGAGAGTCCATTAACCAGCAAGGAGTTGGATTTAACGGTGCCTAGTTCACCTAGGAAAAAGTCGTATGCTATGCGACAAAACATTACTACGAACAACAACTCAAACATTGAAAATAAATCGTTAGCTGTTGGATCCAGGCAAGTTAGTGACATCGTGATTGGTTCAGCTTCTCCCTCAATGAATGCACTAATTGCAGTAGTGCCACCAAAAAAATGGTTAATCGTGTCTCGTTTGTCTTCTGCTACATCCGATGAAGATTTTAAAAAGTACCTGACTGAAACTGTTCAAATTCCTCAATCCTAAAACTGAATGTTTTAGGATTGAGTCAAAAAACCGTCAAGATGAGAATCGTCCTTATGTTTCATATAAAATTGGAGTTACTGATGTGCTGCACTTCGAGAAATTATTGTTACCACTTTCCTGGCCTTCAGGTTTATTAATAAACGAATTTATATTTTATCCAAGGGAAAGAAATTTTCCACGAATAAGTTCTCAAGCAACGGTCAAATAGTGAACGCTAAACAAACTCAACATCCATCATATATGCCATCTATAAACTAATAATTTTAATGTTAAGTCAAGTTTCATCAAATTATATTAGCAAAACTCAAGAGGCTTGAAAACTAAATTGAACGAATTTAAATTAGCGGTTCGACTAAGTAATTTCGATCTGGTTTGCTTAACTGAAACATGGTTAAATGATACTATTAATTCAAATGAGGTATTCGATGAAAGATATGTGGTTGTGAGAAAGGATAGAAACCTGCAGTTGACTAACAAAACCGATGGTGGAGGAGCACTTATTGCATTGAACAAAAAAATTGAATTTTCTGCACTACCTTCTCTGGATTCTTTTGCCTTTGATGATGTTTGGACCAAAATCAGTTTGTTGAATGGGTCTTATTTATTCATTTGTAATATTTATCTTAGTTGTGGTACGCCTTTTCATGAATTCAAGCGGTTTTTGGACCATTTGTCAAACTTAAGATATACCTCTGGTGAAAATGCACAGTTTATAGTAGTTGGTGATTTTAACCTATCCCATCGACTGGTTAATGATTGATCCTAAATATATAACTGCAGGGCGTTTTGAAGGTCCATTGTCTGAGTATTTAATTGAGACAATGGAATTGTCAATGCTTTCTCAAATCAATCATGTCAAAAATTTTCAAAATAAATTGTTAGATCTAATTTTTACCGATCTTCCTATCTTAAATTATGATGTCAGCAGAAGTACTACAGCTCTTTCTAAAATCGATCGATATCATCTTCCGTTGAGTGTTCGCCTTAATTCAATTAAACCTAAAACTCAATCTTTCTTCTCATTTCCTTCAATTAACCTAAGTAAAGTGGACTATGAGCTGGTTACATATAGCTTGAATCTAGTGGATTGGGAATCATATTTTGATGGTTCACCGGTTAACATTGCAGTTGACTTGTTCTATGACAAGCTTATGGCAATCGTTAAACCATATATTACAACAGTTAAACCATCAATTAAAAAATATCCCTGCTGGTATTCTCAGTCCTTGATATCCCTATTATCCATATTAAGAAAAAGGAAAAAATTAGATCAAAATGTAAAAAATGCAAAAACCCTTCTGATTTAATCTTATATTCTTCGCTTAGAATCAATATTAAAAAAGAAACAGTCTGTTGTTTTGAAGCATATACTCTCTTAATGGAGAGATCTATGGTAGAGAAACCTAAGAAGTTCTGGGACTATAATAAGGCGTTAAGGTCTAAATCTGAATTCCCCTCTGTAATGTTCTTTGGTAATAAAGAGTCTAATCAAGCTGAAGTGATTTGTAACTTGTTTGCAGAAAATTTTAATTCGGTTTATACCAATAGTTTCTTTTCCCCATTAAGATCTTTTTTCGTTGATCATGTTGATTCTTCTCACTTAATAACAGAAAATGATGTGTCTCTAATGATAACCAAACTTGAGGGTGATAAGGGCCCTGGTCCAGATCTGATTTCCAATTTATTTATAAAAAATATTGCTTCTGGTTTAGTTGAACCTTTAACAATGCTATTTAATTTATCTCTTCAACAATCGATATTTCCGGATAAATGGAAGAAATATTTCATCATTCCGATTTTCAAATCAGGGGACATGGCGAACGTTGCTAATTATAGACCAATCTCTATTGCTTTTGCGAAAATTCTAGAGAAACTTGTACATTCTAGAGTTTTCAACTGGTCAAGCAAAAAATCAGCCCTCAACAACACGGTTTTGTTTGTGGTCGTTCCACGACTTCTAATCTTCTTGAATTTTCTACCTATGCGTTTAACTCAATTGATAAGAATATTCAAGTGGATTGTATTCATACAGACTTTTCAAAGGCCTTTGACAGAGTTAAACATGGAATCATAGTTTCTAAACTTGATTTTTTTGGCTTACCTTATAATCTTATTCAGTGGTTTGCTTCATACCTAACGAATCGCATGCTGTATGTCAAATTCAATGGAAAATCAAAAGGATTTATTGCCTCGTCTAGGGTACCCCAAGACTCCATTCTCGGTCCCCTGCTGTTCTTACTTTTCATTGATGACTTATCGAAGATACTTCAGTGTGTTCATCCCTTCTATGCAGATGATTTATAAAATTTTCTATCAATTAAAAGTATGCAAGATTGTCTTAAACTTCAACGAGATTTAAATGAAGTTCATAACTGGTGTGTAATCAATGATTTGCAAATAAATATTAATAAGTGCAAGTTTATAACTTCTTCACGTAAAAATCAGAATATTGGGCCCGATTCAGTAAAATCTTTTATCGAAAATTTCTGTTATTCTTTTATTTTTTGTATGAAATTTTATAACGGGTAAATAAAATTTCATACAAAAAATAAAAGAATAAAAGAAATTTTCGATAAAAGATTTTACTGAATCGGGCCCATTGTCTTTGATTATAACATTAATGGAATTTTGCTTGATCATGTTAACAGTGTTAAGGACTTAGGAGTCATATTCGACTCTAAACTCCGTTTTGATGAGCATATTAATTATACTAATTTAAAAGCAATGAGACTTATGGGTTTCATTTGCAGAAGGTGCAGAGAATTTCGCAATCCTAAAGTTCTAATAGCATTATTCAATAGCCTAGTTCGGAGTATTCTTGAGTATGGCTGTCATATTTGGCACCCTTATTATGACACATACTCTAAGTTAATTGAAAGAACGCAAAGAAGATTTACGAGAATTGTGTATTTTAATGGTGAAGCTCTCATACCATACCAGGCTTGATAAGTTAAGTATGACTATTTTGGAGTCGCGAAGGTAAATTCTTGATGAAGTTCTCTTATATAAGATTGTTAATTCTCTTATAGATACTGAGGTTCTATTCTATATTAATTTTTATGCATCGTCCTATAGAACTCGATTAAACCAGCTCTTTCTGCCATCGGCTTCTCGAACAAATATAGGTTTCTCCTCACCAATATCAAGACTTCAGATTTATCACAATGAGATTTTTTCAAGTGTTGATTTTTTTCATGTTTCGTTAAGTGTATTCAGATCGAATTGTCGTACTATCTTAAATGATTATGTAGTTTCACATGCTGATAAATTCTGCATAACATAATTCATCAATTAATTATTGTTTTAATATTTACTAGGAGGCCCCGGCGTGCTTCGCTTATAAATAAAGTTTTTGCGTAGAAATTTTGTTGACGTAGAAGCAATGATTTCAAAAAGTAGTAATGAGAAATGCTAGCATATAATTTTTAATTTTTCTTTTTAAATATATGAATGAAAAATAATCAGAACTCTAGCTGATCAGTTCGGATATATGAAAAATTAGCGATCAAATAAGTTTTCAAGTAAGCTTATTTGATCTCTAACTTATTTGATCGCTAATTTTTCATGAAAATGAAAATGAATCAAAATTCGAATAAAAAAGGCTTAGGCTGTACAAAGTTTTTTTTAGCGTATTAATATATAAGATTATTTTTCTTTGATTTAATTATTATGGTGTTAATGGTGAAATGAATGTTGTGAACGAAGAAATGAATTGCAATCATTTTAAAATTCATTTGTTTGTTATATTTGTCAGATGAAGATAGAATTGATTCGACGTGATAATGGTATGAGTGAGTTTATATTATTTTCTTTGTTTTTTTATTATTATTATTTTTCTTTGATTTTCTTTGATTTAATTATTATGGTGTTAATGGTGAAATGAATGTTGTGAATGACGTATTATTATTCTGTTTTTTTATTATTACTAGGAGGGCCTGGCGTGCTTCGCTACGCTTATAAATAAAGTTTTTGCGTACACATTTTGTTGACGTAGAAGCAATGATTTCAAAAAGTGGTAATGAGAAATGCTAGCATATAGTTTTTAATTTTTCTTTTTAAATATATGAATGAAAAATAATCAGAACGCTGATCAGTTTGGATCTATGAAAAATTAGCGATCAAATAAGTTAGAGATCAAATAAGCTTACTTTACGATCAAATAAGCTTACTTACGTGCAATTCATTTCTTCATTCACAACATTCATTTCACCATTAACAACATAATAATTAAATCAAAGAAAAATAATAATAATAAAAAAACAAAGAAAAATAATATAAACTCACTCATACCATTATCACGTCGAATCAATTCTATCTTCATCTGACAAATTTGACAAACACATGAATTTTAAAATGATAAATACCACGTGCAATTCATTTTTTCAATCACAACATTCATTTCACCATTAACACCATAATAATTAAATCAAAGAAAATCAAAGAAAAATAATCTTATATATTAATACGCTAAAAAAAACAGCCTAAGGCTTTTTTATTCGAATTTTGATTCATTTCAAATTTTCACTGCTAACTGATATTAGTGTAACTTAGATTTTAAAGATTTTTGGGATTTTTCGGATCATAAATAAAAAAGTTATAGACGAATTAAAATGTATTTTAGAATTTAACGGCCTCCCACATACAATATGAAAATGTAATTGCCCAAGTATATATTTTTTTTCACAAAAACGATAAGCAGGTTACAGACCTTCAATCAATTTGTCAATCAATTCGAAAACGAAAACAAACGACATAAAATTTAGTGTAAAAATCCCCTAAATTTTATTTCGTTTATTATCGTTTTCAATTGATTGACAAATTGATTGAAGGTCTGTAGCCTGTTTTAAGAGAATATAAAAAATTTAAATTTAGTGTTTTATATTTTCTTTTCAAATTTCAATTTAGTTTATGAATTGATTTAGGAGTGAATAGACGTAATATTTTTCTTTGTTTTTTTATTATAGGAGTGGATAGATGTAATATTTTTCTATGAATGTTGTGAATGAAGGAATGAATTGCACGTGGTATTTATCATTTTAAAATTCATGTGTTTGTTAAATTTGTCAGATTAAGATAGAATTGATTCGACGTGATAATGGTATGAGTGAGTTTATATTATTTTTCTTTGTTTTTTATTATTGTTATTTTTCTTTGATTCTCTTTGATTTTCTTTGATTTAATTATTATGGTGTTAATGGTGAAATGAATGTTGTGAATGACGTATTATTTTTCTGTTTTTTTATTATTACTAGGAGGGCCTGGCGTGCTTCGCTACGCTTATAAATAAAGTTTTTGCGAAGACATTTTGTTGACGTAGAAGCAATGATTTCAAAAAGTGGTAATAAGAAATGCTAGCATATAATTTTTAATTTTTCTTTTTAAATATATGAATGAAAAATAATCAGAACTCTAGCTGATCAGTTCGGAGATATGAAAAATTAGCGATCAAATAAGTTAGAGATCAAATAAGCTTACTTTACGATCAAATAAGCTTACTTACGTGCAATTCATTTCTTCATTCACAACATTCATTTCACCATTAACACCATAATAATTAAATCAAAATCAAAGAAAAATAATAATAATAATAAACAAAGAAAAATAATATAAACTCACTCATACCATTATCACGTCGAATCAATTCTATCTTCATCTGACAAATTTGACAAACACATGAATTTTTAAATGATAAATACCACGTGCAATTCATTTCTTCATTCACAACATTCATAGAAAAATATTGCATCTATCCACCCCTATAATAAAAAAACAAAGAAAAATATTACGTCTATTCACCCCTAAATCAATTCATAAACTAAACTGAAATTTGAAAAGTAAATATAAAATACTAAATTTAATTTTTTTATATTCTCTTAAAGCAGGCTACAGACCTTCAATCAATTTGTCAATCAATTGAAAACGAAAATAAACGAAATAAAATTTAGGGGATTTTTACACTAAGGGGCTTATGATTGAAAACGCATCACGCGGTTAAGATTATTCACCTTCACCTAATGTAGGTATGATTGAAAACGCGTGATAAAAAGTGAGTTCGAATTTTTTTTCGAAATTAAAAAACTGTCAGATTGTCAAAATAGTTTGTTGTTAATTGTCAGATCTAATTGTTTGTTAAAAAAACATCATTATTTTCAGTGCTAAGCTTAAAAAATTTAAATACACCTATCCCCCGCTTTACACGGTAGATACGTTCCTGATAAAAACGTGTTAATCGAAAATATAAATTTTGTATGGAAAACCGTGTTAAACGAAAAACGTGGGTTTTTGGTCATTTCTTGGGCAACAAACAGATTCGGTAAAACATAAAAGTACCAGTTTAATCACATAAGATATCCACATAATAGTTAAATTCATTTTGAAAACGAAACATGTAACATAACCAATAAGAAATTTACAGAAAAATAAAAAGTAATTATGCATGCACATACTAGCATTTTGACCTAAATCAAACCTAACTTAACTTGATTCAGTTCGGTGCGACTTGGAAGTTAGATCTGTAATTAATAATTGTGCTTTCTTTTTAGCTAAATCTCGCAAACATCTTCATATTGACTTAAAAATTCGTTGACACTTCGCAGAAATCGGAGAGCTAGTTCAATATTCGGATCATGTTGTTGAAAGTAGTTGCATTATTTATTATCTTCTGGTATAATGGTTGCAATAAAGAAGTTTTACTTTTGGGTAGAAATACAATTTATCTATTTGTAAGCTGCAAATTTTGAGGTTGACATGGAGCATTGTCCAGTAAAAGTAGAACCTTAAATATTATTTTGATTAAATACTATTTTACTTGTGGTAGGCAAGAGTTATGAGACAAATCAATGAACAATGTGGCTTTAACCCAAGCCAATACAAAAGCATTCCAATAAATGGAGTTGTTCATTCCTTTTTACTTGAACGCTTTGCCACCTAAGCCTAATCGCTCTTTAGTATTAAAAACCTGATCAGCAGCCAAATTCTGTAATTGTGAAGCGGTGAAGTGATAAGTTTTTGAATGAACAGCAGCCAAATTCTGTAATTGTGAAGCGGTGAAGTGATAAGTTTTTTAATGAAAAGAACCGAAGAAATTTTTAACACTTCATCGCTTCACAGTTACAGAATTTGGCTGCTCAGAAACGATGGAATTTTTAACGCTTCACCGCTTCACAGTTACAGAATTTGGCTGCAGGTCAGTAAGGTGTACCGGAATTAATTTCAGTCAACTTTAGTGGGTACATACTGTTGTGCTGTATCGAAATCAGTAGATGCGCTTTTCAATTTTAAATTTTTCAAAAAATGCCCGTGTTTAAATATTTCGAACCAACCATGACTTGCAATAAAACTGCAAAGCCATATCATTAATTTATTTTCCATTGTTTTTATTTTTTAAATAAAATGTGTTGTGTAGTAGGAATTACAATATGTATCAAAACAACAAATAAAAACTTTTAACATCACGGTCACCGCAACAAAATGCGTTCAACGGTGTTGATGGACGCTAATTTTTATTATTTGTATTCTTTAAATTTTTTTGAGTTGATAACTAAACAATAAATCCAATCATTTAATAAAATATGACAGACCCAATATTTCATTATAGGATAGAATAAGATCTCACTGCTATTGCCAGTGTTGTATAATATCTCACGTTAACTCGTATGTCAACAGATAGAATTATTAACTTACAAATTAACTATGATCATTGATACACCTACGTATTTTGTATCTAGCTAATAACGATCTATTGCTTAAAATCAACTGATTTGCATAGAGAATCTTTTACATCCCTTTGCTGATATACATCAACATATTATTTCAAAATTTTGCTTTGAACACTCGAAGGCGTTTTTTGTTACAAGTTTCTTGTTTTCATGTTTTAATTAAAACCTGTATGTATATGATCATAAGTGGTATACTGGTGTACCAGAAGGTTTAATTAAAATAAAGTAGATATAAGTGCGTGTAATACCAAAATTTGTCTTTTTTTGGAAATTTTTTTTTTTTGGAAATTTTGATTTCAAAAACCGTGTAAAGTCGAAAACGTGTTAAATGAGTGCCGTGTAAAGCGGGGGATAGGTGTATTTGGATAAAATAAAAATAATAATTAGCTACATCAGGACTCTCTTTCATTCTTCTTACTAATTTCTAATACCACTACTTTTGATTTGTTATTTTTCCCTTTATAATCTTTCTCCTAAAATTTTAAAATAATAAATGTGCTTAAAATTTAAAACATTGTTCATTTTTCACTCGAAATTAATAAATAAAAAGATAAACTTACATTTTTAAGTTTTTAAATTATTCTAAACGCAAGCCTAATCTTACGTTTCAATTTTGTACAAAAAACGGATATCACGCGTTTTCAATCATACAAAAAAATAAGTTCGAAATAAAACGTTTGTCACGCGTTTTCAATCATACCAATAGACTACGTTTTATCGACGTTTACGTTTTCCACGCGTTTTCAATCATAAGCCCCTAAATTTTATTTCGTTTGTTTTTGTTTTCGAATTGATTGACAAATTGATTGAAGGTCTGTAGCCTGCTTATCGTTTTTGTGAAAAATATATACTTGGACAATTCCATTTTCATATTGTATGTGGGATGCCGTTAAATTCAAAAATACATCTTAATTCGTCTATAACTTTTTTATTTATGATCCGAAAAATCCCAAAAATCTTTAAAATCTAAGTTACACTAATATCAGTTAGCAGTGAAAATTTGAAAAGAATCAAAATTCGAATAAAAAAGCCTTAGGTTGTACAAAGTTTTTTTTAGCGTATTAATATATAAGATATTTAAGTCTTTTGAGTCTCGTGTGTTGTTGACAAAAAAACTTAATTTCTAAATGTTGAATTTTAATATTGTAATTTATTATTATTTTTGTTGTTTTTATTTTTACATGTATTCTTCAATAGTGTACCACCTAGTTTTTAATATGATTTGTTGTAGCATGTAACTGGGAAACTGTTTGCTGCAAATAAAAAAAAAAAACAAAAAAAGAAAAAAAATTTTTGTTAAAAAATGGATAACTGAACAATAAATCCTATCACATATAAAATATGACATAGGCCATAGGGCAATATTTAAAAATAGGATAGATAAAATAAAATAAGAGGAAAAAGCAAATTTGTTTTAAAAGTTTGCGTGAACAAAACTAAAATGGTGTATCAATAATCCAGTTAATGGGACATTCCTTAATCATGTCACGCACTGTTTTCCTCAATGATTAAAGCCCAGATATAGTGTTAAATGAGGGCTCGTTTCTTTGAACAAGCAATAGTGTACCATTATTAAGGATTATTCCAAAGCTTAGACTGAGGGTGCTACCGTTGACTGAATACAGTTCATCCTCTAACTCACAATATCTTCTCTTATAGTATGCAGTTTCGTGAGACTTCTTTAATCATTTTGTTTGCGAAAACCACGCCAATCTGCCAATCCAATTCAAGAAATTTATGAACATTTTACGATCGAATTTATACTATGTTGCTGATCATAGAATCGAGATAGTTGTACTAATTTAATAGACGGTTTTATTTATTAATCCCCTTTTTATTAAATATTTTCTTTATTTATATATTTCTAAAAAAAAAAATTTTCTGTATGACGTATTCTTCTCAATATCACTATATAATTTGAAGTAAGTAAAGTTCTATTATTAATTTTGTTCAACATCTTTTTCATTTAGGAACAATTCCTCCGTGGGAAAGGTATTCCATTTTTAGGAAACTCTGATGTGCATGTCTTATGTGGTTGTCTTAAAATCTTTTTAAGATCACTAAAAGAACCATTGATTCCCACTGATTTGTGGAAAGATTTTACAAATGCTATACAAAATGCTAACACAGACAAATCTACAAGCGATCTTAAAAATGCAATAAATAAACTTCCACATGCCAATCGAGATACCCTAGCATTCCTGATGCAACATTTCCAAAGGTAAAATAAATTAAAAAATATCATTTCTTTTACGTTATTGTTTGTTTTTTTGTCAAACAGAGTAGCTGAAAGTATTGCAGTTCAGATGCCAATCAAAAATATAGCAAAAATTTTTGGTCCAACAATTGTTGGGTATTCAAGTGCTGATCCGGATCAACAAACTTTGTATACTGAAACTTTTATACAATTTAAAGTGATGGAAGGTTTATTAAATATTCCAAATGATTATTGGGCTAAATTTTTATCAGTTGATTTTAATGAAGAACAACTGAAAACAAAGACAGTTGAAAGACAAAATTTTTTTGGTAAGCTGGCTGGTTTTTTCTTTTTTATGATCATTAAATTAAAGTAATGTATATCCTTAGATACACCAATGCGAAATGCTTCTGAAAAAAAACGGAAAATCTATGCAACACCACCATATCCAACCTTAAGACATAATATCGGTTGATCACCATTGTAATTACTACAATTTCGGGCAATCGTTACTTATTTTTGATCATTTTATTTTTAAGTGGTTTTGTTACACATTTTATGTACATATTAAAAATAAGTTTTTTAAGTTTAATAATTATACGATGAAATATTAAAAACTAAATCACTCAGGTATAACAAATGATGTACTTGATGAAATTGTGAATTACTGAATTGTCAATTCAACCATCGTAAAAAGATGAAAAGGAACGAATTGTTATTCGAAGATAGGGTAACGAACTATGGTAGGCGCGTTTGGGCGTTTTGGCCCCGTGATACGATTCTGGCTTACGTGTCCGCTATTATGTACCGTTAACCCGTTGTCATGTTTAGTGGGAGCTGGGATACTGACTTAGTCGCCTCGGCCGAAGACCGATGCTATCTTACTAACATCCCCAATCAAATACGTCTTAAGTATGCCACAAAGGATGCATCTAGTGCGTTAAAACTAAGCTAGCGATCCCAGCTCTGGGCAATTGTCGCCCCCGTTGTATATAGACTTATAACAGGTAACGACGAAGCCGGATGATGCGCTTTTAAAAATTTGATTTTACCTGCTTCGTTTTTATTTCTTACATCTGTGGCGAAAACTTTTCGTTACATTTAAAAAAATTCTAACTCCTGTTTTTTTAAATGCAAGAAAAGTTGCCTGGAAAGACGATATATTATGGGAAATCATAAACATCTAATGTTATTCTTTTTTCATTATTCTTAATTGTTTTTGTTTTTTCTTTAACAACTTAATTATTGTTAATTTTTATCATTATTTTGATTTATATAAATGCCGAATAACTCCATATTAAAAATTCTTGAATAGAAATGATTATTTTAATGCCAGGTTTTATGTTTATTTAAAATAAAACTTAACAAAAACATTATTAAAGAAGATGTTAATAGAAATAATTCCATACAATACAAATTTATATTCATGTACTTAGATTTCTTTGGATAATTTTAAATGTTCCAATAAATTTAAAAAAACTATTCTTGTAAGTGGATCATAAATACTCTGTGTTTGAAGAACTGATCCGGAATTATTAAAAAAGGAACACAAATATTTGCAGTGATTCTTGAACTGCATTCAAACTCGTATAAGCAGACAAATTAGTAAATTTATTGAATCCTGATTGAAAATAGATAAAATACTACTCCTTACGGATATCGACTAGCAATTTAAGAATTAATTCATCTGGATAACAACTCATCTCCACTATCCACATATCATCTCCAGTTCATCATCTCAATTACCTGAACAACACTATTTGGACAACGCCCCTAGCAGCTTCCGGACAACACTAATCAGCTCCAGAAACTGGTGACCCCGATTAGAATCGATCCAGGTAATTTTTATTTTTAAAATCAGGAGTTAAATCAATTATGTTGTTGTTGTTGTAGCGACAGTTTTGGTGCTAACTCTCCGGCTCCATGTCCAGTTTCAGGAACTCTGCTACTGCTTTTGGGCGGTACCACAAATCTTGCTTTGTCATGTTAGTTGAATTTTTAGGACATCTGAATAGGTGGTCTACATCGTTCCCTCACATGCGGGACACTTGTCAATAATTCCAGCATCAATTCTACTCATGTAGTTGTTTAGGATGCGTGACCAACCGGATCTTAGTTGAGCAAGGATGGATCTGGTACTACGGAGCAGTTGGACCCCTTCGGCAGCGACTTTTGGTGGCTTTTTATTTAGAACTCGATTTGGGGCGTAATTCCTTATAACGTCCTCAACAGCTTTTGTATGAAGTGCTTTTAAGCCTGTTCTATAAGTAACCTCGTCGATGTTACCTGTTACTTGGTGGTCTCTAACCTCATGTAGAAAGCATCTTGCTGTCTTCCTTATGTCTCTAGTTGGTTCACTGTTCAATAAGGTATCATTACAACGATGTTGCTCTTTGTGAAGGCCAGTAGATTGTTACGAAATTTGGACCTTTATACGAATAAATTATTATATTATTATTTCACTACACCCGAAAGCTAAAAAACTATATGAAAACTGATATTTCGCCGGAACACTGAATTTATAACAAACAAACTGATTACACTTGGAGATCTCTTATATTATGAATCACAGAATGAATAATTTAAGAAAACTATTAATTGCTAACATGAAAAATAATTTATTCAAAAACAAATCAAAAATTATATAAATTAAAATTCAATTAAAAGCTTACATTAATTTGTTTCTTCAATGTTGTCTTCTTCATGTTTTATTTCACATCTTCGTTTATCCTGATGGTTAATTAAAAGTTTTATTATATCAAGCAGAAAATAATTCGTTCCTCCACAAAAAACAATACATAATGAAGTCACTGCACGAAAATTTCATAAACGGACTTGACGATTAATTTTTACAGATAGAATTTTACAATTTTGTGTTTAGCATCTCATACGGTAACAACATCATGAACTTTTTCAATTAATTTTTGTTTTTCGTCATCATCAAAACTCATGTACCATTCACAAAATTACAAATTAATTTTCAAGACTGATAACATAACGCTTGCTTAGTAAATAAATTTTATTTCTTGAATGTAAAACGTATTTCGTTTATATATTTTTATAGATGCAATTGAGGTTTTAACATTTTATTAAATTCACAACCATAAAAAAACCTTTACAATATTAACACAATAATTGAAATGGAAAGCAAATTTATTTTCTTTTTAGTTTTAAAATAAAATTTTTGAAATAATTAACAACATTAAAAACTCTAAAGTAAGCTATATCACGACTCAGTCATCAATGAGCTTAATTTTATTTCAATTTACATAACTTACTGATTGATTTAAAAATTATATACTAACTTGATTTTCAAAATGATACTAATTGACGATCCAAACATTTTGATCGTTTTATACACATCTCATTAAACTTTCTGTCTCTTTTTTTAATCAATTTTCACTAATGCAAACATCAATTCTACTTTTTTTCAAATTAAACAATCAATAATAAAACATGTTTTATTAATACGAATGACGTAACTTAAACCGTCAACAGTAGTACAAAAAAATGTAGCTACGTTTACCTCAAATAAATAGGACAAATTAATAAATTTAAATACTATTATTTCAAAGCAAAAATTGAAAATAGTCCTTCGTTACAAGATATTGTTTAGTTAGCATTTTATTATGTTCACGGACTGGCAGTATGTTACATTCCTCGTGCAGGTTATCTCGATGGGCCATCAAATGACATCCGGTCGCGGTTCGCAGAGCTGCGTTTTGTGTTGTTTGTAACTTCTTCCAGTGCGTGTCCGCAACTTGGGGTGTCCATATGGGTGCAGCATAGTTTATAATAGGTAGACCTATTGTTTTATAAATTGTAATTATTGCATTTTTATCCTTGGCTCATGAACTATCCGCTAGTGCTTTCAATGTATTATTCCTGTTCTTCAGTCTGGAGTTCACTTGTTGTGCATGAGCATTAAATTTAAGCAGTGGGTCGAATGTTACCCCCAACAATCTCGGATTTTTAGGTAGATTTTATGGAAATATCTAAGCCATCCAATTAAAGGTTCTTTAGCTATCTGCAATATACTGTGTGAAGTATAACGGCAATTAGCAACACTCTCACGGTCGCATTTTTTGACCTACGCCAAAAATATTTTCTGGGTATGTTGCGGCAAACATTTTCTTATATAAGTTCGACAATTGGCCATATCGTGGTACAGGTTAAGAGACTAAAGCCCAAAAACTGTATAAAACAATATTTATTTTTAAAGTTTGTTTAATACTTCTGTTTTTAATTAGTTTTAGTTTTCTTTTTTTTACCGTAGGAATGAGTATGTTGTCAATGCAGATGCTTAGTGTTGTGCAGTGGCGTAGCTAGCATGGGTGGCACTCGGGGCGGATGTTATGGTGTCACCCCAAAAATAAAAACTGCCAATAATAATAAAAAGCCGATAAACGTAATTTATAATTTTTTTTAATTAATACAAATGAGCATTATTATTAATAAGCTACATTGGATCATTAATTTTAATTTGCTGAAACTCCTCTCACACGAAACCACTAATACGCAAATAGTCATAAGTAACTTTAGTGCAACCGTAAGATTCGGAAGAAATTCTGAAAAATTCCATTCTACGTTGAACTTCAAAAAGTCTAGGTACACCCAGCTAGAAACTGTAACATTGGCCGCTTTTAAATACCTCCTCAACCTTGCTATCTCTATGAGGAGTTCTGTTGCCGATACCTCATAAAAACTGGTAAATTTTGATACAGATAATTTCAACTCTTCACTGTTCGTCAAAAGCTAAGTGTTTGTCTGCACAACCTCGAACAATGAAGCTAAATCTTAAACTGACTTAAGTCTAGTTCGGAGTTCAACACTGAATCGGTCAAGACATTCCAACATGTCCTTTTTAAGTTGAGCTCTCAGTGTCAGTCCAACATCAGGGGCAAACTCACCAACCATTGGTTTTTTACGTTCTTACGACGAATTCGGCTTTCCATTGTCATAGTCCTCCGATTTTTTCGCAGCAAGAATTATTGCCTCTCCTACAATGTGACTTCGTTACGAATTGACTCTATTTTTGTAACTAATTGATCAATATTCAAGCCCTTGGTTTGCAATCCAATCTGAGCATAGATATTATTTCCCTTAGAATATCATTCCTAAACAAAAGATAGCAAAGAAATGTAAAATCACATGCTGCATGGATAAGGTTCTGTGCAGCGCCTCTAGTGTCTACATGTTCTTGTTGATCACTTAACTTCTCAATTGCAGCCACAATCCCATACAATACTTTTACTGCAGCATAATGAGCACCCCAATGCGTTGTTAAGAGTCTTTTAACAGTATAGAAAATCCCGTGACCAAAATTTTGGTCATACATGAAAATTTTATATTTTATTTTATATATTAATAGACAATTGAAACAGCAATTATTATCAACAACAAATATTCAAAATATGGAGGGGCTGAAATCTCACAGCTCTGAGATATCAAGACTTGTGTCTGGGTTAAGGATTTTGATATAGTTTTCGGCAAAAAACTTTTATGAAGACATTGTTTTTAGTTTTGGGCAGCGATGTATATCAAACATAACTCTTTGTTAAAGTACAAGTATTTTTTATCTCTGTTTAGAAATTTATTACAAAACTAACACGAAACATCAATACGTTGCCGGAAAATTATAATCGAAATTCCAAAAATATTGTTAAATTAAATAAAATCAAACTTTTTTCATAATTCCAAAAATATTCCAAAAATTAGAATAAAATCAAATATTTAAACTTTTTCTAAATTCCAATAATATTCCAAAAACTCTTAACAATTTAAACTTTTCCAAAATTCTAAAAATTTTGCAAAAATTATTACAAATCAAAAATTCAAACTTTTTTCAAAATTCCAAAAATTATAATAAAATCAAAAATTAAAAATTTTTCAAGATTCTAAAAATATTCCAAAAATTCTTACAAAATCAAAAAATGAAACTTTTTTAAAATTCTATGTATATGTCATTCATCATTCGGAGTCAGACGAGTCGACGTCTCCTAAATTTTAAAATAAAAAGAACAAAAAACAAAAATAATCGAAAATAGATAAATAATAGTGTTATAAGTGTTAATAAGTGTTAGTAAGTGTAGTAGCTAATAAGTAAATAAGTGTTATAGTGTTTGTGTTAATGTTTAGGAAAAATAAAAGTGTTGAAGAACGGACGCGTATAATTATATAATTGGTGAGATTGTTCTTTAATAAAAAATTATTTGGTATTTTGTGTTCACTATTACCAAGAGGTAGGCAGGTAAAATTTTACCTTTTATTGCTTTGATGTAATAAATTTATTTATTATTTTAAAGCATTTGGCTTGGTAATAGAAACCCAAAAGTTTTGTTTTAGTTGTTAGTGATTTTTTTTGGATTGCCTGGGGTTTTTTTTTTATTTGAAGTTTTGTGACATGATCTAGCTCCTCCCACCTCGGACTTATTTTAGGAGTTGGAAAATATCAGTTAGTTGATTATGAAATGTTTTTTTTTGACAAAAGTTAGGAGTTTCGAATTTAACCCTTTATTTGTACTCTTCAATTTTGTTAGTGTATTTTGTGTCCCCATTTTTTTTTTTTTGCTTTTCTCTTATCGTGCTACTGTTGCATGAAATCTGCTACAGAGATACCCAGTTTCTTTTGTACTGTTTAGTGTTGAAATTTAGGCCTGGCGAATTTCAGTAGCTATGCCTGCAATGTCAAAGGGTAAGTCTTTGTCTCAACAAAATGGCCGCAGAGTGAACCAACAGCTTAGCATTGACTTCACCAACATAAGAGGTCTCAATTCGAATCTAAACGAGGTTCATCACTACATCGAAAAAAATAAACCTGACATATTGTTTCTTACCGAAACAATTGTTAGTGGCAAAGCATCGAAGTTGGATCCCGATAAATACCGGATACCTAGTTACGAATTGGAACATTCCTTTTATAACAAGCATGGTATCTGTGTATTTATTCGAGATTCACTTTCATGTATGAGAATTAAGGCCCACGAATTGAACTCTAAGCACCATAATTCTATAGCACTGAAGATCTCAGGTGTTGATGAAACTATGTTTATAATAGGATTATATAGATCCCCGAATTCTCCCCCAGGATGTCCCTTTTTCGATCAAATATCGGCTAATCTAGACAAGATTACCACGGACTACCCCAAAGCAAGACTGGCCATTCTTGGAGACTTTAATATTCATAATAAAGAATGGCTTAAGTATTCATCGCGCACTGACGACGTAGGACGACAAGCCGAACTGATACTCGCAGATTATCACGGTTTGACGCAAATGATAGAGTGTCCCACTAGAATCGCAGACAATTCACATCATAACAATAATTTGCTGGATCTGTTTTTGACAAACGAACCAGATACTACGAAGACAAAAGTCGAACAACCCCTCGGCACAGCGGACCATTTACTAATATCAGCAATAGTGCAATTTACATCACCGACACAAATTAAAGCAAATCCTCGCCGGGTTTGGAACTATAAACGCGCTGACTGGGAGGGACTGAGAAACTTTTATGACGAAACACCTTGGAAAACTATTTGTTGTGTTGATCAAGATCCTAGCACATCGGTAATAAGAATTTCTGAAATCATAAAAGAAGGAATGCGGCGGTTTATTCCAAATCGATTAATCACTCCTAAAACTGAGCCTTGGTTCACACGGGATGTTGATGAGGCAGTGAGGAATAAACGCAAAGCATTCAAGACGTATAACGCTAATAAAACACCTGAAACCCATAGCGCCTATAAGAAAGCCAGAAATATTAGTAAATTCAAAATAGACTTGGACAAAGACGCGTTTATCCAGAAGAAAGCAAAGAAATTCGCCGAGCACCCATCTGGCTCACGTAGTTTCTTTCAGGCAGTTAAATCAGTCCAGAGCAATTTTGCTCGATCCTCTATTCCAACCTTAGTTCTGAATGACATTCCCGTGAGCGACTCGAAAGAGAAAGCGGATCTTTTGGGTCGTATTTTCGCAGAAAACTCAAACATAGTTGAACCCCCCCATTCTCCTACACTTATTCCCCCAGTTGTAACGAAAATGAAACCAATTATTTTTCGTTGCAATATTGTACGGAAAATGCTTCTTTCTATCAATATCAACAAATCTGCTGGCCCAGACGGTATTCCACCCCTCATTCTTAAAAACTTTGCTAGGCAACTAGCTCCAATTTTAACAAAAATTTTCTATTTATCTTATAAAACCGGAATATTTCCCGATTCTTGGAAGCTGGCCAGCGTTTAATCCATATCAAAGAAAGGCAGTAAGATAGACCCTAACAATTATAGACCAATTGCAATTCTGTCGGTTTTAGCTAAAATATTTGAAAAATATGTTAACTACAATTTGATAGATTGTTTGGAAATGTCGCGAATTATTGATGATAAGCAGTATGGTTTTCGTAGAAGTCATGCAACAGGTGATCTGTTAGCCTACGTATCCCATCTCTGGAACAAATCACTGGAAAACCACGGTGAAACATTCAGTATTTCACTTGACATTTCTAAAGCATTTGATAAAGTGTGGCATAAAAATCTTATAGCTAAATTAAAATCTTATGGCATAGACCATCTTACTGTCTCATGGATTCATAGTTTTCTTACAGGTCGCCAATTTCATGTTAATTTGGATGGTATCACATCCAATATTTTCACAACCAATGCTGGGGTTCCCCAAGGTTCTGCACTCTCACCAACCTTGTTTCTTCTATACATTAATGACTTACTTATTTCCACAGTGCACCCAATCCATAGTTTTGCTGATGACAGCACATTACATGCATCACATGCATCTCCTAAATTTCGATCTCATACTGCTGTTACCACTGATAGAGAGTTGCTAATTGATTCCATCAACAAAGATCTGGAGCGTATAATAGAATGGGGTGATCGTAATCTTGTTTCATTTAATCCAACCAAAACCAAATTATGCCGTCTTTCACGAATAGAGCGACAAAAATTTTCCTATTAAAATAAACCAAGAGGAATTGCGTGAGGTTGAATCAGTTAGACTTCTTGGAGTGGATATTCAAAATAACCTGAAATGGAATAAACATGTGTTCAACCTCGCTAAATCTGCAATGCAAAAATTAGGATTCTTGAGTCGATGTAAAAAGTATTTCAATCCCGAGCAAGTTTTGCTAATCTTCAAATCCTTTATTCGTCCATGTATGGAGTACTGCTGTCATGTTTGGGGAGGTGCTTGTCAGTCAACAATAAATTGTTTAGACTCTGTACAGAGAAAACAATACGGTTGATTGGTAATACCGAACTAACGGACCAGCTTGATTCACTCCAGCACAAAAGAAATGTGGCTGAATTGTCAATCTACTATAAATATAACTTTAGCGAATTCTCCTCTAAGGAAATTCAAAATATTCTTCCATCGTGTGCGCAGTATAATCGACAAACAAGAGCTGCCAAGTTATCCCATCCATTTGTTGTACAAATACCTCGTTGTAGAACTGTGTTCTTCCAAAACGACTATTTCAATAGAGTGGTCAAATTATGGAACTCATTGCCCTCCTCTGTATTTCCCGATGAATTTTCCCCTCAGGCATTTAAAAAAAATGTCCATCATCATTTAAAAAAATTAGTATAGTTATCCCTATATCCCCATTCCCTCCATTCCTTTATAGTTGACATGGTATCTTCGGATATTCAAAGAGTCTAAATAATGAATATTTCATATTTAAAGTGCTAAACATGTCTAACTGATAAATAAAAAAAAAAAAAAAAATATGCATAAAATTCAAAAATTCTATTTTTTTCAAAATTCTAAAAATATTGCAAAAATTATAACAAAATCAAAAATTGAAACTTTTTTCAAAATTCCAAAAATATTCCAAAGATTAGAATAAAATCAAATATTTAAACTTTTTCTAAATTCCAATAATATTCCAAAAATTCTTAAAAATTCAAACTTTTTCCAAAATTCTAAAAATATTGAAAAATTATTACAAAATCAAAAATTGAAAATTTTTTCAAAATTCCTAAAATTATAATAAAATCAAAAATTAAAATTTTTTCAAAATTCTAAAAATATTCCAAAAATTCTTACAAAATCAAAAATTAAAACTTTTTCCAAAATTCTAAAAATATTGCAAAAATTATTACAAAATCAAAAATACAAACTTTTTTCAAAATTCCAAAAATATTTCAAAACCTATAACAAATTCAAAAATTTCCATGTCCAATTTCATTTTCAATTACACATACGTCATAAAAACAGCTACATTTCTTTTTTTTTTTTCAAAAAATTTGTCTAAAAAAATAAATGAAATCATTTTTTGACACACTTGACATTATTTTTTTGACAAAATTATAATGCCATAATTCTTTATAATAATAATAATAAAATTTCATATCATACATACTATTAATTTTATTTTTTTCTACAAAAATTGGGTAAAAAATTAAATAAAAACCTATCTTTTGACACATTTGACAACATTTTTTTGACAAACTTATAATGCCATAATTCTCAATGATAATAATAAAATTTCAATTCAAACAAACAATTTCATTTTTTTCCAAAAAATTGGGAAAAAAATAAATAAAAATGTTTCTTTTGACACACTTGACAACATTTTGTTGACAAACTTATAATGCATAATTCTCAATAATAGTAATAAAATTTCATTTCAAATAAACAGTTAATTTTATTTTTTTTCCAAAAAATTGGGTAAAAAAATAAATAAAAATCTTTCTTTTGACACACTTGACAACATTTTTTTGACAAACTTATAATGCAATAATCTAGTTTTTGATCTCACATACCAATCCCTACCATCAAGATTTCTCCAAATTCAATGTTCCTACTCGTAATCACTTAAAATGAACGTTTTTTAAGCCAAAAATATGAAAAATTGCCATTTTTGACACACTTAATGATTTATTGACACTCTCCCGGTACAGTTATCGAACACAGCGTCCTTTCGGACCTGTCCCTTGAGTATACCTGTTTTTAGAAAAAAAAAATTTTTGAAATCCGTCTAGCGGTTTACCCTGCAGCGTAGATAATGACGGCCGGCCGGCCGGCAGACAGACATACATTTTTTTTTGCTTTTTTAGAATCAGTAGGTCCTAAAACGTCGAGAAATGCCACAAAAAGTGGGGGTAAGAATTTCACTTTTGGCTCATGAATGTAATACTTAGGTCTTTCAGACCGAAGTAATATGTTTAACGATGAAAATGATAAATCTGAATGGCAACTTCAGCCTCAATATGAAATTAAAAAACACGCATATTGAGGCAAAAGCAAACGCACAGACACTCATACTTATAAAAGAGGAAAAAGTTTTTGAGAAAAGTGAGAAGAAATCAGGTAACAATGACTTATGGTTGAACAAATGACCTTGGTCAGATGTATCATAAATATAAAATTTCAAACATTCAAACGCACGCACTCTACTTGCAGCAACATACAATTGACCATGTGTGAATACAGGTTCTTTAAGTAAAATGGCAGCTCTGTTGAATGTCTGACCTTGAGACTTATTAATAGTCATAGCAAAAGCAGGAATAATAGGGAATTGAGTTCTTTGAAATTTAAATGGAAGAAGAGTTCCAGAATAAGTCAAATGAATGCGTGGAATTAGAATGCGTACACCTCGCATGACACCAGTCAAAACTTCACAATCTATTGAATTTCGGTGCATAACTTTTACACGCATTCGTGTTCCATTTACTAATGCTTGACCTGTATTTAAATTACGTATGAGGAGAACAATGCAATTAACTTTCAAAACTAATTTATGAGGTGGCAAACATCCTACACTCAATTTATTTAAATATTCTATTGGAAAATTGTTCTGCTCACGAATGTCATCACAAACAACTTTATCAAAACTAAAATATTTCTCTTCTCTTCTCTTTCTCTTCGCATAATACTCAAGCTTTTAGAATTGATTTCATTGCAATCATTATTTTTGGGGGCTAAAATGACGGAACTCAAAATGTCATCAGATAAAATTGTATCAGAAATATTTCCAAAAATGTCTTCAATAATATTGTCTGGATTATCAATCAAATTATGAGGAATTTCAATGATATCTGAACCAAACTGTGGAAAACTTTGCATTTCACCATTACCGAGTCTTCTAAGAAATTCTACAAATTCAATTTCATGAGGGAGAGCTCTCTCAAAATTTTAAAGTTAATAAATTCTTGCCAAGATGTAATACAATTTTCAATTAAAATAGAACGTAAGCCATGCGGTATAACTGGAAGAATTTAGCGAAAGTCACCGCTCAATGAAAGAGTTTTACCTGCAAACATTTTCCTTTTATTTTTTTCGTTTGGAGTCAAATCTCTTAACAAACGATCAATTAATTTTAAAGCATGAATAGAACACATTGAAATTTCAGCTGTAATAATGATTGATGCATTATTAATATATGTGCCATGTACACTGTTTGGAGTTATATTTGGCATTGAATTCTCTAATAATGGAATTGGTAATTTGAAAAGATTATGCAAAGTTCGCCCTCCAATCAAAAGAGTTGATGCAATACCACTGAAGGCAGTTACAATACACGAAAGATTTAATGAATTAAATTTATGAATGATTGCCGTTTGAACAAAAGTTTTGCAACAACCTGCATGAGCTGTCAAGAAAAAAACATTACTTCCAGTACGTTGCTTATTATTTGCATTTTCATACATTCTATCGAAAACTATAGCTTCTTCTTCAATATCAAAATGACCTACATCGCCAATATGTAAGTTATATTGTGGAATCGGAAGACCAAGATCACCACATGAAGTATTATCTGTAAGAAGAATTTCATTAATTTCAATCAAGGCTCGATTAATGACACATCTTCATCGTAATTTCGTAAAAAGTCTTCAATCATACTATTACTTCGGTCTGAACGACCTAAGTATTACATTCATGAGCTAAAAGTGAAATTCTTACCCCCACTTTTTTTGGCATTTCTCGACGTTTTAGGACCTACTGATTCTAAAAAAGCAAAAAAAAAAATGTATGTCTGTCTGTCGGCCGTCCGTCATTACCTACGCTGCAGGGAAAACCGCTGGAGGGATTTCAAAAATTTTGTTTTCTAAAAATAGGTATACTCAAGGGACAGGTCCGAAAGGACGCTGTGTTCGATAACTGTACCGGAAGTGTGTCAAAAAAATCATTATGTGTGTCAAAAATAGCAAATTTTCATATTTTTGGCTTAAAAAACGTTCGTTTTAAGTGATTACGAGTAGAAACATTAAATTTGAAGAAATCTTGATGGTAGGGATTGGTATGTGAGATCAAAAACTAGATTATTGCATTATAAGTTTGTCAAAAAAATGTTGTCAAGTGTGTCAAAAGAAAGATTTTTATTTATTTTCTACCCAATTTTTTGGAAAAAAATAAAATTAATTATATGTTTGATATGAAATTTTATTATTATTATTGAGAATTATGCCATTATAAGTTTGTCAAAAAAATGTTGTCAAGTGGGTCAAAAGAAAGATTTTTATTTATTTTTTTACCCAATTTTTGGAAAAAAATAACAATAATTATTTGTTTGAAATGAAATTTTATTATTATTATTGAGAATTATGGCATTATAAGTTTGTCAAAAAAATGTTGTCAAGTGTGTCAAAAGAAAGATTTTTATTTATTTTTTGGCCTAATATTCTGGAAAAAAATAAAATTAATTATATGTTTGAAATGAAATTACTTCGGTCTGAAAGACCTAAGTATTACATTCATGGGCTCAAAGTGAAATTCTTACCCCCACTTTTTGTGGCATTTCTCGACGTTTTAGGACCTACTGATTCTAAAAAAGCAAAAAAAAAATGTATGTCTGTCTGTAGGCCGGCCGTCATTACCTACGCTGCAGGGAAAACGGCTGGAGGGATTTCAAAAAATTTTTTTCTAAAAATAGGTATTCACAAGGGACAGGTCCGAAAGGACACTGTGTTCGATAACTGTACCGGAAGTGTGTCAAAAAAATCATTATGTGTGTCAAAAATAGCAAATTTTCATATTTTTGGCTTAAAAAACGTTCATTTTAAGTGATTACGAGTAGGAACATTAAATTTGGAGAAATCTTGATGGTCGGGATTGGTATGTGAGATCAAAAACTAGATTATTGCATTATAAGTTTGTCAAAAAAATGATGTCAAGTATGTCAAAAGAAAGATTTTTATATATTTTTTTACCTAATTTTTTGGAAAAAAAATAAAATTAATTGTTTGTTTGAAATGAAGTTTTATTATTATTATTGAGAATTATGGCATTATAAGTTTGTCAAAAAAATGTTGTCAAGTGTGTCAAAAGATTTTAATTTAGTTTTTTACCCAATTTTTTGGAAAAAAATAAAATTGTTTCTTCGAAATGAAATTTTATTATTATTATTGAGAATTATGGCATTATAAGTTTGTCAAAAAATGTTGTCAAGTGTGTCAAAAGAAAGGTTTTTATTTATTTTTTACCCAATTTTTGTAGAAAAAAATAAAATTAATAGTATGTATGACATGATATTTTATTATTATTATAGAGAATTACGGCATTATAAGTTTGTCAAAAAATGTTGTCAAGTGTGTCAAAAAATGATTTCATTTAATTTTTTAGCCAATTTTTCGGGAAAAAAAATGTAGCTGTTTTTATGACGTAAATGTAATTTAAAATGAAATTGGACATGGAAACTTTTGAATTTGTTATAGGTTTTGAAATATTTTTGGTATTTTGAAAAAGTTTGTATTTTTGATTTTGTAATAATTTTTGCAATATTTTTAGAATTTTGGCAAAAGTTTTAATTTTTGATTTTGTAAGAATTTTTGGAATATTTTTAGAATTTTGAAAAATTTTTAATTTTTGATTTTATTATAATTCTTGGAATTTTGAAAAAATTTTCAATTTTTGATTTTGCAATAATTTTTGGAATATTTTTAGAATTTTGGAAAAAGTTTGAATTTTTAAGAATTTTTGAAATATTATTGGAATTTAGAAAAAATTTAAATATTTGATTTTATTCTAATTTTTGGAATATTTTTGGAATTTTAAAAAAGTTTGATTTTATTTAATTTAACAATATTTTTGGAATTTTGATTATAATTTTCCAGCAACGTATTGATGTTTCGTGTTAGTTTTGTAATAAATTTTTAAACAGATATAAAAAATACTTGTACTTTAACAAAGATTTACGTTTAATATACATCGCTGCCCAAAACTAAAAACCATGTCCTCATAAAAGTTTTTTGGCGAAAACTATATCAAAATCCTTAACCCAGACCGAAGTCTTGATATCTCAGAGCTGTGAGATTTCAGCCCCTCCATATTTTCTAAATTCAATCCATAAAGCTAAAGCATTCGGAGGAACATTACAACCACAGATAAATGCAAATAATTGACGTAACTGTTTTGGTGATTGAATTTCTGATGCTTCAAGTAAACATTCACGCCATTCATTATCATTTGTTGCAATACCTCGAGCTTCACATGCTGCAACAAAAGTAGGGTACTCAACACCTATATACATACGTAGATCAGTAAAAGATTTTGGACCACGAACATGCAACAGAAGTAAACGCATGTGAAACAGTTCTATATCTTTTGGAGAAACCATATATAATAGAGCAACAACTTTATCAACCCCATGTTGTCTTCTTTTCCACGATTTACTTTGATCATGCCAAACATAATGTAATGGTAATTCTGTATACAAACACTCATTAGCTAAATTATCAATGGAATTCAAATGGAAAAATGCTAACAATTTTGTTCTTGATACATTTGCGACTGCACCAGCCACATTACCATTCCTGATATAAACATTTTGTCTATTAGGCAAATGACAATCAAGTCTAATAATTGTATGAGATTGAAAATGCATTGAAAATTTAAATATGCGCCAAGCAGCTTCAGTTAAACCAACATACCGTCCATTCAAAAAATCTTGAATTTCATTTCCCACAATCGCATCATCATTATTCACTGCATTCTCTCCATTCACTCTCAATTCAAACAATGGCAGAATCATACCCTTTATATACATACTTGTAAACATATTTCACACTGTTAACAGTCGTACATATTTCCACGTTAATATGACAATTGAATTTTGCAAGAAGATAAGGATTATATGGAACAACATATCTATTATCAAGAGATGCACCACGTACATCAACACTCATACCATTATCACGTCGACGATACAAAGGATAACCATTCACAGATTCTTTAGTATTTCAGAAAAAGGTTTTGGAAAATTCTTAGTACATTTACCATCTCTCATACAAACAGGATTGGGATTTAGAGCACCACATGGTCCATGCATCGTATGACGTTTCACATATTCATGCTGACAAATTTAACAAAATATGAGAATGCGGAAGACCACGTTTTTGAAATTCAATGGTATATATAAATGCTTTGACAGAACTAAAAATCTTTTTTTTCATTAAACAATCTATGTTCGACGACTCGATTTTAGTTTGTAAGGGGAGTTCGCTATATAAAGAAGTAAATTTAATTCGTCTATAACATTTTTATTTATGATCCAATTTGTATGAAAAATCTTTAAAATCTAAGTTACACTAATATCAGTTAGCAGTTAAAATTTGAAATGAATCCATCTGCGAATAAAAAAGCCTTAGGCTCCACAAAATTTTCGTTAGCGTATTAATATATAAGAAGATTTGTAATTAATTGCTAAATATTTTCTTTGCTTTTCAACCTAAGAACGTAAATAATCAATAACAACGCTGAACAGCATGATGAGAATATTCCTAATTAAAATAGGTAAAAGAAAAATATGATACTTTTGAAACAATACCAATCGGAAAAAGCTGGAATGTCTCGTGATGCTGCGTTATTACATATTTGGCATATCTTCTGTCCAAGCTCATCAATGAGAACAAAATTGAAAGCACACAATGAATCAGATTCTCATACAAAAACTGAGCAAATAATAAAAATTGGTTAAACAAATATAATCCCCAAAACTTTCGATGTGGCTAATAAAAGCTACATTTTTAATACTATATATTTCATAATTAAAAACAATAAACCAATCAGTGTTTTAAAAATGGTTCACAAAAAAATGTGTAAGTTTTGGATTTTCATTGCATTCAAGATTTATAGTTTCACTTGTCGAAGGGTTTATCTCTACAAAAAAACGAAGAACTTCAATTAAAAAACCCAACTTAAAGTTAACAATAATTCAAAAACTGCGCACTGCAAAATTTTAAAAGAAATTGCAATGTTTCTTAAACTTAGTGCTTTTTCATATGACATGCATTAATATTGCATTCGTGTTGGCCATATAAGATTTTTCACTCTTCCCCAGCTCCCAATTTTATTTTATTGATGTTATATACGCTCAAAATTCAATAAAGAACTACCTCAAGTATATATTTTAAAATCCATCAAGCAAAGAATTACGGTACAGAGTGATCTTACAAATTCGGCCATCCTGGAGCTTCAGCATCTCATCTCATCTTCAGCAATGTCGTCTATTGATTTGGTCATACGTCGACAATGAAAGAAAAATTCGGTCACTACAACCTCTTTTGTGCCAACCGAATGTTCTGCCACAATAACCTAAAATTCGGTTGTCTTTTCTTCAAAAGCCAAATTTAAAGAAACAACAACCGAATTTGAAGCTATTGTAACAGAAAACATACGGTTGGCACAAAAGAGGTTGTAGTGACCGAATTTTTTCTTTCAGTGTACGATTAACGACCACAAGTCTTCTCTAAGCTACTCGTCGTCAGTTGTAACTTTTCTTCTTCACAATTGCTAAATTTAATGTCAGCGACTTCTTCATTGACTGCAGAATTTTAGATTCGTATAACTAATAGTCTACCTTATTGCCAACATCGGTTTGAGGTAGCTCATTGTCAGCATAAGATTTGCTAGAATCAGCTTCTTTTTCATTATCATCTTCGGAGTATACCGGGGCGATATGTCCAAAAGGATTACACTCAAAACTCTTAACCCCTTTATTCCTATTCGGAAATCTCTTGATGAATGTCCTTTCTCTTCACAATTATAGCACAGAAAACCAGTTCTGATTGTAGCTAATTACTTCGGTCTGAAAGACCTAAGTGTTACATTCATGAGCCAAAAGTGAAATTCTTAACCCCACTTTTTTTGGCATTTCTCGACGTTTTAGGACCTACTGATTCTAAAAAAGCAAAAAAAAAAATGCATGTCTGTCTGTAGGCCGTCCGTCCGTCATTACCTACGCTGCAGGGAAAACCGCTGGAGGGATTTCAAAAAATTTTTTTCTAAAAATAGGTATTCACAAGGGACAGGTCCGAAAGGACGCTGTGTTCGATAGCTGTACCGGAAGTGTGTCAAAAAAATCATTATGTGTGTCAAAAATAGCAATTTTTCATATTTTTGGCTTAAAAAACGTTAATTTAAGTGATTACGAGTAGGAACATTAAATTTGGAGAAATCTTGATGGTCGGGATTGGTATGTGAGATCAAAAACTAGATTATTGCATTATAAGTTTGTCAAAAAAATGTTGTCAAGTGTATCAAAAGAAAGATTTTGTATTTATTTTATTACCCAATTTTTTGGAAAAAAATAAAATTATTTGTTTGAAATGAAATTTTATTATTATTATTGAGAATTATGGCATTATAAGTTTGTCAAAAAAATGTTGTCAAGTGTGTCAAAAGAAAGGTTTTTATTTATTTTTTACCCAATTTTTTTAAAAAAAAATAAAATTAATAGTTTATATGACATGATATTTTATGGGAGAAATTGTGAATAGTTAAACTCAAAAAACTGGATGAATAATAGGAATTTTTCAATTCTGAAACCAGTTTTGGAATCCTCTAATTAAACCTTACATGTTTTAATCAGAAAAAATTTTACGTGTTTCGTGGCGGTATCGAACCCCATTCATCAGTAACACAAATTCGATACCTTGTGTTATACACGTTTTATCAACTGAGCCATTCAATTGACATGTTTTATGGAAATTTTTTTTAACCAAAACTGGTTTCAGAATTGAAAAATTCCTATTATTCATCCAGTTATTTGAGTTTAACTATTCACAATTTCTCCCATACGAAATATAACCCCCGATCGCCTAGATCATATTAGATTGGTTTTCAGATTAGTTGAATAACAACTAATTGTAATGATTCTACCACATTGAGAATGTGTACGTAAAATAATGGATATCATTAACTTACCATACTTAATGGAATAGTAGCGTCTTGAGAATTAATCGAAATAACTCTATGATATTTTATTATTATTATAGAGAATTATGGCATTATAAGTTTGTCAAAATATAATGTCAAGTGTGTCAAAAAATGATTTCATTTATTTTTTTAGCCAATTTTTTGGAAAAAAAATGTAGCTGTTTTTATGACGTAAATGTAATTTAAAATGAAATTGGACATGGAAATTTTTGAATTTGTTATAGTTTTTGAAATATTTTTGGAATTTTGAAAAAGTTTGTAATTTTGATTTTGTAATAATTTTTGCAATATTTTGGGAATTCTGGCAAAAGTTTTAATTTTTGATTTTGTAAGAATTTTTGGAATATTTTTGGAATTTTGAAAAATTTTTAATTTTATAAAATTTTTTAATTTTCCGGCAACGTATTGATGTTTCGTGTTAGTTTTGTAATAAATTTTTAAACAGAGATAAAAAATACTTGTGCCTTAACAAAGAGTTATGTTTGATTATAATCATTGGACCTTTACTACTACAAATAAAATTGATGCTACGGGACAGCATCTGTCCCCACACGAAGCTTGAAAATTGGGAATCTCTTAATGTTTTATAAAATTATTCTGACATTCCAATGAGAATAAAGTAATAAAAATTAATGTATCTATAATCTAAAAAATACCTTGAATTATAACTGTTGATTGATGTCATCAATATTCTTCAATTCCCTTGACTAGCGTTTGATCAATTAATTAAATTGGATGAACTAATTTGTGAACATAAGTTGCTGCTGTTGAATTACACCTTCGTTGTTCGAAATGCCCAATTGAACATTGCATTCGATCCTTTAACTTTTCATTCATATATCTGCTTTTGAATCCATGCGGTTTCAACAACCGAAAAAACCATCAAACAAACGATTGTCTCTAACTGTGGTAATAGCTTCGATCACTGTTATCCTTGCTATTCATACTTTCGATAACATCATTGGGTACTTTATCTTCATGTACTGCCACTTTTATAAAGCAGATTTAACAATTAATGACAACAATTATCCTTCTATGAAATAAAATAAAAAATATAATTGAAATTGTCATCCAAATTATCAGCTTTTTGATGAACAAACAAAAACACAAATCACTGTAAACTACTTAGCGGGGTGGAATCTTCCATTGTAATTAAAGCCAATAAATAATGCTTTCTCAAAACAGTTATTAAAATTAGAAATCAATTTTAACAATTAAACAAAACGACATTGGAATTTTTTCTTTGTTTACAACTTTTTTTTTATTTGCTTGATTGCAATTAAATACATCACTTTTGAATTAAAATATTATTGATTTATCACATCAAAGTTAAATAATACTATCAATTGACATTGATCTATATAAATTAAGTAGATTATTGGATGTTGTAATTCTTTTGAAAAGCAAAAATGGAATGACATAATTTTTAAATTAAAAATTGCAAAAATGTGATTTTGCTTTTGCCATCTTATGATGTCAAAACAAAATCGGGTAATACTTGAAATTCAGCAATGATTAACAACGACGTCTGTTCATTAGTATTGGAAATAAAAATTTAGTACGTTCGTTGGCTTTTTATAATATATTCAAAATCAATTAGCAGTTAAGTTGGGAAAATTTTAAAATTATTATTAATGTAAAAAAAATGAACGGAAACTAATGAAATACATTTCTATTGAATTGAAAACAAAGAGGAATTTGGTTTTATTATTGTTTTGCGATTATTGCGATCGTTACACCATGAATTCAAGGTAGAAACCAAGATTTTTACTCTTGAAATCACAAAAACGTCGCCGTCCCCTCCATGACAGAAAACCACCAAAGCACTATTAAACTTAAACTAATAATAGAAATTCTAATAACTAATAAAAAAAATTATAATAACTAAGTAATATTAAATATAACACCTATTTAAATTCTAAAAACCGAGAATTAAATTTATAACTATAATAACTAATGATTAAGAATAGATGTTTAATTTATGACAACTAATAATTCTAACACTAAATTTAATTTTATAAAAAAAATATATTAAGAAACTTAGGCTTGGTATATAGGAAACAGACGCTAGAGATTTCGATGGTAAAACCCGCAAAATCATGACTCGCAATCACCAACAATAGTAAAACCAATTCTCAACAAAAAAAAATGTAGTTAGTACGCTGTAAAAGTGAAAACGAAAAACGCAAAACGAAAAAAAAACAACGAACGCCCAAAAAAAAAAAAAATTTGTAAAAACAAACTTGTACAAGAACAAAAAGAACCACCGTCGTAGCCAATCTTTGCTGAATCTTTCACAAAAATTCCTAAAACATTATATATGTAAAAGTATAATTTATTTATTTAATTTCAGATATACTGAAATAATTATATATACCTAAAATTAGTTATTGACGATAGCACCCCTAAAATATATTTATTTATTTTTAAAAAAATTGAAAAAATGAAAATTATTCAGAAAGGATGTTTATTTATTGGATGCACCGTCCTAACTTTGAAATATTGATTTATTTTTTTTTTTTAAAAAATAAAAAAATATTTATTTATATCTTGACGTAAAGCTTAATTAAGAAAATTTATTTTATTTAGCTACCTAAAATTAACTTAAATTACGAAAAAATTATTTATTTACCTAAAGTTATTTAATTACGAAAATTTACTTTATTTAATAAAAAATTTTATTTATTTAATGTTTGAAAAATTTGTTTGATTTATTTTATTTTTATTTAATAATATAAGAGATTCCAAAAATCAAGATTCGTCTGGAGACAATTTAAAAAGTAAGTATGGCTACAATATCCATATTGTTTAAATTTAAAATATCGCGTTCGCGAGCCCACTCCAACCATGCATGTGAGAACCTACTGGAAAAGCCCCTAACGACCAGATTCTACAGAACAGATTCTCCCCAACCTAATAAAACAATCACAACTGTCACGATTAGACACTAGGTCCATTTCTACTGACCCAGTTGTGCTTGTTTAACCTACAAATAAATTACAACTAAACCTAATGCGAAAGTTGAAGAACGCTCCCGAGCACCAGACTTCAAACCCTAAACTCTATGAAAAATTGTTCTATTGTAAAAGCTAAGTGGAAAAAAATGGTAAGTTTTTGAATTTGTATGAGGTGAAGCCTCTGATCCTGAAAGCAAAAGTACAATTGGTTCTTCTCTTCATTACACCGAAGAAGTCTCTGAGCAAAGAATGGTACTACTGGTTTGCACCTAAGTACAAACACAGCAACACCACTCCTCGTCCCTGAGAACTTCCTCGCCGAATGAAGAGAAGAAACCAATGTTCTTCGATCGCATAACCCCGATGGCCATAGGCGATCTAAGAACGACATCAATGTTAAGGGGATAAGCCCCATGGATGGCTTGTTAGGCCTACCGCTGGGAAAAGTGAATCAATAAACCTAAATAATATATAACTTATCCATAATCTAAATAATTTCTTATTTAAAAATGCTAAATCGAAATAATAAAGTTTTACATGAAATTAATTAAATTTAATCTTCAGACTAAATAATAAATTGGTAATTTAAAAAAAAAATTACGATTATTTTAAATTCAAAACTAAGCTTACTAATTTTTTAGGTTATTACCTCTAATATATTTGTTCAGGTCAAATTTTTCGCTTTACTTATTGTATCCAAAACAAAAAATAAATGTTAGCTAAAAATAATTATTTCTATATTTATACCACTTTTTAAAATTAATCGCAATGAAAAAAAATAATTCTAAAAAAAAATGGTGGTAGCTAAACACTTACTAAATCTAACCATAATCAAAAAAACATACAATTAATTTCATATATAAATTAATTGCATCATCCAAAAATATGTACAATATATAAACAATTATATGTACAATATGTACATGGTAGCATAAAAAAATTTCAAAAAAAAACTGCTTCCCCAAAACGGTTTTCTTTTTTCCAAATAAAAAAACAATTAGTATTACTAAAAGCAGATGACAGCACAAAAAACAATCTCCAAAAAAATTGCTGTCCCAAAACGGTTTTTTTCAAAATTAAAAAAAAAATTAGTCTTAACTAATTATACAATGAGGAACAGGGGCCTCCTGTGGACCAATCCACTCCTCTACCTGTCGCATGGTCGGTGAGATGGGAACCCCCTCAACCAGCTCCTCCGTTTGAGTACTCTTGGTCGAGGAAGCTCCCAGCTCCACGACCAAGCGACTCTCCTTCTCCCTTCTTCTCCTCTCCTTCCTCTTCAGGTGAGAGCTCCTATTTCTATTTATCCTCCTTCTCTCACGCCAGCCCACATTCACTTCCTCAGTCACTTCATCCATCTCATCCGCTTCCTCATTCACCCCATTCAACTCCTCATTCACTATCTCACAAATCAAATCATCCAGAAACTCATCATATTTTTCTTCGTAAATATCATCCATCAATTCCAAAAATATTTTATGTTTTACTTCATCCAGAATCACATTTATCATTCCATCCACTACATTCCTCGCCTCAACCATTCTCTCTTTTCTCTCCTCATTCGCTCTCCTATCCACCTCATTCATCCAGGGCTCAAACCCACCTGGCCGACACCTCCTTAACAACCCCTGACCCCTCATAATTGTATACATTCTTATCAAAATTCAAAATATATAATTTCCTAATCAAAACCAAAACGAAACCAATAACTGGTTTATTTCAAGATAAACAAAAAGCTGATTGACAACCACGGCCCAAACCGGTTGCCACCACCCTATTACCAAAAAAAAACCACAACTGGTTTATCCTAAAACTTACAAAGAGAAACGCGGAATTCTTTAAATTTGAAAATATAAATTTAGAGTACTTATGATAAATATACACATGAACACCTTAGAAACTAAACCTTTATTTTTCCCTCTAGCTTTTTAACAAAATTTAGCCAAATAAACCGACGCGAAAAATAAACTATATATAGATATTAATTAATCTGAATTGAAATAATCAATTAATATATAAATATATAAATATAATAATATAAGATGTTCCACACAAAAAAAAGTTTTTTCAAAAAAAAACCGGCTTGCCAACGCCCAACCTGGAAAATATTTTCCCACCAAATTATTTATATATATATCTAAAAAAAAATACAAGAAATATAACTGTAATCAACCTAACGGGTCCCTTTTTGTTCGGCGCTACGTTTTATCCTGCCCTGTTACGGAGCCACGTTATAATCATTGGACCTTTACTACTACAAATAAAATTGATGCTACGGGACAGCATCTGTCCCCACACGAAGCTTGAAAATTGGGAATCTCTTAATGTTTTATAAAATTATTCTGACATTCCAATGAGAATAAAGTAATAAAAATTAATGTATCTATAATCTAAAAAATACCTTGAATTATAACTGTTGATTGATGTCATCAATATTCTTCAATTCTCTTGACTAGCGTTTGATCAATTAATTAAATTGGATGAACTAATTTGTGAACATAAGTTGCTGCTGTTGAATTACACCTTCGTTGTTCGAAATGCCCAATTGAACATTGCATTCGATCCTTTAACTTTTCATTCATATATCTGCTTTTGAATCCATGCGGTTTCAACAACCGAAAAAACCATCAAACAAACGATTGTCTCTAACTGTGGTAATAGCTTCGATCACTGTTATCCTTGCTATTCATACTTTCGATAACATCATTGGGTACTTTATCTTCATGTACTGCCACTTTTATAAAGCAGATTTAACAATTAATGACAACAATTATCCTTCTATGAAATAAAATAAAAAATATAATTGAAATTGTCATCCAAATTATCAGCTTTTTGATGAACAAACAAAAACACAAATCACTGTAAACTACTTAGCGGGGTGGAATCTTCCATTGTAATTAAAGCCAATAAATAATGCTTTCTCAAAACAGTTATTAAAATTAGAAATCAATTTTAACAATTAAACAAAACGACATTGGAATTTTTTCTTTGTTTACAACTTTTTTTTTATTTGCTTGATTGCAATTAAATACATCACTTTTGAATTAAAATATTATTGATTTATCACATCAAAGTTAAATAATACTATCAATTGACATTGATCTATATAAATTAAGTAGATTATTGGATGTTGTAATTCTTTTGAAAAGCAAAAATGGAATGACATAATTTTTAAATTAAAAATTGCAAAAATGTGATTTTGCTTTTGCCATCTTATGATGTCAAAACAAAATCGGGTAATACTTGAAATTCAGCAATGATTAACAACGACGTCTGTTCATTAGTATTGGAAATAAAAATTTAGTACGTTCGTTGGCTTTTTATAATATATTCAAAATCAATTAGCAGTTAAGTTGGGAAAATTTTAAAATTATTATTAATGTAAAAAAAATGAACGGAAACTAATGAAATACATTTCTATTGAATTGAAAACAAAGAGGAATTTGGTTTTATTATTGTTTTGCGATTATTGCGATCGTTACATGATATACATCGCTGCCCAAAACTAAAAACCATGTCCTCATAAAAGTTTTTTGCCGAAAACTATATCAAAATCCTTAACCCAGACCGAAGTCTTGATATCTCAGAGCTGTGAGATTTCATCCCCTCCATATTTTTCCAATTGCGTTGTTGTTGTCTATCTTAAATTGGGACTACAATTTCGATTTTCGCTTAAACTCGTCAACCGTTGTAGATATATACAATAATAACTTGTTAGTTGCAGTATCCACGATACCTTTAAATGAGTACTCAATCACAGCTCCACATTCACGCAATATTTATCCAAAATTTCATCTTTCGTTTTTGTTCACACTTGCCAACTGCCATTGCCTATGTATTTCAGCACTCAGAAAATTGCGAAATTAAATGATATTTCAGCTTTCTAAAAATTGTTAGATCAATTTTCACCTTTAAATTTTTGAAGTAAAACTTCTTTAGGCGCGTTATGAGAATTTTGCAACGGAAGTACAAAAAACGAATATGATATTCGGCAAATATACGATACAATTCGATTATGAAACACATATATTAAATATTCACTGGTTTTTGGTGCATTATAGAAATAGTTCATATTTTTCGATGTTTAAAAATTTAACAGAAATTCAATTAAAAAAACATAATTTTGAATTAAATTTAATGATTTTCAATCCGAATTTTTGGAGTATTTTCATTTAATTTAATATCAGTTTTCAAAATATTATATGTCTGCTCCATTTTTGTTTACAATGGGTGCTTAGACTCGTAAATTAATAAAAATGGCAGCATATTTGGCTTTTAAAAGGCAGAGAAATAAGTTGTCGCAAATCTTGGTAAATGGCATATATAATGAAATATAAGATGACAAAAAGCACCGTTTTGAAATTTGAGCAAAATCGAATAACTGGTTCAGGAATGGAAGCATGTTTGGTGGATCTTTTTGGTTTGTATGGTCAAGTCATTCATTTGTTCATTTGTTATTATATTTTTTATACACTTATGCAATCTCGTACTAAATGTTATATGAGTTGGTTGGATGTATCGATTGTAGATGGTGGTCATGGTGGTCATAGTGGTTGTGGTGGTCATGGTGGTCATAGTGGTCATGGTATTCACGGTGGTCTTAGTGGTCATGGTGGTTATGGTGGTCACGGTGGTCATAGGGTTCATGGTGGTCATGGTAGTCATACTGGTCATGGTGGTTATGGTGGTCATGGTGGTCACGGTGGTCATGGTGGTTATGGCATTCACGGTGGTTATGATTGTCATAGTGTTCACGGTGGTCATGATGTTCATGTTGGTCATGGCGGTCATGGTGGTCATGGTGATCAAAGTGGTCATGCTAGTCATGGTGGTAATGGTGGTCACGGTGGTCATGGTCATGATGGTCTTGATGGTCATGGTGGTGTCACGGTGGTCATGGTGTTTAAGGTTTGCATCTCGGGCTTTCCCGGGCGGGAAAAAATATTTGTGTTGATTAAATTTGTATTTTTAAATAGAAAAATGAGTGCGTGTAATCTTTGCACGCGGTTAAATAAATTTCTTTGGCTACTGTGGCAGGTATTAATAAAAAGATGAAATATAAAATAAATATGTCATATTGCAATTTAGAGTTGCATTTCTTGATAATATAATTTGTAACGCGACAGGAACTATTTTGTTATTGGCATTTGCCATGTCCACTCAATGTGTTAATTGTGTTTGTTTTAAATCATTTTTCAATCTAATATTTTTATCAATTAATTCTCTCTTTATTGTTCAATCGATCTTTTTTTTAAATCAAATGTAACTTTCTTTCTTTAACAAATCAACGATTTTTTTACTGTTGACTTTTCAAGTAAATCAAAATTATGTTTATTTATTAAATTTAATTAAAAAAAAGAAGAAAAAAATTCTAAATAAAACCGTTTGTACCTTTTTATAGAAATTTGAAATATTTGGAATGTTAAAACCAGGGTTGTGCCGTAGACAAAATAGATTACTTTACATGTATAGATTACGCAAAGATTACGTGTAAATTACGCGAGATATTTTCGTGTAATCTATAATGTAAACTATAATGTAATCTATTTAATTGATATGTGAATTCTAAAATTTTTTAGCAATAAATTAACTTTTTTCAAGATCGCAAGATCTTGTTTTTGACAATATTATTAATCATGTCTTTTAAGAAAAAATTTTCAGTAGGGATAATACAATATTTTCACGTATTTCTTCTTAAATCAAAATTAATAGATTACGCCAAATTTACATAGATGACATAGATTACATTACATAGATTACATGTAATGTAATCTATTTTAGATTACGCGTAAAGGAACAACCCTGGTTAAAACTAGTCTTTAAGAAAATAAATTATGTTAACTGCAAAATAAGGGAAATTTATAAACAAATAAATGAACTGAACTGAAACCAATTGTACATTAAACATACAAGTTATCATGAAGAATTTTAAGGAATTTTGGGCCTCTCAAATACCATAGGTTGAAAGATCTGGATACATTCATCAAATATTTAAGCAAGTTGATAAATTCAAAAATTATGATGAACAAAACATATGCCTTAATCAAAAAGATATAAGGCAGGGCAACCAACCAGACCATATATATGTAGATATGTATATTGGAGATAATTTTTTTGGAGGGGATATTGGAGATAATAATTTGGCAAGGATGGAAATTACAAAATATATAAAAGTCTATTCAGTTTTGGTGCTCAACAGCAGCACACCTATATAAAGAAGCAAAAATAATATTAATATAAAAGCTTTTGCTGCAGCTTGGATTTCAACAAGCAAATTTAGATGAGGATTTTGTTTTGATGGTGATCTGGATATACAACAATAATAAAATTATGAGTATTTTTTTATAATTTATATGTATATATTATTTTATTATCTTTTTGTTTTATTTAAAGTCATTTGAGACAAATTTTGTTTAAATAATTTTTACAAACTTGAATTATTGTAGTTATAAAGAAAAAAAATACCAAGAAAATAAATACGTATTATAACGTTTTAAATTAATTTTTGTGGGCTTATGATTTAATTGTGTCTTTTGTATTAAATAGTGTTGTGTGTTTGGTTGATGATTTTGTGTTGTTTTTTTTTCGAAGAAGTGCTGTGATTTCTTTTTAGAAAAAGAATTGAACTGCTTTTTCGAAGACCATATGTGGCAAGGGCCCGTCCAACACATTAATAAAAACATTTTAGCGCTGCGCCGTATAGAAAGGCTTATAAATTTACTGTGTAATAAAAGCAATATTTACATAATGTATTACAAAGTCAATTCAATTATTAGCATAATTGAAATATGAAATTAGAGGTTTATGACAAATTTGCTAAATTTATTGAAAAATGCATCAATTGTTAAATTAAGTGGACATGTATTCATCGTGAAATTTAATTTGTAATACGTTGTAAGACTTTGTAAAACATGTAAATATGGCTTTTTATTACACATTGTTGTAATTTATATTATCAAGAATATTAGAAAGAAACTCTAAATTTCAATATGACATATCTATTTTATTTTATATTCAATATTTTTAGTAATACCTGCTGCAGTGGCCAAAGAAGTTTTACTTCAACAGCGTGTAAAGATTACGCACTTCATTTTTTTTGTCTGGGTGTCCAATTCATTTCGTCTCTGTTCGATATCTTTGACTAAAGATTGTATTCTGTAATTCGGTTCACCATCAAATGTTGGTATAGAATTTTAGTAACTTTGTATCGAATTGCCTCCTCATATTGTTCTTTCTCATCCACCATCTGTGTTTCTTTATATATTCTTTCTCCTGAATCAATAACATTCGCCTGATTTTCATCGTCGCCAGAATCTCTCCTTTTAGAAATTTTTTTTTTTAATAAAATGTGTTGTGTAGTAGGAATTACAATATGTGTCACAATAACACATAAAAACCTTTTAAGACCAAGGTCCCACAACAACATACGTTCAAAGGTGTTGATGGACGTAAATCTTTCTTTTTTTGTTTTTTTATATTTTTCGTTAAAGAATGGATAACGAAACAAAAAATCCTATCACTGACAAAATATGACATAGGCCAATATTTTATGATAAAATAGAGAAAATAATACTAAGTTTACACCAGTATCTAATTTGCTACGTATCAAATTTGATAGCCATTTTCACCATCATACTTTTTAAATTGGATACGGTGATGTAAACTCTTATTAATTAGGTATGACATATTAATTTTTAGCGCGTCCTTTTCATTGTTAATTTTTTGGTTAGGAAAAAATAATTTCCATATATATTTTTTATAAAAACTGAAAACATTTATTATATTAATGCTAAAATTTATTTTACTTTTAATTTCAGCAAAAAAATCACATCAAACATAAATATATATTTATAAAATAAGTTGATTTATTTTTATTTTAAATGTCATACCTAATTTTAGTGTTCACACCGTAAAAATAATACCTATTTGCTACGTACCTAATTTGATACGTAGCAAATCATCCTACCAAATATTTGGTATAGTAGAATTTTTTTGCCAGCGAACACAAAATTTGTTTGTTATGCGCATATTGTTTGCACATGCGCATATTGTTTGCACATTCAGTGTCTCGATTAAAATATTAAAAAAAACTATTGGGGTCCCATTGAAATGGACAAAAAAAACGCATAAAATTTATAAATTACTATTGAAATTCAACCAATTATAATAGAAACCCAAAAACTAGTAGAAATATTAATGATTTTGTAGGAGATATAACAAAATTTTGATAATTAAAAGTAATTATAATAAAAATAACGACGCCTATGGAAACAAATATCACAACAAACAAATGGTACGAACTAGAAGTAGAAATTTGACTAATATAATGATTTTGAAAACAAATTTATCCCAAAATAAATAATACATCTCTGTTTTACTTTTTGTCTCATCTTTTATCTCTTGCTGCGTCGTAGCTGTCAGAAATTCGCTGGCAAAAAAATTCTACTATACGTACTTTTTTGATAACTGTTTACATCGACCATAGTCGACCTAATAAGTATAGTATGCACCTATAAGAGCCTGGTGTAAACTTAGTATAAATGTAAATTAAAAAGTAAATAGCAAATTTTTACAAAAATTTTCTGAAACAAAACAAAAATGTAGTTGTAGTTATTTAATGACAATAGATTTAATGGGAAAATCTATTGAAGATTTTGATGCATATCTTATGTTAAATTACGGTTGAGACAAGACAAGGACATTATCTATCTACCAAGTGACAAGCGTGTTAAAAAATCTTTTCTTATTCTGCCGCCCCAAAACCAAAATTTACTTTGGCAATTATTTAATTAGATTTTTAATACTACTATATACTTTGTATTTCTTATTTAAATAAATAATTAGATATGTTTAAGTTAATATTTATCTATGACAGATTTTTTTTCCATGCGTACCGGTTGTTAAATACCTCGAATATCACCACTGGCTACATTCATGCGAGTAGGATATAAAACCTTTCTAATTTTGGCCTACATATAATCACAACGGTGATGGTTACAATACAGTATGTGTTAAAGGTTTGCCTACCTGAAATTTGTTTTTTTTAAATAGATTTATACCTAGTCCCTGGGCCTTCACCTACATAATTTTGTGATTACCACATATTTTATACTTCGTGATGCGTCTGTGCTTGACGAGCCTGAAAACATTTGTTCTATGATTTGCTCAAATCGGCCGCTTTTGCGTTCGGCAAGCTCCGAAAAATGCCGATTGCCCGCGATCTTGTAAATTTGCTACCACATTTATTTTTTTTGACTGTGGAGGTTGGAAATTTGTTTTAGAATACGAGGGTAAGCTTGTCCGACCAAAATGTGTTTGCTATTGTCGAGTCCGACAACTGACATTTTGGATGTTTGGGTTGTCGGACTAGACAATAGCAGACAAATTTTTATCGGACAAGGTTACCCTTGTGTTCTAAATCAAATTTCCAATCTCCATAGCTAAAAAAAACAAAAATTTACAAGATCCCGGGCAATCGGCATTTTTCGGAGCTTGCCGAAAGCAAAAGCGGCCGATTTGAAAAAAATCGCAGAACAAATGTTTTCGGGCTCGTCAAGGACAGGCGCATCACGAAGTATAAAATATGTGGTAATCACAAAATTATGTAGGTGAAGGCCCAGGGACTAACCGGTCCCCAAACAAACATATCCCAATTTTTTTAATCTGCTTAAAGACTAATATTGTAGACCAAATTAGCGCAAAATTTATTTATTTTGATATTACTTCACAGGGCCTGGGATACTAAATACTTTAGGGATACTAAATCGTGTCTCCCCCTATCATTTACGGTGAATTAATCATCTCTGTCCCCGAAGGGAAAGCTACTTTATTCGCGGAATGTTTTGCCTCAAATTCGATAGTTTTGGAAAGAAATATCCGAAATCCAGCCTTAAGGAATTAAAATGAAAACACTTCATTTCAAACCCAAAATTGTCGCAAACCCTTTAAGGGGAGGGAGGAGTTTAAACAAAAATAAAGCATCTTCTCTGGTCTGGACAACGTTCATTCTATTATTCAAAAAACATTTTCAAAAGAGCTTGCGCCCACTTTCTTATAAATCTGGTATTTTGTCCTAGTGCTGGAAGTTGACAAATGTCCAGTGTATCCCCAAAATAAGTACGAAATGTGTGCGGTATCTATATATGGCTTTTCTTTTGAGTCTACATTAATTAACCCTGATGTACTCCAAGGCTCAGTTTTGTTCCCCATTCTATTGTTGATATGACAGTACTCTGCAAAATCCCTAACCGAATAAATCCCGCACGGAGAAAAAGTCTACAATTAAGCTCCTTCTGTTTACATTCGGACTTCTGAACTACGTTCAAAATCGTGCTGTACGAATTGTCGGTGATCGAAATTTAACATCAAATCTTATTTTCCTATAAAACCATCTCACTGTTGCTTATAGTGTTTTTTATAAAAAAAAGGTCACCATCACTGCTCTGATGAAATCCATCGTGTTTTTCGCTTTTTTACTCGCCAATCGGTTTGTACAAACAGCCAAACTGTTAAGAATTAATACTTTCACGTGACAAAATGCAGAGGAACTTCTTTGTCCGAAGAGCGTGTTAATGGATTTTATTAAAATTAATGTTCTTGTTGTTGTAGCGACGGGTTTGGTGCTAATCCTCCGGCTCCTTGTCCAAGTTCAGGAACTTTGCCCTTGGGCGGTACCACAAATCTTCCTTTGTCAGGTTGGTTATATTTTTAGGACAATTGAATAGGTGGTCTACATTGTGTGGCGTGCCCTCACATGCAGGACACTTGTCAATAATTTCAGGTTCGATTCTGCTCATGTAGTTGTTTAGAATGCGTGACCAACCGGATCATAGTTGAGCTAGGGTGAATCTGTTGCAACGGGGTAGTTGAACCTCTTCAGCAGCGGCTTTTGATGGCTTTCGATTCAGGACACGATTTGGAGTATAGTTCCTTATTGCGTTTTCAACCGTTTTGGTGTGGAGTACTTTTAAGAGAGTTCTTTATGTAGATTCGTCAATGTTACCAGTAACCTGGCTATCTCTGACATCTTGCAGAAAGCATTTTGCTGTCTTCCTTAAGTCTCTAGGTGGTTCTATCGTTGATAAGGTGTCATTGCAAGGATGTTGCTCTTTGTGACAGGCCAACACATATTGTTTGGTTAGCATTTCATTATATTCACGGACCGGCAATATGTTACATTCCTCGTGCAAGTGATCTCGGTGGGCCATCAAGTGACATCCGGTTCCGGTTCGCAAGGCAGCATTTTGTGTTGTTTGTAACTTATTCCAGTGAGTGTTGGCAACTTGGGGGTCCATATGGGTGCAGCATAATTTATAATAGGTCTTCCTATTGCCTTGTACGTTGTTATTATGGTATTTTTATATATGCCCCATGAACTACCCGCTAGTGCTTTTAATGCGTTATTCCTGTTTTTCAATCTAGAGTTTATTTGTTGAGCATGAGTTGAGCATTAAATTTAAGCAGTGGGTCGAATGTTACACCCAACAGTCTCGGATTTTTTACTATAGGGATAAGTATGTTGTCTATGCAGATGCTTAGTGTTGAATTTACCTCCTTCGTCCATGTGGTGAGAAGTGTAGAAGGGGACTTTTCAGTGGAAAGTTTTAGTTTTCTGCTTTTAAACCAATCAGAGTATTAAGGTAGGTAATCAGGATATTTGTGAGTTGTTGCAGGTTATTTGCTGTTGCAAGCACTGTACAGTCGTCTGCATATGACGTGATGGTTATTCCTTCTGGAGGGGTAGGCAAACTACTTAGGTAGAGATTAAATAATGATAGTGAGACAACTCCGCCTTGTGAAACTCCTTGTCTTAGCACTCTCATTTTGGACTTGCAGTTACGGAACTCAACGTATGTTTGGCGACCTCTGAGGTAGTTGCACAACCAGCGCTTCATTAAACCTGGCAAATTAGTATTGGATATATCATCCAATAGAGCAGCGTGCGACAATATGTCGAATGCTTTTGATAGATCGCGTGCAACTATAACTGTTCTAGCGCATGGTTGTTTTTGATTCAGATCATCACTGATCTGGTTTTGTATTCTGTCAACCCGGGATGGTGGTTGTACTATGTGCTCGCCGGAAGCCATGTAGGTGTGGCGCCAAATTGCAGGATCTTAAAATTAATGAAGATTGCCGGATACAAGTACATTCGAAAAAAAATTTGCAAGATTTTTACATTTTCCCGCATTTTCAGGCTTTAAAAAAAAACATCGTGTCCAGGTGGTTTTTTGATTTTCGTTAGGCACAGAGCTGAGTCTAGTTCTTCAATAGTAAAAGAACTTTCGCTGAGGAGGCAACCAATAGAAAACGAGACATACGAACCATATGATTTGCAATATCCTCTGGATTTATTTCAACGTCAGCATGTGCAATTAAGCTGCAGCCACCTCCGAAGGAGACGACAAGCTTTCCTACAGACCCTTGTGTTTTCCTTACCGTGCCCTACATTCTACAAGTAGTTTGAACAGTGATGGATTCCATTCCCATATTGTTGTTTTTATCGTTCTGTTTTATTATTATAATTTTGTTCTGTTCATTTAGATATTACCTATCAAAACAATGAACTTTTAGAAATGTTTCTCTTCTCGATATAACCATTTGATCACCCTATATTATCAATTATTTATGATACTTTTGTGATCAACAAATATGATTTGCAGACAATAATTTACCTATAAATTTAAGTCAACAAAATTTATTATCCATATTTTACAAATGCTTGCATTTTACCACAAAGTTTTACAACTTGTAACAGCACATTTTTGTTGCTGTTTGTAGCTATTTTTGAGTTTTCTGACTTCAAAAATTAATCTTTGATAAAGCTACAATTACAGATTTATGGATGACACGTGTAATCTCAGTCTATAGTTTTTCTTTTCTTTTTTAAATTTTATGAGCAATTAAACGTAAATTTCAGATTTGATTTGTTTGTTTGTAAAAGTGTCTGTTATGATAAAGTGGTCCGTAAAATAACGTATTTTTGATATTATTAATCTGCAACATTAAAATGAAGAAAAATCTGTGAAATGATATACGACGATGTCCAAAGTATATTTTTATTTTTTATAATAATTATTTTAAGAGATCGAAAAAAAATTATTTGAATCATATTGAGGTTTAGCGGACAGTTTTATGAAATACATTTATCTGATTGTCTCTCGACATCTGTTAAACGTGTGATAACTAAATTGAAAGATATATTCATAGTAATTGCAATGAAAAAATTACTTTGTACGTCGTACGAGCTATAGGATATAATGATTTCCACTACCCTCTCCTTATAGTGTGAATCATTAATCCATCTGCTGGTTCATGGTCAAGTTTTCATCATTTTCAGTCAATCTTGATATTTAAGTAAAAGTTAAATTTTCTTTATATTTTAGCTTCATTAGAAGATCTTCAACCAGATTTTGGTTCCCCGATTTTTTGTGCACACCTCTGGAAAGTAGCTCTTTTAATTACAAACCCAGCATCTGTTCTCACTTTTATGCCGTGGACTAGCTTAAGATAAAAGTTAGAAACGCATGCATAAACCGAATTTCAGAGCCAAAACAAACGAAATGAAATTATGTTTTCTTTATATAAAAATATTGAAAAATCTAAAAATCCCCAACATAAGGTTTTTATTTATTTGAAATCATACATAATTAAAAATTGACGGAACAAAATTATTTATAAAAAAAATTTCTTCCCATAAGTTCATAAATTATTCACCACTGGAAAGTTTGTTAAGAATTTCATCAATATCCTTAAGACTTAATGTTGTAAATCCTTTATCTTTTGTAACAATCCCGATTTCAATATCAGTATTTTTGATATCATTTTGCAAAACATGTTGTAAACATGCTATAGCGAGAACACGCGCAGCATCATTATCTAATTCCTGTATAAATAAATTATTGTTATTTTTGTTTAAAATTGTGTTTTGGAAGTTTTTCAACTATAACTTACCGACGTTGTTTTTGTTTTCAATACTTTTTCAAAGTAAGAATTAGCTTCATTTTGTTTAACTCCAGCAGCCACTGCTTTGTATCCACTATAATAACCAGCTGGATCTGTTTTATAAACAGATGGGCCAAATTCAGGATCATATGATATTAATATCATCACTTTAAAAAAGTAATAGAAAAAATAGAACATAAATTCATCAATGTCATAATTTATAACTTAATAAATAAACTTTGAACTAGTAAGCCGTGTTTTTGGGTGAATCGTTATTAGAATAGGAACAAGAACTCATTCAAAGTTTTAAGAAACAATTAAAATCGAATTACGATGAGTAATTTATTAGAAAACCAAATGAGAAAATTTTAAAAAACACTAATTAAAAAAAATATGTGAGCCTCATCCACACGTTTGAACGTTTGAACTTTGAAGTGAAACTTCTTTAGAAGTAGATGTAAGCCGCTTTCCAATCGAGTGAATTGCTAAATGACTGAATTGTAGTCAATTGGAGAGTTCACATCAATTCTGCAACCAAACTTCCGGTTTTTCACTTCCGGTAAAAATTTTCTTTTTGCAATTTTTGTATTTTTTTCAGTGTCTTCATTAACTATACAGCCTACAATAATGAAGTGATTATGATGAAACTAATGAAAAATGTTTCAATTAGTGTGAGAAGATAACGATCAACTTTTGGAACACATTGATCAAAGTTGCAGGCGGTCCACCATACAACTGCTGACTTTTCACACTTTGTTTTTAAAGTTTGTTGAGAGCATAAAGACTTCGTTCATTAATCAATTTTGATGACGATGGAGATTTAAATGACGAAGAACTGATTAGTTTTTGGACGATATTGGGATAAGTGGTGGGGGCTTCTCATAAACACCTGTTTATTTGAATATTCCTGCTAATTGATTTTGATTAAACTTGGTATATATGCATAGAGTATGATTTGTAACAGTTCTGCATTCCAACTTCCGGTTTGTCACTTCCGGTATTGTACTAATATGAAAGGTAAAAGCAAAGGGATCCAGGTACGGGTACGGAAAAATAATCAATGACCGTTTCTATCGCATAGTATAGAAAAACTGCACCAACGTAACAGGTAGTCCACCATACACCCCAATACACAAAACAAAACGTATGGAAGAGCACAAGTTACTAACTGACTACTGCAAACAGTTTGCGGAAAACGTCGCTCGAGCAATCAAGTCCAAACGGTATGTCCCCTTGCATGTCTGTTTACCCACTCAATCAACAACCTAGAAATACCGAGCCTATATGGAAAGCTGTTCGAGTCATATTAATTTTAAAACCTGACGCAGCCCATTTCAAATCATAAGAACCAATCTCCTACTGTCACCGATCGTTAAACTAATCGAGCCTTTCTTGCTCCCAAATCTACAAAAACACCTAATTCCATCAATCCACCAGCAGGGCTTTAGTAAAGGACACACCACAACAACCCTCCGAATAATCGAAAATACAATACAGAGAAGCGTAAACCAAAAGAGACCAATCCACAGAAAAGTACCTACTAATCGACTTGAACCTCTCACGCCCTTTTGATAACGGTATCGATATAGCAATTTTTATTTAATAATTTTATTTGAGAACATGGCAGAGAAATTTTCGAAAATTTTGAGTTAAAAACAAATGCAATTTGAAGAATTTTTCATTTTAAAAGAAAATATATTGTGTGAAAGACATAAATTTTATTCAAGAAATCAACTAGAGAGTAAAAGATTTGATCAATTTTGTAATAAAGTGAAATTTGTAGTTAAAAATTGTGAATTTGGTGCTGACTAAGATAGTTTAATCAGGATCAAATATCAATTAGTAGTGGTATTCGATCAAAGGATGTAATAGAAAAATTAATTAGTATGGGAAATGCAGATTTAGGAAAGACTATAAAAAAATGTAGGTTAGAAGAAGAATTAGAAAAACAATTACATAAATTGGGAAAAGTCAATGGATGTTATTTCAAATAAAGAAAAATTGCCGACAATCATCATGTGAAGATTTTTCAGTAAATAGGGTTAAACAAAATGTATCAAATAAGAATTTTAAATTCAGATGGCATAGAAATGTAAAAAATTTAGGTGAAAATTTTTTTGCCTTAGTTTTGTTTTAATTTACCAATGAAATTCTCTAAAATGTAATGACATCATTCAATTTCAACAATAAAATTTGAATTATACTAATAAAAATATTTATACGTCTGGCCTACTGGGATATTAAAAATTATCATTCTAATGTTGAAATAATTCACTGTTATCAAAGTAGGCCAACATATAATTCATAAAAAATATATAAATAAATGAAAAATGACAAAAAATTTTCTAAACGAATTCCCCTCGTTCGTTGACAAATTCTCATAATTTTTTGAAAAATTCCTCAAGCAAGTGGTATTGATAAAAGCCCTCGGCCTACGGCCTCGTGCTTTTATCAATATACTTGGGCGGGTGGCGGATGAACTGTATTCAGTCAACGGTAGCACCCTCAATCTTAGCTGTGAAATAATCCTTGATGATAAGACGCTATTGCTTCCTTGAAGAAACGAGCCTTTATATAACTATGTGTGGCCTTTAATCATTAAGAAAGACAGTGCGTCACAGGATCAAGGAATATGCAACCGGCAGGATTATTGGCATTTACATTTTTGTTTTGTTTCAGCAAATTTCCGTAAAAATTTGCTTTTTACTTTTTAATTTACTTTTATTTTCTTTATTCTATCATAAAATATTGGCCTATGTCATATTTTGTCAGTGATAGGATTTTTTGTTTAGTTATCCATTCTTTAACAAACAAAAAACAAAAAAAGGAAGATTTACGTCCATCAACACCTTTGAACGTATGTTGTTGCTGGATCTTGGTCTTAAAAGGTTTTTAAGTGTTATTGTGACACATATTGTAATTCCTACTACTCAACGTATTTTATTTTAAAAAAAAACTATCAGCACATCTTCATTCGGGCAACACAAGTATTAAGGTAGACGATAGTAAACGTATATCACCAAGTTCTAAGGTTATGTCAGAAATACATAACATATCGTAAACCAACCACAAAAGTGTGCTCTGGCACGTCAGACCTGTCGGCAAAAGAAGAACATCAGTTCGAATCCGACAGTAGATCTGACATATCCATCGTGATGGTCACTGTTGGCAGTAAACATCACGTCGGATATGCACCGAAATGTAGCTAATATTCACGCGTCCAATATAATCGGATTAAGTCACCCGGAACCGGACGTCCCTAGAACCAACAATCAGCCACAATGCCTGCTTACCACAAACAAATGCGCAAGAGAGCACTAAAACAAAAGGCCTCTCTGAAGATGAAGCCATACAGTCTGTGCCCTTCCCAAATTCTTTGATCTGGCTACCCTGGTAAAAGGTGGGATAGCTAAGGAGCTAGCACTGAAGGTAGTAGATAGAAGGAAGGACACAGATACCAAGAGTAGCAAGAGGGTCTGATCCAAGGCATCACAGGAGTCTCCACAGACAGCTACATCTGGTGTCAAACGATATGCCAGCGACCGATCACATCATGGGCTAGGGGACACCGCAAGCAATGTTATGAGTATAATTGTACCGCCAAAATTCAGTGATGTGACCAAGCGCGTCAAAGTGTACATCGCTGCTGAACCCTTTCCAGCCACTCACCTGCATTCATAGCAGCTCAGTGAGGTAAAAAGACAACTCATGCATTTGGTAGTAGAGTAAGAATTCGAGGTTATTAAACCTCACTTCGAAAGCTGCTATCAACAAAATGGTTGGCTGCTGCTTAACTGTGCCGATAATACATCGACGCAGTGAGTTAAATGCGGTACCGAGGATAATGATCGGGAAAGTACAGGTATGTACGCTCGTCTAGGGAGACGAGTTACCCCGACCTCATAGATTCATAACTTACCTTTAAGACTGTGTCAAAGAGTCAACAAAGAAGATTCTAAGGCAACTCGGTGCCCAAAATGCTGATAATAGGGCAAGATCATGGACGGCTCTGAAGCACACTGACCCAGCAGCCGAGAAACATCTTAAAAGTTGCAAATTCAGGTTAAACTGTATGTTCGGTGCGATTCATGCAAGAATCGCAAAGTTCACAAAGCCAAACCAGCCTACAACTGTGGTACGGGAAGAAGTAGGTAGTACTCTGTTCTACCGAGTATATATGCGTCAGCAACTGATAGCACTATAATAGGACTTTCGGTCGCAAGTAAAGGACCATCCACATCTGCTTTTGTAAGGAGCGATTCTAACTCGGTGTCTGCTAACCTGCAAATATAGACAACCAAATCCACCTCAATCAGAGCAAAACACCTACGTTTCAAACCACCATGGACAGAAAGCAAAAACAAAGGTCTATCGACCAACAAAAACCTACAACTGATATAATTCTCAGAACTGCGTTCTCTTCAACAAACGCTCAAAAGTATTTCCCGTAACAAAATTTATTTGCTGAGATCTAACCGGTGTGCAGATTGAAATTCCTCTTTCCCATAGCGGAGTTCGCAAGTTCATATTAGCATATGCGTCCTTTCCAGAAGATGAGGAGAAATAGCACTTGATAAGGTTAATAAGCTAATCCGGCATTGCAAGGACAAACACAACAAACCAATAATTGGGTGCGATGCCAACGCTCATCACACCATGTGGGGTACGAGCAACATCAACACAAAAGGTGAGTATCTGCTCCAATATCTTAATACAAATAACATGTTTATAGCTAAAAAAAAGACCCCACCTTTAGAAACGCAATCGGGAACGAGGTCCTGCACCTAACTCTGAGCAAAAACATTATCGAGAATTTTATCAGTAACTGGCATGTCTCGGATGTAGCCTCTATGTCGGTCCACGCATACATATCCTTCAACATAGAACACCAACCGGAAAGTACTCTCCACTTTAGGAACCCCAGGAAGACCGATTTTGATCTCTTTAAAGTGCATCTTCGGGATAATGTATGTGATTGTGGCATGATCAACTCCATAATGGAGCTTGACTATGCGGCAAACCACCTCCAGGATGTTATCACTAAAGCATACCACCGCAATTCTCTAACTGCCAAGTTTAAAAGGACCAGAGATGTGCGTTGGTGGAACGGCAATTTGGAGAGGACGTGGAATAAAGTTCGCAAGCTCTTTAACAAAACAAACACCTGGACGGAGTGCCAATCGGCTCCTACTAACTACAACAAAGAACTCAGACGGTCAAAAAGGGATAGTTGGAGAGAGCCCTGCGGAACTGGATAGTACCTACACTACCAGCTGCAGTGAAACTCTAGAAACATTATCACAGAGCCACTTCCCGGGCTCTACATGCGTGAGCTTGGAAGAGGAAAATATACCAAACTCTAATCCGTTGAATCCTGAAACTAGGAAGTTTCAGACCAACTAGCAAACAGAATATTATTCTCCCCCAACAGAACGATTTGGGCAATTAAGTCGTTCGGACCGTTAAAATCCCCAGGAGGCGACGGAATATTTCCGATCTTCCTCCATAGAGGTTTAACTGCTATTCTTCCCTACCTCGAGCGTCTGTTTATAGCAAGTTTTAGTCTTGCGTACATTCCTCGGATATGGAGAGAAGCTGTAGTAGTATTCATACCAAAACCAGGAAAGAAATCGAATCAAGCCAAAACATACAGGCCAATAAGTGTTACATGTTTTCTTCTGAAAACGATGGCAAAGCTGCTGGACTACTTTCGGCATGTATGCCTTAAGCAAAACCCTCTTAAATCATGAAAACATGCATACCAAACCGGAAAATCTACGGAAACGGTATTACATAGAGTCGTGTAAGAGATTGAGAGCAAAGAAAGAACACAGTAAAAGAAACACACTGAAAGAAAGAACACAGTCCGATAAATCACCATCTTAACAAATTAGGACTTGCTGCCTCCGACAGATGCAGACTCTGCAACTCGTAGGCAGAAACCATGGAACACATTATCTGCAAGTTGCAACTGCTCTGAATTTGCATGCCGCAGATACATTAAACACGGTCAAAGAAGAATAGCACTTCTTTACCAGAAAACATTAGTCCAATCCAACTAATTAACTATGTTAAAGGGTTCGGATTCGACCACAATGAACATTTTGCGGTGAAATCGACGTTATCTGCAGTATAACAACATCAGGGTTAAATACAATAGATCTTTAGGTCGCAGTACTACTCTAATTAATTAGTTCAGTTTCTAAACTCCCCCAATAAAATAAAAAAAAAAGACAGTGATGAAATTATTTGTCATACTGACCATCGTCTAGTCAGCATTTGTAAAACAGATTTAAATAAAATTAATTCGTCAAGATTACAAGTATGAGGACCAAAATTATTATTTTTTTAAATAAAAAGTGTTGTGTAGTAGGAATCACAAAATGTGTCACAACAACACAAAGATGCCTTTTAAGACCTAGGCCCCACAACAACATGCGTTCTGAGATGAAGGTAGACGCTTTTTTTAAATCTTTGTGAACTGAAGGCACTCGAGAATATTGATTCAGGCAAAGCATTCCATTTTTACGACATACGCATAAAGAAGTACCATTGCATTTTGTTACTATGACAGTGAGTTATCTCGACAGTTTAACTGTTTGCACAAACCAATTGACGAGTAAAATGTGGAAAATAATATGTTTGAGGCATAATGGGTCTGATTTCATCCGAGCACTGCTGGTGACGATATTTATAAAAAAACAAGATTAGCAACAGTGCGACGATGTTGTAGGGAATCAAGATTTAAAGTTAAATTTCGATCACCAACAATTCGTATAGCACACTTTTGAACAGAGTCCAAAAGACCCAGGATGGTAACACTTGCAGCGTTCCAAACTTGACAACAATACTCCATACAGGGAAGAATATATGACTTATAAATATGGAGTAATTGATACGAAGTAAAATATTTTTTACATTTATTGAGGAGGACGAGTTTTCTTGATGCGCTCTTTGCCATATTATCGTTCCAGAGTACGTCATTGGAAATTGTGACTCCCAATAAACGAATGTTTTCATTCGTCTATTTGGTCGTCACACATATTAATTGAAATATCGTTGGAAAACTCGGCCTTTGATCTGAAAACAATCAATAACTGTGTTTTGGTACAATTGAAATTGACCAAATTTTGTTGACCCCAAGGCGACTTTTTCTAGGTACTCGTTTAAATTTATGGCAGCGTCTCTCCGGGTGGGATTCATTCGTTCACGCCTTTTACCCTTTGAAGATAGGGAAACGAATGCCTTGTGCAGTGTACTATCATCTGCAAAACTATTTATTGGGTTACTGGTGATTTTCAACAGTTCGTTGATATAAATTAAAAGTCAGACAAGTGCGAATAAAATTCGCTCGCCAAGGGTTCCGTGAATGTAAAAGAACACAATATCAAAAATTATTGACAAAAAGTTGTGTTGTAATGTCTTTATATTTCCAGACCATAGACGCATAGCAAAATAAATGTTAAATCGTAAATGTCAATAGTAAATTACAATCAAATCTACATTGATCAAAAATGACTCAAAAAATGTTACTTTAGGTTAAATCTCATCCATAGATGTTTGTGGTAACTTAAAAAAGATTACCAATTTGTAAATGGTTTAAATTTGATTATTTTTTCGGTCAATCAAGTGTTGAAATTTAGGGGGGTGGAGAGGCTACATACTAAAAAAATTTTTTTGCAATAACACAAAAACTGTGCATTGCAAAATTCTAAAAAAAATTGTAATGTTTCTTAAATTAAGTTCTGCTCATATGACACCCCACTCATTTGGGTCAAAAATATTTTTTTTTAACTCTCCCACACCCATCCCTTAAACACACAAATCTAATTATTTGAGAGTTCGCTATGATTTTCATTCAAAATTTACCAATCTGCCTATCTCTGTGAGATTTTTCAAATTTTTCTGTCAATCATCGTCGAAACGTAGGGGGGGGGGGGAACGGTTTGAATTTTGCACTTTTTGACAATACCTCAAAAACTTTGCATCGAAAAATTCTAAAATTGCAATGATTTTCGCTTGGATCAAAAAAGGTTTTTTACCCTCTCTACCCCGGTCCCCTAAGCACACAGAAATATAATTATTTGCGACTTTGCTATAGTTTTCATACAAAATTTCCCGAATTTCCTAGCTCTGTGAATTTTTACAAACTTTCTGTCAATCAGTGTCGAAACGTAAGGGGGGGAGGGAACTGTCTGAAAGTCGCACTTTTTGATAATAACTCAAAAACTGTGCATCGCAAAATTCTAAAAAAATAAAAAAATTGCAATGTTTTCTAAATTAGGTGCTCTTTCAAATGACACCCCACTTGACCACATTTTAAATAGTGTTTTTACCCCTTCTCATTTCCACCCCCTTAATAAATCTAATTATGAGTATGTGACACTTTTTTATATTTTTTATTAAAAACTTACTAATTTTTCTATCATGCCAAATACATTTGAAAATTTTCGATCAGATAGGTTCGGAGCTAATCGAGGTAAAAAAACACGAAAAAAACGTCATAATTCAAAATTATACAAAAAAGGGTGAGGTTTAAAATTCCAAAATAAACTTTTAAGGAATACTGAAATGAAGCCCTTTCATATGATACCCTACTTGAATCTATAAAAAAAATTATTTTCTCAAAGGTCTCACATCGTACCCCTGTAAACCAAACGAAAACCACTTAAGTTTTATTTGTATCCGTCATTTCATGTGGACAGATTAGTTTTATACGCACCTCAAATTTCAAGTTCATAGCATTTATAGTTTACGAGATAATCGATATAATGTGAAAAACTCGTTTTACTCTCACCAATTGTGTTCCGTATAAAAAACGGAACCCTAAAAATAAAGTGGCAAGATAAAACTGAGCCTTGAGGTGCACCAGCGTTCATTAATTTAGACTCAGAAGAAAAGCCATCTATAGATACCGAGATGTATCGGTTAGACAGAAAATTTTGAATAAAATTCACGACTGCGGGATGAAAACCGTACGCAACGAGCTTGTTGATCAAGTTGGCATGCCAGATTCGATCAAATGCTTTGATGTCTAATGCGATCACGTACGTTTTACCACCTTTATCAAGTATGCTATTCCAAAGATGTGCTACTTAGTTCAATAGATCGGTTGTTGATCTTTTGGTTCTAAAACCGCATTGGCTGTCATATATCAAATGGTTGTCTTCCAAAAATTTTAATATATGTGAATTAATATAGTGCTCGTATATTTTAGACAGGACTGGTAGTAAGGCTATTGGTCTATAATTTGAAATATCACATTTCGTTCCTTTTTTTGGGATAGACTGGACATTGGCCAACTTCCAGCAGGATGGAAAATACCAGATTTATAGGATTTATAGAATATTTTTGTGAGAGTTGGTGCAAGTTCTTTTGAAAATGTTTTTAGAATAACAGGAGGAATGTTGTCGAGACCAGAGGCTTTGTTGTTGTTTAATCCTCTTTTTCGACAATTTTGGGTTTGAAATGTAATTGTTTTATATTATCGCCTGAAGAGGGTATTTCTTTAGGAGTTTCTAAAATTGTCGCATTTGAAGCAAAGCGTTTCGCGAACAATGTAAGTTCAAATAAAAGTTAGAAGTAAAGATCCCCGGTAAAGATCTTCGTATTACAGATCAGTTATCTAGAAATTTTCAGGTACTAAATAATACTGATGATTCATTCTATAATTAATATGTCTGATGAGAAAATTCAAATTTAAAAAAAACGAATCATTATTAGATTTAATACTAAGAGAAATTATTAAAGTATATAATACAGGATGGCCGAAAAAAAAGAATTGCCAAAAAATATAAAAAGCTGTTATAAATTTTTGATATTTTTGATATTATTCCCCCAATAATAAGAAAGAAAATGTTACAAAAATTACATGAGTCACATTAGAGAATATGTAAGGCGCGTTCCATTGAAGATCAAACTTACTCAAATTTGTTTTGATATACTCTACCTCAAACAAGTTGTGTAGTTGAAAAGCAGTTTATTGTTTTTGTAGTTTTAATAATAAAATCGACCAGTGAGATTTAAATATCAGCCCAAAATAAAAAGTTTTGATGAAAATAAAATTGTGTGGCTATATTTGAAATTTTTTTCATTGATGATCTACTCAAAAGCTGCTTTGAGCAGCTGTTTTGTTCCAAAGGAACGCATGTGTAGTTAAAACTAAATTGAGAGCAAAAAAAATATTATATTGGCAAGGGATAATTAATGACATAGGTTAGCTGAAAAACAGGTTGATATTGCAAAAAGAATTATCGAAAAAGCTAAGAATTCAAATCAAGATTATACTGATTTTACTAGCATATATAGAAATTTGCTAATAGCAGATATTGGATTATCGCAATCTCAAATGTTATTATCAAGACGTGTGAGAACTAGATTACCGATTCATGATAGTTTACTATTCTCTCTCTCTCTCTGGCGTTTACATCCCATGAAGGAATTTTGCCGTCTGTGCCACCAGCTTCCAATCATCTCGTTCCATGACCAATTGACCCCAGTTTCGACATCCTATATCACGAAGGTCTTGGATGATGTCGTCACGCCAGCGTTGTCTAGGTCTTCCTCTTCGACGAACACCAGCTGGTTGTTGTTGGGACGCTTTTTTTATCATTCTTTCCAATGGAGCCCTTTCTACATGACCAAACCATCTAATCCGGTTGGATTTAATGAATCCGATTACATCGCAGCCTCCAAGAAGCTGTCTGATTTCATAATTCATTCGGATTCTATACTGATTTTCAGCAACTTTACATGGACCATAAATTGTTCGTATGACTTTCCTCTCGAATGTTGATAGAATTCTACAATCGGAGGAAGTCAGTGTCCAGCTTTCACTTCCAAATGTAAGCACAGGTCGGATTAATGCTTTGTAAAGTGTGAGTTTACACGACCGCGAAAGATGTTTGGATCGCAAAAGTTTTGAGTATGCGTAGAAAACTCTGTATGCGGCAGAGACACGGGCTTTGATATCTGCCTGCATGTCATTTGACGATGTTATTACAGACCCGAGGTATTTGAAGTTTTCCACGCGTTCCACTTCATAGTCGCCAGTATCCAGATCTCCGGGAGGTATGTTCTTAGATGTTGTTAACACTTTAGTTTTGCTGGTGTTGATGCATAATCCAAGCCGTTTAGCATTTCTTTCAAGCTGAGAGAGACTATCCTTAATATCGCTTGTTCTACGTCCGAGAAGCACAATATCATCTGCGTAGCCAAGAACTTGACTAGATTTGTTATATATGCAGTTTTGTGTCTCAATTCGGCTTTTTCTTATCGCGTACTCCAGCGCCAAATTAAATAGTATGGGCGCGAGTGCATCACCTTGTCGAACACCTGATGTTATATCGAAAGGGTCAGAAACTGACCCTTCGATTACTATTCTACAATTTGATCCCGATGTTGTGAGTTTGCACAGAGAAACAAGTTTCTCTGGGATACCAAGGCATATGAGTGCGGACCAAGGTTGGCATGATATATATCAATGATATATATCCGATATATATCATTGATATATATCATGATATTTATTCCCTGATATATATCATGATATTTATAAAAAAAGAAATAATTAACTATTTCTACCTTAAAGTTGGAAAAACTGTTAACAGTCGCAGCACTGCTGGTAAACGCATGCCAAATCGATGTAACATGGTTCAGCTATGCCAGGACCATAAAGCTGACATAACTAAACTTATGAGATAAATAGTGTAATGAATGCTAAACATATGCTTTGTTATCTAAAGACAATAGCAGTCGCTTTAGACAGAGCTCAAAGAGATAAAACGACTATTGCCGTTGTAGTTGAAATTTGGCATAAACTGGAAGTCGATCTTAAACTGGAGCAACCTTTAGAAGTTAAGAAACTTTTTTATCGAAGAAGAGGCATGGCTCTAAATGCACCTCATCACCTAGATAATTTATGCTTGACCATCTATTTTTGGCAAACGTTTGACAACCACCAAAGAGAAAAAGCATATACTTCCTTATGTAATATAAACATTTCAGACTTCATTCCATTTGTAATGGCGCTTTTAACTGAATCCAAACCATTTCCAAAATATGTATTTCAATCTCGGTTTAGCAATACACCACCAATGGTGTGGTGGAATGGAATAACAACCCAAGCAGAGTCTTTCAAAATTTGAAATACGGCCAAGTACCGGTTCATTAATGGTTTACAGTACTTGAGATTTGTTATTAAGCCAGTAATAGAAACAGTCATCGGCCGATCTATTGGGTTAACAGCAAATAACCAGTATTTAGTTACCTGTGAATGGCCAAGCGCAGGCGCATAAATGGTAAACAATTCTTGGCTATTGTAATTGGGCCATTACTGGAACCATGAATTGGTCAATCTACGGTTTATAGAAATCAATCAGTAAAGTTTACTTTAAATGGCCAAGGTATGGTACGTTAATGGTTAACATTAATTGGTTATTGGGACAGTACTAAAACCACTCATCGGCCGATCTATGGTTTACAAAAAAATAACCAGCATTTAGTTACCTTTGAATGGCCCAATTATAGTAAACATTACTTTTATATTGTTATTGGGCCCTTACTGGAACTATGAATCACCCGATCTAAGGTTTATAGAAAATAATTAGTCCAGTTTACTTTAATTGGCCAAGTAATGGCACGTTAATGATTAACATTAATTGGCTGTTGTTATTGGGCCAGTACTGAGCCATAAATTGGCCGATCTGAGTCATTTGGTTCCAATTCACTAGAGTATTATCCATTTTAAAAATACATAGGTTGAAAAATTTCACCTATAGTTTAATTATCGCATCTTTGCTGAATACATATGATAATAATGTTAAGGTTAGTATAAGTTTTAAATTTTTTTTCTTTAGACATTTTTACTTTATTTTAATTATTTTGTATATAATTAACTAAAATTAATACGTATGATATTTTATAATGGCCCAGCCATGGTAACCAGTACTCGGCCATTGCTGCAATACTTTTTTGTCCGTTACTCGGTTAGCTGTACAACCTTGTATGGGCCATTGCTGTTTTTTCTGTGGCAAATGAATGGCAGCCATTTATTGTCCGAAGTTGTCAACAAGGAAAATTGGTGCCAGCACTATGGGTTATGGTTGCCAGTACCCGGTCATTGTTGAATTACTGGTCGCCAATAATTGACCATTACTGGACCAGTTGTATAACTTTGTATGGGTCATTGCTGGCTTTTTTTCTGGCCCTTGAATGGCAGTCATTTATTGTTCGATAACTTCGATTCAGTAACATTATGTTAATGGTCCAGTTATGGTGGTCATTACGGCATTACTGATCAGCAGTAATGGGCAATTAATGGACCAGTTGTACAACCTTTTATAAATATTGACGATGCAACTTGTTCAAATAAACCAGCCAAAGCGAGCGAGCGTATTCGTCATTTGGACTTGTGCACGTGCACTCGAAGAATGAAGATACAGACGAATAGAATTGACAAATTGTCTTTCAACTAAATTGTAGTTGCAATATTTGAATTTAGTTTATAGGCAAAGAGGTATGAAACGAGGGATAGATGCGATGCACTGCATAGAAATGTGAAAAGGGCCATATATTGTATAATATTTAAGATAAACAACTTATACAAAAATAAATATCAAAACTTGATATATATCGGATATATATCTGATATATATCGGATATTTTGATATTTATATAAATATCATGATATTTGCCAACCTTGGTGCGGACCAGAGGTTGTCGCGGATGATACTATGATATGCTTGCCTGAAATCAACGTAGATTGGTGAATGCTGATGTTGTACTCCCAACATTTTTCCAGAATCATCCTTAATGTAAAACATTGATCTGTGGTTGAGCGGTTGGGACGAAAACCACACTGATAGTCGCCGATGATAGATTCGGCGAACGGGATGAGTCGAGCAAGTACAACATTAGCTATGCAGTGTTCAACAGTGCGATGCCACGATAATTTTCACACTTTAGACGGTCACCTTTCTTATGTAGCGGAACAATGAGAGCTGTTTTCCATTCAGCAGGTAGTTCTTCTTGGTCCCAGATTGCAAGAATCAGATCGTATATACGTGAGACCAGAGCTGCTCCTCCATTTTTCAGAAGTTCTGTGGGAATTCCATCGAAACCTGGTGATTTGCCATTTTTCAGTTTTTTAATGGCAGCTTCCACTTCTTCTATTGCTGGGTAACGGACAAAAATCTCCTCAGTTGATGGAGCAATTGCTCGAATAGGATGAACTTCATTCGTCCTATTCAGTAGGTCTTGAAAGTGGAATCGCCATACTGCCAGCACATCACGTTCACTTGTTGTAAGTTCATTATTTTCATTTTTGATGGCTGTAGATCTTGGGTGGAAATCTTTTGTCAGATTCCGTGCATTGGCAAAGCACTCTTTTGAATTTCCGTTGGCCGCATGTTGGTTAGTGTTTTCGATGCAGCTCTTCATGTGTTCGCGTTTCTTTTTATGTAGAAGTTTTGCTGAGGCTTTCCTGGCGCATAGATAATCAGCTTGGGAGCTTCGGGTGTTCCTTGTTAACCACTTTTCTCGCAGTCTTTGTTTATTTTCAACGGATTGGCGGCACTCGTCGTCAAACCATTCGTTGTGTGATTTCGGTGGTCGTTTTCCGATTGTAGTTTGTGCTGCGGCTATAATGGTTGATTGAAGCGTTTGCCATTCTTCTTGTATGTTTAATGGCATCTCAGAAGAGATGTCATGCTCTTCAATGTTTTGTGTTATTATTTCCTGATATCTATTCAGCGTTTCCGGATGTTTAAATGCTTCGACATTCCAGCGCACGGTCTTTTTTGCTTGTCTGTTAAATGTAGATGACAACTTGCACTTGTACTTAAAGATGACAAGCATATGATCGGTGTCCATATCAGCACCTCTGTATGATCGAACGTCAGTTATACTTGTAGAGTGTCTCTTAGAGATCATGACGTGATCGATTTGATTTTCCGTTCTTCCGTCATTTGATTTCCACGTTGCCTTGTGAATTCTCTTGTGAGGGAAGAAAGTGCTGGAAATTACTAGATCATACATCATAGCCAGCTCGGCTGCGCGAAAACCGTTATTGTTGCTGGTATGATGCAAGCTGTTAGGGCCGATATGTGTTTTAAGTTCTGCAATCCTACCGATTTGAGCATTAAAGTCACCTACCACGATTTTTATATCGTGCCGCGGGATGTTATTGATGACTTCCTCGAGTTCTAGGAAGAACAGGTCTTTAATATCATCTGCTTTATCTTCAGTAGGTGCATGAACATTGACGATCGTTATATTGAATTTTTGCGTGCGGATTCTCAGTGTGCATAACCGCATATTAATTGGGCAGAAGTTGATAACATGCTGATTCACGCGACGCACAGTGGGATTTGTTCATACAATGTTTGGCAAAAAATATAAGGAGTGCTCGTAGAATGTTGAAATTTTGCTCTGAGCCTTTGGTTAGCTCAATTAAGAAAAATATAAAGTTTCATCAAAATTGGCCACGCCCACTACCCCACCGCCCATAGAACCCAAAATTTGTGCCCAAAGTTTTTGAAATTTGGCACAGAGCCTTTTATTACCTCAATTAAGAATAAAATAAAGTTTCATTAAAATTGGTCACGCCCACTACCCACCGCCCATAGAACCCAAAATTTCATGATATTATGATTTTATAACTTTTATGATTTTATAAAAGATTATTAATTATTTAAACTTTTTTTTTTTTAAATTGATAGTATGGAGTCTTACCTTTCATTTTATTATAGCGAGAGCACCTAGCACGACCGAGCAACCTTTTTTTTCTTCCAAGGAAGTTTGCAATCACGGCATATTATAGAACCAATTTTATTCTATCATATCTTTTAAACCATATGAGCGATCTTTATAATTTTTTTTTTAAATACGCAGAAAAGGCTATATTTGCAAATAATCACTATTTAAATTAGAGCAATAAAGTTATCTTACGTACAAACACTATAGAAGTGCGTAAACAGTTTTCAATATTTTGGACCAAAATTTACATGTGAATTTACTTCATTATTTCAAAGACAAATAAATGTTTTTTTGGGATACAATTTATGGATTCTTCATACTGAATCAATTTTCTACAAAACTGCATCATTACATTTTTAAATTTTATGTGTCGAAAAAATTACTTATTGCACAAAAAATCCCACTGTGCGACGGTGTATAAGAAAGCCAACTCCAAATTCTCCTCCGTTTTGATGACCGCAATAATACAGAGTGTATCCTTTCGCTGTTTCATGGATTCCACTGCCTGGCCATCTTAGTTCTTGTAATGCCACTATATCCAGTGTGTAGCTCTCGACTTGTTGGGTGAGTTTTAGGAGATCTCCTGGTCTTCTAAGGCTTAGCACGTTCCAGGTTCCTATTTTTAAATCGTAATCCGGGTACAGTTTCCGAGGTCGTTCCAATAATGATTCCGAGATATTCCGAGGCTGTGTACAGAATTCATGACAATAATTTTTTTACGGAAATGGGGTGTTAGCCCTTCGCCCAACCCAAATTTTCGTGAATGGGTTCGTTCTGCATCTTAAGGTCACCAGAAACAACCTTTTTACACGTTTATATAGCGAGCCGCTTGATCCAAGACAGACGCCCGCTGAAAGCCGCCCCTAACATGGAGAACAGACGCTTTCTACACATTTATATAGCGAGCCGCTTGATCCAAGACAGACGCCCGCTCCAAGCCGCCCCTAACATGGAGAACAGACGCTTGAGTTGCATTGGTTTTATGGCGCCAATGACTCGCCATGGTGCAGAATCATTGAGTATAAGCAGTATTTACTCTGCCCCTCTCAACTACACCAACCTAATTCTGTTAGCGTTACCCAGGTAGCACGGCGTGGACGTAGAATTTCGGATTCCCGCTACCCTAGTTAGCTACCCTAATAGTTTACTATTACCTAAAGTAAAAAAACATTTAAAAAATTACTAAAAACACAAACTTGGTATAACAGAAATGCAAAGAAAAGAAAGTTATTTGTGATAGGTGACAATGTTTTGTATAAAGTAGGGAAATTTTGATAACCAGCTATTAAGAGATTTTTATATATTATATATTTAGAGATCAAAATCCTAGATCATATTATATTCAAAATGGGGAAAAATATATATTGCGTAGAGACCCTATCATTTAATTAGACTTATATGTAATTCCTTCAATGGGTATCGAAAATCAAATATGACACTGAGAATGAATAATAAGTTTTCTGGTGTGTTAGATGAAAATATATCCGATAGAAATGAAGAACAAATTCAAAATGAAAATCATCAAAATGAATTCATCGCAATGAAAAACGAGAAATGAGATTTTCTAGATCTGCTCGGATTTTCAAGATATGTATAGTAGAATTTTTTTGCCAGCGAACACAAAATTTGTTTGTTATGCGCATATTGTTTGCACATGCGCATATTGTTTGCACATTCAGTGTCTCGATTAAAATATTAAAAAAAACTATTGGGGTCCCATTGAAATGGACAAAAAACACACATAAAATTTATAAATTACTATTGAAATTCAACCAATTATAATAGAAACCCAAAAACTAGTAGAAATATTAATGATTTTGTAGGAAATATAACAAAATTTTGATAATTAAAAATAATTATAATAAAAATAACGACGCCTATGGAAACAAATATCACAACAAACAAATGGTACGAACTAGAAGTAGAAATTTAACTAATATAATTGTTTTGAAAACAAATTTATCCCAAAATAAATAATACATCTCTGTTTTACTTTTTGTTTTATCTTTTTTCTCTTGCTGCGTCGTAGCTGTCAGAAATTCGCTGGCAAAAAAATTCTACTATAGATTGAAATATTAATTATACAAATCATTTATTGAAAGTGTCAAATCAAAGATTAGTTTTTTTTAAATAACATGTTACTTATGTAGATTTGTTAAGGGTTGTTTTGGGGTAATGTAATAAGATACATTGTAATTAAATAAATCAAAATCTGTTTTATTATAAATATGTAATTGAATTTAGAAATTACATAAATTATTAATAAATTATAATTCGATTAAACGACATATTAAAATAAATGTTATAATTAAATATGTGTATAAGAATGTACTGTGAATAAATAAATCTAAAATAACTATAGTAGAATTTTTTTGCCAGCGAATTTTTGACAGCTAGGAACGCAGCAAGAGATAAAAGATGAGACAAAAAGTAAAACAGAGATGTATTATTTATTTTGGGATAAATTTGTTTTCAAAACAATTATATTAGTTAAATGTCTACTTCTAGTTCGTACCTTTTGTTTGTTGTGATATTTGTTTCCATAGGCGTCGTTATTTTTATTATAATTATTTTTAATTATCAAAATTTTGTTACATTGCCTACAAAATCATTAATATTTTTACTAGTTTTTGGTTTTCTATTATAATTGGTTGAATTTCAATAGTAATTTATTAACTTTTATGAGTTTTTTTTGTCCATTTCAATGGAACCCCAATAGCTTTTTTTAATATTTTAATCGAGACACTGAATTTGCAAACAATATGCGCATGTGCATGCGCATGTGCAAACAATATGCGCATAACAAACAAATTTTGTGTTCGCTGGCAAAAAAATTCTACTATACATAGGTTGTATTGGAAAATTAAGTTACCAACCACCTATAGTTTTTATTTTTTCGAGCCTGTCTCAGCAATAAAACCTGAAGATATTGAAGTGACAACATCTCTCTTCTGTGACAGTAAAATATTATAGTTTGAAATAATGAAAAAAGTGGTAAGAAAACCAAACATTGAATAAAATAGTTGTGTTACATTGGATCCTAATAATAATCGGATAAAATAATAAAATGGTGATTGATATTCATATAGTAACAAATTATAATCAAAATAATAACAGGATGAATGTGATTTTTTAAAATTACTTGTGCACACGTGTTATTTTAAACTAAATGTGCTGGGGTGCGTTTCGAAATTAACTATGGTTAACCGTGGTTAACTATACTCTACCAAATGTCGTTTCAAAATTAACCACATAGAAAAAAATTACTGGTTGACAGATCTACCATCGGTCCAAAACTATATAGTTAAACTGTCATAGTAAAGTGTGACGTCACTATTTTAACTTTGTTTTACTCAAAGAACTAATGTGATTTTCGATTCGCACGTCAGATCAGAAAAAAATTGATTTTTTTTTATCTGACAGCAAATTTGTGTTTCATTGGTACGTCAGATAAAAAACAATTGATTTATTTTTGATCTGAGATCTGTTTTTCAAATCTGAGATTTTAGCTAGATTTACCCCTCAGATCAATTCCCCTTCACTAATACCAATTAAAGTGAAATTTGACATATGTCAATTGTATTCTTTAATATGAGATTTCAAATTTTAGATGCGTTTATTAATTGTAAATTAAATTAAATTAAATGAAATAAATAATTCTAAATTAAATAAAAGTGTGCAAAATGCGTGAAGTGTGTAAATTGTAGTTTATTATTATCAAAGCACATGTCGCAAATGTCATTTTTTTACCCATACAACAAAAATATTAAAAACAGCTGATTTCATGTTCGTTTGGTCACCAAAATCTAGATCTTTTTCGATCAAATCTGACTTTACCAATCGAAAATCACATTAGAGACTAAGGAAATGAAACTACTGTATATATACACAAAAATATTTGAAGTCGTTTTTCTCTCTTCTCCTCTCTTTTTTTCGGTGCTAAGTTGTTAGCTTCGGTGTTAAGTTGTTCAAATTTTTTTTATTTTGTTTTTCTATTTGTCGTTTTTCTTTTTTATGCAATGGGGTCTCTTTTTTTATATTAATTTTGAGGGCAAAAATACACTTAAATTTGGAATTCAATGCAATAATAGAAATATTTACGGCGCCTCTACTAAAACGTAAGTGTGTTAGTAACAATTTATTGGTGTGCAAAAATTACTTCAAATTTTAACATCAATTTCACTTCCTCTATTCTCTTAATTCTTTGGTTTTACTCTACTCGATAGTAGAGTTTGTTAAGGTTCTAATGTCAAAACGTATAAAGTATAAACATTTAAAATGACATGTCAACCGATTTATAAAACACATTATACTTTTTTATAATAAAAGAAAGTTTTAATTGTTGTTGAAAAAAAGTGAGAAATTATATTGTTTTGTGATTATATCGTATATTTAATTACTACTAGGAATCGCCCAGTGGCCGAAATTCGGCCATTGTAAATAGAAATTGTAAATAGACCTCTGAACCAAATAGCTACAACACATTGTTTCGGAGTTAAATTAATTGATATAGATTGATTTTGAATTGTGAAACAAATAACATGAAAAAAAAAAAAAATAACCGAACAAAAAACACAATTATCACATTTTTGCCATTTTTTCTGAAAAAAATCGTCAAAATTCAAAAAAAAGTATTTTTCGACACATCTACTACTCAAGACCTTTCTACAATATACATATTACCACACTTTTGATGGAGCAAATATTTTGAAATTGTACCGCAAAAATATTGCTTGCGTATTTATATATAGTTTATCTATCTAGGTATTTCATAATTTTTAGGGAAGTGTGTTAGTTATTTTTATTTGATTCTGAAGACTGAAAAATAAATTTTAGAAATAAAAAACAAACACTACATTTTGAGTTTTATTTATCGTAGTTAGCATTAGTTTTTATTCATTTTGAATTTTTAGCGGTCTTTTTCTTTGACAATTTAACTTTGACACCTTTACTATGGTAACTTTCATTCAATATATGACGTCACTATTTTAACTACGACATTATTACCATGGTTAACCGTGGTTAAATTCGAAACGCACTCCTGCTAAATCATCAATCCAAATAGAGATTTTGTTTTACTCATATTGACTAAATTACAAAGTGTATAATAGAATTACAAGCTATTTAATAGTAACCAGATTTTGGACTTTTTAAGAATAACTAAACATCAAACACATTCCTTCACATACAATATATCACGGTTCGCCTAACATGAGTTTAAATAAAAAGTCAACCAACATGAAATATTTTTTCATTGCAGTCTTCTTTTGGTCGAATAGAACAAAACTCAACCGTTTTTGAAATAGGTTGGCGTCGGGGAAAACCTTGAGAAAATATGAAAAACCTTGAGAAAATATTAGCATATTCGATTATTTTACGTTAAATTGATTTGATTGATAAAATCATAACCGTCTAGATTTTTCCAAAAAAACTGAAAAGATATTGTAGGTGTCGTAAAAATCTCCTAAATTTTATTTCGTTATGACGTCACAACGTTTTTTTTTTAGATTTTTACGACACCTACAATATTTTTTCAGTTTTTTTGGAAAAATCTAGACGATTATGATTTTATCAATCAAATCAATTTAACGTAAAATAATCGAATATTCTAATATTTTCTCAAGGTTTTTAAAAAGTGACCTCGAATTATCTAGAAATTTTGCAGAATTGTATATAAGCAAATTACGGCTTGTAGTTTTTAACGAGTTTTATTTTAAACGTGTGACGATAAAGTTAAAATTATAAAAGTGATATTTAAAATTAGTTTTTGTAAATAAAGTTTAAAGTGTTATTAAGTAGAAATAATTTGTGTATTATTTTAAACGTTGCATTACTGGAAATTTCTACAATCAACCCTTGGAGTTTCTGAAGCTGTTGAAGGAATATTCTAGTTGGGAATATTGTTTGCTGTATTGTTTTGTTTCTTGTTGTTGTAGAACAATCACGGAGTTGAAGACTTAATAAAGCCTGGTGTGTTTGCTTACTAATCAGTGATCGAACTCAGAAAGAGATTGGGAATTGCGTTTATCGAATTGTGATTCAGGCCAATTTGAAGGAAGGTTAGAAAACGTAGCATTGGTGACATCGGTGGATCAGTTAGCTGTTAATAATGTTCTTCTTAATAGACCAGTCTAGATACCTTAAAAACAGGCAAAAAATGGAAAAAATTAGTAACAGGATGAAAACTATTGGATAAATAAAAAAATATTGCACAAATGATGGGAAACATAAATTAAAGGTGATCCGACCTACGGGGGTGAAATGGGGTGAGCTTTTAGGGGTAGAAAATGGTTTTTCATGATTTTCAGCGAAACTAGACCTTTTATCGAAAAAAGTTTAAAGCAAAAGTTGTAGGTAATAAAAATGTCTATAACTTTTATGTAAGACATTTTTTCACATAACCTAAAATTGGCCATTTAAATAGAAAAAAACCGAGAAAAAAGTCTTTTCGTTTTTAATTTTTCAAAAGTTTATATTTTTCAAGGATTTCGACGGTAAATTTTAACAAACGATGAATATTTTTAAACAATCATTGAAAAATAACTCTTTAAAATCAAGTTTTTTCAGTTTAAAATCAAGTTTTTTCACTTTTTCGCATTTTCTGCTTAATGTTTCCGTGTTTATGTTACGTTAATGTTTATTTTTTTACACCATCTAAAAGTAGACGTTTCAACAAACATAACGATCAATGTTTTTTTTGAAAAAACTGTTTTCTATACAGGTGAATTTTCGTGTGAAAATAGGTCACATTTTTGGTTTAAAATCAAAATCAAACGTAAAAATCAGAGTTGGTTTGTTTTAAACACCGTTTAAAACCTTGTTTAAAACAAATTGTTTTTTTAAAAAAATCTTTTAAACAAAAAGTGTTTTTTTCAAATATTGCAATGCTGCTTATTTGATATTCAATAGAACTGTTGTAAACTGTCGTGTTTTACCGTTCTTAATACATTTGTCCATCTTAAGGCACCTTTTAGCATCTTAAACGTCACTAAAATTTTAAAATTTTTTAAAGCTCTCCTAAGGTTTTTTTGTTAATAAAATGCGTTCTAGGGTGTTGATGAACGCAAGTCTTTGTTTTTTGTTTTTTATATATTTTTTAAAGAAAGAATAACTAAACAATAAATTCTATCACATATAAAATATGACATAACCTAATAGTGCATTATAGGATACAGAAAATAAAAATAAAATAAGAGATAAAAAGCAAGTGTCTTTTAAAAATATGCAATAACAAAATTAAAAGAGTGTTGGCAATAATCTAGCTAGTGGTATAGTCCTTGATCATGTGACGCACTGTCTTCCTCAATTATTAAACCCCACACATAGAGTTATATGAAAGCTCGATTCTTCGAGCAAGCAATAACGTGCCATCGTCAAGGAATACTTCATACATAAAATTTAGGGTTGACTAGGTAGGGATATCCCTACTAGCCAAACTATTAGTACAAAAGTGCTGGAGGATCTGTTATTCGATTCCCGACAGAAGTTCGATGGAGGAGAAAGTGAAATTTGCTTAATTGCTAAATAAAAAAGTGGTAAATATGTGCTATTCCTGTGTCGCAAATATATATTTAAAATTTAAATAAAATTATATTGCTTTCAAATTCAAAATCTTGTTGTTTTCAATAGATTTTTTGTTAAACGTATATTCAATATTGTTACACCTTACCAGCCAATCTTATAAGAATGATATCAATAGCGTAATCTGTAATTTGCAATCGCCAGAAACTCAATTTCTTTATTTAATCGAATTGTTTCCCTGTTTTCCATAGTCTTTTCAAGTTGAGCTAGGAGAAAAAAAATCGGAAATACGTTGGTTGCAGAGTTCCTATCATAATTCAAATTTCTGAGGTTAGCCAATTAAGACAACCATGCCATTAGATTGAGAGATAAACTACTCTTAGGCATTTTGGGACAACTATTATTTGAGTGGCTACTGAGAATATTCAAGAAATCTTGAGAATCTTAAACGTGATCCTCAAAAATCGCCACAAAATCTTGAGAATCTTTCCGAATATTGAGAATTTTCAAAGAATCTTGAAAATATTTGGACGTACAGACTATCTTCAGATAATCTAGAGAATGATGGTCATCTTGAAAATCTTTAGAGAACCTTTATTAATCCGACAATATGTAGGACACTTATTTTCTTTGGAGTTTAGTCACTTCAATTACATATTTTCATTTAAAACCGAAAAAACGAATATTCGTAGTATAAAACATATTTGAAACCAAAAAAACACAAAAAAACACAAAAAAACACAAAAAAAAACAAAAAAAAATTGTTTTAAACAATAAAAAACGCGTTTTAAACAAAAAAAAACAGTGTTTTTAACCCCACGTTGGTAAAAATAAATATTTTGATTCCAAAAAAATACAGCCTATAATAAGGTCCGTTTTCACCAAATTGTGTGAAAAAAAATTTTTTTTTGTGGAAGATAAAAATTAAAAACGAAAAGACCTTTTTCTCGGTTTTTTCTATTTAAACGGCAAATTTTAGGTTATGTGAAAAAATGGCCGACATAAAACTTATAGACCTTTTTATTACCTACAACTTTTGCTTTAAACTTTTCGATAGAAAGTCTAGTTTCGCTGAAAATCATGAAAAACCATTTTCTACCCCTAAAAGCTCACCCCATTTCACCACCGCAACTCGGAGCACCTTTAATTTTTGTTTCCCATCATTTGCGCAATATTTTCTTATTTATCCAATAGTTTTCATCCTGTTACTAATTTTTTCCTCAAAAACAGCTAATTTGACTGGTCTATAAGTGAATTGAAGGTTCCTGAGTTGAAGAAGGAACTAGAACAACGTGGATTGTCAACAAGTAGAAACAAAAGGAATTAATGCTACGGCTTCGAGAAGGTATGGAAGCCAATGGAATAGACGTGGAAAGTTACCAGTTTGGAATGGTTACAACAAATCCTGATTTAATAACTGCTGATGAAGAGAAAAGTTTTATTGCGGAAACAACTTCATTGCCAACTGGAAATTTCGATTTTACGCAGTTAATGGCTATGATGCAACGAATGAATCAGCAATTAAATACAGTAAATTTGAATATGAATCAAAAACTGGATGTTGTAAGTTCCAATATGAATCAAAGCTTAGCTGCTAATAAGGAAGAAATCAGTCTTAACATCAACCAACAGATGGCTGCTACCAAGGAAGAGATTAGTCTCAACATCAATCAACAGTTAGAAGCAATAAACACAAACATTGCTATGAGTCGCGATGAAGTCAAACAAATTATGGATGAGAAACTTCTACAAATGTCAACGGCATTTGATGGAAAAGTCGAGACGGTACAAAATGATATCCAAGAATTAGAACAAAAAGTGCTTGAAGAAAACAAAAAGGTACTTTCCAAAGTTGATGATTTCGAAAAACGGTTGCAGGATGTTGAGACGACTAAAGTTACTTCACATGTGGTACAACAAGTAGCAAATATTAAACTAAAACCACCATCATATGACGGTAACACATCCTTCGGCATTTTCAAGTTCCAGTTCGAGACCGCAGCAGATCAAAATGTTTGGAACGCTGAAAATCGTCTAGCTGCATTGATAGTTGCTCTTAAGGGGGAAGCAGCTGAAACATTACAGGCGGTGCCGGAAAATGACCGGAAAAGCTATGCAGAGGTGATGAATGCGTTGGAAAAAAAGTGGAGCGTCGGATTTACACCTTCCGTCGAAATTGTTGTGATGGTCCTTGGTCGGAATTGAGTTCCGAGTGCTTCTGGGGCGTAAACCCGTCCATCTTGAAAAGCTATAAGGAACTATATTCCAAATCGTGTTCTAAATAGAAAGCCACCAAAAGTTGCTGCCGAAGAGGCCTAACTACCCCGTAGCACCAGATCCACCCTAGCTCAACTAAGATCCGGTTGGTCACGCATTCTAAACAACTACATAAGCAGAGTTGAACCTGAAATTATTGACAAGTGTTCCGCATGTGAGAGCACGCCACACGATGTAGACCACCTATTTAATTGTCCTAAAAATATAAACATAACTAACTTGACGAAGGAAGATTTGTGGTACCGCCCAAGGGCCGTAGCAGAGTTCCTGAACCTGGACATGGCCAGAGGATTAGCAATAAACACGTCGCTACAACAACAATGCGTTGGAACGTAAATATTGTGAGCGACCATAAAAAGGAGTTATACAGAATTGAGTTAAAAGGTCGCTTGCAACGGAACGGAGAAAGCCTTCAGGACTATTCTTCGGCAGGGGAACGGCTTGTACATTTAGCACACTCAAATACTCCACCGTATTTTATGGAGAAAATGAAGATCGACGCCTTCATTGATGGTATCCAAGATCCGGAAACCAGAATAAAAGTTATGACTACACCTAAGGCGAAATTCCATGAAACAGTCGCATACGTAATGCAATATGAGATGGTACAGAGGATCTGTATGCCATCTGGTGGATGCACAAAATGGAATGTAGAGGGTAACATCAAAGAAGTATTGGCACACAGAAGTGGAAACGACATCCAATGCTGGGTATGTGATGAAGAGGGTCACATAGCACGGGCGTGCAAGAAAAATGGAGAAGCAGAGAGATTCGCGTCTTCTGTGAAAAACAGAGGAGCCCAAGAAACGGAGCACGTAGTGTTCAGGAACAGCAGTAGGAAGCTCCTGTGCTGGATATGTAGAAAGTCGGGCCATATCGGGCCATAACAGGAAGCGTGAAAAATCTTCGTCTCCTATTCAACGCCCGTTGAAGATAGAACTGTGAAGAAGTGAGGAGAATGTCACCTACATCCCAATTTCGAGAATTGCGGTAAATGGTGAAAGTTTGGGTATTGAAGTACAAATTGAAGGTAAAAGATGCTTCATCACACTGGATACAGGTTTAGTTCGAACATTCGTTCGCAAAGGTTTGACTGGCGGTGTTTTAAAACAATCCGATGGATTAAAATTACAAACAGAAACTGGAGAATGCGCTGATATAGTGGGTAAAAGAATCGTTGAAATAAAATTAGGGAACAACTGCTATCAACAAGAGGTGCTAGTGGCAGTCATTATGGATGAAGTCATTTTGGGGATGAACTTCATGAAGGCGAAGGGATTAGTCTTCGATTTTGGACGTGGGATCCTAAAGGTTAATAATGTTGAGATGCCACTACTTGTGAATGAGGCAGAGTCTATAGATATTGGCAGCGATGAGAAACTATGCAGTGCAGAGGAAAATCCAGAACCATCATCCAAACAGATGAGGGAGAGTCAACCGACGCAGACGCTTAAACAAACGCCGAAAGTTAAAAAGGAAACAAGTTCAGGTCAACAACGAAGTGAGCAATGTAGATGAAGTCGTTCAAAAGGCTTCAATCGGGGATGAATCGCAGCTGAAAATGAGAATGGTTCAGGGATACGGCAGTTAGAAATACTTAAAGGAAAAAGATAAGGAGCACTTTAGGGGTAATGAGAATCCATACTCATCTTGGTGGACCGACATAGAGTTATGTTCAGTTATGTTCAATGCCTTACAAAAGGAACAAAAGGACCGGAAATAATTCTGAACAGCCTGGGAAATCGAAAAAGAAATAAAAAAATAATAAATACTTGGATTCACCAATTGGAGGAGAGAGGTAGATCCTGTTCGGGACGAACAGGCTTAAGTGGAGGGTATTGTTACGATTACAGAAAAATATAGACGTTTGCAGTCACTTGCAGAAAAATCAAATCAACAAAACACAACAACAAATTAATGAAATGAATAGTGTTGTTGTTGTATTTCTTAGAACTTGGGTCAACAATACATAAAATTGAATGATTTTATCAATCAAATCAACTTAACGTAAGATAATCGAATATTCTAATATTTTCTCAAGGTTTCTAAAAAGTGACCTTGAATTATCTAGAAATTTTGCAGAATTGTATATAAGCAAATTACCGTTTGTAATTTTTAATTAGTTTTATTTTAAACGTGTGACGATAAAGTTAAAATTATAAAAGTGATATTTAAAATTAGTTTTTGTAAATAAAGTTTAAAGTGTTATTAAGTAGAAATAATTTGTGTATTATTTTAAACAATGTATTACTGGAAATTTCTACAATCAACCGTTGGAGTTTCTGAAGCTGTTGAAAGAATATTCTAGTTAGGAATATTGTTTGCTGTATTGTTTCTTGTTGTTGTAGAACAATCAAGGAGGTGAAGACTTAATAAAACCTGGTGTGTTTGCTTACTAATCAGTGATCGAACTCAGAAAGAGATTGGGAATTGCGTTTATCGAATTGTGATTTAGGCCAGTTCGAAGTAAGGTTGGAAAAACGTAACAATATGTAATTTAATTTGAAACTTGAATTTTTTACAATCAATTTCTTTTAACACGCCGTTATAAATATAACACGCGAATTCTGGGTGTTATATTTATAACAACTACTAGAATTTAAAAATTATTTTTAATCTTAGAATTAGTAATATGTGGTTTTCATTAAATCTTTCAATAATTGATTTTTATACATTATCATGTTAAGTCAATTAGCAATATGTGAGTATCATTAAGTGAACCGTTTTTTTTAAGTGGTATAAGTCCACTTTTGGAAAAAATTGAGTTAGTGGTAGTTTTAGAAAGATAATGATGGCCTCTTTTTATATATATAATCATACCTTCAATAGAGCCCGATTTAGGGTGGAGCGTGGGTGGAGAAATGACTAAAGATCGATTTCAACATTTTATTTGTTAATATCAATAGAATAACTTTTGTTAAATTTATTTTTTCTCAACTATCATCTTTTAAGTTTAAAATAAAACAAAACAGAAGTTTTTATCTTTAGTAGAACCGAAGTTATGAATTTTTGAAAATAACTCACAAAGAAATTTAGAACCGCTATATTTTCAAAAAAAAAAATCCTCGAACACCCATAATTTTTTTTTCGATATAAAACGCATAAAAAAAATTTCAGCCAAATCAAAAATGTGTCGGTAAAAGAATGACCCATTTACATGGGACATATACTACCTCTTGTTCTTATTTTTTAGAACATGTTATTATTGAAAGTGGTATAAGTTCATTTGGAGCCAAAAAATCAATTATTTTGTTTTTAATTTTAAATAACTATTATTGCATAATAAAATTAAATAAGTTTAAAATGTGAAAAATATTACAAAATTTTAGTAACATTTGCTTATGTTTTTATATTGATGAAAACGCAAATCCTTAAATATCTCAATATATGAAAAAATGGTCTTATACACTGAAAAAAACATGTCCTATTTCCAATCGAAATGCAATTGTCTCAACCTCACCATGCGGGCACATATGGCGAATTAAACTACGAAATTGCTTCAACAACTCTACAATTATAAATCGATGAAGTTGAGACAATCACACGAAATATTTATGTGAAAATAAAATATAGTTTAATTAATCTCAAATACTTAAACTTTAAAATGAAAAGTTCATGATTTTTTTCAGGGAAATAGAAAGAAAGGAATAGAAATTTTTTCAGGGAAATAGTTATTATCTTTATTCAACTACTGTTATATTGGATATAACACTTTATATTTTAAATAAACCTCATTCTGTTGTTAGGAAAATGTTATCGTGTAGTTGTCCCAATCACAGTGAAATTGTTTGCAAATAATTTTTCTTTGCATGAATAATCTGCCAACTTCGAGATGAGGTTGTCATGAACTTCAATTTTTTTTTCAGTGTACCACTTTAAAAAAAAAACGGTTCAAGTCTTTCAATAGTTGATAATATATTATCACGTTAATTCAGGACTCTTTAGCTGTAAGTTATAATATAAGTTAAATATAGGATTGGTGTTATAGGATTAAAGTGTTAGAGAATTAAAGTGTTTTCAAGTCTGTTTTCAAAATCGTGGAAATGAAATATTAAATTAAATTTAAGACAATTAACTTTTAGCTGTAAGACATAGTTTTAGTTATGATATATTTAGTGTTAGAGGGTTAGGCGCGCTATACACCTGAGCTAAACTATGCGAACTATACGAACTATGTTTTTAAAAAAATAATGTTTTAATGCGAAGAATGTTTTATAAAAATCAATATCACATAGAATCTAAAATAATCAATTTCATTATATTAAAAAAAGAAGAATTATTCAAAGCTAAAACTTATGTTATATTAATTTGTATTAAATGAAATGTATCAAGAATAGCTCGAAGAACCATTTGAATTGTATAACTTCGGAAATAGAGCACTTTTTATAAAACATTATTATTATATATTATGTGTCCAGCCAAGACTATAAAAGTGCTTAATGTAACCATTCATGTTCAAACTTACTATGAAACGTAATAATTTTTTGTTTCAACCGAGATTAGGAGGGAGGACTTTGGTGAGTTTATTTTATGACTGATAAGGTAATAGCACAGACCTGTCTAATTTTCAGGTACTGCCTTGCTATTGCCAATACTCAGTCATGGAAACATGAGTTAAGGTCCTTCATCCTAAGCAATCCTCAAATCCTCTAATATATAATGCAAGGTAAGTCTAACCAACAAAATAAAAGGAAAAAAACAGTTTCTTATGCTGAAGTAATGGCATCACCTAGTTCAAAGTTCGAAGAAAAGTTCAAGAGAGGTGTGACAACATAAATAAATACTTGCACATACTATACATCTGACTCACTAAAAAAAACGAACCATATACCCAAAAATCAACAGCCTCTGTTCACGGCTTGGCATCGTAAAATATATAAACAACTTGACGTCGTAGTCGTAGGCAACACTATATCCGCAATAGGGGAACCAAAAATATTGAGCGTTTTGATATCATATTCACATTCTCAACACGTAAGCAACAAAAATATTTAACTGAAAATATGTATTTGCCAAATTTTAAAATCAAATTTCACAACGAAGAGACCCGAAAAGGAAAAAATAGAAATAATTACGCTTTTCGATCAAATAGATTTTGCTAATAGTTTGTGCAACTTTTATATAACAAAAATCAAAACTTAGTTACCGAAATACCCTGAAAAAGTTAGGCACAAATGTTTCTATAGCAAAGGCACAAAAAATACTACATTCAAAATATTTCCAAAATTAATCTTAAAAACAAACATACCACAACCAAGTGGTCTCATTTCGGCATTTTGTGTGTAAACTTGATTAATGTCAGCAATTCTGCGGCATAGAACATCAACTGGAATATCGTATCCAAATTTATATCTCCAATTGGCGGCTTCATAACGAGCCTTTTCTACCTGAGATTTGCTGTCAGCTGAAACATTTTTCGATTTATTTAAGTATGAAATTATACATAAACGGCTTAATACAAACCAATTCTACCAGTCATTACACATCCAATATTTTTCGTAATTCTATACAGATTTGTAACAGTACTTGCATCAATAGTTCTATCTGGAATTTTTTTCTGAGTTGCAACTACTGCAACGTCTGCCCCTTTAACAGCTACCGAGGTTCTTCCTTCATGATTAATAGATTGAAAAGCGTATTCTAAAAAATATTTTAGGTTAAATATGATTCATTGCAGAAAATACCAGCACTTACCAACTTGATATAATCGCCCTTCTGGAGAAAATATTGTTATATGTCGATCGAAACCTGCAGAACTCCCTCTTGCCATTGTTTTCAATAATTTTCAAATAAAATAGTAATCAATTTAACCAAGCTTTTCGTTTGACTGCCGATGACAATCAAATTTACAGATCAAGCTGTATAATTGTAGTAGGTATACTTCTTTTTATTATAGTAAGTTTACATCAGTACCTAATTTGCTACGTATCAAAATGCTAGTAGCCGTTTGCACAATCATATATGTACTTACTAATTTGATACGGTGATGTAAACTGTTATTGATTACATATCACATCCTCTTCACGTAACAAATATGATGCCAATGATAATTGATAATTGAATAAATATCTAAGGAAGAGTAAGTAGACTTTTTGAGTGAAGCATCTAACTTAAAGTATTGGTGCGTTTGAGGGTGTTTGTATTTAATCGTAGGGTGGTGCTGTGTATAATTTGTATATATAGTTACACAAAGATAACTAAGGTGGCAGCATGAACTGTTCTTTGAGATAAGGAATGTAACAATTGAAGAAGAACCAAATGGAAGTATTGACAATGAAGTTGCTGTTATGAAGAATGAGAATGAATGACTTAGCTGCGAGTTAGGGCAAGAAAAAGAACACTAGAAGTGGAAGAGTTATTAGGTCACCAATGCGTTATGGAGATTGGACTTCATAAGCATTACGTATTCCGGATATACAATTTGATCTTATATAAAAAAACATATAACATGAATTGGTATGTGACCTTAATAACGTATTTGACATTTGACTGAAGTAGTCTATTGTATTATAACTTGGTCTTTAGTATTAAGGGAAAACGATGTCATTAGATATAACTAGATATATTTGCTAAGATGTACAATAAAATAATAAAGAATTATAACTTATTAATTCATAGTTTTATAATAATTAACATAATTATTACATTAATCATATAGTTTTGGAACGATGGTACATCTGTCATCCAGTAAATATTTTACTATGTGGTTAATGTTGAAACGACATTTGGTAGAGTAAAGTTAACAACGGTTAACCATAATATAGCGTTTTCAATTCTACAAAAAAATGTGACTTCTTTTTGCACTTTTTTTAGGTCACATTTTAGGTAGATTTCATATAAAAATCTACCTATTGTAATGTGCCTTATCTCGGAATTTCGGGAAAATTTTGGTGCCAAACGACTATATATGATAAGCGGAGACGAAAAAACAAAAACTTTATACATATATATATATATATATATATATATATATATATATATATATATATATATATATATATATATATATATATATATATATATATATATATATATATATATATATATATATATATATATATATATTATATATATTGTTACGTTCTTCCAACCTTACTTCGAATTAGCCCCACTCACAATTCGATAAACGCAATTTCCAAATCTCTTCAGAGTTCGATCACTGATTAGTAAGCACAAACACCAGGTTTTTTTAAGTATTCAACACCTTAATTGTTTCACAACAACAGGAAAACAATACAGCAAACAATATTCCTTACTTGAATATTCTTTCAACAGCATCAGAAACAGTATTTTGTTGATTTGATTTTCCTGCAAGTGACCGTAATCGTCTAGATTTTTCTGTAATCGTAACATTACCCTCCACTTAAGCCTGTTCGACCCGAACAGGATCTAAATCTCTCCTCCAATTGTTGAATCCAAACATTTTTTTTCTTTTTCTATTTCCCAGACTGTTTAGAATTACTTCCGGTTCCTTTCTATGTCCTTGGCCATTACTTTGTTCTATATCAGCCTACCGTGATGAGTATGGATTCTCATTATCTCTAAAGTGCTCCTTATCTCTTCCCTTTGAGTGTTTCACACTGCCATGTCCCTGAACCAATCTCATTTTCAGCTGCGATTCGTCCCCGTTTGAAGCTATTTGAACCACTTCATTTACATTGCTCACTTCGTAATGGACCGGAACTTGTTTCCTTTTTAACTTTCGGCGTTTGTTCAAACGTTGGCGTCGGTTGACGTTTCTCTTCCTCATCTGTTTGGATGATGGTTCTGGATTTTCCTCTGCACTGCATAGTTTCTCATCGCTGCCAATATCTGTTGACTCTGCCTCATTCACAAGGAGTGGCATCTCAACATTATTAATCTTTAGGATTCCACATCCAAAATCGAAGACTAATCCCTTCGCCTTCATGAAGTCCATCCCCAAAATGACTTCATCTATAATGTTTGCCACTAGCACCTCTTGTTGATAGCAGTTATTTCCCAATTTTATTTTAGCGATTCTTTTACCTTCTATTTCAGCGCATTCTCCAGTTACTGTTTAGAGTTTCAATCCATCTGATGGTTCCAAAACACCGTCAATTAAGCCTTTGCGAACAAATGTTCGAGCTGAACCTGTATCCAGTGTCATGAAGCAACATTTACCTTCAAGTTGTCCGTTGATACCCAAGCTTTCACCATTTACCGCAATTCTTGAAATTAGAATGTAGGCTGCATTCTCCTCACTTTTTGGCTTTACAGTTGCACCTTCAACAGACTTCCGTTGAATAGGAGACGAAGATCTATCTCGCTTCATGTTCCAGCAGTCCTGTGAGATATGGCCCGATTTTCTACATATCCAACACAAGATTTTCCTACTGCTGCTCCTGAACCCACCTTGCTGCTTGTCTTCGACTCCCATATTCTTCGCAGAAAACGACGATCTATCTGCTTCTTTAGTTTACCTGCACTCCCGTGCCATGTAACCCTCTTCGTCACATACCCAGCATCTGATGTCGCTTCCACTTCTGTGTGCCAATACTACTCCTTTGATGTTCCCCTTTACATTCCTTTTTCTGCATCCACCAGATGGCATACACATCCTCTGTACCATCTCATATTGCATTGCGTATGCGACTGTTTCATGGAAAGTCGCCTTAGGTGTAGTCATTACTTTGATCCTGGTTTCTGGATCTCGGATACCATCAATGAAGGCCTCGATCTTCATTTTCTCCATAAAATACGGTGGAGTGTTAGAATGTGCCAAATGTACAAGCCGTTCTACTGCCGAAGAATAGTCCTGAAGGCTTTCTCCATTGCGTTGCAAGCGACCCTTTAGCTCGATCCGGTATAGCTCCTTTTTATGGTCGCTGCCATATTTACGTTCCAATGCATTCATCACCTCTGCATAACTTTTCCGATCATTTTCCGGCACCGCCTGTAATGCTTCAACTGCTTCCCCCTTAAGAGCAACTATCAATGCAGCTAGCCGATTTTCAGCGTTCCAAACGCTTTGATCTGCTGCGGTCTCGAACTGGAATTTGAATATGCTGAAAGATGTGGTACCGTCATATGAGGGTGGCTTTAATTTAATATTTGCTACTTGGTGTACCACATGTGAAGAACCCTTAACTGTTTCAACATCTTGTAACCTCTTCTTAAAATCTTCAACTTTAGTTACGACCTTATTCAAATCACGCTCAAATTCATGCATTTCTGTTTGAATTTTCTCGACTTTAACATCGAATGACGTTGACATTTGTAGAAGTTTCTTGTCCAAGTGTTGATTTATGCTATTATTCAACTCATTTATTTGCTGGTTTATCTCATTTTTATTTACAGCCAACGTTATAGTTATTTCTTCTTTGGTAGCAGCCATTTGTTGCTTGATGTTACTACTGATTTCCTCCTTTATCTGGCTTATTTCGTTACGGTTTGTAGCCATGTTTGTATTTACATCATCCAGTTTTTGATTCATATTGGCATTTACGGCATCCAGTATCTGATTCAAATTCAAATTTATTTGTTGACTGATGTTCAAACTCATCTGTTGCATCATAGCCATTAACTGCGTAAAATCACAATTTGCAGGTGGCAATGAAGATGTTGTTTCCGCAACAAAACTTTTCTCCTCATCTGCTTCTATTGAATAAGCATTTGTACTAATCACTCCAAACTGGTAACTTTCCACAACTACTCCACTAGCTTCCATGGCTTCTCGAAGCCTTATCGTTAATTCAGTTTTGTTTCCGCTTGTTGACAATCCACGTTGTTCTAGTTCCTTCTTTAACTCAGGAACCTTCAATTCACTTAAGAAAACCATTATAAACAGCTAACTAATCCACCGATGTCACCAATGTTACGTTTTTCCAACCTTACTTCGAATTAGCCCCACTCACAATTCGATAAACGCAATTCCCAAATCTCTTCAGAGTTCGATCACTGATTAGTAAGCACAAACACCAGGTTTTATTAAGTATTCAACACCTTAATTGTTTCACAACAACAGGAAAACAATACAGCAAACAATATGTAACGTCCACGATTGAAGGTGTAAAACAAAAAATCACATTTTTGGATTGAATGAGTTTTCGATGTTAAAAGTTTGATTTAAATAAAAATTCATTCCATATTTGTGCTTCAACCAAATATTTTCAGAGTTGATTTTAGAAAAAAATTTAGTAGATTCATTAAGGTGTTAATATATATGTTGGCTCTTTTAAATTAATTGCTAATTAATGTGATGTGAAATAATAAAAAACCATCAAATACTAAAAATATAAGTCAAATTTATAATTTGAAATGAAATTATTATTGTTATTATGGTTGTAAACATTAATAAGAATACAATAAAAAAAATTTATTATGGCCAGTTGTGACTTGTAATTGTCCACTTTATAAGAAGTTAACATTAATGAAAATGTTTCATCATGTGACACCAGATGTTTTTTTCAATATATAATACAAATTTGGATTATCAAAAAGATGTCAATGTTTTGAATAATAATAACAACAATAGTAGTGGTGCCGTAGTTTCAAATGGATATTCTAATATTTCAAATCAGGAATTAAGCAAATATTGGCTTAAAGGAGTTCACTTGGTATCCGAAATAATATCTCTGCTTATCCAGATCAAAATTCAACAACTTTGGAGCGTGGTATTGCAGCTGGAAGTGAATCACCAATCAACAGTTGTAATTTAAGGTATTTTTAGATTATAGATATATTAATTTTTGTTTAATTATTCTTTTTTCCCCTTTGGGATGTTAGGATAAATTTAGAAAAAAACGTATGAGATTCCCAAATTTAAGATTCGTTAAGGGGAAATTGCATCCCGGGCAGATTTTATTAATTTATATAGTAGTAACAAAGGTCCAATTATTATAAATATTCCTTACTAGAATATTCTTTCAACAGCTTCAGAAACTCCAACAGTTGATTGTAGAAATTTCCAATTCACAACGTTCAAAATAATACACAAAATATTTCTTCTCAATAACACTTAAACTTTATTTACAAAAACTAATTTAAATATCACTTTTATAATTTTAACTTCACTATCGCAGGTTTAAAATAAAACTAATTAAAAACTACAAGAGGTAATTTCCTTATATACATTCTGCTTAATCTCTAGAAATTTTGCGGTCACTTTTTAGAAACCTTGAGAAACTATTAGAATATTCAATTATTTTACGTTACGTTGATTTGATTCATAAAATCATTTGTTTTATGTAGACCTTAATTCTAAGAATATGTACAACAACAACAACACTATTCATTTCATTAATTTGTTGAAGTATTTTGTTGATTTGATTTTCGTGGAAGTGACCGTAATCGTCTAGATTTTTCTGTAATCATAACAATATCCATATATATATATATATATATATATATATATATATATATATATATATATATATATATATATATTTATTATATAGATTTTATACGTCTTAAACCCGACAAGGTAGGAATTTTTATTGAAAGAGATAATTAATTTCCTTAACCTCACTATTTGTGATTTTCGAAAGTTAGTAGGTATATTCCATACTATCCTAAGTCACGTGTGCAGTTATTATTGAATGTTGCCAATCAATATGAAATCAATTTTACGACATAAATGTCAAGTAAATTAGTGAATCGTATGAATTTTTCAATTCGAAATCAGTTTTTGGGTTTATCTGAATAAACCTTATAGTTATTTGTTAATAAAAACAACTTTTATCTCTGAACGTGTTTCGGTTCGGATTCGAACTTAGAACCTCATCAGTACCAACTAAGTTTGAATCTTTTGGTAGACACGCTGTCAACTGCCCCTCGGCGTCGACATTTAGAAACATTTTTAATTACGATGTTGTAATTTCTTTTTTCTTAGTGAAAAACTTTTTTGTCATACTTCACTGGCTACAGAGTTAGTATTTTTATTATATAGATTTTATACGTCTTAAACCCGACAAGGTAGGAATTTTTATTGAAAGAGATAATTAATTTCCTTAACCTCACTATTTGTGATTTTCGAAAGTTAGTAGGTATATTCCATACTATCCTAAGTCACGTGTGCAGTTATTATTGAATGTTGCCAATCAATATGAAATCAATTTTACGACATAAATGTCAAGTAAATTAGTGAATCGTATGAATTTTTCAATTCGAAATCAGTTTTTGGGTTTATCTGAATAAACCTTATAGTTATTTGTTAATAAAAACAACTTTTATCTCTGAACGTGTTTCGGTTCGGATTCGAACTTAGAACCTCATCAGTACCAACTAAGTTTGAATCTTTTGGTAGACACGCTGTCAACTGCCCCTCGGCGTCGACATTTAGAAACATTTTTAATTACGATGTTGTAATTTCTTTTTTCTTAGTGAAAAACTTTTTTGTCATACTTCACTGGCTACAGAGTTAGTATTTTTATTATATAGATTTTATACGTCTTAAACCCGACAAGGTAGGAATTTTTATTGAAAGAGATAATTAATTTCCTTAACCTCACTATTTGTGATTTTCGAAAGTTAGTAGGTATATTCCATACTATCCTAAGTCACGTGTGCAGTTATTATTGAATGTTGCCAATCAATATGAAATCAATTTTACGACATAAATGTCAAGTAAATTAGTGAATCGTATGAATTTTTCAATTCGAAATCAGTTTTTGGGTTTATCTGAATAAACCTTATAGTTATTTGTTAATAAAAACAACTTTTATCTCTGAACGTGTTTCGGTTCGGATTCGAACTTAGAACCTCATCAGTACCAACTAAGGAAATTAATTATCTCTTTCAATAAAAATTCCTACCTTGTCGGGTTTAAGACGTATAAAATCTATATAATAAAAATACTAACTCTGTAGCCAGTGAAGTATGACAAAAAAGTTTTTCACTAAGAAAAAAGAAATTACAACATCGTAATTAAAAATGTTTCTAAATGTCGACGCCGAGGGGCAGTTGACAGCGTGTCTACCAAAAGATTCAAACTTAGTTGGTACTGATGAGGTTCTAAGTTCGAATCCGAACCGAAACACGTTCAGAGATAAAAGTTGTTTTTATTAACAAATAACTATAAGGTTTATTCAGATAAACCCAAAAACTGATTTCGAATTGAAAAATTCATACGATTCACTAATTTACTTGACATTTATGTCGTAAAATTGATTTCATATTGATTGGCAACATTCAATAATAACTGCACACGTGACTTAGGATAGTATGGAATATACCTACTAACTTTCGAAAATCACAAATAGTGAGGTTAAGGAAATTAATTATCTCTTTCAATAAAAATTCCTACCTTGTCGGGTTTAAGACGTATAAAATCTATATAATAAAAATACTAACTCTGTAGCCAGTGAAGTATGACAAAAAAGTTTTTCACTAAGAAAAAAGAAATTACAACATCGTAATTAAAAATGTTTCTAAATGTCGACGCCGAGGGGCAGTTGACAGCGTGTCTACCAAAAGATTCAAACTTAGTTGGTACTGATGAGGTTCTAAGTTCGAATCCGAACCGAAACACGTTCAGAGATAAAAGTTGTTTTTATTAACAAATAACTATAAGGTTTATTCAGATAAACCCAAAAACTGATTTCGAATTGAAAAATTCATACGATTCACTAATTTACTTGACATTTATGTCGTAAAATTGATTTCATATTGATTGGCAACATTCAATAATAACTGCACACGTGACTTAGGATAGTATGGAATATACCTACTAACTTTCGAAAATCACAAATAGTGAGGTTAAGGAAATTAATTATCTCTTTCAATAAAAATTCCTACCTTGTCGGGTTTAAGACGTATAAAATCTATATAATAAAAATACTAACTCTGTAGCCAGTGAAGTATGACAAAAAAGTTTTTCACTAAGAAAAAAGAAATTACAACATCGTAATTAAAAATGTTTCTAAATGTCGACGCCGAGGGGCAGTTGACAGCGTGTCTACCAAAAGATTCAAACTTAGTTGGTACTGATGAGGTTCTAAGTTCGAATCCGAACCGAAACACGTTCAGAGATAAAAGTTGTTTTTATTAACAAATAACTATAAGGTTTATTCAGATAAACCCAAAAACTGATTTCGAATTGAAAAATTCATACGATTCACTAATTTACTTGACATTTATGTCGTAAAATTGATTTCATATTGATTGGCAACATTCAATAATAACTGCACACGTGACTTAGGATAGTATGGAATATACCTACTAACTTTCGAAAATCACAAATAGTGAGGTTAAGGAAATTAATTATCTCTTTCAATATATATATATATATATATATATATATATATAT
>OY856187.1:304788879-305068798 GCA_963693315.1 Diogma glabrata | reverse complement strand
GAAGAGGGTTACATGGCACGGGAGTGCAGGTAAACTAAAGAAGCAGATAGATCGTCGTTTTCTGCGAAGAATATGGGAGTCGAAGACAAGCAGCAAGGTGGGTTCAGGAGCAGCAGTAGGAAAATCTTGTGTTGGATATGTAGAAAATCGGGCCATATCTCACAGGACTGCTGGAACATGAAGCGAGATAGATCTTCGTCTCCTATTCAACGGAAGTCTGTTGAAGGTGCAACTGTAAAGCCAAAAAGTGAGGAGAATGCAGCCTACATTCTAATTTCAAGAATTGCGGTAAATGGTGAAAGCTTGGGTATCAACGGACAACTTGAAGGTAAATGTTGCTTCATGACACTGGATACAGGTTCAGCTCGAACATTTGTTCGCAAAGGCTTAATTGACGGTGTTTTGGAACCATCAGATGGATTGAAACTCTAAACAGTAACTGGAGAATGCGCTGAAATAGAAGGTAAAAGAATCGCTAAAATAAAATTGGGAAATAACTGCTATCAACAAGAGGTGCTAGTGGCAAACATTATAGATGAAGTCATTTTGGGGATGGACTTCATGAAGGCGAAGGGATTAGTCTTCGATTTTGGATGTGGAATCCTAAAGATTAATAATGTTGAGATGCCACTCCTTGTGAATGAGGCAGAGTCAACAGATATTGGCAGCGATGAGAAACTATGCAGTGCAGAGGAAAATCCAGAACCATCATCCAAACAGATGAGGAAGAGAAACGTCAACCGACGCCAACGTTTGAACAAACGCCGAAAGTTAAAAAGGAAACAAGTTCCGGTCCATTACGAAGTGAGCAATGTAAATGAAGTGGTTCAAATAGCTTCAAACGGGGACGAATCGCAGCTGAAAATGAGATTGGTTCAGGGACATGGCAGTGTGAAACACTCAAAGGGAAGAGATAAGGAGCACTTTAGAGATAATGAGAATCCATACTCATCACGGTAGGCTGATATAGAACAAAGTAATGGCCAAGGACATAGAAAGGAACCGGAAGTAATTCTAAACAGTCTGGGAAATAGAAAAAGAAAAAAAATGTTTGGATTCAACAATTGGAGGAGAGATTTAGATCCTGTTCGGGTCGAACAGGCTTAAGTGGAGGGTAATGTTACGATTACAGAAAAATCTAGACGATTACGGTCACTTGCAGGAAAATCAAATCAACAAAATACTGTTTCTGATGCTGTTGAAAGAATATTCAAGTAAGGAATATTGTTTGCTGTATTGTTTTCCTGTTGTTGTGAAACAATTAAGGTGTTGAATACTTAAAAAAACCTGGTGTTTGTGCTTACTAATCAGTGATCGAACTCTGAAGAGATTTGGAAATTGCGTTTATCGAATTGTGAGTGGGGCTAATTCGAAGTAAGGTTGGAAGAACGTAACAATATATATATATATATATATATATATATATATATATATATATATATATATATATATATATATATATATATATATATATATATATATATATATATATATATATATATATATATATATATATATTATATATATTGTTACGTTCTTCCAACCTTACTTCGAATTAGCCCCACTCACAATTCGATAAACGCAATTTCCAAATCTCTTCAGAGTTCGATCACTGATTAGTAAGCACAAACACCAGGTTTTTTTAAGTATTCAACACCTTAATTGTTTCACAACAACAGGAAAACAATACAGCAAACAATATTCCTTACTTGAATATTCTTTCAACAGCATCAGAAACAGTATTTTGTTGATTTGATTTTCCTGCAAGTGACCGTAATCGTCTAGATTTTTCTGTAATCGTAACATTACCCTCCACTTAAGCCTGTTCGACCCGAACAGGATCTAAATCTCTCCTCCAATTGTTGAATCCAAACATTTTTTTTCTTTTTCTATTTCCCAGACTGTTTAGAATTACTTCCGGTTCCTTTCTATGTCCTTGGCCATTACTTTGTTCTATATCAGCCTACCGTGATGAGTATGGATTCTCATTATCTCTAAAGTGCTCCTTATCTCTTCCCTTTGAGTGTTTCACACTGCCATGTCCCTGAACCAATCTCATTTTCAGCTGCGATTCGTCCCCGTTTGAAGCTATTTGAACCACTTCATTTACATTGCTCACTTCGTAATGGACCGGAACTTGTTTCCTTTTTAACTTTCGGCGTTTGTTCAAACGTTGGCGTCGGTTGACGTTTCTCTTCCTCATCTGTTTGGATGATGGTTCTGGATTTTCCTCTGCACTGCATAGTTTCTCATCGCTGCCAATATCTGTTGACTCTGCCTCATTCACAAGGAGTGGCATCTCAACATTATTAATCTTTAGGATTCCACATCCAAAATCGAAGACTAATCCCTTCGCCTTCATGAAGTCCATCCCCAAAATGACTTCATCTATAATGTTTGCCACTAGCACCTCTTGTTGATAGCAGTTATTTCCCAATTTTATTTTAGCGATTCTTTTACCTTCTATTTCAGCGCATTCTCCAGTTACTGTTTAGAGTTTCAATCCATCTGATGGTTCCAAAACACCGTCAATTAAGCCTTTGCGAACAAATGTTCGAGCTGAACCTGTATCCAGTGTCATGAAGCAACATTTACCTTCAAGTTGTCCGTTGATACCCAAGCTTTCACCATTTACCGCAATTCTTGAAATTAGAATGTAGGCTGCATTCTCCTCACTTTTTGGCTTTACAGTTGCACCTTCAACAGACTTCCGTTGAATAGGAGACGAAGATCTATCTCGCTTCATGTTCCAGCAGTCCTGTGAGATATGGCCCGATTTTCTACATATCCAACACAAGATTTTCCTACTGCTGCTCCTGAACCCACCTTGCTGCTTGTCTTCGACTCCCATATTCTTCGCAGAAAACGACGATCTATCTGCTTCTTTAGTTTACCTGCACTCCCGTGCCATGTAACCCTCTTCGTCACATACCCAGCATCTGATGTCGCTTCCACTTCTGTGTGCCAATACTACTCCTTTGATGTTCCCCTTTACATTCCTTTTTCTGCATCCACCAGATGGCATACACATCCTCTGTACCATCTCATATTGCATTGCGTATGCGACTGTTTCATGGAAAGTCGCCTTAGGTGTAGTCATTACTTTGATCCTGGTTTCTGGATCTCGGATACCATCAATGAAGGCCTCGATCTTCATTTTCTCCATAAAATACGGTGGAGTGTTAGAATGTGCCAAATGTACAAGCCGTTCTACTGCCGAAGAATAGTCCTGAAGGCTTTCTCCATTGCGTTGCAAGCGACCCTTTAGCTCGATCCGGTATAGCTCCTTTTTATGGTCGCTGCCATATTTACGTTCCAATGCATTCATCACCTCTGCATAACTTTTCCGATCATTTTCCGGCACCGCCTGTAATGCTTCAACTGCTTCCCCCTTAAGAGCAACTATCAATGCAGCTAGCCGATTTTCAGCGTTCCAAACGCTTTGATCTGCTGCGGTCTCGAACTGGAATTTGAATATGCTGAAAGATGTGGTACCGTCATATGAGGGTGGCTTTAATTTAATATTTGCTACTTGGTGTACCACATGTGAAGAACCCTTAACTGTTTCAACATCTTGTAACCTCTTCTTAAAATCTTCAACTTTAGTTACGACCTTATTCAAATCACGCTCAAATTCATGCATTTCTGTTTGAATTTTCTCGACTTTAACATCGAATGACGTTGACATTTGTAGAAGTTTCTTGTCCAAGTGTTGATTTATGCTATTATTCAACTCATTTATTTGCTGGTTTATCTCATTTTTATTTACAGCCAACGTTATAGTTATTTCTTCTTTGGTAGCAGCCATTTGTTGCTTGATGTTACTACTGATTTCCTCCTTTATCTGGCTTATTTCGTTACGGTTTGTAGCCATGTTTGTATTTACATCATCCAGTTTTTGATTCATATTGGCATTTACGGCATCCAGTATCTGATTCAAATTCAAATTTATTTGTTGACTGATGTTCAAACTCATCTGTTGCATCATAGCCATTAACTGCGTAAAATCACAATTTGCAGGTGGCAATGAAGATGTTGTTTCCGCAACAAAACTTTTCTCCTCATCTGCTTCTATTGAATAAGCATTTGTACTAATCACTCCAAACTGGTAACTTTCCACAACTACTCCACTAGCTTCCATGGCTTCTCGAAGCCTTATCGTTAATTCAGTTTTGTTTCCGCTTGTTGACAATCCACGTTGTTCTAGTTCCTTCTTTAACTCAGGAACCTTCAATTCACTTAAGAAAACCATTATAAACAGCTAACTAATCCACCGATGTCACCAATGTTACGTTTTTCCAACCTTACTTCGAATTAGCCCCACTCACAATTCGATAAACGCAATTCCCAAATCTCTTCAGAGTTCGATCACTGATTAGTAAGCACAAACACCAGGTTTTATTAAGTATTCAACACCTTAATTGTTTCACAACAACAGGAAAACAATACAGCAAACAATATGTAACGTCCACGATTGAAGGTGTAAAACAAAAAATCACATTTTTGGATTGAATGAGTTTTCGATGTTAAAAGTTTGATTTAAATAAAAATTCATTCCATATTTGTGCTTCAACCAAATATTTTCAGAGTTGATTTTAGAAAAAAATTTAGTAGATTCATTAAGGTGTTAATATATATGTTGGCTCTTTTAAATTAATTGCTAATTAATGTGATGTGAAATAATAAAAAACCATCAAATACTAAAAATATAAGTCAAATTTATAATTTGAAATGAAATTATTATTGTTATTATGGTTGTAAACATTAATAAGAATACAATAAAAAAAATTTATTATGGCCAGTTGTGACTTGTAATTGTCCACTTTATAAGAAGTTAACATTAATGAAAATGTTTCATCATGTGACACCAGATGTTTTTTTCAATATATAATACAAATTTGGATTATCAAAAAGATGTCAATGTTTTGAATAATAATAACAACAATAGTAGTGGTGCCGTAGTTTCAAATGGATATTCTAATATTTCAAATCAGGAATTAAGCAAATATTGGCTTAAAGGAGTTCACTTGGTATCCGAAATAATATCTCTGCTTATCCAGATCAAAATTCAACAACTTTGGAGCGTGGTATTGCAGCTGGAAGTGAATCACCAATCAACAGTTGTAATTTAAGGTATTTTTAGATTATAGATATATTAATTTTTGTTTAATTATTCTTTTTTCCCCTTTGGGATGTTAGGATAAATTTAGAAAAAAACGTATGAGATTCCCAAATTTAAGATTCGTTAAGGGGAAATTGCATCCCGGGCAGATTTTATTAATTTATATAGTAGTAACAAAGGTCCAATTATTATAAATATTCCTTACTAGAATATTCTTTCAACAGCTTCAGAAACTCCAACAGTTGATTGTAGAAATTTCCAATTCACAACGTTCAAAATAATACACAAAATATTTCTTCTCAATAACACTTAAACTTTATTTACAAAAACTAATTTAAATATCACTTTTATAATTTTAACTTCACTATCGCAGGTTTAAAATAAAACTAATTAAAAACTACAAGAGGTAATTTCCTTATATACATTCTGCTTAATCTCTAGAAATTTTGCGGTCACTTTTTAGAAACCTTGAGAAACTATTAGAATATTCAATTATTTTACGTTACGTTGATTTGATTCATAAAATCATTTGTTTTATGTAGACCTTAATTCTAAGAATATGTACAACAACAACAACACTATTCATTTCATTAATTTGTTGAAGTATTTTGTTGATTTGATTTTCGTGGAAGTGACCGTAATCGTCTAGATTTTTCTGTAATCATAACAATATCCATATATATATATATATATATATATATATATATATATATATATATATATATATATATATATATATATATATATATATATATATATATATATATATATATTTATTATATAGATTTTATACGTCTTAAACCCGACAAGGTAGGAATTTTTATTGAAAGAGATAATTAATTTCCTTAACCTCACTATTTGTGATTTTCGAAAGTTAGTAGGTATATTCCATACTATCCTAAGTCACGTGTGCAGTTATTATTGAATGTTGCCAATCAATATGAAATCAATTTTACGACATAAATGTCAAGTAAATTAGTGAATCGTATGAATTTTTCAATTCGAAATCAGTTTTTGGGTTTATCTGAATAAACCTTATAGTTATTTGTTAATAAAAACAACTTTTATCTCTGAACGTGTTTCGGTTCGGATTCGAACTTAGAACCTCATCAGTACCAACTAAGTTTGAATCTTTTGGTAGACACGCTGTCAACTGCCCCTCGGCGTCGACATTTAGAAACATTTTTAATTACGATGTTGTAATTTCTTTTTTCTTAGTGAAAAACTTTTTTGTCATACTTCACTGGCTACAGAGTTAGTATTTTTATTATATAGATTTTATACGTCTTAAACCCGACAAGGTAGGAATTTTTATTGAAAGAGATAATTAATTTCCTTAACCTCACTATTTGTGATTTTCGAAAGTTAGTAGGTATATTCCATACTATCCTAAGTCACGTGTGCAGTTATTATTGAATGTTGCCAATCAATATGAAATCAATTTTACGACATAAATGTCAAGTAAATTAGTGAATCGTATGAATTTTTCAATTCGAAATCAGTTTTTGGGTTTATCTGAATAAACCTTATAGTTATTTGTTAATAAAAACAACTTTTATCTCTGAACGTGTTTCGGTTCGGATTCGAACTTAGAACCTCATCAGTACCAACTAAGTTTGAATCTTTTGGTAGACACGCTGTCAACTGCCCCTCGGCGTCGACATTTAGAAACATTTTTAATTACGATGTTGTAATTTCTTTTTTCTTAGTGAAAAACTTTTTTGTCATACTTCACTGGCTACAGAGTTAGTATTTTTATTATATAGATTTTATACGTCTTAAACCCGACAAGGTAGGAAATTAATTATCTCTTTCAATAAAAATTCCTACCTTGTCGGGTTTAAGACGTATAAAATCTATATAATAAAAATACTAACTCTGTAGCCAGTGAAGTATGACAAAAAAGTTTTTCACTAAGAAAAAAGAAATTACAACATCGTAATTAAAAATGTTTCTAAATGTCGACGCCGAGGGGCAGTTGACAGCGTGTCTACCAAAAGATTCAAACTTAGTTGGTACTGATGAGGTTCTAAGTTCGAATCCGAACCGAAACACGTTCAGAGATAAAAGTTGTTTTTATTAACAAATAACTATAAGGTTTATTCAGATAAACCCAAAAACTGATTTCGAATTGAAAAATTCATACGATTCACTAATTTACTTGACATTTATGTCGTAAAATTGATGTCATATTGATTGGCAACATTCAATAATAACTGCACACGTGACTTAGGATAGTATGGAATATACCTACTAACTTTCGAAAATCACAAATAGTGAGGTTAAGGAAATTAATTATCTCTTTCAATAAAAATTCCTACCTTGTCGGGTTTAAGACGTATAAAATCTATATAATAAAAATACTAACTCTGTAGCCAGTGAAGTATGACAAAAAAGTTTTTCACTAAGAAAAAAGAAATTACAACATCGTAATTAAAAATGTTTCTAAATGTCGACGCCGAGGGGCAGTTGACAGCGTGTCTACCAAAAGATTCAAACTTAGTTGGTACTGATGAGGTTCTAAGTTCGAATCCGAACCGAAACACGTTCAGAGATAAAAGTTGTTTTTATTAACAAATAACTATAAGGTTTATTCAGATAAACCCAAAAACTGATTTCGAATTGAAAAATTCATACGATTCACTAATTTACTTGACATTTATGTCGTAAAATTGATTTCATATTGATTGGCAACATTCAATAATAACTGCACACGTGACTTAGGATAGTATGGAATATACCTACTAACTTTCGAAAATCACAAATAGTGAGGTTAAGGAAATTAATTATCTCTTTCAATAAAAATTCCTACCTTGTCGGGTTTAAGACGTATAAAATCTATATAATAAAAATACTAACTCTGTAGCCAGTGAAGTATGACAAAAAAGTTTTTCACTAAGAAAAAAGAAATTACAACATCGTAATTAAAAATGTTTCTAAATGTCGACGCCGAGGGGCAGTTGACAGCGTGTCTACCAAAAGATTCAAACTTAGTTGGTACTGATGAGGTTCTAAGTTCGAATCCGAACCGAAACACGTTCAGAGATAAAAGTTGTTTTTATTAACAAATAACTATAAGGTTTATTCAGATAAACCCAAAAACTGATTTCGAATTGAAAAATTCATACGATTCACTAATTTACTTGACATTTATGTCGTAAAATTGATTTCATATTGATTGGCAACATTCAATAATAACTGCACACGTGACTTAGGATAGTATGGAATATACCTACTAACTTTCGAAAATCACAAATAGTGAGGTTAAGGAAATTAATTATCTCTTTCAATATATATATATATATATATATATATATATATATATATATATATATATATATATATATATATATATATATATATATATATATATATATATATATATATATATATATATATATATATATATATATATATATATATATATATATATATATATAAATATATATATATATATATATATATATATATATATATATATATATATATATATATATATATATATATATATATATATATATATATATATATATATATATATATATTTATATATATATATATATATATATATATATATATATATATATATATATATATATATATATATATATACATATATATATATATATATATATATATATATATATATATATATATATATATATATATATATATATATATATATATATATATATATATAAATATATATATATATATATATATATATATATATATATATATATATATATATATATATATATATATATATATATATATATATATATATATATATATATATATATATATATATATATATATATATATATATATATATATATATATATATATATATATATATATATATATAGATATTGTTATGATTACAGAAAAAATAGGGTAGCGAAATCCGAAATTCGACGTCCACGCCGTGCTGCCTGGGTAATGCTGACAGAATTAGGTTGGTGTATTGGAGACAAGCAGAGTAAAAACTGCTTAGTCAATGACGCTACATCACGGCGAATTGGCGCTCTACAACCAATGCGACTCAAGCGTCTGTTCTCCATGTCAGGGGCGGCTTGGAGCGGGCGTCTGTCTTGAATCAAGCGGCTCGCTATATAAACGTGTAAAAAGGTTGTTTCTGGTGACCTTAATATGCAGAACGGACCCATTCACGACAATTTGGGTTGGGCCTAAGGTTAACACCCTAACCCCGGAAAAAAACTAATATGTTAAATTTGGTTATCAGAAACAGAAAAACAGACCCGGATACAACAACAGAATTTTACCTGGACGTGAAAAAGGACCAGACTACCAAATCGGAACGTGGAACGTGCGCAGCCTGAGCGCTCCTGATGCTCTTATAAGTCTAGAAACAGAGGCTGAGAGGTATAGGATGGATATTATTGCTCTACAAGAAATTAGACAGCCGATAATCGGAAAACAAGATTTGGATAGTCACTCTCTATACTGTAGTGGTCATCCTTCTCGAAGAGAATTTGGAACTGGCTTTCTTGTTGGTGCACGCATACAAGAAGCCGTGATGAAATTCATCCCGGTCAGTGAGAGGATCTGCTACCTACGTGTACGCGATACATATAACAATATTTCTCTTATTGCCGTGCATGCACCAACTGAAGCTAAGACCGTCGACGAGAAGGATAATTTCTACATAGCACTGGAAGAGGTTATGAAACAAACACCCACACGCGACTTCATTATGGTTCTTGGTGACTTTAATGGACAGGTTGGAAGAGATATCTCTTATGGAAATGTGGTGGGTTCCAACAGCCTGCATTTGAATTCGAATGATAATGGTGAGAGAATGACTGAGTTTGCATTATCAAATAATTTGAGAATTGCCAGTACGTTCTTTCCGCATCGATCGATTCATAAGCAGACTTGGGTCTCACCGAATGGAAATACTCGAAATCAAATTGATCACGTTCTAGTAACAACACGTTTCTTTTCGAGCGTTCTGGATGTGCGATCCTTTAGAGCTGCATACATTGGGAGTGACCACTTCCTTGTATGTGCAACGATAAGGTTCCACTTCCCAAATCCAGGCATTCCAAAATTCAATCAACGGAAACGTTTTAACATCTCAACATTAAAGAATGCTGAAACAGAAGAGAGATATCAAATCCATATTGCCGAAACATTGGAGAAATCAGAAACCATTAATGGAGACGTCGATAAGTCATGGTATTTGCTCAAAGATGCTGTTTTAAGCGCTGCTGAGGAATACTTGGACGATAACAGAACCACTCCCAGAAGCCATGGATGGATCAAGCATGCCTTGATGCTATTCAATACAAAAGAGATTGCTATCTGAAGTGTCTACAAGGACGCAACACCAGGTCAACGAAGGAGAATTATAAACTGGCAAGACAAGCCGTTACAAAGCTATGTAGACGAACGAAGAGAGAATGGTGGAAGAGACAGTGTGAGGAGATTGAAAGCTTCAATAAGGAACATCAATCGCGTAACTTCTTTCAACAGGTTAAAACCTTAAAGAAGGGCCCTCAAACTAGATCGACTGCTATTCAAAACGAAGATGGGGAGCTACAAGTAGACCTTAAAAATATTTTAGATACTTGGGCCGCTTATTTTGAGAATCTTCTCAACTTAAGTGACCAGCAACAAGTCGGGCGACGAGCTAAGCTTATTCGTGCGTCAAAGGTACATGTAGAAGAACCCACCAGAGAGGAATTCGATGCGGCGCTGTCAAAATTAAAATGCAATAAAGCACCTGGTATCGACGATATAACATCCGAAATGATTGTACATGGTGGCGAAACTCTATCCTTAAGATTGTTTGAACTTGTTCAAATGATCTGGAGAACTGAAACCATGCCACAGGACTGGAACACAGCTATGCTGATACCAATCCATAAAAAAGGTAATCGCCTACAATGTGCAAACTACAGAGGAATCGCCCTCCTCTGCACAGCATATAAGATCTTTTCCTACATTTTGCTATCCAAAATCAATCCTTTTGCTGAACAACTGTTTGGAGAATATCAGTGTGGTTTCCGGCGGGGCCGAGGTACCACCGATGCACTTTTCTCGATAAGGATGATTTTGGAAAAGTGTCGAGAGTTCAACATACCTGTGCACCAACTTTTTATTGATTTCAGGCAGGCCTACGACTCTCCCGAACGAGAGACTCTATGGTCTGCTCTGGTGTCAATGGGAATTCCTGGTAAACTGGTATCACTATGCAAAATGACAGTACAGAACTCTCAATGCTGTGTACGAGTAGAGAACGAAATATCAAAGGTGATGCTATCTCTCCTATACTTTTTAATCTAGCCTTGGAATATGTGTGCCGTCAAAAGAAACTACCGACTAATAACAATATCTTGTCAATAAACTCAGTACAGATGATTGCTTACGCTGATGATGTTGTCATCCTCGGCCGAAGTGAAGCTGTTATGAGTGAGACTTTCAAGCCGCTTGAGAGTGGTGCTAGGAAAATTGGTCTGGAAATTAACTACAATAAAAAGAAACATATGAATGTTTCAAGAGAGGCTGAGAAGAAAGATTTGATGTGCGGCGATGAACGAATTGAGGGAGTTGAATCTTTTGAATATTTGGGATCAATGCTTGACTCAAACAACAGCATACTTACAGACATTAAAGCTCGAATCGCTGCAGGTAATCGAACTTTCTACTCAATTAAACCTCTCCTTGGATCACCGTATGTATCAACTAACACCAAGCTCAAGTTATACAAGACATTGATTAGACCGGTTGTGATGTATGGGTCACAAACGTGGACCCTTACACAAAATGACGAATCGCATTTATCTGTATTTGAGCGTAAGATCGTACGCTACATATTTGGTCCACTTAAGACAGACGATGGAGAGTATAGAACCCGGTATAACTTTGAGATCAGAGACCTTCTTGAGGGTCCTGATATAATAGGTTGTATCCGTTCTAATAGGATTGCTTGGTTTGGGCATGTTCTACGAGCCGATTCACAGTCTGGAATGATTAGAAAAATGTACGTTAGTACCCCAGGGAGTGGTAGACCGCGAGGTAGACCACGACTACAATGGGAGACTGACGTAATAAACGACCTTAAAAAAATCGGCTGCCATGGTAATTATGTCGCTGTTGCGAATGACCGTGGTGAATATTCACAGCTGATTAACCTGGCAACGCTCCTACACGGAGCATGAACGCCTTAAAAAAAAAAAAAAATATATATATATATATATATATATATATATATATATATATATATATATATATATATATATATATATATATATATATATATATATATATATATATATAAATATATATACATATATATATATATATATATATATATATATATATATATATATATATATATATATATATATATATATATATATATATATATATATATATATATATCTGTAGGTAGGAGGTAAACTACACCAAGTCCAATTTTTTCAAAATACGTTTTTTTGTACTGTTAGAATCAGCATTTTGTTCTCTACCGAGAGGTTAAAAGCACTGAGTCCTAACTAGTGTAGTTTTCGAGATAGAACAATTTTAAATAGTCCAAGTCCATAGTAAATAGTCCATTTTCAAATAGTTTTTTGGCTTTCCTGTAAAATTTTAAAAATGTGACTTAGTGTAGTTTACCTCCCACCTACATATATATATATATATATATATATATATATATATATATATATATATATATATATATATATATATATATATATATATATATATATATATATATATATATATATATATATATATATATATAATATATATATATATATATATATATATATATATATATATATATATATATATATATATATATATATATATATATATATATATATATATATATATATATATATATATATATATATATATATATACTAGGTCATTCAATAAGTCCGTAGGATGACACATAGATGGCGTTACTAGAATTTTTTCCATATGATTTTTATTTAGTACTAACCTTCAAACGATACGTGTATAAATTTGACAGCAATCTGACTATTTATTCGTGAGTTATAGCATTTTGTGTGAAGCAACTTTTGTTTTTGAAAAAAAATGGAAAAAAGTGAATTTCGAATTTTAATAAAGCATTGCTTTTGGATGAAAAAAAATACAGTGGAAACCAAACAATGGCTTGATAAACATTATCCAAACTCTGCTCCATCGAGACAAATGGTAGAGAAGTAGATGGCTGAATTTAAATGTGGTCGTACCAGCACAAAAGATGCAGAGCGCAGTGGACGCCCAAATGAGGCTGTTGTTCCAGAAAACATAAAAAAAATCCACAAATTGGTTATGAACGATCGCAAATTGAAGGTGCACGAAATAGCTGACATTGTAAAGGTAGCAGATGGTAGTGTTTTTACCATTTTACATGAACATTTGGGTATGCGAAAGCTCTGTGCAAATTGGGTGCCGCGTGAGCTCACAGTCGACCAAAAACAACAACGAATCGATGCTTCGGAGGAGTCTTTGGCACTGTTAAACCGCAATAAAAGAGAATTCTATCGTAGATATGTGACAATGGATGAGACATGGCTTCACAATTACACACCAGAATCCAAAAGATAGTCAGCTGAGTGGACAGCAGTCGACGAACCGAATCCAAAGCGAGCAAAGACGCAACAGTCGGCCGGTAAGGTGATGGCGTCTGTATTTTGGGATACGAACGGAATAATATTCATCGACTATCTCCAAAAAGGAACCACCATCAACAGCGAGTATTATTGTGAACTTTTGGATCGATTGAAGGCTGAAATCGCAAAGAAACGGCCACATTTGCAAAAGAAAAAAGTGTTGTTTCACCAAGATAATGCACCGTGTCACAGATCGATGAAAACGATGGCGAATTGAACGAATTGAATGAATTGGGCTTTGAATTGCTTACCCACCCACCATATTCTCCAGATTTAGCCCCCAGCGACTTTTTCCTGTTTTCAGATCTCAAGAGAATGCTTGCTGGAAAGAAATTTAAGTCCAATGATGAAGTAATCGCTGAAACTGAGGCCTATTTTGACGAGAAAGAGAAATCGTACTATAAAAGTGGTATAGAAAAGTTGAAAAATCGCTATACTCGTTGTATCGCCCTCGAAGGCAACTATGTTGAATAAAAAAATCGAGTTTTGTCAAAATGTTGTTTTTTTCTTACTTATCCTACGGACTTATTGAACGACCTTATATATATATATATATATATATATATATATATATATATATATATATATATATATATATATATATATATATATATATATATATATATATATATATATATATATATATATATATATATATATATATATATATATATATATATATATATATATATATATATATATATATATATATATATATATATATATATATATATATATATATATATATATATATATATATATATATATATATATATATATATATATATATATATATATATATATATATATATATATATATATATATATATATATATATATATATATATATATATATATATATATATATATATATATATATATATATATATATATATATATATATATATATATATATATATATATATATATATATATATATATATATATATATATATATATTAGACTGGTCGTTAAAAACTAAATTTTGCGAGACGCCCCCTCGAAAAATTCTGTGTGGTCAAAAAACCACAACGGCACTATTTTTTTTTTTTTAATCAAAAGAACACGTGCCGCAAAATCATCGAAGTTTATTTTTTGATAAAATTGTTAATATCTCATAAAATATGCAGATGTCAAAAAAATCACATAATCTTTTTTTACGTAGTAATATTTACCTCTTACAGCTACCCGCCACCAAAGTTTAATGTTAGAGTAATGTAAATGTGTCAGTGTATAGTATAAATTGTGATGTTGTAATGTGTATAGTATTATATGTAAGCACCTAAGCTCATCTGAGCGTCTTATAACCGTGAACGGTTTTGTCACTTTTATCTCAATACTTTGTCTAAACTTTGTCTAGTTCTCCAAAAGTATTTTTTCAATCTGGCAGCATTTTCGTTATGTTTTCGTTAAATGTGGATTTCTCTCCAATTCTCTAATTTTTGTCAATACAAAAATAGGATATGACACAATTTTGTTTACCTTTAAAACTTTTAAAACTATAATATCTTGTACTTGTATCAATAAAATTGTTTTGTTTTGTATTAAATTTTAGTAAAATTATTTTAAATAAAGTTTTGTTTACCTTAAAACTATAAAATCTTGTATCGAAAAATCGTTTTGTTTTGTGTTAAATTTTAATAAAATTATTTTGAAGTTTTTTTAAACCTTAAAACTATATATTGTATCGAAAAATCGTTTTTTTTGTGCATTAAATTTTAATAATATTATATTAAATAAAGTTCTAAAGAAATGGCATGAATTACATTTTTATATATATTTATTTTATTATTATAATACTATTTAGATATTAGTTTTTTATAAATTTGATTATTTTTATAAGAAAACGGTGTTTTAAGCAGATATTTATTTTGTTATTGTCAAAATGTTATTAAATAACTAAACGTCAAAACATTTAAATTGTGTGTTATTATTTCAGACACATGTTTTTCGTTTAGTTTTTTTATTGCCGAATCAAGAAAAGACAAATTTTTCTTTTGTCTAACATTAGACAAAAAATTGACAAAACCGATCAGAATCGACCCCCAGATAGGAATGAACATAAACTTTCAAAATAAAAAATACCACGATGTAAGGTTAAATCCGAACGATAAAAAAAATCGGTCATAATTCTACAAATATCGTTCATAATTCTCCAATAAATCAGTGGAGATTTATGAACGATTTTAGAAGAAATCGTGCAAAATGATTTTTGGAAAAATTATCAATTAAAATTAATTTAATAATAAGTTTTGTTTATTTTAATCGATAGCTATGCTAATTTACCATACATTTGGCATAATATCCAAATAAAGCAAGTTTTCGTTTAATCAAAAATTAGAAAAGCGTTGCTAGCAATCCGGCAAAAATTTTTGTCATGTGGCAACGACTTTAGGTTGGTTAATAAAATATTTCACTATAGTCCACAGCGGACGTTAAAACCCAGCTTACATGATAATTAAACCAACAGGGTTGAATTCTCCTACTAACATGATAGTTTCATATTCAAAACGTCAAATGACATGTCTAAAGACAGATGCAAGTTTGTAATGTAACAATTGACATTAATCAATCAAAACATTACTTTGTTTGATTAAATCGTTTATGTTTAATTAGATTAGATTTTCTTAGTAAAAAGAATTTAAAATTGATTGATTTTTCACGGTAATTATAAATTCGTATAAACTAAATTATTTTTGAATTTGATATAAAAATGTTTTCTATTTGTTATATTGCAGATGATGCCGCAGCGTATTTTGCCCATATCTCAAGAAAATCCATTATGGATTTCTTGGCACGATTCAAATTGGATACCAATATTAAATCCAACTAATGTAATGGATTATTTTTCTGAAAAATCTAATCCATTTTATGATCGAACATGCAACAATGAAGTAGTTAAAATGCAACGTCAGAGCCTCGATCAACTTAAGTAGGTTCTATAAATTGTTAATTTTACATAATATACTAAAGATGCATTTTTTAGTAATATGACCGGCGTGGAATATATTTTGCTTCATGTTCAAGATCCAATTTTATATGTGATACGAAAACAGCACAGGCATTCTCCTACTGAAGCAACTCCCATGGCAGATTATTATATTATTGCTGGTATTGTTTATCAAGCACCTGATTTAGCAACAGTTTTCAATTCTAGACTGGTAGTTTAAATTAATATTTTAGAGCTTAGAATTTTTATTAATATATATGTAATCAAGCAGCTCTCAACGGTTCATAATTTACAGTGTGCATTTGAGGAAACCAGCACATATTCTAGGTATCATCCTAGTAAAGGTTATTCGTGGGATTTCACATCAAATAAAGCGTGTATGTAGCAATAATTTTTCATCATTCGCGTTCTTCGTTGTGTTGTAATATTTTTGATTTATATTCTTACCTTTTAGTGACTGATAAGACAAAATCGAAATCAAAAAAAGAGTCATCGCAAAACAAAGAAGAACCTAGCTCATTATTTCAAAAGCAACGTGTCGACATGCTCTTAGGAGAGCTATTACGAAAATTCCCACTGCCAATACCCGGCTCGCAACATCAACAAACTCAACCAATCCAAAGTAATACCATAGCTGCTAGTAATAATGAAATTAGTGTTGCTAATAATAATTCCAATAGTACAGCAAATGGCACAGCATCCATTAAAACAGAAGTTATTGAACCGACATTGGAAATCATAAAACAAGAACCAATAGATCCAGTTGTGAATAATGGAAGTAGTGAAAATGTAACCGCAACGGTTGAAACTAAAGATATTAAATTAGAAATAAAAAATGAAATGAAACCACCACCTGAGAAAAAAATGAAATAAAAAGCTGATGTGATTTTTAAAGGGAATGTTTTATTAATAACAATTTAACTTGATTTTATTTAACAATTTACTGTACAATTTTTGCAATCAATACATTTGTTTACTGTTGTTCAAGTTTATGATGGTAACACACTTCCTTTCACAACGGTTTGGTATATCTACCTATTTTTAAATGCTTTATGCTCATTACATTTACGACCGTGATAAATGAATGGTTCTTTACGTTCATGAATTTCCCATTTTTGTTAAGAAAAAACTTTTCTAATAGTCGTTTCAGTGATATATTTAATTGAATACGTACAAATATTTTTATTTCTTAAGTACTTTTGTAAAAACACAAATTTTTAAGTACTTTTTACAAAAACAACAGATTTTCCAAGGAATTACAATATTGGATAATGCCAAGCAATTTTACCTTTTAAACAGCCAGAAACTAACAACGGTTGCTTAGGACTAAATTTTGTACTAACTACTATATCCGAATGTGATTGTTCTGATTTAATTGATTGTAGTTCACGTGGTTTATTTTCAGGGTCTAATGCAAATGGTAATTCTGAGCAGTTTTTGTCAAACGCTAAAAGTCTAATTCCAAAATTATTTGGTGAGCAGATAACACGGCCATCTGATGAAAAGCTTAATTCTTTAATGAAACCTTTTGCTTTATTTGGTTCTCTGATATAAAACAGTAAACGATGTTTATTTTCACTAATATTTTTGATTTTATTATCAAATAACGATGATGACGATGATAAAACAGTTGGTGGGCGAATAATTCCGCTGTTAATTCCATATACATGTGATTCTACTGATGCCGTTCGTTGAGTAAAAGACCGATTCCGAATACTGATTTCAGTTGCCCAAATATCCGGTGGAAAATTTTCACGATTCGCTACACGATTTGGAGTACCAGTACCATTACTATTATTACTGTTATTTTGGTTAGTGTTAGCAGTTTGGCTATTTCGTCTAGTATTAAATCCGGGGAGTGAAAACACAACATTTGTGTGATATGGTGGCTTTGATACTAGATCATTCGAAGATTTTTCATTATCTGCTAATTCATCATCGTTTGATTGTAATTCTTGAATATCATGAACACAAGTCCACTAAAATATTAAATAAAATTATATTTAAACAGAAATGAAAATATATATAATAAAATTCACCTCAGAACTCTCATCATAACTCATGTTTCTACTAAGAGCACACCAACCCTGCGGATGTATCTGGAGTGAGCTCACAACTTCTGCATCATTACCTTGTGGAAAATCTGTTATAAATTCAACACGATTTCGGGTTGTTTTTGGGGAAAATATATGCTGATACCTAGCGGTACATGGATAATATTGACTTCCAGTTTGCATTAAACGATATAAATTCGGCTATGAAAATATTATAAATTAAACAGTTATCATAAAAAAACGTGAACTTTGGTTAAAAGCGGAAAGTTTAAAAAAATTATTACTCTAAAGCCATCCAGATCTTTACCAAGAGTTGTTAAATCTAAATTGTGTATTATAATTAAATAGCCTCCAGTTGTACAAATCACTAATCTAGTTGCATCTGAAGAAACACGGCATCGCATTAGGCCTGAAAATAGAAAATTAACAAATTATTACATATTTATTTAAACACCCACAGACAAACGCAGCAATGTTTATGGTTTTATAAGTTATTGGTTTGTTTAGAAAATGTTTTTGTATAGTCATGTTAGATTACGGTTTTTTTAAAATAAAAAGTGCTGTGTAATAGGTTAGGTAACCAGAGGTCCTGCTTTTGGCGGGACAGTCCCCATTTTTAACAATTTGTCCCGCGTCCCGCGGCTTTTTAAAAATGTCCCAATTTTTCAAAAGAAAACACAAATTCGTTATTCAAAATTAAATTTTGCAATTTAAAAAGTTTTACAACACAAGTCTAGCGATTTTGTCACTCAGTCTAGTGATTTACTGCAAAAATTTCCAAATCGTTACTTGTATTTTCATTTTTTGATTCAATAGCAAATTTTCATGTGAGATCCCGTTTCTCAATTTCCATTTCCCAAATTTTATCCAAAAACCAATTTCCAAATATGTATATACAAACTCTTTAAAATTCAGCAGAAGCATTTGTATTGCATATACCAATTATTGCAAATACCAATTATTTTAAACAAAATAATTGATTTATGTAATGTATGAATTTTTGCAAATAATAATTTTTAATTATATAATTTGATTATCACGCCCTTTCCTTTTATTTCCCCAAATAATAAATTAATATATTTATATACTATCACTCCACTCCAAAGTAGAATAAATTACTTCAACTTTAAGCATACTTTTGGGAAAAACTAAGGAACTCCGATTTAGACCGTCAACGGGTTAAGTGAAAAAGAACTTCCTTTTGTTAAAATTAATATCAAATAAAATAAAGTTGATTCCAAATTAAAGCGTTTAATTTTTTTACTCGGAAAAGTTGTAAGCAGCATGTATACCAGGACGGTTCGGCGTCCGGAACAGTCATCTAAAAGATAATTTTGTTGTAGAATTGAATCGTATTTATGGTGGTTTGTAAAATTTCGAGATTCTCGACAGCATTTCTCGAGAAATAAAAATCTCCAAAAATGTGGAAATAATTCTTGGAGATTTGAGAGCTCAAGATAACAAATCTTTCTCGAGCATCTCGATACAGGATTTTTTAATCAGAAACTCTACTTGAGACTTTGAAAGCCATTTTATGTGTGCATTGTCCAATATAATTTAACAAATTCTTGTGGAATATTTCATGACCTATAAAACAACAATAGTAATTCCTCCTAAAAAACTTTACGTAAATAAGAAATATTCCGAACAATGAAATAATACTATGTATACCTAATTTTTACTTCGGTCTGAAAAACCTAAGTATTACATTCATGAGCTCAAAGTGAAATTCTTACCCCCACTTTTTTTGACATTTCTCGACGTTTTAGGACCTCCTGATTCTAAAAAAGCAAAAAAAAAATTGTATGTCTGTCGTCCGTCCGGCCGGCCGCCGTCATTACCTACGCTGCAGAGAAAACCGCTGGAGGGATTTCAAAAATTTTTTTTTCTAAAAATAGGTACGAAAGGACGCTGTGTTCGATAACTGTACCGGAAGTGTGTCAAAAAAATCATTATGTGTGTCAAAAATAGCAAATTTTCATATTTTTGGCTTAAAAAACGTTCATTTTAACTTTTAAGTGATTACGAGTAGGAACATTAAATTTGGAGAAATCTTGATGGTAGGGATTGGTATGTGAGATCAAAAACTAGATTATTGCATTACAAGTTTGTCAAAAAAAAATGTTGTCAAGTGTGTCAAAAGAAAGATTTTTATTTATTGTTTTACCTAATTTTTCGGAAAAAAAATAAAATTAATTGTTGGTTTGAAATGAGATTTTATTATTATTATTGAGAATTATGGCATTAAAGTTTGTCAAAAAAATGTTGTCAGTGTGTCAAAAGAGAGATTTTTTTTTATTTTTACCCAATTTTTTGGAAAAAATAAAATTGTTTGTTTGAAATGAAATTTTATTATTATTATTGAGAATTACGGCATTATAAGTTTGTCAAAAAAATGTTGTCAAGTGAACCAAAAAATAATTTCATTTATTTTTTAGCCTATTTTTTGGAAAAAAAGTGAAGCTGTTTTTATGACGTAAATGTAATTGAAAATGAATTTGAACATGGAAATTTTTGAATTTGTTATAGTTTTTGAAATATTTTTGGAATTTTGAAAAAGTTTGTATTTTTGATTTTGTAATAATTTTTGCATTATTTTTAGAATTTCGGAAAATGTTTTAATTTTTGATTTCGTAAGTATTTTTGGAATATTTTTAGAATTTTGAAAAATTTTTAATTTTTGATTTTATTATAATTTTTGGAATTTTGAAAAAATTTTCAATTTTTGATTTTGTAATAATTTTTGCAATATTTTTAGAATTTTGGAAAAAGTTTGAATTTTGGATTATTATTGGAATTTAGAAAAAGTTTCAATATTTGATTTCATTCTAATTTTTGGAATTTTGAAATAGGTTTCAATTTTTGATTCTGTTATAATTTTTGCAATATTTTTAGAATTTTGAAAAAAATAGAATTTTTGAATTTTATATACAGTGAAACTTCCATAATTCGAATCACCAAAAGCCATCAATTTTAGTTCGATTTAGGGAAATTTCGAAATATAGAAACGATTTATAAAGAAATTCAAAATTTTAATTCGAAATATTAATACGATTTATAGAGAAATTCGAATAATAGAAGTTCGATTTATGGAAGTTTGACTGTATATATATATTTAGAATTTTGAAAAAAGATTCATTTTTTGATTTTGTAAGAATTTTTGGAATATTTTTAGAATTTTGAAAAATTTTAAATTTTTGATTTCATTATAATTTTGAAAAAAGTTTTAATTTTTGATTTTGTAATAATTTTTGCAATATTTTTAGAATTTTGGAAAAGTTTGAATTTTTAAGAATTTTTGGAATATTATCGGAATTTAGAAAAAGTTTAAATATTTGATTTCATTCTAGTTTTTGGAATATTTTTGGAATTTTGAAAAAGTTTGATTTTATTTAATTTAACAATATTTTTCGAATTTTGATTATAATTTTCCGGCAACGTATTGATGTTTCGTGTTAGTTTTGTAATAAATTTTTAAACAGAGATAAAAATACTTGTACTTTAACAAAGAGTTATGTTTGATATACATCGCTGGCCAAAACTAAAAACCATGTCCTCATAAAAGTTTTTTGCCGAAAACTATATCAAAATCCTTAACCCAGACCGAAGTCTTGATATCTCAGAGCTGTGAGATTTCAGCCCCTCCATATTTATTTTTTATATTTGTAGTTGCACTTATCTTGAAATTAAAAAAAATATATAACAAACATTTTTGTTGCTTCATATAGACATATAAACATATCTGAAACAAAAAATCAACAACCGATATGTTGAACTATGTGGCCCATCGTTTGAACAGCATACTTGAAAAAGTTGCTGAAATGTGTTTTATCGCATTAAATATCTCCAAAATCATTAGTAGAGTAAAAATCTGTAAAAATCTTGCGGACTGTTAAAGACTTTAAAGCCTTTAAGTATGCAAGATCGGACGGCATCATCTCTGTGTAAATTTAACAAACCATTGACCTAACCATGGTCAAGCGTGATCTTTATACCTGAGGAGGAAAAGCGATATCAATGCAAACCTAAAAACCTGAGAGCTATTACTCTGACTTCTTATCTCTTGAAAACACTAAAGATTAAGAGAAGACAAGTAATATCTTCTATTATTTTCTATTTATATCTTATCAATGAGGGCTGAATTGATTTGAAGGATCGAATGTACTTCACAAATTTCGCGGAAGTGTTGCTTGTTTTGTTCCTTACATGCCAGCCGACAGTAGTAGTGTTCTATTATGGTGCTTGATTGCTGTGATTTGTGAACCAGCGGATAGCAATAATAACATACTCAAACGAAAACTTACTTAAAGAAAGAAACATTTCAATATTGGACATTTTAATGTCCAAAGCATGAAGCCGTTTGCAAAATCATTAAAATTCGATAAAATAAAAAACATATTATGTGCATGGTAATTTGCTTGATGTAATTTGGGTTTCGGAAACATGGTTAAAAAGCTACGTTTTTAATAATGCTGTCGCCATATCAGGCTACAAAATCTACAGAAATGATCGGCCTGTATTAGAGGAGGTGGAGTTGCTGTTTATGTCTTGGATAAACTCAAAACTAAAGTCGTTGCTAGATCTGTAGAATATATCTATAGAATATATCTGTAGAATATATATTCCTTGAAGTTATTGTGGCCAGTTCTAAGATACTTGTTGGGGTTGTCTATCATCCGCATGGTGGGTAATTTTAATTGAAGAAGATCTTACTGAGATATTGGAGTGATATCAAAATGAGGTTAGCATGGGCGACTTCAACCTAAATCTACTTGAATTTATTGCCTAACAACTGTAAATCATTCTTTGAGAAAATGCCAAACTTCTCCACAGTAATAAACCAACCCACTTCGATGCACATTATGGCTCTCGTTCCTTGCTTGATTTTGTTATTGTCAATAATGGTAGTCCCTTACTCCTGAGTGATCAATTATGGGTCAGCTCTTCAATAGACATGTACCTATTGGACAGTTCACTACTTCATGCTCTACCGATGACAATCCCTGGCATACTCCTGCTTTTGTGAACGCTAAATCTCCTAAGAACCTCGCATTTAGAGCTTATAAAGAAGACCCAACTTCAAATAACTGGAAATTTTTTGGCAAATATAGAAATCGTGTTACATTTTTAATAAGAGATGGAAAGAAGTTGTTTGGGACTGCTTACTATAGTGTAGAAAAACCTGTTAAACGACTGTAGAACAAGCTTAAACGAACGGGCGCTTTAGGAGACCCAAGTACTGACTTGAATGGGATTCACACCTGAGGAATTCAACTCCTATTTTGCTCTCCAACAATCTGGTCTAACGAATGATAGAGTTGATGAAACCAATAATACTGCGAATGACCTGTCGTTCTCCTTTAGCAACGTTTCGTTAATGGAAATTTGGAGAGCCATCTTCTTGGTCAAATCTAATGCCACTGGGTTAGATAACATGCCTATAAAATTCATAAGATTGGTTATACCGTTTTTATTCCGACAAATCTTACATCTCATACATATACAATAATTACAACGTTGTTGTTGTTGTAGCGACGTGTTACATCACTCGGAGTTTCCGGTAGCGTGTTCACTCGTAATGTGTTTTGTTGTGGGCTCGTGTTGGTATTTAAACTTGATATTTGACAACATGGCGCTATGTAGTTCTTGGTCCATTGCTTATTTGTGACAAGACTTAAGCAGTTCTTGAGGTGGCACCATTCCTTGCAGGTATTACAGATGTTGTGTTTGCCCTTAAGATGTTTTTACATATTGTTCAGTGCCATGTTTTAGTTGGTCCTGGATTTGTTTCAATACCAGCCATGACGAGGAGTACTTGAAGCAGTGAGGCCAGTGACAGCTGCTTCGTTACCAAAAAATGGAGTGTCGGATTTGCACCTTCCGTCGAAATTGTTGTGATGGTCCTTGTTCGGAATTGAGTTCCGAGTGCTTCTGGGACGTAGACCCGTCCATCTTGAGAAGCATAATTATCGTGTTACTTTATTTTGAGGCCGTAATAGGGGTTTCCTCATCGCTATTTGACCACATAAACCTACAGCTTTCAATCGTCTCTTTACAGTGGAAACGGACACGAGATATGAGCGATCGTTATTCACTTCAGCGGTCAGCTGGGGCGCTGTGCTTCAACGATTTCTTATGCTGGAGCGAATAAGTTCATTATCTTCCCGTTTTGTGGTTATTCTGGGTCTACCAGTCGACTTACGACTCTGGTAGTTCCCCGTTGCACCATAAATTCTTATTGCGTTTTGAATAGCACCTATGGAAATGTCTAATTTTTTATGAATATCGCCTATAGAATGTCCCGATTTATGTAGAAAAATGATTATACTACGTTTTTCAAACGTTATATTTTTTTTCGCCCCATTGATGTTGCCGTTCTTATCGAAACACTACATAAACACAAGAATTGAAGAATACAGTTAATAAGTACATAATTACTTATATTTTAAATCTATACTTACATTGACAAGCTTATTAATACACTTATTAATACTGTTACGTTTTTCTAACCTTACTTCGAATTGGCCTAACTCACAATTCGATAAACGCAATTCCCAATCTCTTCTGAGTTCCACAAATGCTTGTTCCTGAGGTTCATTCCATTCAAATGCCTTATCTTTTCTGGTTAACTCATGCAGACTTTTGGCAACGTTGGCGAATCCTGGCACAAACCGTCTGTAATATGTGCACAATCCAAGGAAGCTTCGTAGTTCATGTAGGTTTTTCGGTCTTGGCCAGTTCATAACTGCTGCAATCTTGTCAGAATCGGTATGAATTCCTTTTGCCGTAACCTTATGTCCCAAATATTTTACTTCTTCCTTGAAAAGTGAGCACTTTTTGGGACTTAACTTTAAACCTGCTGCTTGCAACCTTTCCAGTACCTCCGCCAAGTTCCTCAAGTGATCATCAAAGTCTTTGCCCATGACGATGATGTCATCCAAATATACAAGGCATGTTTTCCAGTGCAAGCCTTTAAGTACCCGTTCCATTAATCTTTCGAAAGTTGCGGGAGCGTTGCATAACCCAAATGGCATGACATTAAATTGCCATAGTCCATTCCCTACACTGAACGCTGTTTTCTCCCGATCTTCATCCGCAACTTCAACCTGCCAGTAACCACTCTGCAGATCCAGTGTTGAAAACAATCTTGAACCCGATAATGTATCCAGTGTATCATCAATCCTAGGCAATGGGTAGCTATCCTTCTTCGTAACTATGTTTAGTTTCCTGTAGTCAACACAAAATCTCAAGCTCCCATCTTTCTTGCCAACTAACACCACAGGTGAGCTCCAGGGACTGTCTGAAGGCTCAATCACACCAGCTTCTTTCATATCTCTCACCATTTTATCAGCTTCCTCTCTTTTAGCTAATGGTGATCGTCTTGGTGCCTGGCGTATCGGCTTTTCTGCTCCGGTGTCAATACGATGTTTTACCATATTGGTTCTGCCATTCCCTTCAGGTGTACTACAGAATACAGACTTGTGCCGCTCCAACAATTGACGTGCTGCTTTCTTCTGTTCTTCTGAAAGCCCTTCTGTCCATTTCTGCACAAGTTGCTCCATTTCTGCCTTTTGTTGTTTTGTGTTGACCGAGCAATTGATGTTTTTCTGCTCGCACTTTATTATTTTAGCTACCTCTTCACATTGTCCTATGATTGATCCTTTTTTCATTGTTTTCTGCGTATCTGACAGATTTAAAACTCTTACTGGTATTTTGTAATCAGCATCCGATCTAACTAAAGTTTTCCCTATAACGACTTCTTTAAAATTTTGATGTTCTTTGTTGGCTTCTACAACCCACAACCTGGGTGACCCAGAACCTCCTTCCAATTTTCCCCAAATGATTGTTTCTGATTGGGGTGGCAGCTTTTCCCTGTGATCTAATATTATTCGACGAACACAATTTGAATCTTCACCATTAAATTGGAGTGGCAACTCAACATTTCCGTACGTGAGTACTCCTTTGCCAGCATCAATAACGAATCCATTTGGCCTCATGAAGTCCATTCCCAGGATTACTTCATCCACAATGTCAGCTACAACCACTTCATGTTGAAAGTGAGTATTCCCAATTTCAAAGTTGACCACTTTCTTTCCTTTAATACTTGCACTTTCACCAGTAGCTGTCTGCATTCGGTATCTTCCTGCTGGTTTTAGTTTCCCTTTCACAACATCAGTGCGGACAATTGTATTTGTTGCTCCCGTATCTAACGTGATGACACAACTTTTTCCATCAATATTAGCCCTAACAGTTAGGCTGTCACCTCCCCTAGTCAATCTCGAAACATGGATGAAGGTTATGGGGCAATCGGTTGTGGGAGCCAGCTTACGCCCCTTTAGGCTGGCTCGTTGTAGTTTAACTGATTTGGTGCTGCTCCTTCGTCCTCTCTAGCTTGCTGCACCCGTTCTTCTGCTGGACGTCTCTGCATAGGCGATGCTGATCTTGCTCGTTTCCTTCTAACATCTCGACATTCTCTCGAAATATGGCCCAACTTGCTACATAACCAGCATCGTATTCTGTCACTTCGAATACTTTCTCGTGCTCTGGGCTTGTAATTGTTATCATCAGCCAACTCTACCCGGCGTATTTTAATTGATGGTTTAATAATTGCTTGTGCAGTTTCATTTGTTAAGGCATAAGCAATAGTTTCTGCGAATGTTGCTTTTGGCGACAACATTACTGCTTTTCGTGTTTCTGGATCACGAATACCATCAGTAAACGCCTCGATCTTCATTTTCTCCATAAAATTCGGTGGAGTATTCGAGTGTGCCAAATGTACAAGGCGTTCTACTGCCGAAGAATAGTCCTGAATGCTTTCTCCATTCCGTTGCAAGCGACCCTTTAACTCGATCCGGTATAGCTCCTTTTTGTGGTCGCTGCCATATTTTCGTTCCAACGCATTCATCACTTCAGCATAACTTTTGCGATCGTTTTCTGGTACTGCTTGTAATGCTTCAGCTGCTTCCCCTTTAAGGGCAACTATCAATGCAGCAAGACGATTTTCAGCGTTCCAAACATTTTGATCAGCTGCGGTCTCGAACTGGAACTTGAAGATGCCGAAAGATGTGGTACCGTCATACGATGGTGGCTTTAGTTTAATATTTGCTATTTGTTGTACCACATGTGAAGTGACTTTATTCGTTTCAACATCTTGCAACCGTTTCTCGAAATCATCTACTTTTGCAAGTACCTTTTTGTTTTCATCAAGTACTTTCTGCTCTAGCTCTTTCACCTCTTGATGAACTCTGCCTACTTCCTCCCGTAACGTAGTAGATATTTCGAGAAGTTTCTCGTCCATTATTTGCTTGACGTTCAAACTGATTTCTTCTTTATTTGCAGCCAATTGTTGATTGATGTTGCAGCTGATTTCTTCCTTTGTAGCGGCCATTTGTTGATTGATGTTATAACTAATTTCTTCCTTAGTAGCAGCCAAGCTTTGATTCGTATTGGCATTTACGGCATCCATATTAGCATTAACAACATCCAGTTTTTCATTCAAGTTCAAATTTATCTGTTGCATCATAGCCATTAACTGCGTAAAATCACAATTTGCAGGTGGCAATGAAGATGTTGTTTCCGCAACAAAACTTTTCTCTTCATCAACTGCTACTGCATCATTATTTGTCGTAACAATTCCAAACTGGTAACTTTCCACGTCCATTCCATTGGCTTCCATACCTTGTCGAAGCCGTAGCATTAATTCAGTTTTGTTTCCGCTTGTTGACAACCCACGTTGTTCTAGTTCTTTCTTTAACTCAAGAACCTTCAAATCACTTAATAAAACCATTATTAACAGCTAACTAATCCGCCGATGTCACCAATGTTACGTTTTTCCAAACTTCCTTCGAATTGGCCTAACTCACAATTCGATAAACGCAATTCCCAATCTCTTTCTGAGTTCGATCACTGATTAGTAAGCAAACACACCAGGTTTTATTAAGTATTCAACACCGTAACTGTTCCACAACAACAGGAAAACAATACAGCAAACAATATTCCCAACTAGAATATTCTTCCAACAGCTTCGAAACTCCAACGGTTTATTGGAGAAATTTCCAATTCACAACGTTCAAAATAATACACAAAATATTTCTATTTAATAACACAATTAGTTTATTTTAAACCTGCGATTGTGAAGTTAAAAATTATAAAAGTGATCTTTAAATTAGTTTTTGTGTAAAGTTTTTGTAAATAAAGTTATAAGTGTTATTAAATAGAAATATTTTGTGTATTATTTTGAACGTTGTGAATTGGAAATTTCTACAATAAACCGTTGGAGTTTCGAAGCTGTTGGAAGAATATTCTAGTTGGGAATATTGTTTGCTGTATTGTTTTCCTGTTGTTGTGGAACAGTTAAGGTGTTGAATACTTAATAAAACCTGGTGTGTTTGCTTACTAATCAGTGATCGAACTCAGAAAGAGATTGGGAATTGCGTTTATCGAATTGTGAGTTAGGCCAATTCGAAGGAAGTTTGGAAAAACGTAACAATACAAACAAAACACTTTTAAAATTATTTTTGAAGAACAGGACACTTAAAAATGAAATTGCACTTTAAGAAAAAATAGAAATCAAATGCATCGAAAGATAAAAATACGAAAAAATTGCATATCATTGGCATCTTAGGGAAATTATATTAAGGGAAAAATGCCACAGAAGTAACTCATACATACATTAACGTTATTGACATTTACTAAGTTGGAAATTATCAGTATATCAAAATAACGGTAAAAAATTGAAGTGCATTTATCTTTTTGAGCGGTAGTGTATTGTTCTAATTAATGATTTGATTTGTTTTAAAAATTTAATTACTATTGAGTACAACAAGTACTTGAGATTATAAATAGCTAAACATAGTTTATCTTTAACTTGTTTAATTTATTAGATTATAAATCCCTTGCCTACTACAACATATTACCTTGACATTTTTATAAAAAAGAACTTTTGGTCAAATCAATTAATAAACCCTCTCATAAAAATTTGTACTTATAGTAATAATCAAATTAATAAAGATTATCAAAAATTAACTCTGATCCAAAAAATAATCTGTTGCATCTAGAGAGCCCATAATGACACATTAGGAACATAAACAAAAGCAATTATAATCTAGCTTTAGGATTAAAAAAAATTATGGTAAAAAAAATTTATAAACGCAACTATGGCCTTGGATGATCATGTATCTAGTACATCCGGCAAAGTTTAGTTTGCACTAAGTTTTTAAGAAAATTATAAACGCAACCATGAACTGGGATGATCATGTATCTAGTATTATGGTAGATCTATCTGTGTTTTAGCTTGAACTGAACACTTTTAATTTTCACACTTAACTTTTTCTAGATCTCTATATTTTATTTCCCTTTTTTTTATAAATGAAAAACATATAAATTTTATTCTTTGTAATTATATTATATTTTTGAACACTTTATTTTTTTTCACAAAATTATATTTAAACTATATTATTACTCAATAGAAAACTGTGTGTTTTATGGTTTTTATTTCAAAGATTGAGGTGCATTCCCAAATATAGAGTTGATCATTCTCTGTTTTTGGTACAGCTATTTTACTGTTCTTAGTTTTATTTTCTATTGTGTTTTTATTCAAAGATCTCGTGAAAGCATTAACTGTGTTAGTAGGCATAAGGGATTTTAATAATTCAGAATTCCAATCTATTCTTGAAAGTGCATCGGCATTTGTATTTAGTTTCCCTTGTTTGAAAATTATTTTGAAATTATAATCCATTAGATCTAGTCTTATCCTTGTCATTTTTGAAGATGGATTTTTGTTTGTGAAAAGGCTTACTAGTGGTCTATGGTCAGTTACTACTGTAAAATCCGTACCGTAGAGGTATGGTCAGAAATGATTTATTGCCCAATGAATAGCTTAAAGTTCTTTTTCAATGATAGGTTTGTTTAACTCGTGTTTGTCCATTGTTCTACTAGCAAATGCAATAGGATCCTATGTCTCCTTGAGATAGAACTGCGCCTAATGTGAAATTTGATGGGTCAGTTGTCAAGATAAATTCTCTATCGAAATCTGGATATTGAAGTATTGGAGGATTTATCAGTTTGTTTTTCATAAAGGTGAATGCTTCTTCACATTCATTTGTCCAATTAAATTGTGTATTTTTCTTTAGTAATGAATTTAGAGGTTTGGCTGCTAGAGCAAAGTCCTTAATGAATTTTCTGTAATAATTACAAAATGCTACGAATCTGCGTGTGCTGTCTGAATCAGTTTGACGCGGATAGTTTTTTATTACTTCTTATTTACGAGGATCTAAATTTATACCTTCTCCTGTAATAAGATGACCCAGATACGTTACTTCTTTTTTTAGAAAGTTACATTTTGTTGGATTAATTTTTAAGTTGTATGCACGAAGTCTCTGTAGTATTTGTATCAGAATTGCGTTATGATTTCATGGTACATCCAAAGACTGTGTCATCGACATATAGAAAAGCAAGTTCGTTAAGACCAGCTAATGCTATAGATAGCATTCTTTGGAAGCTATTTGTAGAAATTTTTAGACCGAAGGGTAGTTTTTTGAATTGGAAAAATCCTTGGTCTGTGGAAAATGCAGTCATGGGACGTGATTTTTTTCCAACTCGATTTGGTGAAATGAACTCGTAAGGTCTAGTGTGGAGAAATATTTTGCTCTTCCCATTCTGTCTAATACGTCTTCTAGTCGAGTTAATGGAAACTTGTCATCAATTATTTTTTTGTTTCATTGTCTATAGTCTATTACCAAACACCATCTCTGTTTTATGTCAGTAGATTTTTTTGGAACTAATAATAATGGGCTGTTGTATGAACTTATAGAAGGTTCTATTATATCATTTTGTAGCAGTTTTTTTTACTTCTGAATCTATTTCGTTATATTGAGTATGCGGAAGCTAGGGATTGCAGTCCCGTGGTGTTTTATGAATCCCGGGACTACGGGATAATTTAAAATTTGAATGGAAAACCATAAATAATTAAGAAAAAACACAATTTTCAAATAAAAAACACATTATTCATTATTCATTTTTAGTGTCGCAAAGAATAAACACATAAAACTTTAACTTACTAATTCAACTTCGTAAAAAAATATAAATTGAAGAACCAAAATAAAACTTTAATAATATTACATAAAGAAAACCAATACCATACACTTTCGAATGATTTAAGAAATAGATTTTAGAAAACATAATTCGTCAAACCTGTTTGTTAATTAAATATTATTTATTTCCGAAGGTTGAAAAACCGACCGAAATCACGTAACGAATGGTTTGATGACGAGTGCCGCGAAAGCATTGAGCACAAACAAAAACTGCGAGAAAAATGGTTAACAAGAAACACCCGAAGCTCCCAAACTGATTATCTATGCGCCAGAAAAGCCTCAGCAAAACTCCTACGGAAAAAGAAACGCGAACATATGAAGAACTGTATCGAAAACATCAACCAACATGCGGCTAATGGAAATTCGAAAGAGTGTTTTGCCAATGCGCGGAATCTGACCAAAGATTTCCACCCAAGATCTACAGCCATCAAAAATGGAAACATCGAGCTTACAACAAGTGAATGTGATGTGCTGGAAGTATGGCGATCCCACTTTCAAGACCTACTGAATAGGACGAATGAAGTTCATCCTATTCGAACAATTGCTCCGTCAAGTGAGGAGATTTTTGTCCCTTACCCAACAATAGAAGAAGTGGAAGCTGCCATCAAAAAATTAAAAAATAGCAAATCACCAGGTATCGATGGAATCGCTGCAGAACTATTTAAGAATGGAGGAGCAGCTCTGGTCTCACGTATATATGATCTGATTCTTGCAATCTGGGACCAAAAAGAACTACCTGCTGAATGGAAAACAGCTCTCATTGTTCCGCTACATAAAAAAGGTGACCGCCTAAAGTGTGCGAATTATCGTGGAATCGCACTGTTGAACACTGCATATAAAATACTAGCTAATGTCGTACTCGCTCGTCTCACCGTTCGCCGAATCTATCATCGGCGACTATCAGTGGTTTTCGTCCCAACCGTTCAACCACAGTTAAATGTTTTACCTTAAGAATGATTCTGGAAAAATGTTGGGAGTACAACATCAGCATTCACCAGCTCTACGTTGATTTCAAGCAAGCATATGATAGCATCATCCGCGACAACCTCTGGTCTGCACTCATATGCCTTGGTATTCCAGCGAAACTTGTTTCTCTGTGCAAACTCACAACATCGGGATCAAACTGTAGAATAGTAATCGAAGGGTCAATTTCTGACTCTTTTGATATAACATCAGGTGTTCGACAAGGTGATGCACTCGCGCCCGTACTATTTAGTTTGGCGCTTGAGTACGCGATAAGAAAAAGCCGCATTGAGACACAAAACTGTATATTTAACAAATCTAGTCAAATTCTTGGCTATGCAGATGATATTGTGCTTCTCGGACGTAGAACAAGCGATATCAAGGATAGTCTCTCTCAGCTTGAAAGAAATGCTAAACGACTTCGATTATGCATTAACACCGGCAAGACTAAACTTTTAACAACATCCAGGAATATACCTCCCGGCAATCTGAATACTGGCGACTATGAAGTGGAACGTGTAGAAAACTTCAAATACCTCGGGTCTGTAATAACATCGTCAAATGACATGCAGGCAGATATTAAAGCCCGTGTCTCAGCCGCAAACAGAGTTTTCTACGCATACTTAAAACTTTTGCGATCCAAACATCTTTCGCAGTCGTGCAAACTCACACTTTACAAAGCATTAATTCGACCTGTGCTTACCTTTGGAAGCGAAAGCTGGACACTGACTTCCTCCGATTGTAGAATTCTATCAACATTCGAGAGGAAAGTCATACGAACAATTTATGGTCCATGTAAAGTTGCTGAAAATCAGTATAGAATCCGAATGAATCATGAAATCAGACAGCTTCTTGGAGGCTGCGATGTAATCGGATTCATTAAATCTAACCGGATTAGATGGTTTGGTCATGTAGAAAGGGCACCATTAGATAGAATGATTAAAAAAGCGTCCCAACAACAACCAGCTGGTGTTCGTCGAAGAGGAAGACCTAGACAACGCTGGCGTGATGACATCATCCAAGACCTTCGTGACATAGGATGTCGAAACTGGGGTCAACTGGTCATGGAACGAGACGATTGAAAGCTGATTGCACAGACGGCAAAATCCCTCCATGGGATGTAAACGCCAGAGAGAGAGAGAAGGTTGAAAAAGTCCGTTCCGATTCCACACTTCCTGGTGGAATGGTCAATAAATTATTATACATTCACTGCAGCAAATGGGGTCTTCTATGACAGCTTTGCTTATACTTATTTTCATTTCTCTACCAATTGCGGTGACCAGTTTAATATTTTATGTTGTTGCATTCTGATCAAAAAAGTTTTTTTATGGGTATTAAGGGTGAATCAAATTGCGTTACCGTTTATCTTCCAAATTGCTTTTCTCTACTAAATCGACTGAAATCTTATCCTTAGTTACATTTTCGTTCTAATCTCTGCGCGATGATGTTGCAGTGTGAGTAGTTGGATCACCTGTTTCACATCCCACGTCTGCTTCTGCTGATGTAACGTTCACTAATTTTCAATAAAAACTTTTTTGGAGCTTCGACTTGGAACAATAAATATGTTCGATGTATCATCAACAAAAGCAGAGTTTCCATTCTGCAAATACTGAAATACTCAAAATATTTCGGTTTTCCTTGCCTTTATGCTAGTTATTGAGACATTCGTCAACTCGCAAGCTAATGGGTTGCTTTGTTTTTCTAGCGCAGTACAACCTTAAGAGCAACAAGTGCATTAGCCAATATTTCATGGTAGAGTGGGACAAAACTGAAGGTGCTAGCGTTGACGAAATAGAGTTTATCCGCTTGCACCCCTAAGATATAAACCTTAAGTATTTTTTCATTGCTACTCCCAGTGGTATATATCTCATTGCAAATGAACAAAAATAAAAAAATACAAATCAACAAAACAGGATAACAGGATTCTGTGTTTTCATTGATTAATCCCGGCAAATATGACAATCCCGTAATCCCGGGATTTTGTTTCATTAATCCCGGGACTGCGGGATCATAAAAATGGGTCGGGATCCCGGGATTGCAATCCCTAGCGGAAGCCTATAGTTTTTAATGTAGACTGGATTGGAGTCTTCCTTTAGAATCTTTTGTTTATAAAAATTATTAGTGGTTAAAGTATCACCTGAGACATAGAATACGTCAAGAAATTCAATGCAAATTTTACGAATTTCTTCTCTCTCAAAGTCATTGTTATTTTTCATATTAATCTCTTGCATAATTTTATTCAATCTTTCTTTTTTGGATAATTTACTATTTATTATATTAGTAACATAGTTATTCAGACTTTTAAGTGTTGGTGTACAATTTTTTAAGACTATATCTTCTAGAGTATTTACGAATTTTACATGAGCAATTCCATTTTTAGGAATTAGTGAGTTGCTGATGAACACGCCACTTTTTATCTCATGGCTTAATATTAAGCTGTCTTCATCTCTTTTTATATTTATTGCTTTAATTATTTCCGTTCTGGCTGGTATAGTTATCAAGTTATATTAAGGGAGGTTTATCTCCATAGGAATAATTATTTCTACTTCAGGAAAATTTATCGAAATAGTGAACGTTTCATAGTCAATTTTACAAAGATTGTTACTAAGAAAATCATGACCTATTATACCATCAGTATTAATTGGGAAATATTTATTTATTTTTTTTTTTTTTTAATAAAATGTGTTGTGTAATAGGGTTTAGAATATGTGTCACAACAACACATAAATACCTTTTAAGACCTAGGTCTAGACCTGGGTCCCACAACAACTGGCGTTCTAAGGTGTAGATTAACGCTTTTTTTTAAACATCTGTGGGTTGAAGCCACCTGAGACTAAGTGTTCCGGCAAACTATTCCATCTGTACGCAGTTCGGACAAAGAAGTCTCTCTGCGATCTGCCAGTATGACAGCGCGGGATCTTTACCGTTTCACTGGTTGCGGCAGCCGTTTGCCGAGTGGAACGGGGGTAAGAATAAGTTTGAGGCATGATGCCGCTGATTTCATCTTAGCACTACTGATGACGATATTTGTAAAAAACAACGAGGTCAGCAACAGTGCGACGATGTTGTAGGGAATCAAGTTTTGATGTCAAAGTTCGATCACCCACAATTCGTATAGCTCGCTTTTGAACAGAGTCCAAGAGGGCCAAGATGGAAACAGAGGCAGCACCCCAAACTTGACAGCAGTACTCCATACAGAGACGAATATAGGACTTATAAACATGGAGCAATTGGTATGGAGTAAAAAATTTTTTGCATTTATTTAGGAGGCCGAGTTTTTTCGACGCGCTTTTTGCCATCGCCATTACATGATCGTTCCAGAGTAGGTCATTTGAAACTGTGACACCCAATAAACGAATGCTTTTACATTCACCTATTGGTTCATCACACATACTAAATAAAATATCTTTGGGGAACTCGGTCTTTAATCTGGAAACAATCAACAGCTGTGTTTTGGTGGAGTTGAAATTGACAAGGTTTTGGTCACCCCAGTCGGCGACTTTATTCAGGTCTTTGTTCAAGTTTATGGCAGCGTCTCTCCGGGCAGGATTAATTCGTTCGTGCATTTTACCTTTTGAAGGAAGGGGCTCGAACGACTTGTGCAGAGTACTATCATCTGCAAAACTATTTATTGGATTACTGGTGATTTTCAACAATTCGTTGATATAAATCAAAAATAGGGTTGGGGACAATACTGAGCCTTGGGGTACACCAGCGTTAATTAGTTTAGACTCAGAAGAAAATCCGTCTAAGGTTACCGAAATGTATCGGTTGGATAGAAAATTTTGAATCAGCTTCACAGCATTGGGATGAAAACCGTACGCAACGAGCTTGTTGATTAAGTTGGCATGCCAGACTCGATCGAATGCCTTGGAGATGTCTAAAGCGATAACGTATGTTTCACCACCTTTATCAAGTATGCTGTTCCAACAATGCGCTACATAGTTTAATAGATCGGTAGTTGATCTTTTGTTTCGAAAACCGTATTGGCTGTCGGATATCAAATGATTTTCTTCCAGAAATTTTGAAATGTGTGTATTAATATAATGCTCATAGACTTTGGATAGGACCGATAGTAAAGCTATTGGCCTATAATTTGAGATATCGGATTTTGGTCCCTTTTTGGGGACGGGCTGGATATTTGCCAACTTCCAGCACGAGGGAAATATACCAGATTTGTAGGATTGGTAGAATATTTTAGTTAAAGTTGGTGCAAGTTCTTTGGAAAAGGTTTTTAAAATATTGTTTGGGTGGAATATTGTCCATTCCTGATGCTTTGTTGATGTTTAACCTCTTTAAAAGTTTAGCGACTATTTTAGGTTTGAAGTGAAGTTCATTCATATTAACTCCTGAAGACTGGATTTGGGGTATTTCTTTAGCAGTTTCCAAAACAGTGGAGTTCAGAGCAAAGCGTTCAGCGAACAAGTTAGCTTTTCTTGCGGGATCATTGACGATTAAATCACCATCAATAATAGGGGGAATAGAAAATTTTGTACCAGAATTTAAAGAATTAATGGCACTGTAGAAACTCTTGTCAGAAACAGACATAGACGTAAGTTTTGAGGCTTTCGCTCTGTCAATTTCGGACTTTTCGTTTGAGATAATCTGATTAGATATTTTGTTGGCCTTTAGATATTGGGATCGATTAGTGGGAGTTTTGTTATGAATCCAAATATTAAATGATCTACGTTTGTTTCTAAGTGCCGTTTTGGCAGCTTTCGAATACAAGTATTTTTGTTTGGGTTTTACTATGGAGAAAGGGACAAATTTATTGATAGCAAATTGGATGGTTTCTGTAAAGTTTTGAGCAGAAACATTTACATTGTCAGTGTAAAAACAATGACGGTCGAAAGGGAAACCATGGAAAAAATTTTGAAGACCACTCTTATCCATTTTTGAGTAGTGAAATATTTTACGGGGTTTGGGAGCTGTAGTTTTAAGTAAATCAGTTTTGATAACTGATGAGATTAAATAATGATCAGAATTTCCAATACTACCTTTCGCGACATCGACACTCGTAATATCTGGCATTGTGGTAAGATAGAGATCTAAAAGAAAACTATTATCACCGCCATTACGGGGAGTGAAAGTCGGGCTTTTAACAATTTGGAATAGGCCCTGAGACGCGGCAAAAATTTCTGCCAGTTTTCCACTATTGTCAACATCGTCGGTCGATTTGGAGAATTCCAACCATGATTTGTTGTGGACGTTGAAGTCACCGGTAACGATAACTTCACAATTAGGAGACTTTGCTCTAATCTCGTCCACAATTTTTGTCAGTATATTAAAAAAGTTTGAGTTACGTTTGTTGGGGGACCGGTATAAAGCTATTGTAAAAAAAGTCATTTCTGGAAGACAAATCTTTAAAACCATTGTATTGAAGCCGTCACCGTGTAGTTCAAAATTTGGAAAGCGCGTGTACGCAACACTCTCATGAATGAATGCGCATACACCCTGATGGAGTTTGAAAGCTGATTCGAGCCTATATTTGGAATTAAGCGATTCTATAAAGAGAAAATTTTCAGAAACTTGTGTTTCTGTAAGGAATAGAATGTTCGGTTTGTCGTGCTCAAGATGATGTTGCACGTGGTCATGGTTAGCGTTCAATCCGCAGATGTTTTGAACATGTATTTTAAAATTTTTTATTGATTCATATATGTTTTGTCCCTGCAAATGCCGTGGACATGCCGCTTTATGGGCGGGTGGATTGCGCAAATTTGCTTTACCACTTGCAGACTTATTTTTTTTCGGTTGTACTGCCATATATATATCAAAATGTTTATTTTATTTTTTTATGTTTTATTTTAAAATGCATAACTAAGTAAAAAATCCTATCATACTACAAAATATGACATATGCCAATATTTCATGATAAGATGAAAAAATAATAACAAAATAATAAGTGGAAAACAATTGTGAGAAATTTGCAGAAAACAAAACAAAACTAAATGCCAATAATCCAGCTGATGCAGCGCACCCCAGACGCACCGCCCACCACCTCAATCGAGGCACAAAGCCCACACATAACTACGTGTTGGTCCGATTCCTCGGAAGAACTAATGAGCGGTACCGCTACGGAACGCTGCCCAGCTAAGACTGGAAGTGCTGCCGTTGACTAATTAAAGTTCGTCCGCCAGCACCCTAAGATATCATCTTGGCTAATGACATCTTCTGCCATTGCCAGTGGTATGTGATATCTCACGCTAACTCATATGTCAATGGCAGGGACTGGAGTACGCAGGGTAGTCAGACCCGTAGATCAACATTGATCATAATCGATCAAAATCGATCCCTCCTGCGGGATTTATCCACATTATCCCATTTATCCCCTAAATGGATTTTTTGTTTTATATTTTGCCTACCTAGACTGAAATCTACTATGATTTATCCTAAAGTGTGGGTCTCAGAGTCAGTAACACCAGTGATTTTACATTTGCCATTCCAATTTATATTTTTATGCTTGCCTATTTTATTGACTTTGCAAATAGAAATATCTGATCCTGTGTCGATGAGGTATGTTAGGACGTCTCCTGACATATCAGATCGTAACATTATCAAATTTCCTACATTTTTATTCAAATTATATATTACTGAATTTCTATTTTGTTTAACTGGTTAGTTGCTTATGTTTTCCTCCGCTTTTATTAGAGGACCATATCGTTTCCCGAATCATTTAGTAGTCTGATGTTGTGATTTCTGTTTTGATTAACGTTAAATTTATTACGTGAATGATTATTTGAATATCTGTAATTATTTTTATAAAAGTTTCAATACCCAGAATTTTGGTTCCTATAGTTTTGGTCGCTAGTATATTTATGTAAATTATTCGGTTTGTTGTAAAGTCTTGCAGATTGGTTTGAATAAGTGTTATTCCTATTGCGCATGTAATTGAAAGGAGTTCTTTGGTATCCTCTGTACCTATTTCTATTATAATTGTAATTTAAGTTTGTAGGATTCCTGCTATATAACTGTTTGATGTTTATTGAGTTTGTATCAACTATCTCTGCTGCTTCTCGTAGTATTTCGATCACTTTAATTAAATTGTCCGGTCTACTGGCTAAAACAGTTGGTTTTATGTGATTTGAAAAACCTTCTTTAAAAGAATTTAACGCTAATTGATATGTCATTTTGTTTATGGTTTGAATATCAGCACCCTTAAGATCTTTCTTCTGTACAATATTTAACTCTGTTACTAGTCCTTTTTTTTGAGATATAATATAACCATCATATTTTCCAGTTTGTTTAATTTTTATTAGTTCGGATTGTATCTCCAATTGGAAATACAAATTTTTAAAAAGGTTTCTTTTGGTTTAACAAAGGTTTCAAGTTTGTCTTCTAATGCTATTTTGGATCTGACACCGTTACTAATTTTCGTTACCAAAATAAGAGTGATTAGTTTTAACTGATCAGCTGGTTTTAGCAGATCATGAATCTATTGTATTAGGTTAAGAGAATTTTCAAGATCTTTGTGATCTCCTGAAAAAGTAGGGAGAATTTTAACGACTTCAAATATATTTAGTTCCATTTTCTCACTAGCTAATCTTGCTCTAGTTTTCATGAAATTTTTAGAAAAGTGTTTCAAGCAGGTTTATCTTTTCAAGTTTAAAATTTTCAAAGTTTTTAATTAAAATACTAAGTTTAAGTTTTAATGGCAAGGTTAATCAAATATATAGAATATAATAGCTGTGTATATTTAAGTATTGCTGTTAGCAGTTTTGTCACAAATAAAAATTTATTCAATCAACAATTATTTAGTTAAAAATTATTCAGTTATCAATTATAATATTGAAAATGATAACAATTAGTCAAACACGAATTCCATAAATCGAATTTAATGTAGTAATTATTGGAGTTCTAATGTAATAAGTATATAAAACTATAATTTTATTTCACACTAGTTATATTAGAGATTTGTTTTTTTTTGTTTTATCATTTTCTTATTTTTGTTTATGTATCTTTCATTTAAATTATTGAATCAATTTAATTGGTTTTAAAATATATTGAAATTTATTGCAATTATCTGTATGTTAAATATAGATAAATTCAATTGTGTCGACTGTCGGCACTTGGCGAAACATTTTAATATAAATTAAAATCGGCGTAAGCCGAAATGCATTGAGCAAAAATTTTTAGAAAATAAAAATAAAAACATATTTGCGAAATATAAAAACAAGTGTTATTAGTTTTTAATTTATATTAAATATAGATGTTAAATTAAATTTTAGGTAAAAAGATTTTAAATTATAAGTAATTTAAGATTTAAATGAATTACTAATGAAATAAATCACGATTGAGAATACAATTATGTAGTTTTAAACGGTTTCATTTTTTGCTATTACTGCAGTTTCCACTATATTTTTCTTTATTTTCTTTAATCCGAATTTTAAGCCGCTTTTTCAGTTGCTGCAGTGTGTGCGTTCTTTCATTCAGTTTTTTTTTAACCAATCAGATTCCTTAAAAATGATAATTTTTTCTGCTGCAGTTTTTTCATCATGAGTTGGTTTAACTTTTTCTCTGAACAAAAAGAGAATGAGACAAAAATATCGTAATTTGAAAAGAGAAAATATCGAAACATAAAAAAATTATTTATGAGATAGAATTGTTAATAAATTAATATTTATTTACGTATTTATTATTAACATTTATTTACAAATTTTGTAGAATACTATAATATTTCAACAAAATCTATGTGAAAATTCAACCTTAACAAAGAAAAATACTTCATAAATGTTTTTGAATATGTCTTGTAAATGTTCATTCTGAATTCAGAATTCTATGACAATAATTGTAGATGGTGACAAAATCATTCTGCGAATTTTTCATCAACTAAAAAATCGAAGAGAAAAAATCGTTTAATGAAAGAACGAAGGAACGCACACACTGCTGCAACTGAAAAAGCGGCTTTATTGTTATAGAAATTATTATTATGATCAAAATTAAAATAATTATATCCAAAGTGATACTTGAAAAAATTGACTCACCGTTATTTATTAATTGATGCACTTGCTGTTATTGTTGTGAAGTATTGACCTCTTTGGTTGCTCCAGAACCCATTGTACGTTGGTTAATTATTTAGTAGAACAATTCAGATGAAAAATTTTTGATGATTATGTGTATGTATTTTTTTTTTAATGTCAATTGTTGATAAATGTTGTGTAATTTTTTTTTTTATGTTTAATTAACTAGTTTTTGATTAGTGGAGAGTTTGTATGTTCTTATGAGTTGATGTGTAAATAGTTGTTAATTTGTTAAGTGTGGAGAGTTTGTAGGCTCTTATGAGTTTATGTGTAATTTTGATTTGTGGTTGACGTTGTACTGTTTTCTTTTAGTTACTTATTAATGTAAAATTTTTTTATAAGGCACGAAAAGGCAGGTCGCCATATGGTAGATATATCTGTGTTTAAGCTTGAACTGAACACTTTTAATTTTCACACTTAACTTTTTCTAGATCTCTATATTTTATTTCCCCCAAAAACACATAAATTTATTCTTTGTAATTACAGTAAAAGCCCGATTATCCGACATTCAATTAACCGAATATTCAGTTAACCGGAATTTAAAATTTTTGATTTTTTCCTAATTTCACAAGAAAAATGTATTTTTTGTTTGACAATCAACAAGAAAAATTTTAAAATATTCTTATTATTTATTTTTGTATTTGTATAAATTATTATTTGCAATCAATGTTATAAACAACTTAAAATACACATACAAAAATAAGTTTCTAGTTTTTATTTGAAAATATATTGACGAAAATCCTAATAAAATATTTATATGGAGAATAACTTGAAATCGTCCTAAAATTTCATTTACGTTCAATTATCCGAAATTTTCGATTATCCGGCGTGAGTCAATCCCCGAGCATTCCGGATAATTGGGCTTTTACTGATTATATTTTTGAACACTTCATTTTTGTTTCACAAAATTATATTTAAACTATATTATTACTCAATAGAAAACTGTACACATCACCAAACTCAAACAAACTCTGAATTAAGTTTTTCATTCTCTTTACTTTATGCCTCGCATAAACAAATTATTGTTTAGTATAGCAGCATTTTATTTTATTTAAAATAATATTTTAGCATATCAAATTAAACATGCGCGATGTTTAATATGCTTAAATGACGAGAGTATTTATTAGTTTATTTTAATTTTAATAAATTTGATATTTAATATTAATTAAGAAAAGTTATAGTTACTTAATGGGTAACAACTACAATTACTCAATGTTATGATTTTTAGGGGTGCACTACAGTATATCCGGCAGTTTGGTTTGCACTAAAGAAGGTGTATACAATAAATGATCACCTCCCACATAACCTAAGATCCAAACTTATACGTATATGTATTAGTGTTCCCCTTTTTGTATGGTTGTGAGGTATATTCTGGGTGTAGTGACGGGTGTTTCTATAACGTTAAGCTCTCTTTAAATTCAGTAGTGATATTTATCTATTCTTTATGTAAATTTGATCATGTCTCGCAATATGTTAAAACCTTTCTTGGGTATGATCTTGACAAATTTTTTGAGCTACGAACTTTAGTTATGCTATTCAAGATTATTAAAAATCAGACCCCAGATTATCTACACGTTAAATCTTCACGCACTAGAAAACCGGTGATACCTAGACATAATTGCCTCTCAATGGAGCAGTCATTTATGGTCCGAGCTTCCAAGTTGTGGAATCGCATTCCCATCGAAATTAAGAACTTGGCATCTCTTTACGTATTTAAGAGAAATAACATGCTGTTCCTTGCATAAATATAGACTGTTTATCGCTTCTTTTCTCGCTGATTCGGTTTCGGCTATGGTTCGGTGATGGTCCAGTGGGGGTGGGGTGTATATGACAGCAAAACTGGTGCATTTACATATCGGAATCTCTATATTTCTAATTTTTTTTTCGTAATGTAAGTATTTGGTGTTCTTTAGGTTAATTAAGATTGGATTTATTATTGAATTTAAATTTTTTTTTTAGTTTCTATTAGTTTTAGTTTTGTTTTTCCAAGTGTTGTATAGTTTACTATTAACTAGACTCCGATTGTATACGACAAATTGCCTTTGATTGCTTATGCTTGATGATGTGATGAATAAATAAAATAAATAAAAAAGACTTTTTAAGAAATTTGTAGCCAACTTGTAGAATGTAGAGTACATTCCAACATGTATAATGCAACAGAATATTGAAGGGCCTTCAACAACATCAGTCCTATTATGCTTGCGAATTTGCAGGAGAGGAGTCAGTGGTCAACTGAATCGACATGTGTCGGTGAATAAACTACTCGTAAATTTGTACGAGGCAAACAACAAGATGGAGCACTATACACGAGTTCGTAAACTGGAGCATGGTAATGATAATACAGTGAACAAAATGCAGTTGTTAAACAACATCTATTAGACTTGGTGGCATTTAATCCATTATTTTGAAACCACCGCGTCCAAACATATGCAAAACAGATCTGCAGGCGACGCCATTACCGCAACAACTTGCTAAAATCGTTTGGACGAACAAGACGTTTTTACAAGAAAATGCTAGCTCATATACTTCGTTAGTTAGGATGTAGATACACACATTATAAAGCAAAACACAATTAGGAAAACTTGAAGATCAAAACAGATAGCACAGCTCGATTTCAATCCATCGATTATAAAGTGGTCGAAGCTGTTCCCATTGCGGTGATAGTCTAACTCTAATAATATCTTTTTCTTCTAGCACTACCGGATTCGGCGATTGGACACCATTATTTGTACTTGAGTTTTATTTTTCACTGCTCTGATTAAGTTAGCCACTGACATATTACACCAGACCTGAACTTAGCCAGAAAACTTCTCTTTCCTCTGCAAAGATTCTCTACTATTTTTCTTTGTACTACTATTTGCAGATTTTATATTTATCATTACGCATAATATGGCCGAAATAGTTCAGTTTCCTTTCATTTATAACATCTTTTAGTTGTTTATTTATTCAACTTCGTTATTTGTTATGTGATCAGATCACTCCAGCGCATATTCAGAATTCTTCTATTTTGCGAGAATCGTGTTATTTTAGAGTTCAGGTTTCTACTCCTATAACCACAAGCCATGTATAACATCTTAAAATTTTGATGTGAAGAAAGAAACACAAGAAGAGAGCACCACGTAACAAGTTCCGTGTTGATCCGTACCTCGAAATCGTAGACCGCTTGTTGAATAAGCTTGATACACGTTAGAAAGCATGTAATGCATGAGCTGAAAAATTCACGTTTTAATATCACGAATATCCCAACAGAAGAGATCACAACTGCTGCGAGATTGTTAATTTCAATTTACCCCATGAACTTGGATAAATTATTAATCGATGAGTCGATGAACATTAAATAGATGTACTAAATGAGGATGTACCAAGAACTGCTATGGAAATGTGTAAAATGATAAGAGAGAAGGGTCTCGCGCTAATTCCTTACGCGGATATTGCTTTACGCATATTCTTATGTACAGCATGCACCAACTGCTCCGCGAAACGATCATTAAACCGAACAAAACTTATTATCAAAACTTATTTGCGTTCGTTTATAACACCAGAACAATTTTAACCCTTTGCAGTTCTTTATATTGAGTCTGATTTGTCGATATTAATTGGCTTTGATGATCTACTCATTGATTTTGTTGAGACAAAGGTTAGACGTAAACATTATACTAATTTAAACAAATATTATTATAAAATAACGAGTAATATCCTCAAACAGTATATTTTATTCTTTGAAGCTTGGACAAAATTACTATCGCCATGTTGGTCGTCAAATAGTGGTCAAAATATATTTTAAATTTAAAAAAAAATGTATTGTATTCTAAAATTCGCCGCCCTTCAAAATTTGCTGTCCCGGTTCCAGGTGTAATCAGGCGTTGAATGCATATGTTCCACATACTTTTGTATATTATAAACCTTTTAAATCAGACTAAGCTGACACGGAGTGAAAACTGTATTATACCACTGTTCAAGATATTTGTTTTTTTCAGAATAGTTTGTATAGTTTGAATATTACTTATTGGCTCCAGTGTATAAACTTTGAAGGAGCGTTTATATACGCGGGTTTACTGTCACGCAGTAGAAAATAGTACTTTGTGTATCTAGTTGCACAAAGTTGATTTTTTCCGCACGCGTCGTAATTTCGAGGTTATTACGAGGCGTAACCGAGTTGGACAAATATACGACAAGTGCGGAAAAAATAAATTTGGGCAACGAGTTGCACACAACGTTTTTTGCAGTTCCGAAAACACAATTAAACAAAATTATTCTGCAACCAAATTTTTTACAATCAACAATCATATTAAAATATAAGTAAACATTTCTATTATCAACTTAGCATTGAGACAATTTTCTATGAAAACAGTGCGGAAAAATCTCACTTTTTGATATTGTTGACAATATCGAAATACGTTGAATTGTGATTCGGAATTGCAAAAATAAAATTATACTTGAAACTATTATTAATGTTGTTTTTCTTGTTTTTTTTTTTAATTTAATTTTGTTTTGTTTTGTTTTATTTTATTTTTATTTTTTCGTTTACTTGAGGAACTGTGTCAACTTCGTAGTTAGTATCCAAGTTTTAAGTTTATTTTCAAAGACATTTGAAGAGTTTGACGTTTTGATCTCGTCCGGTAGTTCATTATAGATCGTAGGTCCTATGCACCACATTTTTTGTTTCCCATGCTCGGTTTTTACCCATGATATCGTACGATTATGTTCCCTTTGCAGATTGTGTCGATGTGTTGGCTTACTAAAGGAAATGTTGCATGTGATTAAATTATATTGTCTTTTGAAAGCCCATGTACGGAAAAAATACATGGCTCACAGTGGAAGTGTACCAAGAACAGTTGAATTCAACAGTGTCTTTGTTGGAAAACGGGGTTCAAGATTATATACGATCCTAGGGCTTTTTTGCAGTATCTGTAACGATTTATAAATATTGCCTCGTTTACTTCCCCATGATTCTATCATATATGTAAGATGAGAATGAATTAAAGAATAGATCAATTTGTAATACATCGGGTGGCACTTGTTTTTTAAATTTCCCAATAATTCCGATTGCTGATGAGATCTTTGGTATAACATATTACATGTGCTCGTTCCAATTTAAGCAATTATTGATTAACACACCAAAGTATTTGACTGAAGTTGATTCTTCAATTATGTGTCTTTTGACTACAGTTAAACGTTATCGAGATTTTTATTGGGTGAAATAAAATTCATCAATTGAGTCTTTGCTATGTTTAGTATCATCTTGTTTACTCTCATATATTCACATATGATTTCGAGGTCAGGTCACTTTTCATATTGGCTATATTGAATGTTCATACCTCATTCATACTCTCACTTGATATTCCATTCTTCGTATCTCGTAATTCTGATTTTTTTCGTATTAAAGACAATTCTACATCAAATTTAAATTTTAGTACATAGCAATGTACTATTGTCAGTAACTTCATGGATGACGGAGTTGATTTAAAGAGACAATGAGCCATTCAATGTGATACCCTAAACAGATCCATAGGTCTGGCACAAGAATAAAACAAAAATTCTAAACGAACTTAGTAACATACGTTAAGTAACTTTAAACGTAAACCGCTAGCCAGATAACGAACGCAAGAAGATCTCGTGGTACTTTTCCAGATAGAGCCAAAAAACCTTTCAAGGATTTTCTTAAATAACAAATTTCCGCCACATTTCGATTTGCAAATCTAAAGTCTCACGTGTCGGTCGGTTTTAATTCTCAAAATTTTAAAAAACAAACCGTCTCTCAACAAACTAGTTCGTTTTTCACCAATTAGGCAAACTAATTGTAATTTGGAAACATTGATCCTTCAAATTTTTTATCTGTTTATATAAATCAAATGTAAAAAACTATACACCATTATGCACATCTGACTACACAAAACAAAATCGTGACGACGTGTCTTCGACAAATTTAAAAATTGAACACGCCAGAGAGAAAACAACCAATGATCCAAATCGAGTATTAGTTATTGTTTTTAAATTCACACAAGCAATATTTATTCATGCGTGAAAATCAGTCGTACTTCTTTAAAATATAAAGTACAATGTTCGAAACATTCCAATAACCCATGACAATTTTCATACAAAATATTTAATGAACAACATTTTACCTGCTGTGTTAAAAACTTTTTGATAAACAAAACCATTTTCTGTTGACGAGTTTATATCCCATGTATAAATACTACCATCAAATCCAGATGTGACTAGTAATTCATCTTTTTTTGAATATTCTATATTTTTAACCCAATTCGAATGTCCATTTAAACTTTTGATTTTAGACCGTAAATTTCTGGTATCCCATAAAGCAACTGTAGAATCATCTGAACATGTTGCAAATATTCGATCGTCTAAAAATCTGTAAATCAAAATTTTAATGTCAATGTAGTAGAGCATAAAATTGAAATAAATATTTACTTTACACAATTAACGCAATCATTATGTGCGTTATAAATAATTTTTACAGGCTTTGCTGTAGTTGGGTCTAATAGAACTACAGATTTTTTCTCACATGCTGCTACTAATAATGCCCTGGAAATGATAAGACAAATAGTAATAAAGTTAAGGTAAGCAAAATACAGGATTTTGTTCTGCAAAAACTAAAATTGTGTTTATTTTGTTAAAATAGTTATTCCTTAAGTTTAGGTATGTAGTATGTAAGAATTAGTATATTACATATCTAGAGTTGTAAACAGCATTTTACATGCGAGGGAAAATTTTGCGCACGAGACGCGTAGCGTCGAGTGCAGTATCTTCACGAACATGGAAAATGCTTTACAACTCGAGATTTGTTATATACTTTTTCTACGACTTTGTTTTAATGCACAAACGCATATAATTACTGGAAAAAATGAACTTCTTATTATAAATTAAATGCAAATAGTTTACAAATTGTGGTAGGCTTTGCATTATTCTGTGTCAAAATGAATTGAAATATTTAATTTTTAAGAATCAAATTTTTCTTTAAATAAAAATTTTTCTTTTTATTAAAAGCGTGCGGTAATATATATATGAAAATCCATTACCGCACGCTATTTTTTACTTGCCGCACGCTATTTGAAATAATCAATTTACATATCATGGATACTGTGATGTAATTTATAATTTACTGTGATAGGAGTAGAAAAAATATTTTTTTGTAGTTGCGGATTGATTAGATGCGCATTGGAGCATTTCGGCATAATTACACAATTAGCATAAATTGAAGCAAATTACGCATGGGATCAGTTTTTGTTGATTTGTAATTTTTTTTAATTCTTCTTTAATTCTTCCATAATCTAATTTTAGTTAAACAGCCACGCGTATTTCAGTGTCTACTATTGATTATTGAATTATGGGGTTACGTGAGATATCATACAGTATGCGAAAAAAGCATTAGATCGATTAAACCAAATTTAGAAAAAATAGAATTATTAGAATACCACTTGAAATATTGTAATCCTTTTTTATTTTTTAATGTACATTGTGTGTAACAGAATATAAAAAAAACAGGATTGTGGGAAGTACCGTTTTATTTACATAACAAAAATTCCACGAAGTGTCATTTTTTGGTGCGAAAAAATTATTAGACCGAACATTGAATAAATATATAAGGAAGTGTCGCTACGTGTGCGTACACTACACAAATAATCGGTGAAGCATTTTTTTTTTTAATTTTTTGTTAAGTTTGCCAATCTGTCAATGTCATTTCATTTGTTTACGTCGTATTTCAAAACAAACTAAAGAGTTTTTTCTGTATTTTGTTCTTAAAGTATTGAATTGTAATTCAGTTTTATACAAATTAGTATTTAAACTGTTTTTTTTACAACAATTAATTGTGCTTATACAGTTATTTATTCATAAAAATGGCGTACTGCATCAAAACATGTAAAAAAAATTGTCAACATTCTAAAGCATTTTGCTGCTAAAATTACAATTATCAGATAAGGATATTTTGATAAAAAATGTTAAAAAAACAATTTAGTATATATTTTTAATATATTTACAATAAGTTTGTGTCACAAAATTAATTATTTTCTAATTTAATTTTTTACTTAATTTCTCAAATGTAAGTTTGCCAAAATGTCAAAACAATTTTGTTAGACACGCCCATTCACAGGGATTGTATAAAGTTATTGTTTGTTATGAAAAATGTGCGTAAAAAATATAAATATGAATATGATTTAAAGTTTAAACGGATTTGATCTAAATTTTGATATTTAAATTAGATTTAAAAGTGATATATATTGTTCAAACATATATAACCATAAGGATTTTCAATTTATCTACGATGTTTATATATTTATTATTAGTTTATTAGTCGAAGTATGGTTATAAATATAAATTGAAATCGAATTTTTAAACCAATAGACAGTACAAGCTAATTTCGTCAATATTTAGGAACATTCATCTTTTAAAGTGGGTTTAAAGGTACTTTGGAGTATTTTCAACCTATGCCAATTTCGTTATATTCAAAAAATGGCAACTGTTAGAAAAAACTGAATACGATAGAGATTTTAGATAAGTTTTTTTATAGAAGTTAGTTGATAGAAGTTTTGTAGCTAAATAAAAATATTTGCTTAGAGGGAGGACAGCTTTACAAATCTGTATTCGTAAAGATGTGTTCATTTGTATTGCTGGTAATGATGTTAGTGTGATACTATTGCTGAAGATGATGGCACACAATTTTGCTTTTATGTATTTAATGTTTAAAAATATCGAGAAAAAAATTATTAAAATAAAATCAACAAAATATATAACTTATTCATTATCTTTTATTTAAGTAGGAAACGGGCAAAAATACATTTTAAGACAAATTTTTCCTAAAATAACGATTAGTTTAAACGAGAAATAAATAAAATTTTGAATAAAATCTACTTATTTCAAAGAACAGTTCATGCTGCCCCACCTAAGTTATGTTTGTGTAACTATATACAAATTATACACAGTACCACCCTACGATTAAATACAAACACCATCAAACGCATCAATACTACAAATTAGATGCTTCACTCAAAAAGTCTAGTTACTTTTCCTTAGATATTTATTCAATGAGACCGAATAATATTTTGTGCATTTGTTAATTTTTTTCTTTAGTTAAAATGTAAGTAACAATGGTGTTTTTGATCTATTACTAAGTACATTTTTTAAATTTATTATGGTAAACTTGCAGAATGCCTAAAAAACAAGAAATATCGCTCGATCTGAGACAGAGAATTATATGGGATCGACAAAGTGGATTTTCATATAATTTCGGATTTTCATATAAAGTATCAAAAACTGGTGTACACCACATATGTTTGAAATTTGAAACTGCAGATATTATAGCTAATCTGCCTCGTAAGGGGCGTACAAGAAAAACGACGACGCGACAAGATGCTAGAACTGTACGACAGGCGAATAAATATCCAACTATAAGTGCAAGAGAAATAAAAGATGGATTTAACTTGGATGTAACAACACGCACAATTCAAATGAGGCTGAAAAATTCGGGTCTTATAAGTTGTTTTCAAAAGAAAAAGCCATATATCAGTGATATCAACAAAAAGAAACAACTACAATTTGCTAAGACCCATTTGGATAAAGGCCCAGAATGTTGGAACAGCATTCTTTGGTCAGATGAGAGCAAATTTGAGCTTTTTGGTTAAAAAGAAAGAACTCGTGTGTGGAGAAAGCCAGGCCAGGGGCTACAGGATCGATTTGTCAAGAAGACTGTGAAGCATGGAGGAGGATCAATAATGGTATGGGGCTGTTTTGCAGCTATGGTGTGGATAGCTCCCTTTCTATATAATGCTTTACCAGATCAAATAAAAATGTCGGATACCGAATTTCTGAAAAAGTTGAAAGAATGGCTTTTTAGTTTGGATGATGTTGAATTTCTGTACAACAGATACCAATGAGTCTCGAAATTACTTTTTTGTACGAGTAGAATAGTAGACGAGTAGAATAGTATTGTTGTTGTTGTATTCTTAGCATTTGGGTCAACATAAAATTACTTTATGAACCAAATCATGATAACGTAAAATAATCAAATCATGATAACGTAAAATAATCAAATCATGATAACGTAAAATAATCGAATATTCTAGTGTTTTCTCAAGGTTTCTAAAAAGTGACCTCGAATTATCTAGAAGTTTTACAGAGTCGTATATAAGCAATTAACCTCTTGTGGAATGAGTTAGTTTTATTTTAAACCTGCGACGATAAACTGAAAATTATAAAAGTGATTTTTAAATTAGTTTTTGTGAATAAAGTTTTAAGTGTTATCGAGAAGAAATATTTTGTGTATTATTTTGAACGTTGTGTTACTGGAAATTTCTCCGGAGTTTCGGAGCTGTTATAAGAATATTCTAGTTAGGAATATTGTTTTTTTTTTTTTTTTTTAATAAAATGTGATGTGTAGTAGGCATTACAATATGTGTCACAACAACACATAAAAACCTTTTAAGACCAAGGTCCCACAACAACATGCGTTCAAAGGATGTTAATGGACGCAAATCTGTTTTTTTTTTTTTAATATTTTTTTGTTAAATAATGGATAACTAAACCATAAATCCTATTACATATAAAATATGACATAGGCCAATATTTCGTGATAGGATAGGGAAAATAAAAATAAAATAAGAGATAAAAAGCAAATTTGTTTTAAAAATTTGCAGGAACAAAACTAAAATTGGTTTACCAATAGTCCAGCTAATGGCATAATCCTTGATTATGGGACGCAGTATATTTTTCAATGATTAAAGCTCAGATATATAGTTATAGGAAGGCTCGTTTCTTATAGCAAGCTACAGCGTTCCAGCAGCAAGGAATATTCATTAGCTAAGATTGAGAGTGCTACCGTTGACTGAATACAGTTCATCCGCCAGCACCCCTAAGATATCACTTTGGCTAGTGATATCTCACTGCTATTGGTATGCGATAGGTGGTATGCGATGCGTTGGTGCGATGCACAGTGGTATGCGATATCTCACGTTAACTCATATGCCAATAGCAGGGACTGGAGTACGCGGGGTTGTCACACCCGTGGATCAAAAAATAGAACAAAATTAACAAATTAATAAAAACTGATCCCTCCATGCGTTTGCTGTATTGTTTCCTGTTGTTGTGGAACAATGAGGGATTTGAATACTTAATAAAACCTGGTGTGTTTGCATACTAATCAGTGATCGAACTCAGAAAGAGATTGAGAATTACGTTTATCGAATTTAGAGTAAGGCCAATTCGAAGTAAGGTTGGAAAAACGTAACAATATGTATTGTTATTTATGCAAATAATACAGAATCTTACTCATACAAAAAATCTTGTATGTAATTCGGGCATAAAGTATCTTTTTTGCTTTCGAGCAACAATTTTACTCTCAAGCGGAAAAGACATACTTTACGCCCTTACTACATAAATAGCTATTAAAATATATTTTGTTGTTGCTTCTCTTTTTTTACTCTTTTTTATGTTTTTAATTTTAACGAATTTTGATTTTTTTTGTTTTATATGTATGTATATGTATATGTATATTGATATGTTAATTCTTAATGTTTAATTATAAAAAGTCGAATTTTAAGTGTAACAATTATATTTTTAGCTATATTATTAGAATTAGTATTATCGATGGAAAATTTTATTTATTTAATTCAAATCCATCACCTCACAATGTTGGAGTCTCGTGATACAAATTGAAGGCGTCTTACAAAACAAGTCCTAATAGCACTTCTGTTTTACACCTAATTTTTGAAGTGAAAACTTCTTTAGGCGCGTTGTAAATTTTGTATGAGGTAAAATTTATATATTCGCGTCATCATTTTTAATATGCATTTTTGAAGAACAAAAAAATATTTTTTTAAATATGAAACACATCTTTTCTTAACGTTTCAAACTGCGGATATCGCGGATATGTAGATATCGCGGATATGTGGATATGCGGATATGTGGATATCGCGCTCGACTGATGTTCTGTAGGTCGTGAGTTCAATTCCTGGTGTGGTACATATTTTTTTATTGTTTTTTTTATTTTTATTAAATACCATTAAAATTATTTTTCTTTTATTCATGAATTCATAAAAATTTCTTTTTATGAATTTTAAAAAATTTATCTATAATTTATTTATCTATTTGAGCAATTTTACACAAATTCAGCAAATTTTTGGGAAATTTTGACTTGACCCCTTTTAATTTTGATTATTTTTTGTTTATAGATAGTCTTTCATAAATAAAAAATACAAGTTCTCTTAGAATTTTTTTTTTTCGACCAGGGGTCTTCACAGGGTGCCCCTCAATTTTTTGTTATTTTGTGATGTGAGTGCATTTTGATGAGCGATTGTAGAAAAACTACTGAATCGATTTTCATAAATGATATGTCGTTGAATAGGTATTAGAACAAAATTTTTAAAAATGTACACTGTTAATTTTTTGAAATAATTTTTAACGGTGTAACATAAGAAAAAAACGGTGTAATTGAAGAAAAGATGGCACAGCCTCTTTTTTTTTTTAAACTAAATTGAAGCTTATTTTATATCATCATACGACGATTGACTGTTGTGAGGTGCAGTTCAATAGTCGTCAAAAATAAAACAAAAGTTTTAAATTAAAAAGTTTTTTTAATCCTTAAATATTTAAAAAAAAATACTCCCTATAAAATTGCTCGAACATTAATAAATAATTTTTTTCGTTTATCCTAATTTTGAAACTTTAATTCTTCATTACATACATCATAAATCGAGAAAATAATTAAAATTTATTGTATACATTTTATTGAATATAAGTGGATCATACAGTTATATGTTAACAGTTAATATGTCTTCTTGTGCCAAATGTAATTTAAAGGTTAACCGAAATGATATTTATCTCAATATAAACTGTGATTATTGTAAAGAAATATTTCACGGCTCATGTGTTTCTATGAGCACTATTGTAGTTGAACAGTTCAAAAAAACAAAAAAATTGTGGGTTTGTGCTAAGTGCAAGGTTAAAACAAGTCATATAAGTGAAAACAATAGTTCACCGCAAAAAAGTTTGGTTACTATGCTATGTCAAAACAATGGTGATGTTCTAAATCCTGCTGCTAATTCTGATATGGAAAATACTTTGCAAGAGATCTATCATCAATTAAGAACCAACAAAGAAGAAATGAACCGTCGTTTTGACTTATTGGAGCGTTCTATCGAAATTATAAATGCTGTTGCTAAAGAAAATAAAGTTTTGAAACAAAAAATCAATGATTTGGAGTTACGTTTGGATTACCACGATCAAAATCTTTTAAAAAATAGTATTGATGTCATTGGTGTTCCTTTACTTGAAAATAACAATACAGAACATACCATCAACATTCTATTTGAAAAAGGATTGGAAATACCATTTAAAGAAGAATACATCGTAAATTGTTTTCGCACAAAAGCTCACTCACCGGATAAGCCAGGAAAGATTATAATTAATCTTCAAAACACTGTAATCAAGAAGCTAATCATTTCAAAAATCCGTAAGCTTAAACACATTCCAATATCTATATTTGACGTTTCAAGTCGCTCAAGAATATTTATCAATGAAAGTTTAACAGCATACAAGAGAAATTTATATAACCAGGCCAAGGAAATTAAAACTAAAAAACATTACAAATATTTATGGGTGCGTGATGCCAAAATTATGATGCGGAAAACTGATGGAGATGCAATTCAATATATTCGTTCACTACAGGACCTAGATAAAGTATAATTTTTAATATTTTTAAATTATAAAACTAGATAGTATTTTTCTATGGATAATATATTTAGTCCTATAGGTTTAAATGTAAGTAATTCTAATTCAAATATTGTCTCTTCTTGTAGTAATTCCGTTGCATCTGACGTCACCACAAATAATGTTGTAATTAGTGAAAATTTAATTGTTCATCAAAATATTAGAAGTATGCGGCAAAATTTTAATGAGTTTTTGTGTAATATTCAAAGTCTTTGTAAGAAGCCATTAATAATTTTTCTCAGTGAGATTTGGATCAATGATAATGAGATAAGTAACTTTAATAATCTAAATGATTTTGACCTTTATGCTAAGTGTAATCCTAATAATCAAAATGCTGGAGTTGCAGCCTATATTAGTAATACCATGCATTATACTGTTGATTTGTTGCCTATGCAAAGTGCTGATGGGATTAAAGTAGATTTTATTTTGGAAAAGGAAAAATGCTCAGCCATTTGTTTGTATCGAATGCATTCTTTTTCAATTAATTCTTTTTTGGAAGAATTGAGTAATTTAATTTCATCAATCAAAACAAAAAATCTTTTTATTCTGGGGGACATTAATATAGACACCTTATCTTCAAACCAAGCCAGTAGAGATTATCTAACACTAATGTCCTCATTCGGTTTAAGCTCTTTTGTCAATGAGATAACAAGATCTGAATCATCAACTTGTTTAGATCATATTTTTGTGAGGCAAAAATTACAATCTAAACTAATACTGTCTTCCAACGTGTTGAATCTTGAACTTACTGACCATAGCTCTACTTGGTTGAATTTAAAAGTAAAAGCACCTTTAAAGGATTCTTGTGATGCTGATATTCTACCTACACCTGTATTAAACATAGACGAGTTAAATAAAAATCTCAGCATAGAATCTTGGGACAATGTTTTTTCTGCCTTGGACGTCAACATCGCTTATGACAATTTTATGGCAATTTTAAACCGACATTTATCTATTTCCAAATCATTTTATTTAAATAAACCTCGTGATAATAAATTTAAAGAATGGATATCGGATGGATTGTGTAAAATGATAGTAGATAAAAACAGATTGTATGTAAAGCACAAACGACATCCACTTAACAGTAAATTGAAAACAAGGTACCTAAAGTTTAAAACAGAAGTGTCTAAGAGGATCAAACATGAAAGATTTTCTTACTACGAACGTTTATTTGAAAAAAATAAAAATAACCCTAAGAAACAGTGGAAAATTGTCAAAGATATCACAGGTCAGAAGAATAAACCATCCAATCTAAGTAAGGTAAGAGATGAACAAGGAACAATTCATGAAACTGAATCCTCTATCGTTGAGCTGTTTAACAGTTATTTCACTGCCATTTCGGCCAAGCTTAAAACAGATCATATTGAAACGGTTGTATGCGATTCTGCTGAAAAGAATGATTTAATTTATTCCAATTATTCTGAACCCTCCAACTGTTTTTTCACCCCAATTACACAAGACGAAGTTAGAATAATTATCAGTGATCTTGATAATTCGGAATCATCCGGTTATGATAGCATTACAAATGCTTTAGTTAAAAAAATTTCTCAGCACATATTAGAACCTTTAACATACATTTTTAATCTGAGTCTTACAAGTGGGATATTTCCCTCAAGCCTTAAGAAAGCAGTTGTGATTCCTCTATTTAAAGGTGGTGATGCGTTAGATATGACCAATTACAGGCCAATATCACTGTTGCCTGTTTTTTCTAAGATTCTTGAAAAATGCGTCAAAGGAAGAATGATGTCCTTCCTTCGTAAAACAAAATTTTTGAGTAACTGTCAGTATGGATTTCGTGAAGGTATAAGCACAGAAGATACTTTGATTGATTTTTTAACGAAGTTATATTCAGGCTTAAACACCAATAAGAAGGTAGCGGCATTATTTATTGATATAACTAAAGCATTTGATACCGTTGATCATATACTATTACTTAATAAATTACTATCATCTGGTTTTAGAGGAATTGTTCTGCACTGGTTTAAATCTTATTTAACAAGTCGTACGCAAAGAATAAAAGTAAATAATACTTTTAGCCATGATATTGAGATTACGGCCGGCGTTCCTCAAGGCTCAGTCTTGGGACCAATCTTATTTTTGGTTTATATAAACTCACTCTGTAAACTTGAGATGGAAAGCTCATTGTTCGCCTTTGCTGATGACACTGCTTATCTGTATTGTTGTGATGATTGGACGACTGTTATGAACAAAATGAATAACGATTTAGTTAAACTCAGGAAGTGGTTCAATATTCATGCAATGGTTCTGAGCTCCAAAACTCGGTATATGACATTTGGTTTAAGTAACGATCATAGTAGCCTCTCAAACGCATTTATATATCATTCTTCAGGCTGCTTGAATACCAATCACTGTTGTAATAAATGTATCAAAATTGACAAAGTGTTAACTTTCAAATATTTAGGCTTAATCTTGGATACAAAATTGAAATTTTTACCCCATTGTGAAAAAATTCGTAATGAGCTTTATTCGTCTATATCTAAGTTGTTTATTTTGCGTGATGTTTGTCCTCGTCAGATGCTGAGATCACTGTACTTTTCTCTTGTAAATTCTCGACTTGAATATGGACTGGTATGCTGGGGAGGTTCATATCTGATTAATATAAAATCACTTATAACAGCTCAGAAGTTTGCTCTACGTGTAATTCATTTCAAAAAACCTAGAGAACCGTCGTTTCCACTTTTCATGAAAGCGAATATATTGCCCCTAAGACACCTTTACGTTTACAAAGTTTTGAGAGTTTTTTTCTTGAGAGGTGGCTATAATATAGTTAAAACAATTGAGCAGTACAATCTTAGAACGAACACTAGATGTTTGATCGAATTTACCAGAAAAGAAAACTGTCGTCGCTTTTATTCTTTTATGGCCCCTTTCCTCTACAATATTTTACCTGAGTCTGTAAGCGATTCTCGCCCTATTTTCTTGTTCCTGAAAAATCTAAAAAAGTGGCTTTTTACAAAGACTAATATTGAAATCTATTTTTAGTAATAAGTTTTACATAGGCTTAAAATTGCATTTATAACTTTGCTTTTCTGCATACATCAATACTTCGTTTCTCTCTTGTTTTCTTTTATATTATTTCATCAACTCTTCTTTTTTCAATTATTTTATATCTATTAACCTACAATCCTATATTTCAATTATATATTAAGAATATTTTTGTTAGTTTTATAACCAATAATGCACCTCACGCAAGTTGGTAGCTATAATTTATTCAACTTCTTCAATGTTGGAGCATTTGCAATAAGCGCTTTACGCACTTCTAAATGTTCTTAGTATTTTACCATCTTATATCATATTTTTGCATTTTTAGTGTTTTATTGTTATTGTTCTACATTTTAATTAACTTTTTTTTGTATTAACTATTATGATTTTTATGTAAAACTGTATTGATTAAGATTAAATGTATTATTGTATATATATGTTTGGTAAAATAAAATAAATAAATAAATAAATAAATAAATATCTAACCACTTGTGAAAGTTTAGGACACGTGTTACTTTTGGTTTTAAAGATAAAATTCGTTGTGCATATGACTGTCGGGAATCAGCTTTTTTTGTTCTGAAGGAAAATTATAAAAATGGCGTTATAAACTTAGAGATTTTTTTTAATGTTAAATATCAAATATTTTATTATTAAATAAACTTTTCAAAATATAAAAATTATATATGTACAATAAAGAAAATATGAGCAACTTCAGCATAAATCCACAAAAGCGCTTATTGTTATGCACATGAAATGAAGCTTATGTGGAGTTTAAAAATAAGTTTCCTGATGTGAAAATAGGATTTACTAAATTCACGGCCCTTCGACCACAAGAATGCATAAAATTATCCCAAGGAGTTCATAATGTGTGCATGTGTACCATACATCAAAATATAAAACTAATGATTCAACACTCTAAGATGTCTTGGATTACTGATGCTGCTTTCCAGAATTATAAAACATTAATTGACTTTGTTTCATGTGGTAAATTAACAGAAGATTGTCATATTTTGAAGTGCAATGAATGTTTAGAAAGACTTCAACAACTGGAAGAAAAATTACTAAAAGATTTTGACGTTAAAGGAATCCTTCAAGTCAAATATCAACAATGGAATACCACTGATCGATGCAATTTGGATACTTTAATAGAAACTGTAGAAGAATTTATGAAAAATTTGTTTACCGTTTACAAATTTCGATACCACACAACTTTATAGCAAAACAGCAATCTACATTCATTGAGGAAAAACAAAAAAATTAGAAGCAGGAGAGTGCTTCGTTCAAGGGGACTTTTCTGAAAACTACGGCTTCATAATTCAGGATGCGGTTCAAGGCTATCATTATATTAATTCACAAGCTACTATTTATCCATTTGTCATTTATCTTAAAAGTGCCGCAAGTGAATATATACAGCACCGAAGTTTTATACTCATTTCGGATATAAACGATCACAACAGTACTACAGTTCATCTTTTCATTACAAAACTTATTGAATTCATCAAAACGCATATAAATTCTAATATTACGAAAATAATCTATAACACTGACGGTGCGGTGCACCTTCTCAATACAAAAATAAACACAACCTAATTAACTTATGCCAGCCATGGAAAGGGACCTTGTGATGGAATTGGTGGTACACTGAAGCGTGCTGCACACCGTTATAGTATGGCGGGCAAAGATATTATTGATACACCAAAAAAACTTTTCGAATGGGCTTTAAAATGGGAATCTACCATGAACTTTGTATACGCCGATAAAAATGAATATCAACTAACAAAAGAAAAATTACAAAATCGATATAAAAATGCGATTACTATAAGTGGAACTCAAAAATTTCATTCTTTTGTACCATTAAATACTAAGACAATAAATGCAAAAATGTTTTCCAACTCGAAAGAAACTTTTAAATGTAAAATAAGTAAATAATTTTTAATAACTATATATATTTTCTTTAACCTACATATATAATTTGTATGATACTTAAAGTTTATTCAATAATAAAATATTTTTAATTTAATGTTAAAATACAATCTTTTACTTTATGATTCCATAATAACATAATACGAACATAATACTTCTGCAGTCAAAAGTTCCTAAATATATTTAGTTATTTATACACTGAAAAAAACATGTCCTATTTCCAATCGAAATGCAATTGTCTCAACCTCACCGTGCGGTCACATATGGCGAATCAAACTACGAAATTGTTTCAACAACTCTACAATTATAAATCGTTGAAGTTGAGACAATCACACGAAATATTTATGTGAAAATAAAATATAGTTCAAATACTTAAACTTTAAAATGAAAAATTCATGATATAAGACCAAAGAAAATTTTTTTCAGGGAAATAGTTATTATCTTTATTCAACTACTGTTATCTATTACCGCATTCACAGCGACATAGCAAATTAGTAGATAGTATATTATAATTTGCATCTTGGCATATTTAATATGAGTTTAAAACGTAGATTGTAATTTGAATCGTAAGTATTTGAATCGTTTGTAATGGTAGTAAGCCTAGATATCAAATTAGTTGCAAGATTTTAAAATAAAAAGTGTTTACAGCACTGATTTAAATTACATCTACTAATATGCTATGTCGCTGTGAATGCAGTATATATATATAAAATTGAAAGTATGTATGTTTGTCGTTTTTGCATTAATAAACCATTCATCCGATCATCATGAAACTTTGAGAAGTTGTTGTGTACACTTGCGCATAGGTAACAGGCAAATTTTTTTTGAATGGAACCCCAGGGCCATTATAATTATCTTAAGGTGTTCTGCCTAAATGTTGATAATAATTTAATATGATTTTTTTTTAAATATCGTTTTATACGGTTAGATTCCTTTGATCAATTTTTTTGTTGAACATAATTTAATGAAATTGAAAAATGAAAGTATAATCTGAAACAATTACATTTGTATATCAAAATTATATGTATTTGAATTAAACACATAATGATGTTACATATTTTATCATCTACACTAAATATGTTATTTGTTTGCAATTGTTTGTAATACATGTTTCTTCAACTAAGAAAGATAGTTGATAACATCGATTAAAAGCTCAAAATTATGAAATGGAATTCGCACAAATACTATACAAAGAAGCATAGCTTATGTATAATCAAACATGGATAGCAAGTATGATAAACAAACTAATTAAAAATGAGGCCCTTAGCCGGCAACACGTTAGTGATTTGCAAACAGTTATAATGCATTAATACCAATGAATTTATAATATCTGCCCGCCCGCAGGAACATATGTAAAATTTAAAATTTTGGATCTATGGATGTGACAAAGCCGCGTACTTTAGTACCTTCGACTGGCAAATCAGTTAACGTGAGATATCGTATACCACTGACAATGGCAGTAAGATATCACTTATATTAAGGGGATAAGTGAAATTTTAGGGGTGCTGGCGGATGCACTTTTTTCAATCAAGGATAGTACCCTTAGTCTTAGTTATGGGATATTCTTTCACGATAACGGTCTATTTTTTTTAAATAAAATGTGTTGGGTAGTAGGAATTACAATGTGTGTCACAACAATACATAAGAACCTTTTAAGAAAAAGGTCCCATAACAACATGCTTTCTAAGGTGTTGATGGACGTAATCTTTTTATTTTTCAAAAGAATGAGCTTTTTGCTTGCTCGAACAAATGAGCTTCCATATAACTAATATATATGCTGGCTTGAGGTAAACAATGCGTTACATGATCTTGGTATATGCTTCTAGCACTAGGATATACACCTATCCCCCATTTTACACGGTAGATACGTTCCTGATAAAAACGTGTTAATCGAAAATATAAATTTTGTATGGAAAACCGTGTTAAACGAAAAACATGGGTTTTTGGTCATTTCTTGGGCGATAAACAGATTCGGTAAAACATAAAAGTACCAGTTTAATCACATAAGATATCGACATAATAGTTAAATTGATTTTCAAAAAGAAACATGTAACATAACCAATAAGAAATTCACAGAAAAATAAAAAGTAATTATGCATGCACATAGTAGCATGTTGACCTAAATCAAACCTAGCTTAACCTATCCCAACCGAAACACGTAAAAGAGAAAAACAGAGTTTCTTTCTGAGTTATTTCCAACCATACCTTTGAATTGGAAAAATTCAAATTAATTCCATAGCTACTTGAGTTCAATTGCTCACAAAGTCCTGAATAACTTGATTCAGTTCGGTGCGACTTGGAAGTTAAATCTGTAATTAATAATTGTGCTTTCTTTTTAGTTAAATCTTGCAAACATCTTCATATTGAATTGCGTACAAATGGAATAGTTTGCCGGAGCACTTAGTCTCAGGTGGTTTCAACCCACAGATGTTTAAAAAAAGCGTTAATCTACACCTTAGAACGCCAGTTGTTGTGGGACCCAGGTCTAGACCTAGGTCTTAAAAGGTATTTATGTGTTGTTGTGACACATATTCTAAACCCTATTACACAACACATTTTATTAAAAAAAAAAAAAAAAAAAAAAGTAAATGGCAACTGTTTCACATTCAAAAAATTTTAAAGTCTTACTAGTTATGATATTGGTACCAATTGGAATACGTCTTTGATATTGGTCTTCAAACCATATCACTAATTTATTTTCCATTGTTTTTATTTTTTTAAATAAAATGTGTTTTGTAATAGGAATTACGATATGTATCAAAACAACAAATAAAAACTTTTAACATCACGGTCACCGCAACAACATGCGTTCAACGATGTTAATGGACACTAATTTTTATTGTTTGTGTTCTTTAAATTTTTTTGAATTGATAACTAAACAATTAATCCAATCATTTAATAAAATATGACAGAGCCCAATATTTCATTATAGGATAGAATAAGATCTCACTTCTATTGCCAGTGTTGTATGATATCCCACGTTAACTCGTATGTCAACAGATATAATTATTTACTTACAAATTAACTATGACCATTGATACACCTACGCATTTTGTATCTAGCTAATAACGATCTATTGCTTAAAATCAACTGATTTACAAAGAGAATCTCTTACATCCCTTTGCTGATTTACATCAACATGTATTTACAAAATTTTTCTTTGAACACTCAAATGCGTTTTTTGTTAGAAGTTTCTTGTTTTCTTGTTTTAATTACAACCTGTATGTATATGATCATAAGTGGTATACCAGAAGGTTTAATTAAAATAAAGTAGATATAAGTGCGTGTAATACCAAATTTTTTTTGACATTTTTTTTTTTTAATTTTGATTTCAAAAACCGTGTAAAGTCGAAAACGTGTTAAATGAGTGCCGTGTAAAGCGGGGGATAGGTGTATAGGAACTTAATTTTAGTTTTGTTCCTGCAAATTTGAAAAAAAAAGTAAATTGTTTTATATTGTAATTCCAAATATGTCACATATTTTGAAATTGCACAAACTTTTTTGAACTTCATTGAAAAAGATGATGAACAATGTCATTGAAGCTACAATTTTGAGTGGAAAATTCGAAGGGGAAGATGTAGTCTTGCCACGACAGACAGGCCACATATTTCAATGATCCCAACAGATTCAAACGTTTAGTTTCCAGTGCAACTCGCTTTTGCAATTACCATCACCAAAGCACACGGACAGTTACTGAAAGTATGTGGACTAGATTTGGAGAATCCGTTCTTCTCACATGGACAACTGTATGTGGCTGGCGGGTTGGGAAAACCTTCTGATTTATTCGTGTATGCACCAGACGGAAAAACAAAAAATATAGCGTACCCACAAGTACTCGAATAAATAAATAGAATTAAAACGACATTTTGAAATTTGTTCCATGTTAAAATAAATAAGTTGCAATAAAAATGACACAATGTAAATTGAATGTTATCTTTACGAGTTTTCTCGAATTTTTTTTCTTATGATATAGCGGCAATACGCGACGGGCATAATGTTAAATAAACAAAACTTTTACACTATTTGGTGTAAAAAACAAAGTTTTGAGAGATTTTGTGAGTGATCAAGATCAAAGTAATTATTGTAATTCACTAGATGATTGACAGCAATTTTCATTTTCTCTCAGAAAACTTCTTTAGAACAGTTTTTGTGTGTTTCGTGTCGGGTACAAATACAATGCATGAGCACTGTGAACATTTGTGAATCTATTTTTGTTCTGCATAATGTTCTATATAGAGATAGAGTGATGACACACTTCTACTAATTCAACAAGTCATTTAAATTTTTTTATAGCTTGCTCGAAAACTTATTAGTGAAGTAAATTACTAAAGTATTGATTATTTTTCATTCATATTTTTAAAAACAAAAATTAAAAATTACGCTATCATTTCTCATTACCACTTTTTGAAATCATTGCTACTACGTCAACAAAATGTCTGTGCACAAACTTTATTTATGAGCGTAGCAAAGCACGCCGGGTCCTGCTAGTATTGGATATAACACTTTATATTTTAAATAAACCTCATTCTGTTGTTAGGAAAATGTTATCGTGTAGTTGTCCCAATCACAGTGAAATTGTTTGCAAATAATTTTTCTTTGCATGAATAATCAACTGCCAACTTCGAGATGAGGTTGTCATGAACTTCAATTTTTTTTTCAGTGTACGACTTTTTTGTTTGCAGTCGCGACTGTCAAATTATTTTTTATAAGAGTGACAAGTGATTATTAAAAGTGGTAAATAAACATTTCATTTTTTTATGCCATCTAATACAAAGAAAATAATTGCAGAAGTGTTTTCCTATTCAAAAGAAACTTCTGTTTGTAAAATAAGAAAATCATTTTTAACAATTGTATTTATTTTATTTATTGTACTACATATATAATTTTTATATAGGTTTATATTCGCTTTTAACCCGACAGGGATCATTTTTAAGAGACAATTAATTTCTTTTAACCTCACTATTTGTGATTTTCGAAAGTTAGTAGGTATATTTTATCCCATACTATCCTAAGTCACGTGTGCAGTTATTATTGACTGTTACCAATCAATTTGAAATGAATTTTTCAATTCGAAATTAGTTTTGGGTTTATCTGAATAAACCTTATAATTATTTGTTAATAAAAACAACTTTTATCTCTGAACGTGTTTCGGTTAGGATTCGAACTCAGAACCTCATCAGTACCAACTGAGTTTGAATCTTTTGGTAGACACGCTATCAACTGCCCCACGGCGTCGACATTAGAAACATTTTTAATTACGATGTTGTATCTCTTTTTTCCTTAGTGAAAATCTTTTTGTCATACTTCACTGGCTACATAGTTAGTATTATTATATAGGTTTATATTCGCTTTTAACCCGACAGGGATCATTTTTAAGAGACAATTAATTTCTTTTAACCTCACTCTTTGTGATTTTCGAAAGTTAGTAGGTATATTTTATCCCATACTATCCTAAGTCACGTGTGCAGTTATTATTGACTGTTACCAATCAATTTGAAATCAATTTTACGACATAATGTCAAAGTAAATTAGTGAATAGTATGAATTTTATATATAATTTTTATAATATTTTAAAAAGATCATTTAATAATAAAATATTTGATATTTAACATTAAAAAAAAATCTCTTAGTTTATAACGCCATTTTTATAATTTTCCTTCAGAACAAAAAAAGCTGATTCCCGACAGTCATATGCACAACGAATTTTATCTTCAAAACCAAAAGTAACACGTGTCCTAAACTTTCACAAGTGGTTAGATATAAAATAAGCTTCAATTTAATTTAAAAATAAAAGAGGCTGTGTCATCTTTTCTTCAATTATACCGTTTTTTTCTTATGTTACACCGTTAAAAATTATTTTAAAAATTAACAGTGTACATTTTTAAAAATTTTGTTCTAATAACCTATTCAACGACCTATCATTTATGAAAATCGATTCAGTAGTTTTTCTACAATCGCTCGTTAAAATGCACTCACATCACAAAATAACAAAAAATTAAGGGGCACCCTGTGAAGACCTCTGATCGAAAAAAAAAAAATTTTAAGAGAACTTGTATTTTTTATTTATGAAAGACTATCTATAAACAAAAAATAATCAAAATTAAAAGGTGTCATGTCAAAACGTTGTTGAATCTTCGAGAAATTGCTCATTTATTATTTATTATCTATTTATTTATTTATTTATTTATTTAATAAATTTATATATAATTTATTTATCTATTTATTTATCTATTTATCTATTTATTTATTTTATAATTTATCTATAAATTTATCTACTGTCTTTTGCAATTTGCATTCGAGTCATCATGCTAAATAAATATTGAATATATATAAAATTGACAGTATGTCTGTTTGTCCTTTATGCATTAATACATTAATCATCATGAAAATTTGGGAAGTTGTTGTGTACACTTAATTTGCCTTTTTTTTAACTATCGTTTTGAACGGTAGTTTGGTTTGATCAGTGTTTTTTTTTGTTGAACATAATTTTTATGAAATTAAAAATAACGTAAGAAAGATAGTATAACCTGAAACAATTACATTTGTATATCAAAATTATATGTATGGGAATTTAACACATCATGATGTTACAAATTTTATCATCTTGACCAAATATGTTGTTAATTTGGAATTGTATGTAATACATGTTTCTAAAATTAAGTGCAGACTTAATACTTGTAACTTGATACTTGATAACATCGATTATATCGATTTTAAGCTCACAATTACGAGACGGAAATCGCATAAATTCTATACAAAGAAGCACAGCTTATGTATGATTAAACATGGATGGCAATCATGATATATAAAATAATTAAAAATGGTGGCACTTAGCCGATAGTGATTTGCAAACGGCAACAATGCGCATTAATACCAATGAATTTACTTAGCTTTCCGCAGGAAGATTTGTAAAATTTAAAATTGTTGATCTATGGGTGTGACAACCACGCGTACTTTAGTTCCCGCTATTGGCATATGAGTTATCTTGAGATATCGTATACCACTGGCAATAGCAGTGCAATCTCATTAGCCAAAGTGATATCTTAGGGGTGCTGGCGGATGAAGTATTTTCAACCAACGATACCATCCCTTACTCTAAGTTATGGAATATTCTTTGATGATACGCTATTTTTTTTCAATAAAATGTGTTTGGTAGTAGAAATTACAAGGTGTGTCACAACAACACATACAAAACTTTTAAGAACAAGGAACCACAACAACATGCTAGGTGTTGATAGACGCAAATTTTTATATGATATGTTTTGATTATTTTAAGTATAAAAATGTATATAATAGTTGCTTGGAATGCTGATAAATGTGAAACCCAGAATAATTTTAATGATTTTAATTTAAACATTCTGAAATTTTAATTTGCGATGCTACAATAATTGGAATTTGTATCTTCCTTCCTAAAACACAGCTATTTTACACATTTAAGTTTTCACTTCTGTCGGCAGTCCTTAACACTACCTTATTTTTTTTATTTCAATTAATGTTAACCCGTAACTAACACGCTTGGGTCAATGTGACCCAGTCCTTTTTTTCTTGTCGGTTTTTTTTTAATCTTCTTTTAATGTTTTTTAATTTTTTTGCAATCTTTTTTTTTTACATTTTTAAATTAGTGAAATTTCTATAAAAATTAGTTGGTCAATGTAACCCAAATGTGTGTTAAAGTTTTTACATTTTTAAATTAGTGAAATTTCTATAAAAAATTAGTGGGTCAACGTGACCCAAGTGTGTGTTAAAGGTAACATTTTTAAAGTGTGTTAGTTACGGGTTAATGGTAATATAAAAGCTGATATTTTGTATAAACTGATTTTCATAATTTTCAATGGTATTGTATTTGTATTAGGAATAAAAATAAAATTATTATTATTGTTGTTATAGTTCTTGGTCGGGACAGGGTGCCGAATACTTCTGGGGCGCAGGCTCGTCCAACTTGAGAAGCAAGCTTTTGCTGAATGGATTAAAATGATATTTACTGTGTTGTCATTCCTAAGAGTGCGAAAACCTGGTACTGGATTCTTTCTCATGTTTTCTTAGCTTTTCCGTAAACTGTGTATTAAATTTCGTGGCGCACTTTATAATGTTTTTGGTTGGCATATCATTGAAGACCATTATTTTTGGGTTACCGACAGGGATGGTAGCGATTTCTGCTAACCGGTTTTATCCACTGGATTTTATCCGAGTGGCTAATTCATTTTATCCTGGATTTTAGCCGGATAAAATTAATTCATACAATTTTATTATCCAAAAGATGAAAGAAATGTTTTTTTTTCTTATTATGATTTCTCAGGAAGTGATTATGACAAACAGATACATTTTATAATTGATCTCAAATATACTAAATTGTTATGTAATTAAAAAGATAGATAATCTAGATTCTAGACTCTAGAGAAAGATCTAATTTATTAGAGGATAAAAAACTATATGAATAAATGGTGGTGTGCTTTTCGAATATGACAAAAAAAATCTTTTTTTTATTCAAAAACAAACTAACCGGCTTTTTTAATATTATCCGGATAAAACCGGATTTTATCTACCTGGAGAGGACAAAATGAAAAAATATGGCTTTTTAACCATCCCTGGTTACCGAGGGTACTATTATGTCTTTGTGTGGTTGCAGAGACTAGTTCTAATCGAAACACTTTCAAAGTAGACTTCCAAAGATTGATTTTCTTACTAGCTATATGCCTTTTCTAACTATATGCCTAGTTTGTTTGTTTATTTATTTATAGTAAAGAATAATATTTTATTATAAATTCCTTTAATCTTTCAACATATATAAATAAATCACGAAATTCTAAACACGGTTACGAGCTTCATCACTGGGAAGTGTATTGTACATTGTTATGCAATTACATAATTTCTAATTCTACACTCATTAAGGAGATTTGCAAAAGATCACTAGCCATGAATGTTTTTTCCTTCCTTCAAAAAATGAACGAATTTGCAGATTTGAATTGTGATTTGAAAATAGATTGCAACCACCAACGTAACGTTAGCTAAACACAATATTAAGACAACGAGATAATTCAAATTTAAATAATTCTTGTATAACACATTTTATTAGTTATGTATAGTATAAAACATTCTTTCAACGTTTTAATAAAACATAATAAACTATTATATATTCGCAATTACAATAAATTGGGGGATATTACTTTTACTTAGGCGCCAAGAATTTTTATTTGATATAGAATCACTCACTGAAGCGAATAAAACCAAAACGAGTTGTATATCAACCCCGGGGGCCAAGATACAGACCTTTGAACAAAGCAAAATCCATACAAAATTGCAGTTTTTACACAAATTTTTTCTATTTTTAATTTTAGCTTTATTTCCTATGTGCATATAAGATAAACGATCAAAACTGTCCCTTTTACTAAATTTTCTTAATTTACGATGAAAATAATAAAAAAAAAATCCACTCGCGCCTAAGTTAAAGTAATCTTGCCATAAATTGAAACATTATTCGGTTCGGGTTTACCTGAAATTGGAATTTATATTAATATTATAATTTTAAACTACATACCCATCTAATGAAAACTCTAAATTAAATACTCCACCATAATCAGTGTTACCATCCGCAGTGTCATTCCAATAATTATTTGCCTCAAAAGAGGAGTAAACTGATTTATAAACATTGTCAATATCTCCAATACTACACTTCGATCCTATTTCCCTTTTTCTTAACCAGGAGAATAATGTCATTTTAACTTCTGTTAATTTTATAACTTAGATGTTTTTGATAACAAAAAACTACTACTATTTTGTATACAGATACAAACGTGTGCACTTCACAGTTTTGTCATTAGACTTAAAACAAAGAATTTATTTCGCTCATATTTCAACAGTATCGCTTCTATTATAATAATCCAACTGCAAAAACTAACAATACATCGCTAAATAAAATATTATCAAAAAGAATTAGATAGTTAGTAAATTTAACTTTTCGTTTATATGAAATGAAACACGCAAAGATGATAGATAGTATTCGATTTTTAAAATAGCCGAAAATATCCGAAATGTGTTTGAAGTTTGAAAGGCCAAGTTCACTGAACTCGATTGCAAAATATGGTCTAATAAGATAGTTTAATACTATATGGAGTGTGTTTTTTTTCTATATATATCGGAAAAATCGGAGCGATAAAATAAAATCTGGGTACGTTCAAAAACTTTACTATAGTTAAATATTTAATGCACCAATCAAAACACGCATTAAAATATTTAATAACTATGGTTAAATCATTTTTGAACCATGATCATCAATTTAAATAATGATTAAAAATACATTTTTTATTATTTTTTTAAAACAATTACAAACACCATATTCACTTATTTTTTGTATTTATTCTACCGGTTTCGATTTTCAAAAAATCATCGACTGGAAAATATTTTGCAATTAAAATTAATAACAATTTTGCTTAGTATATATATTATATACAAAAACTTACCATAAATATGTAATTTTTTAAAACAATAAAATAACAATTCTAAGATAAAACAATTAGAAAAGATGAAATTCAAAAACAAAAAAGGGTTGTACAGAGTTAGGGGCAGGCAATAAAACTTAATTAAAAATAATGAAACAAAAAATAAAAAAGAAAGGAAAATTTTAAGGCGAGGTTTTACTGTGAAAAAATTTATATTAAAAAGTTTTGAAAGTTTTATGGCGTTTGTAATTGTTTAAAAAAATAAAACAAAGGATTTTTAATTATTATTTAAATTATGAATTATTCACGTCACTCGGAACAAACAATATTAATTGACGATCATTAAGTAAAATATTAAAAACACAAATACTAAAACAATCCGTCAAAATCGTATGTCAGAATAATTCTTTTATAAAATGTCTCAATTGAATCAAATCAAAACCGAAATCAAAATTAAAAACTAATGTAGTAATGAATAAATTAATGTAAATTTTGTTTCAAAGATATCACTATAAATTTATATAATTATATTAGTTTTCTCGTTTTGTCCGTATGAGGGCGCGAGATAAAGAAAAGAGATTTTGGAAATGTAAAAGAAGAAGTCATTAAATATAATAATAAAGAATTGATTGTGTTGTTTTGACGAACAAGAGTTATCGTGTTTTATTTAATAGATCAGAAAAGATTTGATAATAAATATTACTACAATCAGAAGTGGGATAGCACCGCGCAAATTAATTGTTATTTAATTAATTATTTGTTTCCGTAATTATAATAATTAATTCCGATATTGCGAGTCGTATTTAATGTTATCCGTAGTGAAAAATCATGATGGCTGATTCAATAATAAAATCGATAATTGCCGAGTTACAAGAACAAATAAATTATTGTGATCAACAAATTTCAAGTTTATTAAAATATAGAAATAAACCGCCGAGATTGATTGATGAAGAATCACCACCGCCAAAAATGGAAAATATTTCACATGTTCGTTGTGATGCAACAAATTATTATCAACCAGTTGATCAACATCAACAAAACTATAGGAGGCGATTACCGGTTTCGATTTTCAAACAATCATCGACTGGAAAATATTTTGCAATTAAAATTAATAACAATTTTGCTTAGTATATATATTATATACAAAAACTTACCATAAATATGTAATTTTTTAAAACAATAAAATAACAATTCTAAGATAAAACAATTAGAAAAGATGAAATTTAAAAATAAAAAAGGGTTGTACACAGTGCAGGCAATAAAACTTAATTAAAAATAATGAAACAAAAAATAAAAAAGAAAGGAAAATTTTAAGGCGAGGTTTTACTGTGAAAAAATTTATATTAAAAAGTTTTGAAAGTTTTATGGCGTTTGTAATTGTTTTAAAAAAATAAAACAAAGGTTTTTTAATTATTATTTAAATTATGAATTATTCACGTCACTCGGAACAAACAATATTAATTGACGATCATTAAGTAAAATATTAAAAACACAAATACTAAAACAATCCGTCAAAATCGTATGTCAGAATAATTCTTTTATAAAATGTCTCAATTGAATCAAATTAAAACCGAAAAAATTAAAAACTAATGTAGTAATGAATAAATTAATGTAAATTTTGTTTCAAAGATATCACTATAAATTTATATAATTATATTAGTTTTCTCGTTTTGTCCGTATGAGGGTGCGAGATAAAGAAAAGAGATTTTGGAAATGTAAAAGAAGAAGTCATTAAATATAATAATAAAGACTTGATTGTGTTGTTTTGACGAACAAGAGTTATCGTGTTTTATTTAATAGATCAGAAAAGATTTGATAATAAATATTACTACAATCAGAAGTGGGATAGCACCGCGCAAATTAATTGTTATTTAATTAATTATTTGTTTCCGTAATTATAATAATTAATTCCGATATTGCGAGTCGTATTTAATGTTATCCGTAGTGAAAAATCATGATGGCTGATTCAATAATAAAATCGATAATTGCCGAGTTACAAGAACAAATAAATTATTGTGATCAACAAATTAAACCGCCGAAATAAACCGCCGAGATTGATTCATGAAGAATCACCACCGCCAAAAATGGAAAATATTTCACATGTTCGTTGTGATGCAACAAATTATTATCAACCAGTTGATCAACATCAACAAAACTATAGGAGGCGATACTCTAACGTGTGTCTCGAAGATTGTCAAGATTGAAATTCTTCAACCCCTAATCAATGTTTACGCAATGTTCAACAAAACCTTTTAACACCGAATATTTTACAGCAAAATATTGCTCCGAATAATATCAACCTGAACCGCTTAGAACAGGAAAGTATTCAAACTAATTATAATAATATGGATATAAGTATTATTAGTAAATTTAATGGAGAGAATCCGGCAGTTCGTTGAAGTCTTTGGCCCCTCGATTTGAGATTTTTTTTTTTTAGTTGATGCTAAACCAAGACGAAAATGTTAAGGGCACTTATCAAAATTGTGCCCGGTTCTCGAGATATGGCCTTTTTAAAAAAAAATTTTCCATATAAAAATCACTTTTTTGTAAACTGTAGTGTCGGTCAATATCGATGATTTTTATAATAATTTAAATAAAATTAACACTTTTTTTTCATAAAAATTAAATAAGATACATACCTGATATATATAAAAATAATTGCACTAATTTAAAAAATACTTAACACATAATAATTTAATTATGAAATATGGTAAAAAAAAACCATATATTCGAAAAAGTAAACAATGATTTTGACATTTCTTAATAAACAAAGTTGAAGTTTCGAACATATGATTCTAAAATATGATTAAGTGCTGCCATTCTAAAATTTTTGAATGTACTAAAACTGAAATGAAAATCAAAACCATAATTTATTTTAGTACATATTGAAGGTTTTGTCTAACGGCTATTTTTATTTTATCTACTTAAATTTTTAATAAACGATTTTAAATGCACAAAAAATTTTTAAATATATAAATTAAAAATAAATAATCAATAAAGCAAGTAACTCAATTGATTTTTAATGCAATGATTATTATAAAATAACAAATTTTAGATTGAATGACATACGGCAATTTCATTTTAGCTATCAAACTAGGTTAAGGAAAGTCTCAGATTTAAAAGTTGGTTCGTTATATTTATTTAAATGAAATAAAACTAATGAAATTTAAATTTGTACAATCTGCATTGGATTTTATCTAATTCAGGTAAATTATAGATTGTATCATATTATACATATATTGTGTTAAAAAATTTAATTTTATAGTGCTAGGCACCATGGTGTAGTTTTTTGTTTTAATATAATATTATTTTTATAACAGTGAAGTCTCTCTGAAAGAATGGAATTTGATTTTTTTGTCCTGCACATGTTTACCACAACAGCAATTATATAAATTTATATAAATAAAAAAAATGGATATTTTTTCGTTTTTATATTACTAAAAATAAATAATATTAAAATCAATAAAAAAAATTAATTTATTTATATAAACTTCAAATATTTTATAAATATTTGTTGTAATTAATTATTTTTTTAACGACTGTCATAGAAAATAATGTTTTCTATCTATCAGGTTAAAAGAGAAAGTTGGCTTTTGCTGTTTAGCGAGCATTTTTTAATTTTTTCTGCTCTTAAGCGGAAAGTAAAAACACAAGTAAAACAAAAGACATAATGAACAAAGAAATAATATTAAAATCTTTTAATTTCTTCTCTCCAAAACACTTTTGATTTTTTGGCTCTATAACCCGAGGACTTCTTTTTTTAAAAAGGCATAAATCTTTTATATTTGCTAATATCCAAATTTTCTTAAACGATGAATGTTTTTGTTCTTACACCAATTGATAAATATAAATAATAGGTAAGCTTTTTCATACCGGACTTTAGATTTTTCAGGCAACAGATCTAAAGTTAAATTGTTGGCTGCTTCTTTTATATGAAGTGAAGTGCTAATTATATCACTTTCATCACTACTGCTCATTTTAAATTATTTTTATTTAAAAATAGATATAAACTCTGTATAAATTTTAAATTTATTAATTTAAAATTTTAACTTGACGTCCGATACGTTTTTTAAACAACAAATAAATGCCTCCTTGGCCACTTTAATCGTATTTGTCGGCAGTCGTTAAAAAAATAGTATGTATGCTTTGAGCAGAAAGTAACATTGCTGCTCTGGCATGATTTCTGGTTTCGGCTGCGCCTCAACTAGCAATTTTCATGCACGAGCAGCAACTTTTTGCTCTTAACCCAGCGAATTAAATGTCATCGATTCGTCCATGAATCGTTGAAGAAACTTCTTCTCTGAGCTGTAGAATCGTGATGGAAACGGTATGGAAATTTATATAAAAAAAAATAAAATGTCCGCTAGATTCGTGGACGAATGCTCTACTACGATTCATCATGTAATACTACCACTCGAATCGCTATGGAATATTCAATCACGATTCTATTGTGAAATTTCAACAATTTTCTATAACGATTCTTTATAGAAATTTTGTTATTTTTCACCTTCGATTCTATAGGTAGAACCGAGAATCAAATTGAATAAAATATTGAAATAATTAAAACACATTTTCTTTATGAAGGATTTTATTTATATCTACATATAAATTCGTTTATTTAGTTAATTACATATTAATTTAGTTTAATAGCTAAAGGGTTTAATTTGATTAAAAATTAAATAAAATTTTAAATTGATGTTATATTTTTTTAAAATGTAATTCTATAGTTGCGTATAGCCTTTTCCTCATGCATCTGCAAATATAAAAAAAATTTATTGACTTAAATTTTAAAATAATTTTCATTTGATAAATTACCGAATAGATCTGATTTAAAAGTTTGTACATACTTGTTTTGCTGCATTCTTCCGCCATGTTATTATTACCATGAACTTGTTTCTCATCTGCGATTATTGTTGACTTTCTGTAAAAATTTGAGCAAACATGATTATTTTAAACATGTGTTTTAATCCAACTAACGTAATTTTACATAAATTGTTTTAGCAAAATTTGTATACTCAGAATGTTTTAAATGGAAGAGAAATCATGTTGTATTTTCTCACCTCGCAATTTAACTTTTTAAAAAATTCCATATTTTTTCTTTAAGATATAAATTTACACTTTTATGTTTATATACACTTTTAAAACTCTTAATATATTATAATATTAATTAAGTAAATCGTTTTAATAAATAAATTAAATTTTCTCACGGTAAAACAATAATAAACTATAAAGTTATAGAATGTTTGATTGTTGCTTTTTTTTGTTTTAGTTCAGTTTCGTAAAACTATTCTCAAGAAGGCAGGCTAATCAGAGAATTAACCAATCAAAATTCGTTAAAATTTTATAGAAAGAATCGAGATAGAATCGTTGTGTAGTTTTCCTATGGAAAAGTTGTAGAAACTTTCTACTGTAGAAATAAAATTCGTTGGGAATATACAATGTACTATTATCCTCTGTTCATTTTAGTTTTTGTGTTTGCCGCTTAATAGTTATAAATTATTATTAGTTCTGTGTTCTGTCACTTCTCTTTGTGGCAGTGCAATTTTTGTCTACCATAATATTAATGTCATAGATATTTTAGATAACCTTATTTCTTTTTGTCAAAAATGTTTTCTTAAATAAGAGTCTGTTAGAATTAAAACTAATAGTTGAGTTAAAATAAATATTAAATTTTTTAAGAATAAAAGGCAATGTTAAGTGATAGAATATTTACATAAAGATATGATTATATTTTTGGATATATATATTTTTGTAAAACTTATCTGAAATATGCCACATGGCCTGTAATATAACCTATTGTATCATTATGTTACAGGCGCCTTTAAATCTTATGTATAACTAAAGAAGAATTAAAATAAATTAATACAAGAAGTATTCAATTATTAAAAGAAATATTTATTTGTCCTATATATATGCCTGAAAAGAAAGAAAGCATAAAAAATAACAATATTTATTCAATTACAAAAGACGCTATCAAATGTTTTTTTTAAATTAGAAGTAAAAAATCCGTAATTAACGTGACATGCGTTTTAAGTAGCATTTGGAAAATCTAATGTCAAATTCTTTTAACTCAAAATCATTAAAAAAATTGATGTAAATCAAAAATTACGTTATTAAATTAAATTCAGTTGCTATCATCAACTTTTCAGATGATAGTATTTATTATTTTTGACTGTAGATGGCGAAAAGATCAAAAACTGCAAGAAAATACAAATAACTTTACGAAGTAATAATAATTTTTAAACAACAATTTCTAAAAAGACAGTAGTTATTTAGTATTAATATATTATATTATATAATCGATTATATCTAAATTAGTGGTTTATAAATTGTAAATAAATTATATACTGTAAAAACAAATGAAACGTCAAAATGGCGACAACACATTATAGAGCAATTGCTGTAGCATGTACAAGAAGAAAATGCGCTAAGATTTGAAAAAAAAAAATGTGAATCGAAAATACGTAAAGAAAATACGTAAACGTAAAATTTTGACATTCAAATCTTGAGTATATGTATTTAATCATTTTATACCTAATATTGTTATGATTTTAATATGAAAATCAATTAATGTGATAATCGGTTTTAAACCGGTTGAATTTGCAGATGAAATCATCTGGGGTGCGTTTCGAAATTAACCACGGTTAACCATAAGGTAACAATGTCACTAATGTCATAGTCAAAATAGTGACGTCAAATATGAAATTCAAATTACCATAGTAAAGCTGTCAAAGTTAAATTGTAAAAGACCGCTAAAAATTCAAAATTAATAAAAACTAATATTCTAATTACGATAAATAAAACTAAAAATGTAGTGTGTTTTTTATTTCTATAATTTATTTTTCAGTCTTAAGTATCAAATAAAAATAACACATTTCACCAAAAATTATTAAATACTTAGTAAATAATAATTAAATGTACGATATATTCACAAAACAATATAATTTCTAACTTTTTTTTCCACAACAATTAAAATTTTCTTTTATTATAAAAAATTATATTGTGTTTTATAAATCGGTTGACATGTCGTTTTAAATATTTATATGTTTTGACATTAGAACCTCAACAAACTCTACTCTAGACTTGAGTAACAAAGTTAAAGTAGTGACGTCACAATTTACTATGACAACTAATTTTTATAGTTTGGGAACGATAGTACATCTGTCATCCAGTAAATTTTTTATTTTGCGGTTAATTATGGAACGACATTTGGTAGAGTAAAGTTAACCGCGGTTAACCATAGTTAATTTCGAAACGCACCCCTGACAATTTTCTAGCAGTTAATTAGTAAACCAAATAATTTTTCAAAAAGTCAGTTGCTATCAGCTAACTTTTCTTGCAGTTTTTATATCTATCTCGCGCATGCTATCCCTCTTTTTCTCATACAAAATATTTTTCATCAACTTTTCAGATTATGAACTGCAAAATTAATTATGAGAGCTGAATTTAATTTGTGTGTAATAGCACCATTATATTCACTCTAAAAAATTAATTTGTTTTCTATTTACCTGTACAGCACAAAAAGTAAATTTTTCTATTAATACCAAAAACAAAACAAACATCAAAGTTTGAATAGGAAATTTATTAGTCGTTGAAAAAAAAATTAAAATGATTCCTGGGATTGAATTGAGTAATGTCGAATTCTTTTCACCCAAATCCATAAAAAAAAATGATGTAATTCAAAAAATATGTTCAATTGACGCAAAAAATCAATTTTTTTTCCGATTTACATAAAAAAAAAAAGTTCATTTTTTCGTAAATTTTTTTGACATTACTAAAGAAAATTTAAAAAATTAACGTTTTGTTAACGACAATTTTTATATAACTATGAATTGTTCAATTTTGAAAGATTAATTATTGTGTTTTATACGATATATTTACAATAATGTTACTAAAATGTAATAAAATAAAATCTAATAAAGACACATACAAGGAATGCATATATTCTACAGCAGTTGTGAATAAAAGAAATATAATTTAGGTCCACAGTGAACAAAAAATTGATAATTATCAAACAAAACATTTATTTAAAATATTATATGACTAAAAACTATAAAATAATTTCACATGTACATATTTCGAGCCGAATATTTATTAATTATAACTATAATGTATAGACGAGCTTAAGTAAAATTGCCCTTCATTATTTGTTATTTATGGCAACCCTATTTTTGTAGAAATATGTACCGTTAAAAACGATACATATATAAATTTTATTTCAGAATAAAATTAAAATATCGGAAGGAGATTGGAATTCAAGTTGTAATAAAATATCGGAAGGAGATTGGAATTCAAGTTGTAATCCTAATTACACAGGGTTTATTCCATTATAGTAGTATGTTACTATTTCTATTGAATTTTATTTCTTAGTAATAATAAATTATTCCATTTATTAGTGATAGGCGTTCGTCGTGGAAGGTATGCAAAATCAAAACAGAAATATGACAAACAATTTTTATATATACAAAAAATGCAATCTGCTTATAATGAGATTTCACGGTATATTATTTCATAAGATATTTATTTTTGATCGAGTTTGTAAAAAATATTTTTTTATTTACAGATATTTTGCAATTACAACAATGATGGCCACCACTACATACCCCCGAGAAGAATTGAATTTTTTTTTTTTTAAATAAAATGTACCAATTAACAGCACAAACGGTTAAATGAGCTATTGTCACAAGAAATTATGTTATGTGAATTTGTCCTAAACATATTTGATTAAACATTTAAATTTCTAGTAATTACGTTTTTTAATAAAATGTGTTGTGTAATGCACAGACGAAGTTGTATCGGTTTCTCATCTACCGTATATAAATGATCTGAAAAATAAATCCGTCTCAAAAGAACGTTCGCATGATTTGTACACGAAATATTTCAACATTACTTGTAAGCTCGTTTTGTAAAATATGCTAAATTGTATCTAATATCAACAAGTGGATAGGCCGATCGCTAAGATAGTTTTAAACACAAAATCGGCGTAACTTTGTACTGAATAAATCATCACTGAGAAGCCTAGTTATATTGAGCAACACATTGATTGATCTCGACTCAACATATTCTTTTACCATTTTAGGGGGGATCACTTTCGGAGAATTAAGAAAACAAACAAGAGTAGTTTTTTTATTTCACCACAATTGAAAATTGCGTGTGTGAGTTATATGCTTAAAAAATGGTTTGTAAAAAAAAGATATGCTTAAAGAAATATTTGTAACAATTTTACATCCTAGCTTTCGGTTTGTCAATTCCGGAAAAAAAACTACAATAAAAGTTATGTCTGTTTGGATACTACAGCCAATGAACTGATTTTGATGAAACTTTGGCAAAAGATGGAGAATTATTTAAGAAGGAACTGATAAACCTTTGATCGGTAATGGACAAAGAGATGGGAGCATGTGGCGATCGGAGAACCTGGTTTTATAATTAGATCTACGTAAAATCTATCACAATAGTTAGCCATTAATTGAAGCATTTGAGATATTATAAGCTCATTAAATATCCAGAACATTTTGTTTCCAGAGCTTTGGTTAAATCAGCCTATCCATTACCGTTTTATATAGAAAAAGAGGAAGAATGTTTTGAAGATAGGTTTAAGGAACAAATAGGAATATCCCTTGAACAAAAAAAAATCTAAATTTAAAATCAATTTTTGCTAATCATTTAATTTTCGATAATAACCATCAGTTTTGAACATAATTTTTTTGTATTTGTGTAAAAATGTATTTTGTATCTGGATGGATTCACTTGAAGAGTTTGTAATTTACATCGCAATATACTCTTCGCTTATACTGTACACGACTCCCTCGTTATACTGTAAAAAAACGAATATTTATGTTACAAAATGACAATTTGAAAATATTGTATATTACCGTTTTCCAGAAAATGTTGTCTTCAAGTGCCATATAAACAGCTGCCAAATCTCTGTATTCCCACTAACAACTGTTAATGTGTTAAACCATCTTCTGAATATTTTTGAAAATATTGTAATTTTGAGCTGCTGTTGAAATCATTACGCTCATTGAAAATAATGCTATAGGCTAAAAATAATATTGAATAAAATATTAATTAATTAAAATAAGATAATTTGTATGTTATAATTGTAAATAAATAACTTGAATCTATGTTTACTGATCGTAAGCTGACAAGTTTAGCGTTACCCGGAATGCACCTATGGGAGGTAAAGCCAGCAAGAGCATTCCGTGTCCCTCCGTCTGTTTGTCATAAGAATTCTCTTTTCCAAAGTGCTGCATTTATAACTGAAGTGCTTTAGTGTACAATTATCCCAACTTTAAAATTATGTTTAATCTGAAAATTCTCCATCTGAAGAATCTTCAATCTCAATTTTCGCCTGAGCCTGTACTACCTTGAAACATGGTCGTTTCAATGGAACAAGATCTGTTATTTTTTCAGATTCTACCGTCGGTTTTTCAAAACATATTAATTTCAATGGTTTTGCCCGTTTCCCATTGATAAAAGCGGGATAAACTTGTTTTATGTGCTCGATAAATTGCATAATTTGCGAACCTGTGTGTTTTTTATACAATTTTTCTAAATAAACTTGCCGATATAAAAACAAGTTTATATAATCGTGAACCGCCTCTGGAGTTTTACGATTTCTCATTTGGTTTTTCAATAACCGATTCTGGTTTTCCAGATGGTTAATTGTGTTTGTTTTGTCTTTTTTATCCACAAATTGACCATCTTTGTGGATTGTAGCTTTATGGATTGTATAATCCGAAAATAGTTTATTAACTCCAAAATATTGTGCAGCACCATCTGTGCGTATATCGCTGGTTCGTTTATCTATAAAACGAGAGAGGTATGGCCAAATGTCATGTTTACTTTTACTGGGTACATGAAAAAAAGCCCTTTTTTATCTTGTACATAATAAATACCCAAGATAGTCCATGTCATTGCCCTCGATTTTCTACCTCTATGATATTTATGCTTGGTTAAAAACGTTTCATCGATTTGAACGAGTTTTCCTGGGCCACCAAGCACACAAATCTCATTAGACCTGACAACATTGACTACTTTACGAAGGTTACTAAAATAGTCTACTACCGTTGAGGAACTGATTTCTAGTACCTGCTCGTCTTTAGAGTTTTTAGAGTTGCGCCATTCCTGTAGGTCATTTTTAGTTTTCGAGTAGCTACATTTTGTCGTCACAAAATATATGATCAAAGCTACAACGTCCCGAATTGTTAGTTTACTATTTTTCCCGTCAATAAATGTGCCTTCAGCAGGGTTAATGGATTTCCGGCAGATTTTTGCTCCTTTAACTTTACGCTTATTTGTGGAACAGCGCCATTGCCAGCCTAATCTGGTTTCTTTTGCGATCTCCACTTTCATCAGCTTTTTGCATTCGCAGCACTTTGGGGGTGGGCTATACTTACTTGGAACTATTTCCACCTCCTCCAAAAATTGGATCGCCTTTTCATTTGTTTCAACTAAATAATGAAACGAATGAATAAGCGAAAACCCTTCCAATAATGGGTGGATGTTTGGAAATAGTTTTTGTTCCTTTTTTTCCTGTTTTGGCATTTTTGCAAACCACTTCACTTAAATAACCACTTAATTTTAAATTTTTTGAAAACACTTTTTTAAACTGCGTTAAGACTTAAAATCAAAACACAACTGAAAAGTATTGCGAACGTATATTGTGAACATATTATACTTTTTAACGGTTCATATTTCTAACGAAATAGGGTTGTCATATATGATGAAAAAACATCCAAAAATTTGATAATTTAAAAATTTATACCTATTTCAAAATAGTGCGAGTAATAATTATAATCAAATTTTATTTAAAATAATTAATTTATCAATACGCAATAAATATATTTAAATTCAGTTATTTTCAGTATGCATGTAAGGGCAATTTTACTTAAGCCCGTACACATTTGAAAATAATTCTTCGGTTCGAATCAACAAATTGTGGTATGCATATGGATCATTCTTTTACAAACCGAACACCTTTCTGGCCGCCGTGAAAAACAAATTGTGAGAAATTTGTAGAAAACAAAACAAAACTAAATGTCAATAATCCAGCTTAAGAGCAATTTCACGAAGATTCAACAACGTTTTGACTTGACCCCTTTTAATTTTGATTATTTTTTGTTTATAGATAGTCTTTCATAAATAAAAAATACAAGTTCTCTTAGAATTTTTTTTTTCGACCAGGGGTCTTCACAGGGTGCCCCTCAATTTTTTGTTATTTTGTGATGTGAGTGCATTTTGACGAGCGATTGTTTGATTCGAACCGAAGAATTATTTTCAAATGTGTACGGGCTTAAGTAAAATTGCCCTTACATGCATACTGAAAATAACTGAATTTAAATATATTTATTGCGTATTGATAAATTAATTATTTTAAATAAAATTTGATTATAATTATTACTCGCACTATTTTGAAATAGGTATAAATTTTTAAATTATCAAATTTTTGGATGTTTTTTCATCATATATGACAACCCTATTTCGTTAGAAATATGAACCGTTAAAAAGTATAATATGTTCACAATATACGTTCGCAATACTTTTCAGTTGTGTTTTGATTTTAAGTCTTAACGCAGTTTAAAAAAGTGTTTTCAAAAAATTTAAAATTAAGTGGTTATTTAAGTGAAGTGGTTTGCAAAAATGCCAAAACAGGAAAAAAAGGAACAAAAACTATTTCCAAACATCCACCCATTATTGGAAGGGTTTTCGCTTATTCATTCGTTTCATTATTTAGTTGAAACAAATGAAAAGGCGATCCAATTTTTGGAGGAGGTGGAAATAGTTCCAAGTAAGTATAGCCCACCCCCAAAGTGCTGCGAATGCAAAAAGCTGATGAAAGTGGAGATCGCAAAAGAAACCAGATTAGGCTGGCAATGGCGCTGTTCCACAAATAAGCGTAAAGTTAAAGGAGCAAAAATCTGCCGGAAATCCATTAACCCTGCTGAAGGCACATTTATTGACGGGAAAAATAGTAAACTAACAATTCGGGACGTTGTAGCTTTGATCATATATTTTGTGACGACAAAATGTAGCTACTCGAAAACTAAAAATGACCTACAGGAATGGCGCAACTCTAAAAACTCTAAAGACGAGCAGGTACTAGAAATCAGTTCCTCAACGGTAGTAGACTATTTTAGTAACCTTCGTAAAGTAGTCAATGTTGTCAGGTCTAATGAGATTTGTGTGCTTGGTGGCCCAGGAAAACTCGTTCAAATCGATGAAACGTTTTTAACCAAGCATAAATATCATAGAGGTAGAAAATCGAGGGCAATGACATGGACTATCTTGGGTATTTATTATGTACAAGATAAAAAAGGGCTTTTTTTCATGTACCCAGTAAAAGTAAACATGACATTTGGCCATACCTCTCTCGTTTTATAGATAAACGAACCAGCGATATACGCACAGATGGTGCTGCACAATATTTTGGAGTTAATAAACTATTTTCGGATTATACAATCCATAAAGCTACAATCCACAAAGATGGTCAATTTGTGGATAAAAAAGACAAAACAAACACAATTAACCATCTGGAAAACCAGAATCGGTTATTGAAAAACCAAATGAGAAATCGTAAAACTCCAGAGGCGGTTCACGATTATATAAACTTGTTTTTATATCGGCAAGTTTATTTAGAAAAATTGTATAAAAAACACACAGGTTCGCAAATTATGCAATTTATCGAGCACATAAAACAAGTTTATCCCGCTTTTATCAATGGGAAACGGGCAAAACCATTGAAATTAATATGTTTTGAAAAACCGACGGTAGAATCTGAAAAAATAACAGATCTTGTTCCATTGAAACGACCATGTTTCAAGGTAGTACAGGCTCAGGCGAAAATTGAGATTGAAGATTCTTCAGATGGAGAATTTTCAGATTAAACATAATTTTAAAGTTGGGATAATTGTACACTAAAGCACTTCAGTTATAAATGCAGCACTTTGGAAAAGAGAATTCTTATGACAAACAGACGGAGGGACACGGAATGCTCTTGCTGGCTTTACCTCCCATAGGTGCATTCCGGGTAACGCTAAACTTGTCAGCTTACGATCAGTAAACATAGATTCAAGTTATTTATTTACAATTATAACATACAAATTATCTTATTTTAATTAATTAATATTTTATTCAATATTATTTTTAGCCTATAGCATTATTTTCAATGAGCGTAATGATTTCAACAGCAGCTCAAAATTACAATATTTTCAAAAATATTCAGAAGATGGTTTAACACATTAACAGTTGTTAGTGGGAATACAGAGATTTGGCAGCTGTTTATATGGCACTTGAAGACAACATTTTCTGGAAAACGGTAATATACAATATTTTCAAATTGTCATTTTGTAACATAAATATTCGTTTTTTTACAGTATAACGAGGGAGTCGTGTACAGTATAAGCGAAGAGTATATTGCGATGTAAATTACAAACTCTTCAAGTGAATCCATCCAGATACAAAATACATTTTTACACAAATACAAAAAAATTATGTTCAAAACTGATGGTTATTATCGAAAATTAAATGATTAGCAAAAATTGATTTTAAATTTAGATTTTTTTTTGTTCAAGGGATATTCCTATTTGTTCCTTAAACCTATCTTCAAAACATTCTTCCTCTTTTTCTATATAAAACGGTAATGGATAGGCTGATTTAACCAAAGCTCTGGAAACAAAATGTTCTGGATATTTAATGAGCTTATAATATCTCAAATGCTTCAATTAATGGCTAACTATTGTGATAGATTTTACGTAGATCTAATTATAAAACCAGGTTCTCCGATCGCCACATGCTCCCATCTCTTTGTCCATTACCGATCAAAGGTTTATCAGTTCCTTCTTAAATAATTCTCCATCTTTTGCCAAAGTTTCATCAAAATCAGTTCATTGGCTGTAGTATCCAAACAGACATAACTTTTATTGTAGTTTTTTTTCCGGAATTGACAAACCGAAAGCTAGGATGTAAAATTGTTACAAATATTTCTTTAAGCATATCTTTTTTTTACAAACCATTTTTTAAGCATATAACTCACACACGCAATTTTCAATTGTGGTGAAATAAAAAAACTACTCTTGTTTGTTTTCTTAATTCTCCGAAAGTGATCCCCCCTAAAATGGTAAAAGAATATGTTGAGTCGAGATCAATCAATGTGTTGCTCAATATAACTAGGCTTCTCAGTGATGATTTATTCAGTACAAAGTTACGCCGATTTTGTGTTTAAAACTATCTTAGCGATCGGCCTATCCACTTGTTGATATTAGATACAATTTAGCATATTTTACAAAACGAGCTTACAAGTAATGTTGAAATATTTCGTGTACAAATCATGCGAACGTTCTTTTGAGACGGATTTATTTTTCAGATCATTTATATACGGTAGATGAGAAACCGATACAACTTCGTCTGTGCATTACACAACACATTTTATTAAAAAACGTAATTACTAGAAATTTAAATGTTTAATCAAATATGTTTAGGACAAATTCACATAACATAATTTCTTGTGACAATAGCTCATTTAACCGTTTGTGCTGTTAATTGGTACATTTTATTTAAAAAAAAAAAAATTCAATTCTTCTCGGGGGTATGTAGTGGTGGCCATCATTGTTGTAATTGCAAAATATCTGTAAATAAAAAAATATTTTTTACAAACTCGATCAAAAATAAATATCTTATGAAATAATATACCGTGAAATCTCATTATAAGCAGATTGCATTTTTTGTATATATAAAAATTGTTTGTCATATTTCTGTTTTGATTTTGCATACCTTCCACGACGAACGCCTATCACTAATAAATGGAATAATTTATTATTACTAAGAAATAAAATTCAATAGAAATAGTAACATACTACTATAATGGAATAAACCCTGTGTAATTAGGATTACAACTTGAATTCCAATCTCCTTCCGATATTTTATTACAACTTGAATTCCAATCTCCTTCCGATATTTTAATTTTATTCTGAAATAAAATTTATATATGTATCGTTTTTAACGGTACATATTTCTACAAAAATAGGGTTGCCATAAATAACAAATAATGAAGGGCAATTTTACTTAAGCTCGTCTATACATTATAGTTATAATTAATAAATATTCGGCTCGAAATATGTACATGTGAAATTATTTTATAGTTTTTAGTCATATAATATTTTAAATAAATGTTTTGTTTGATAATTATCAATTTTTTGTTCACTGTGGACCTAAATTATATTTCTTTTATTCACAACTGCTGTAGAATATATGCATTCCTTGTATGTGTCTTTATTAGATTTTATTTTATTACATTTTAGTAACATTATTGTAAATATATCGTATAAAACACAATAATTAATCTTTCAAAATTGAACAATTCATAGTTATATAAAAATTGTCGTTAACAAAACGTTAATTTTTTAAATTTTCTTTAGTAATGTCAAAAAAATTTACGAAAAAATGAACTTTTTTTTTTTATGTAAATCGGAAAAAAAATTGATTTTTTGCGTCAATTGAACATATTTTTTGAATTACATCATTTTTTTTTATGGATTTGGGTGAAAAGAATTCGACATTACTCAATTCAATCCCAGGAATCATTTTAATTTTTTTTTCAACGACTAATAAATTTCCTATTCAAACTTTGATGTTTGTTTTGTTTTTGGTATTAATAGAAAAATTTACTTTTTGTGCTGTACAGGTAAATAGAAAACAAATTAATTTTTTAGAGTGAATATAATGGTGCTATTACACACAAATTAAATTCAGCTCTCATAATTAATTTTGCAGTTCATAATCTGAAAAGTTGATGAAAAATATTTTGTATGAGAAAAAGAGGGATAGCATGCGCGAGATAGATATAAAAACTGCAAGAAAAGTTAGCTGATAGCAACTGACTTTTTGAAAAATTATTTGGTTTACTAATTAACTGCTAGAAAATTGTCAGGGGTGCGTTTCGAAATTAACTATGGTTAACCGCGGTTAACTTTACTCTACCAAATGTCGTTCCATAATTAACCGCAAAATAAAAAATTTACTGGATGACAGATGTACTATCGTTCCCAAACTATAAAAATTAGTTGTCATAGTAAATTGTGACGTCACTACTTTAACTTTGTTACTCAAGTCTAGAGTAGAGTTTGTTGAGGTTCTAATGTCAAAACATATAAATATTTAAAACGACATGTCAACCGATTTATAAAACACAATATAATTTTTTATAATAAAAGAAAATTTTAATTGTTGTGGAAAAAAAAGTTAGAAATTATATTGTTTTGTGAATATATCGTACATTTAATTATTATTTACTAAGTATTTAATAATTTTTGGTGAAATGTGTTATTTTTATTTGATACTTAAGACTGAAAAATAAATTATAGAAATAAAAAACACACTACATTTTTAGTTTTATTTATCGTAATTAGAATATTAGTTTTTATTAATTTTGAATTTTTAGCGGTCTTTTACAATTTAACTTTGACAGCTTTACTATGGTAATTTGAATTTCATATTTGACGTCACTATTTTGACTATGACATTAGTGACATTGTTACCTTATGGTTAACCGTGGTTAATTTCGAAACGCACCCCAGATGATTTCATCTGCAAATTCAACCGGTTTAAAACCGATTATCACATTAATTGATTTTCATATTAAAATCATAACAATATTAGGTATAAAATGATTAAATACATATACTCAAGATTTGAATGTCAAAATTTTACGTTTACGTATTTTCTTTACGTATTTTCGATTCACATTTTTTTTTTTCAAATCTTAGCGCATTTTCTTCTTGTACATGCTACAGCAATTGCTCTATAATGTGTTGTCGCCATTTTGACGTTTCATTTGTTTTTACAGTATATAATTTATTTACAATTTATAAACCACTAATTTAGATATAATCGATTATATAATATAATATATTAATACTAAATAACTACTGTCTTTTTAGAAATTGTTGTTTAAAAATTATTATTACTTCGTAAAGTTATTTGTATTTTCTTGCAGTTTTTGATCTTTTCGCCATCTACAGTCAAAAATAATAAATACTATCATCTGAAAAGTTGATGATAGCAACTGAATTTAATTTAATAACGTAATTTTTGATTTACATCAATTTTTTTAATGATTTTGAGTTAAAAGAATTTGACATTAGATTTTCCAAATGCTACTTAAAACGCATGTCACGTTAATTACGGATTTTTTACTTCTAATTTAAAAAAAACATTTGATAGCGTCTTTTGTAATTGAATAAATATTGTTATTTTTTATGCTTTCTTTCTTTTCAGGCATATATATAGGACAAATAAATATTTCTTTTAATAATTGAATACTTCTTGTATTAATTTATTTTAATTCTTCTTTAGTTATACATAAGATTTAAAGGCGCCTGTAACATAATGATACAATAGGTTATATTACAGGCCATGTGGCATATTTCAGATAAGTTTTACAAAAATATATATATCCAAAAATATAATCATATCTTTATGTAAATATTCTATCACTTAACATTGCCTTTTATTCTTAAAAAATTTAATATTTATTTTAACTCAACTATTAGTTTTAATTCTAACAGACTCTTATTTAAGAAAACATTTTTGACAAAAAGAAATAAGGTTATCTAAAATATCTATGACATTAATATTATGGTAGACAAAAATTGCACTGCCACAAAGAGAAGTGACAGAACACAGAACTAATAATAATTTATAACTATTAAGCGGCAAACACAAAAACTAAAATGAACAGAGGATAATAGTACATTGTATATTAAGAGCAAAAAGTTGCTGCTCGTGCATGAAAATTGCTAGTTGAGGCGCAGCCGAAACCAGAAATCATGCCAGAGCAGCAATGTTACTTTCTGCTCAAAGCATACATACTATTTTTTTAACGACTGCCGACAAATACGATTAAAGTGGCCAAGGAGGCATTTATTTGTTGTTTAAAAAACGTATCGGACGTCAAGTTAAAATTTTAAATTAATAAATTTAAAATTTATACAGAGTTTATATCTATTTTTAAATAAAAATAATTTAAAATGAGCAGTAGTGATGAAAGTGATATAATTAGCACTTCACTTCATATAAAAGAAGCAGCCAACAATTTAACTTTAGATCTGTTGCCTGAAAAATCTAAAGTCCGGTATGAAAAAGCTTACCTATTATTTATATTTATCAATTGGTGTAAGAACAAAAACATTCATCGTTTAAGAAAATTTGGATATTAGCAAATATAAAAGATTTATGCCTTTTTAAAAAAAGAAGTCCTCGGGTTATAGAGCCAAAAAATCAAAAGTGTTTTGGAGAGAAGAAATTAAAAGATTTTAATATTATTTCTTTGTTCATTATGTCTTTTGTTTTACTTGTGTTTTTACTTTCCGCTTAAGAGCAGAAAAAATTAAAAAATGCTCGCTAAACAGCAAAAGCCAACTTTCTCTTTTAACCTGATAGATAGAAAACATTATTTTCTATGACAGTCGTTAAAAAAATAATTAATTACAACAAATATTTATAAAATATTTGAAGTTTATATAAATAAATTAATTTTTTTTATTGATTTTAATATTATTTATTTTTAGTAATATAAAAACGAAAAAAAATCCATTTTTTTTATTTATATAAATTTATATAATTGCTGTTGTGGTAAACATGTGCAGGACAAAAAAATCAAATTCCATTCTTTCAGAGAGACTTCACTGTTATAAAAATAATATTATATTAAAACAAAAAACTACACCATGGTGCCTAGCACTATAAAATTAAATTTTTTAACACAATATATGTATAATATGATACAATCTATAATTTACCTGAATTAGATAAAATCCAATGCAGATTGTACAAATTTAAATTTCATTAGTTTTATTTCATTTAAATAAATATAACGAACCAACTTTTAAATCTGAGTCTTTCCTTAACCTAGTTTGATAGCTAAAATGAAATTGCCGTATGTCATTCAATCTAAAATTTGTTATTTTATAATAATCATTGCATTAAAAATCAATTGAGTTACTTGCTTTATTGATTATTTATTTTTAATTTATATATTTAAAAATTTTTTGTGCATTTAAAATCGTTTATTAAAAATTTAAGTAGATAAAATAAAAATAGCCGTTAGACAAAACCTTCAATATGTACTAAAATAAATTATGGTTTTGATTTTCATTTCAGTTTTAGTACATTCAAAAATTTTAGAATGGCAGCACTTAATCATATTTTAGAATCATATGTTCGAAACTTCAACTTTGTTTATTAAGAAATGTCAAAATCATTGTTTACTTTTTCGAATATATGGTTTTTTTTTACCATATTTCATAATTAAATTATTATGTGTTAAGTATTTTTTAAATTAGTGCAATTATTTTTATATATATCAGGTATGTATCTTATTTAATTTTTATGAAAAAAAAGTGTTAATTTTATTTAAATTATTATAAAAATCATCGATATTGACCGACACTACAGTTTACAAAAAAGTGATTTTTATATGGAAAAATTTTTTTTAAAAAGGCCATATCTCGAGAACCGGGCACAATTTTGATAAGTGCCCTTAACATTTTCGTCTTGGTTTAGCATCAACTAAAAAAAAAAAATCTCAAATCGAGGGGCCAAAGACTTCAAAGAACTGCCGAGAATCCTAGTGTATCCACCGTAAGCTGGTTAAACGAAATTAAATCCGCTGCTTGTTTTTATAATGGGAATGACTCACAAAAATATTTTGTCGCAAAGCGAAAATTAACTGGAGCTACACGTAAATTTCTATTTATTCAATCAATAAATAGTTGGATTGATTTCAGAAAACAAATTCAACTTGCATTTCCATCACATTCTAACGAATCCGCAATGCATCGTTAAATGGTTAATCGAATTAAAACACCGAAGGAAACGTACCTATACTATTATTACGATATGGTAGCTTTGGGTAAAAGTACAAATTTTAGTGAATCTGCTATCATCCAATATGTTGTCGACGGAATTAATGATATGGAAGTTCGAAGAACTATTTTGCCAAGTCGAACATCGAATCTAGCTGAGTTATATAAATCTATTCAAATCGTTGTCCAGTATAATGTAGAAAATAAAAATAAACAAAATAAACCTGTCACATCTACAATTCCACAACAAAATAAAATTAGAGCAAATTTTACAGTGTTTAAACCAGTGATACATAACCAAAACTCTCAACACAAATACTATCAGAACCGATTAACTGAAACTAAAATAGCCGGAGATAAATTGGTACATCAAGACAAATGTTACAATTGTTTTAAATTTGGACATAAATTATTTGATTGTCCAGAACCGCAACGACGTGTTCGATGCACTTTTTGTCACAAATCGGGACACACAGTTGAAAATTGCTTTCAAAAAAATCGACAATCGTCATCATTGGCGTTAGTTTCTACTGATGCTGAATTTTTGCCGAAAATAATTATTTTATTTCCGAATGAGGAATCAACCGAATTGAATGCAGTTATAGACACTGGAAGTCCGATAAATATTTTAAATGTTCGTGTCATATACCATCGTCAGCTGTTCTACAAAAATATGAAGGAAAGTTATTTCATGGAATAAATAATTCAAAGCTAAATATCTTAGGCATAATTAAATTGAATTGTCAAATTAATTCTAATATTTTTATTATTTCTTTTCATGCCGTTCCTGATTCTGCAATTACCTACGATTGTGTATTGGGAAGAGAGTTTCTAAACGGCGCATCAGTCAAGTTTAATTTAATATCGAATGGTGACACTCCAATAGTGAAAATCGAACCTAGTGAAAAAAGTAAAACCGACGATCGATTGGAATATTTTAATGAAATATTAAGCATAGATTTTATTGAAACCGAATGTTCTAAATATAATATTGGACCGTATTTTGGAAATGTTTCGGATGATTTTAGAATTGAAAAAACCGTGAGTAAGATTATAAATGATTTTACATCGAAACCTGTTAATTTTAATCCCGAAACTTCGTATGAAATGAATATTATTATTGAATCTAATAAACCGGTTTATTGTGCACCGCGACGTTATTCTTTCGAAGACCGTAAAACTATTAATGAAATTGTTCAAGATCTCCTTCAAAGGAATATTATACGACCAAGCAATAGTGACTATTCTAGCAAAGTTGTCCTTGTTCCGAAAAAGAATAATCAAAAACATTTATGTATAGATTTCCGTGAATTAAATAAAGTTACCTTAAAAGATAGGTTTCGGCTACCTGTTATTGAGGATTGTTTAGACAAACTTCAAGGTAAAACGTATTTTTCAATTTTGGATCTACGGAATGGTTTTCATCATATTCCCATTCACCCGGATTCGATTAAATATACGTCATTTTCTACACAAGATGGTCAATTTGAATATATCAAAATGCCGTTTGGTTTGAGCAATGCTCCTGCAGTTTTTCAACGGTATATAAACCAAATTTTAAACCATTGTTAGATACTGGTGATGTCGTTAGTTATATCGACAACATAATGATTACGACAAACACCCTAGAACAACATTATGACATTCTTAAAAAAGTCTTTGATCTTATGTATCGGAATTGTCTTGAAATTCAGCCGAAAAAATGTCAGTTCGTAAAACCGAAATTGGACTTTTTAGGATACGAAATAAGTATGGATGGAATTAAACCATCAGACCGTCACATAAAATCCGTTAATGGTTTTCCCGAATCGCAAAATTCTCATGAATTACATCGTTTCATAGGATTGACAAGTTTTTTTAGAAAATTCATCCCTAATTATGCGTGTATTGCGAAACCTTTGTATGAAATGTTAAAAAAAGATGCGGTTTTTAAATTCGAAACCGAACAAATTGATTCGTTTAATGAATTAAAATCTATGTTAGTTTCCGCACCGTTGTTGTCTATTTATAATCGTACTTATGATACAGAACTTCACACGGATGCTAGTCAGAATGGTTTCGGTGCCATTCTATTTCAAAAACAACCCGATGGTAAATTCCACCCAGTTATGTTCTATAGCAAGAGAACATCTGATACAGAACGGAAGCATCATTCTTTCGAGTTGGAGACTCTAGCAATATTTTACGCTTTACAGCGCTTCCATATTTACCTCAACGGTATACATTTTAAAGTAATAACAGATTGCAACTCGCTCCAACAAACTCTTTCAAAAAAAGATTTAAACAACCAAATTGCTCGTTGGGCGTTATATATTTTGCTAACTACGATTACGAGATTTATCATCGTGTGGGTAATCGTATGCAACACGTAGACGCTTTGAATCGTTCTTTTAATATTCTCATACTAAACGAGTGCATTTTATCTTCAAAGTTAGCTTCGTTACAATTAACCGATAGTAAGATTTTTGAAATTCATAAAAGACTATTGAAAGAAAATAACGATAAGTTGTATGAATTGCATAATAATTTAGTCTATCGAAAAGCCGATAAAAACAAACTATTGTCTTACGTTCCAAGTTGTCTTGAAGACGAAATAATTCGACAAAGTCATGAGGCTGGTCATTTCGGTAATAATAAAACGTCTGCCAAAATTCGTCAACGATATTGGTTTCCGGGCCTGCATGATAAAGTCTCTGAAGTTATAAAGTCTTGTATTAGAAGTTTGGTATTTCAGCCGAAAAATGGGAAGAAGGAAGGTCTTCTTCATCTTTTCGATAAATGTGGTAGTCCGTTCGACACAATTCATATCGACCACATGGGACCTCTAGAGGTTACGCAAAAAGAATATAAACACATCCTTGCAGTAATCGATGGATTCACCAAATTTATAAAACTATATCCTACTAAATCTACTGGTACAAAGGAAATAAATAAACATTTAAAATCGTGCTTCAATACTTTTAGCGTACCGAAGAGAATAATTGCCGATCGAGGTACCGAATTCAATTAAAAACAGTTTAAGGAATTCGTAACCAAACATAATATCAATTTAGTATTAAATGCCACAAATTCACCTCAATCAAATGGTCAGATCGAAAGGTGGAATCGTTCCATAATCCCCGTAATTTCCAAATTAATTGATCCGGAAAATGGTATTAACTGGTACAATGTGTTATCCGATGCAGAATACGTTCTGAATAATAGTCACTGTCGAACTATTCAAACGACACCTTCTATTGCTCTCTTTGGAGTTGAACAAATTCAACAAAATAATGATCTGAATAATTTAATTGATTTTATTAACGAATCCGATAGAAATTTAGCCGAAGTGAGGAAATTAATCGTCTCTAATACGTCATCGAGTCAAATTAAAAATAAATTGGCATACGACAAGAAACGAAAAGAAGGTTGTAAGTATGAATAGGAGATTTCGTTTTTATTCAAAATAATATTACCGAAGCCGGAGTTAATGCGAAATTTCTTGTAAAATATTGTGGACCATACGTAGTGACTGAATGTTTGCCGAACGAGAGGTATCGTGTTGAGGATATTCCTGGTCAAAAACTTACTACTAGACCGTTTAATGGAGTGTGTGCACCATTCAATATGAAACTGTTTTCTCAGCAATCGAGGTCGCTTGCAGTGTCAGATATGGCCGAATGTAGTAATGAATAAATTAATGTAAGTTTTGTTTCAAAGATGTCACTATAAATTTATATAATTATATTAGTTTTCTCGTTTTGTCCGTATGAGGGCGCAAGATAAAGAAAAGAGATTTTGGACATGTAAAAGAAGAAGTCATTAAATATAATAATAAAGAATTGATTGTGTTGTTTTGACGAACAAGAGTTATCGTGTTTTATTTAATAAATCAGAAAAGATTTGATAATAAATATTACTACACTAAGATAGAAATTACTAACCATATTCTTATAGAAAACTATCATTTCATTCAGAATTTGAAAAATATATATGCTGCAATTTCAAAATAAATTGAACTGTCAATTTGACAAAACAGCTCTCAAATAGTTAAATATTGACTTAACTATTTCGTTTTTGAACGACCGTATTTAAATATTACTTAAATATAGTTATAACTATAGTAAAGTTTTTGAACGTACCCCTGTATCAGATATATCGGAGGTACGTTCCGAAACTTTACTATAGCTAACTATATTTAAATAATATTTAAATACGGTCGTTCAGAAACGAAATAGTAAAGTTAATATTTAACTATTTGACAGCTGTTTGCGTTCAGAAACACACTACGTCCCGCCCACATTTATTAACAAATTAAATGTGCTCTCGAGTAGAGTTAAATATTAATATGTATTAATTAATACACATATACATAAGCATTATTTAAAATTTAACGATTTCAAATTGACAGTTTAATTTATTTTGAAATTGCAGCATATATATATTTTTCAAATTCTGAATGAAATGCAAGTTTTCTATAGAGTTTTTTCTTTAAACTTCAAATCGTTGTATTGCTGCATGGAATCTGTCAAGCTATAATTAGAAATCAGTAATTATGTATTAAAATTTACTGCAAAAATAAAAATAATGCAAATATAGTAAAAAACAACTTAAAGACAACGCAAAACAATCTTGATTTGCAAGAAATAACAATTTTTTAAAGTTCTCGAAATCCAAATCAGCTGATCACAAATGTCAAGTTTTTTTTCGGGAAAAAGGTCTATAACAATATGGTTAGTAATTTCTATCTTAGTTTTTAATTTTTTCAGTTTTAATTTTATTCAATTGAAACATTTTATGAAAGAATTATTCTGACATACGATTTTAACAGATTGTATTAGTATTTGTGTATTTAATATTTTACTTAATGATTGTCGTTCAGAAATTATTTAAATAAAGTTATTAAATATTTTAATGCGGTGATTTGATTGGTGCATTAAATATTTAGCTATAGTAAAGTTTCGGAACGTACCCCGGATAATTTTTTTCTCAGATAATTAACTGTCAGGAATAAAAAATATACTCTGAGTTTTTTCCGACAAAAATTTATTAAATAAATTTAAATTTAAAATAAAACTTTCTCCGGAGCGACTTGAGTAAAACATAATATTTTTTTTTTATTTTTAATTGTAAAATTTAAATTCACTCAAAATATTTTTAATGGATCAATTTTATTTCAAATAATCTTTGCTACATGTTTCGAAATTCAAAATATCATCGACAGGTATTTTCGTACAATGTACGATTGTACGAAAATACCTGTCGATGAAATTTTGAATTTCGAAACATGTAGTAAAGATTATTTTAAATAAAATTGATCCATTAAAAATATTTTGAGTGAATTTAGATTTTACAATTAAAAATAAAAAAAATGTTATGTTTTACTCATGTCGCTCCGGAAAAAGTTTTATTTTAAATTTAAATTTATTTAATTTTACAATTAAAAATAAAAAAAGAAAATTTAAATTATATTAAATAATTTAAATTTGTTTTTAATCGAAACTTTACCTACAATTTTTTAAATTTATCCTTTAAACGATAACTTGCAGTCGGTAAAAAAAAATATCTGTAAATATCTGTAAAAGTTTTCAGAGAGAAAATATATGATCTGAGATATATCCGAGAATGCAAAATGACACAGATAATTTTTTTGACTTATAAAATATCCCTCCGATCTTTCCGATATAGAAAAAAAAACTCATGATTTAATTAATAAAGGGTATAAAAATCCGTACTTTTTGTGAGAAAAATTATAATATATGCTTTCTATCGTTTTTACAGGTGACAAAAAACAATTATTTAGGATGAAAGTTAAAGCTTATACCGAACAAGTTCCAACACCGAATTATCGAATTTTGTAGTATTTTGGAATGAATTTCAATACAAAAAAAATAATTCGGTGTTGGAACTGTACTGAAATTTGTATTATTGTTTTAATTAGTTCTTTAAGAAATAATATATATTTATATTTATCAATTTATTTACAGTCAATAAAAACTTAAAATTATAAAAATGTATTTTATTTACAAAAATCAATATTTATATAACAAGGTTGCTTTGTGGTTTAGGTTAAGCAAGACAAACTAAAGACATGTCTGACCAGACAACCTAAAGACACGTCTTACCAGACAAACCCTAGACTTGTTACACAAGACGAGGTGGGACATTTTGTTCGAGCGGTCTTGGGTTTGTCTTGGTCTTGTTACTATAACGCGTTAATAGTAAGTTACTAGTAAATCTGGTATAACACTTTTACTGGGTGAGTTTTCCAATCGATTTACAGAAATACTCTACTGAAAATTTTAATGGTCAATGAAACATTAGACACATTCAGTTTTCATTCAAACTGCAATTTCATGATTCTGACTTTTAGAAAATGCGTATAAATTATAAATAAAGAAAAAACTTCTATAATTCAAAAATAATTTTTACAATTTTTTATTAAAATGGTTGTACCAAATTCAAACAAAAAAGAGGAAGTTTTACAATTAATGAAGGAAAAAGATAAAATTGAGGCTAAAATAATGGAAATGGGAAATGTCTTAACAGCAGTAAGTATTTAATAAATCCCGGATTTATTGGAATGGAAACTATGTCATATATTTAGATTATAATCAATATATTTTATTTGTAATTTGACATAGAATCATGTTAGAATGAACGATCCATTGGTCGATGATTCCGGTTTTCCACGAAATGACATTGATGTATATCAAGTTCGGCACGCTAGACACCAAATTATATGTTTACAAAATGATTTGAAATCAATTATGAAGGAAATCGAAAAAGGCCTTGAGATGATTCATGCAGAAGGTGGTGGTAATAATGAATATAAACAAACGCGAAAACTAGCTGAAAATATTTTTGAAGATAACGGAAGTGGTAGTTCTATAAACACTACAAATTTTAATACTTTCCTTACAGTAACAGTTGTCAGCGAAAAATCTCCAGCTGATTTAGCGGTATGTATACTTTTCGTATGTTTATAAATGCTCGTATTAGACTTGTATTTTTTAAAATTAATAATTATGTCCCTGCCTAACAAGACAATTTTTACTTAAAATTTAAGTTTGGATTTTTGATAAAAAATCCTTCCCCTTAGAATAACAACACCGAATCCCTTCCATTAAAGGTTGATTCCGAAGATTTAAAGAAGACTTTATGAATAGCGAACGACTCCATTTGTTCTAAAACTCATACGTTCCTGCATGAAATTGAAAGAGCATAGCTAATTTGAAAATAAGTTTTTCTGTTGTGGTAACGCATTCATTGTTCGTTTACCAACGTTTTTCAGTCAAGGAAAGCAGTTGCTTCTTTAAGGATTATCCATATTGTTGTAGCCATTTGGTTGTGTAGACGAGAATCAAGAGCACTAATATCATTAGAGTATTTAGTAGACTCTGATTTAACTTTGGCTATACTGAATTGTTCTTCCAAATTATTGGATTTTGATTGAACAGTGGTTGTGGTGACTTAAACGCTACGTGCGCAATGGTGCTGTTGTCATTAGGATCAGGTTGAAAGCCAAAGTTTAATCTCGTTGGAGTTGTATTTCGAGGAAAAGGTGTGGGAGGAATCGGTGTAGCAGCAGTTAAAGTAGAAGAGGTTGATGCAGTGTGCATGGATTGACATTTACGGAATTTTTCCTCAACCAGTTCGTTGAGGAGTGAAAGTGGAACCATTCGTTCTGGACTGTCTTCAGGTTTGTTGAGTTCATCCGCGGCTGTTACGGGAGGATTCGCATTAGAGGTCATTTTTTTGTCAGCCATGTTTAAAATTTGATTTTAAAATCCAATTTATTTAATAAAAATTTAATGAATCTTTAATTTTAAAATTAATGAAAGCTAAAAAAAATCTATGTCGTATTTAATATATGAAATTTTACGTATGTAATATGATGATTATTATTTCTTCTTCTTGAATAATTTAAAAAGTACTTACAGTTTTAATAATAAAATATTTGTTATATGTTGTGATCTACGATTCTGTTGTTGATTAGGTTGTGTTAAATTCGTTGGTCACGTCATGGTCATGGTTATTCTGCGATATATATTCATGTAATTCTCCGTAATGATCCAACTGGTATTAAATTTTCTTCTCCCTCCTTTTGCCGCCAAGTTCTTTGATTTTATTTTCATTTTTATTCGAGTTACTGTAGTTTTCGATGTTCAAATAAAATTTGAAATTAATTAATGGTTTTGCTCCTTTGACGAGTTTACATTTGATCCAAAAAAGTTTTGTATTTTTATTTAGAACAATATTGTTACGTTTTTCTAACCTTCCTTCAAATTGGCCTAACTCACAATTCGATCAATGCAATTCCCAATCTCTTCCGAGTTCGATCACTGATTAGTTAGCAAACACACCAGGTTTTATTAAGTATTCAACTTCTGATCTAACTAAGGTTTTTCCAATAACGACTTCTTTATAATTTTGATCTTCTTTGTTGGCTTCCACAACCCACAACCTGGGTGACCCAGAACCTCCTTCCAATTTCCCCCAAATTATTGTTTCTGATTGGGGTGGCAGCTTTTCTCTGTGATCTAATATTATTCGACGAACACAATTTTAATCTTCACCATTAAACTGGAGTGGCAATTCAACATTTCCGTACGTGAGTACTCCTTTGCCAGCATCAATAACGAATCCATTCGGCCCCATGAAGTCCATTCCCAGAATTACTTCATCCACAATGTCAGCTACAACCACTTCCTGTTGAAAGTGAGTATTCCCGATTTCAATGTTAACAACTTTCTTGCCTTTAATACTTGCACTTTCCCCAGTTGCTGTCTGCATTCGGTATCTCCCTGCTGGTTTTAGTTTCCTTTTCAGTACATCTCTGCGGACAATTGTATTTGTTGCTCCCGTATCTAATATGATGACACAACTTTTTCAATCAACATTAGCCCAAACAGTAAGGCTTGTTAATCTCGAAACATGGATGAAGGTCGTGGGGCAATCGGTTGTGGGAGCCAGCTTACGCCCTTTTAGGCTGGCTCGTTGTAGTTTAACTGCTGCGACCCTATTCCATCGGCCTCTCTAGCCTGCGCCCGTTCTTCTGTTGGTCGCCGCTGCATAGGCGATGCTGATCTTACTCTTTTTCTTCTCATATCTCTGCATTCCCTATAGATATGACCCAGTTTATCACATAGCCAGCATCAACTTCTATCACTTCGTATACTCTCTCGTGGTCTTGATTTGTAGTTGTTGTCATCCGTGAACGCTACCCGCCGTATTTTAATTGATGGTTTAATAATGAACAAGTCGTTCTACAGCCGAGGAATAGTCCTGAAGAGATTCTCCATTTCGTTGTAAGCGACCTTTTAGCTCAATCCTCTATAATTCCTTTTTATGGTCGCTACCATATTTACGTTCCAATGCATCCATCACTTCAGTATAGCTTTTCCGGTCATTTTCCGGCACCGCCTGTAACGCTTCAGCTGCTTCCCCTTTACGCAGCTAGACGATTTTAAGCGTTCCAAACATTTTGATCTGCTGCGGTCTCGAACTGGAACTTGAAAATGCCGAAGAATGTGGTACCGTCATACGATGGTGGTTTTAGTTTAATATTTGCTACTTGTTGTACCACATGTGAAGTAACTTTAGCCGTTTCAACATCTTGTAACCTCTTCTCAAAATCGTCAACTGTAGTTACGACTTTATTCAAATCACGCTCAAATTCCTGCATTTCTGTTTGAATTTTCTCGACTCTAACATCAAACGCCGTTGACATTTGTAGAAGTTTCTCGTCTAAGTGTTGATTTATGCTGCTAATGTGCAACTCATTTATTTGCTGGTTTTTCTCATTTTTATTTTCAACCAATGTTGTAGTTATTTCTTCTTTGGTAGCAGCCATTTGTTGATTGATGTTACTACTGATTACTTCCTTAGTTGCAGCCATTTGTTGATTGATGTTACAGCTAATCTCTTCCTTGGTAGCAGCCAATATTTGATTCATATTGGCATTTACGACATCCAATTGATGAATCATTTCCTGTTTATTGATGGTTGTCAGCATTAGCATTGATTTGATTGATAGCTGCCATCAATTGACTGAAATCGAAGTTTGCAGGTGGTACTTGAGTTGTTTGTTTCCACAACAGAACTTTTCTCCTCTTCAGTTGCTGCTAGATCAATATTTGTATTAATTACTCCAAACTGGTAACTTTCCACATTTACTCCATTGGCTTTCATAGCCTCTCGAAGCCGTAGCATCAATTCACTTTTGTTTCCGCTTGTCGACAATCCACGTTGTTCTAGTTCCTTCTTAAGCTCAGGAACTTTTAACTCACTTAAAAAACCATTCTTAACAGATTATTAATCCGCCGATGTCACCAATGTTACGTTTTTCCCACCTTACTTCGAATTGGCCTTACTCTAAATTCGATAAACGAATTTCCCAATCTCTTTCTGAGTTCGATCACTATTAGTAAGCAAACACACCACGTTTTATTAAGTATTCAACCCTTTAATTGTTCCACAACAACAGGAAACAATACAGCAAACAATATTCCTAACTAGAATATTCCTTCAACAGCTTCAGAAACTCCAACGGTTTATTGTAGAAATTTCCAGTAACACAACGTTCAAAATAATACACAAAATATTTCTACTCAATAAAACTTAAAACTTTATTCACAAAAACTAATTTAAAGATCACTTTTATAATTTTCACTATCGCAGGTTTAAAATAAAACTAATTCATAACTACAACAGGTAATTGCTTATATACTATTCTGCTTAGTTTCTAGACAATTCGAGGTCACTTTTTAGAAACCTTGAGAAAAGAAAACCTCCCTAAACAATTTTGCGTGAACGTGGATTAACATAAATTTTAACACTACAGTTCTACTACTAGTACTATTTTGTTACCGTATTCAAAATATTTAATATCTAAATAAAATCTGTAGTTTATTATATATAATGTATACATACTATTTTGTTTAATATCTTTCACATAATTTCATTACACTTCTTCGATCCAACTCCAACTTAACTTCTTAACTCAGATAAAAATAAAGTCACTGTTCCACCAAAATCATGCTTTCACTACCAAACCCCAACTCAATGTCGATTATGCGATTTTACTGTTCCAAAATAACCACCAGCTCAACTGCCATTCTTAAAACCAGTTGTGTGGTTTAGCTACCATACCCCAACAAATTAGAAAAACTCAAACAAAAACACAATTTCTTCTCAAATTTTTTCCATATGATATACATAATATATTTCTTGTTGTTGTCTAGTTGTTTATACAAAAATAGAGGAAACATAAAAAAATGAATATAGAATTTCGGGAGTGTCAGGTGTTCTTTATACACAGTAAATAAAATATTTTATTTAGAAATGATGACTTTGCCCTTGCTATTGCACAGGTTTATGCACAAGTGGGTTGAAAAGTTGTGAAAAAGTAAAAAGCATAATTACTTTCTCTAACAGTGTTTATTTATAGTATATTACACATGTCTTGACCATTCCATTATCGGCAATTGCTTTTCTGTGTAGTGAACATTTTGTTGTTAAGACCTGCTGGTGATATAATTTTTTCTTTGTCCAAACAGTCTGACCTGTTTCGGCGATTTCTGATCGATCTCGGGGTGGTAGTGTGAGCCGGTTCTTTGCAAGCAGATCGTTATGCGGTTTCATCGGCATGTGGTTTCTAGATGAATATGCTTTGTTATTAAATTATAACCAGTTAAAACGCGAAGTTTGATTTTGTTTTTTTAGTGATGGACCGAGTACCCAAACATTACACGGTCAATTTAACTATAGCCGGTGTATATCCGAAACCGGCATTTTGTGAATTCACGATACCGGGTAAGGGGTATGATAATAGACAAGCTCCTCGTGCTACACCCTGGTTTACGCTAATAGTCTATTCAAACTTGGTAGCCAAATATTTCAATTCGAACTCTTGGCTGTGATACAAAAAAAAAATAAAAAATGAACCAAAATCAAAATCACAATAACAACGGTACTTCTCAGCACCATAAGACAAAAAATATTGGACCCTCAGTCCGTATTTTGCAATTGAACATTGAAGGCATAAGCAAGTCAAAAAACTGAACATGTACAAAGAATATTAAAAGATTTCGATATCGACGTTGTAATTCTGCAAGAAACGCATGCAGCGATGAAGTGCAACTTACTTCTAGAGGAAAAATTGTTGGATACAAATTAATTAGTGCTATTTACCATCAAGCATATAGATCTGCCACGTATGTTAAGTCAGAAATCATGAACTGCACCCATGTACTTGCACAGACGGACAACGATATTCATCTTATTGTTGTTGATATATCGGACATGAGGATTGTAAACGTATACAAGCCTCCTAATACAGGATGGCCAGTTGCTACTTTACCAATATTTAACCACCCAGCAATATATACTGGTGACTTCAATAGCCATCACACCCAGTGGTCCTACTCAAACAACAATCCCAATGGCATACAAGTGACTGACTGGGTGGATGATAACAACATGTTCCTGGTATATGATGCGAAAGACATGAAAACCTTTAGATGCTAGATGGCAACGTGATTATAATCCCGACCTCTGTTTTTCCACAAAAAACGAACAACGTAACCCTATTCCAATATCTAGGGCTGTCTTACAAGGTTTTCCACGTTCTCAACATCGTCCAGTAATTCTTGAGGTAGGAATCCAAATACCACTCGTCAACTCTACTCCTAGATGGAATTTTAACAAACCTGATTGGGATAAATATAGGTCGGAGTTGGATGCAGTGATTCCCTGGATCCCACCCATTCCTAAAAATTATGATAGGTTCGTTGGAGCCATCATCTCAACTGCAAAGATATGCATCCCAAAAGGCTTCCGTGAAGAATATATTCCTGGCTGGAGTAGAGAGAGCGATAAATTATATAAGGAGTACCTTAGTTGTGGTGAGGCAGACGTGGCTGATGACTTAATTTACTCACTGGATGCCGCGAGGAGGCAAAAGTGGATTAGCGCTGTTGAAAACATTGATTTTTCCCATTCAAGCATGAAAGCTTGGTGTCTCCTTCGGAAACTGGGTGGCTCAAACTCCATCACTCGTGCTTACAATGAAATAAATCCAGAGGACATTGCAAATCATATCGTAAGCATGTCTCGTTCTTCTATTAATCGCCTTCATAAAAGAACAGTTAAACGTAAATTAAGAGAAATGAACCGCAAGTACTCGTTTCCATCGAAATATGCGAACTTTTTTAGTAGCGAAGAACTAGATTCAGCTCTGCCCCAAACAAAAAACGGAAAAGCAGCGGGCTACGATGGCATATTTCCAGAATTTCTTAGAAATGCGGGAAAAAATGTAAGACAATGGCTAACTAAATTTTTTTCGATTATCCTAGAAACCGGCAATCTTCCAAAACACTTTAAGACTACGAAAGTGATAGCGATACTTAAACCAGGTAAACCATCCAATGAACCAGGAAGCTATCGCCCAATCGCACTTTTGAGCACCTGCTACAAATTGCTAGAACGGCTCATATACAACCGTATCGCACCGATATTGAATGACCAGATCCTAGTCGAACAAGCTGGTTTCCGTCCCAATCGCAGTTGCACTGACCAACTGCTCGCTTTAACATCCTACATCGAAGCTGGGTATCAAAAACAATTAAAAACAGGCGCAGTATTCATCGATCTCACTGCAGCATATGACACAGTCTGACGAATCGGGATTATATATAAACTGTTCAATGCAATACCTTGTAACACCATCTTAGTTCTCACGTTTAATTAACAACATGCTGAGTAATCGTGTATTCAAAGTTCATCTAAATAATTCCTGTAGTAGGTCCAAAATGCTTAACAATGGTTTGCCACAGGGTTCCGTCCTGGCGTCATTACTTTTTAATTTGTACATCCATGACATTCCTGACACAACATCAAAGAAATTTGGATACGCTGATGATTGGACCCTGGTCACTCAAAACAAAGACATGGGTTGCTTGGAAGATTTGCTCTCAACTGACCTGGCGATAATGAACGACTATTTTTGAACGTGGAGCTTATTTCCTAATCTAAGCAAAACCGAGAGTTCTTGTTTCCACTTAAACAACAAACTGGCAAAATACGAACTATCAGTGTTATTTAACGGCACTGTCATTAAATACAATCGACAGCCAAAGTACCTGGGTATTACTCTCGATAGAACTATTTCTTTTAAGCTCCACCTAGAGAATACGTCAAAAAAACTTAAAACGAGAAACAATATATTGCACAAACTGGCAGGCTCGACATGGGGTGCTACTCCAGCCACCCTCCGTACAACTGCTCTAAGTCTGGTTTACTCAGTGGCTGAGTACGGCGCACCAGTCTGGCTGAATATCAAAACATACTCAAAAATTTGAGTGCTAGTTGCATGCCGCGATGCGTACTATAAATGGTACTATCAGGTTCACTCCTTTACCTTGGCTCCCTGTGTTAAGCAATATCGCTCCACCTGCACTCAGACGCTCGCATGCACTCATGCGTGAACATAAAAAGGTAACAACATCACGTTACCCTTGCACGAATATTACGGTGACCAGACTAGTTGTCGATTGAAGTCAAGAAAGCCTCCACATAAAACAGCCACTGCCAGCAACCTGCTGGCAACTAATTTTAATATCTTGGACCCCTGGGACACATCCTGGAATGATTACAACACTCCTGGCGTTTCTATTACTAACCCGACTTCTGCCCAATCTGGTTTCGATCTGCCACGTCATACCTGGACTACACTAAACCGAATAAGAACGAATCATGGACGTTGTGCTGATTCTTTCTACAAGCGGGGCGTCTCAGAGTCCCCTCAATGTAATTGCGGAGCTCCACAACAAACCATAAAACACATTGCAACTGTGTGTCCACTTCGACGATACAATGGCGACATCTCAGACATCCAATTGGCAAATCCCGATGTGGTAGCATGGATAGACTCACTCGATGTAAACATCTAATGTTCAAATATACTGCCCAATTTTCAAATATTTTAATATTTTACTTTTTAATTTTTAACTAAAAGACGCGCAATCAAATCGATTGTAAGCTCATTTAATGTGTATTCAATATTCATGTTCTGTTTTATGTAGATTTCAGAGGAAAATCTACCTATTTTAAGTTTTATTTTTGTTTTTAACGTGTCACAACAAAAACCATACGCTAAATAAAAAAAACGGGTAAAAATAAAATAGACAAGTTAAAAATAAATAGTTGATAAAAGTTAAAAAATAAAAAGTTATAAATTCAATTAAAACAATGAATTTTCTTTACGTTATAATTTTTATTCGTTCAGGACTTTATCTTATAAAAATATTTCTCCTTTTCTTATTCCCCTTAATTTTTCTTATATTCACAATAATTCTTCACTTATAATAATCCCGTATATTATTTTACTCAACTTCTGTGTACTAACTTGTGTCACCGCTAACTTAGAACTCACTTGTATCACTGTTATAATTCAAAACTGTTTGTATCACTTTCAATTTAAAACTGTACTGCTTTAATTTAATAATGAGAATGACTATATATCCCTAACACGTTCTCTTATATATATATATACTAGACAAAATAATATTGATATCTCTACAAACATCCAAAACATCAACCGACCTTTATCAATAAAAACATAATGTTACGATTCTACGCAATAAACGTAATGAAATACAAAACATAAACTTTAATTTTTAATATACAATATTTCAAAAATAAAATCAAGGTCACATTCTTTTCTTAGAAAAAGGGTCAACATGAAATACAATTAAATTACTTTATATGAATCAAATCAACATAACGTAAAAGAAACGAATATTCTCATATTTTCTCAAGGTTTCTAAAGAATGTGATCTCAAATAATCGAGAAATTATGCAGAATCGTATATAAGACACCCCTTTTGCAAAATTAAAATAGTTTTATTTTAGAACTGCGATGGTAAAGTTATAAATAAAATTGCGATATGTAAAGTGGAATGTCAAAGAAATTAATTGTAAACGAAAAGTTGTGGCGTGCATATAAAATCGTGTAAATAGAAGTTACTTTTAAATTTAATTGTGAATAAAGTTTTAAGTGTTATTAAGTAGAAATAATTTGTGTATTATTTTGGACGCTGTGTACTAGAAATTTCTACAATAAACTTTAGTTTCAGAAGCTGTTGAAAGAAAATTCTAGTTAGGAATATTGTATTCCTGTTGTTGTGGAACAATTAAGGTGTTGAATACTTAATAAAACCTGGTGTTTGTGCTTACTAATCTGTGATCGAATCCAGTAAAAGGTTTGGGAATTGCGTTTATCCAAATGAGAGTAAGGTTGAAAAACGAAACAATAATAACACGATCAAATGTTCACAGACATGTCAGATCTATCGAATGTATTCTTTGTAATTTGTTTGTTTACCTGTGGCAAGATGTTGTAACATCACTTTTGACGATTCTATCGTATTTTACGCTAATCGGCATGCTGTAACACAAAACGACTGTCGTAAATACGAGAATCGACAGTCGTTTTGTGTTACAGCATACCGATTAGCGTAAAATACGATAGAATCGTCAAAAGTGATGTTACAACATCTTGCCACCGTTCTCTAATAGACTGCTGTTATTTTGTTGTAAGATAAACAACAATTTCCTGTTGCATGTTATTTTGTTTTGTTAGCTTCGTGTTTATTCAGGTGTTTTATATTCTTGTAGTGGAACTATTTTCTCTGAAAAGTATTTTCCAGAAGATGTTCTTTTGTACATCGTACTCCGTAATCGTCACATTCCCGTACAGAATCTAAATTTTCTCCCTTGTAGAGTGCTAATCTTACCAAGTGCACGTCTTTTGGTTTCATTCGTTGACCTTTTTCTAAACGTTGTCGTTTACTTTTGTTATCTTATTCTGCATCATAGACATTAAATATGCACACTGTAATGCAATTTGCTACACATGTAGGTCCTACGGAAGTCACCATTATAAAACAATGCAAAGTTTGCTTTAAAGATAAATGTAATGCTCTTTGCATTAGCAAGTTGTTTTAAAACTTCTACCATTTTTATAAAAAATAAATTATGTTGTTAGAGTTGTACTAAAGTTTATAGTTTTGCGTTAGATAATTTTTAATGCAAAATTTGCTTTGCAATTTAATAATAACTTGCTTTACATAACCCATATAGCAAGCTTGTATTGAAAATTGCAGTAACTTTGTACGCCATACGATGCAAACCACCTATTCAATTGTTCAAAAAACCCAATCGACCTTACGAAAATTTGTTGTACGCTCAAGTGCAGTAGCACATTTTTTGAATTTAGACATGGACCCGGAAGATTAGCACCGCAGTTCGCACCCATCGCTAAAACAACAACACCAAAACAGGCAACTGAAGATTCAAAATTCAGACATTTTGAAATTCAACGTGATTTTTGATTTACTTAATATTTTTTTATTTTCAATTTCAGGGTCTAAGAGTGGATGACGAAATATTAGAATTTGGTTCGATTAATTCTACCAATTTTCGAGAAGTATCACAGATTGGTGAAATTGTTCAACGGCGTGAAAACCAAAATATCCGCATTTCAATCAAACGAAATACTGTAACACTCTGCTTAAATTTAATTCCTAAAAAATGGAATGGACGAGGATTATTAGGATGCAATATTACAGGAAATTTAGAATCAATTGAACGATAGTAATTTTCTTAAACTCTATAATCTTTGTTTCTATGTTTAATTCTTTATAATAAAAAAATCAATCTTTCATTTACATTTGCCGTCATTTATTTTGTTAGTAATAGTTTCCATATCCACTCCATTGATAACCACTGTAACCAGATTGCGAATATTGTCCCCAAGAATTTGCTCCGTAATCACCATATGATTGGTATCCAGTAGCGGCGGGTTGACTATTTCCGTAATAGTAATTAGATGAATTTGGGTTGCTGGCATAATTGTACGCACTTGACGAATAATTTGATGGAGCACTGCCAGATTGTGGTAACGGCGGATTACTTGCCTCCTTTGCTGCTTTTTTTGTAGAGGTTGACTCACTAAAATAAAATTTATAAACTGTACAAAAAAACTATAATGCTAAATTATTCTTTATCTAGAGCTATTGGGATTGCGCAGATTAAAAATAAACAGTTACTCATGTTATGTAAAACAAATGTGAATATTGTTTAAGCTTAGAAAAACGAAAAGAATATTGTCAACGCTGATCTATTACACTGACTTAACCACTACTTTGAATTTTATGGTGTTTTTAAAATTTAGTGATTAGTCCAGTAACTTTATACATCACAGTATGCGTCAAATCCGGTAGTTCTGATTTTTTGCAGACTTGTTTATGATGTTGGCCTAATGAATAATCCAAGTTTGTGACCTTGAGCGCCGAACGCAACTTTGTCAAAAATCGAAAAAACCGCGAAAAAATCGTTATTTTTTCAAATTTTGGCGATTATAACCCTAAAGGACTAGTTTTTTCTTTATACTTTCTTAGGACGGTTTTAAAGTAGACTAAATTTGCTACAATATGATACTAGAACTGTCTCTGTAGACCCAATAGTTTCCGAGATGTATGTATTAAGCAACACCCTCTCAAATCATGCTCACATGCATACCAAACCGGAAAATCTACGGAAACGGCATTGCATAAAGTTGTGAAAGAGATTGAGCGCACACTGAAATACAAGGCGGCACTTGCATGCACATTTTAGGACATACAAAGGGACCTTTGATAATGTGCATTTTCAAGCTATTGCTAAAATGGCTACTAAGAAAAATTAACGAACCCAGGCAGCTCTGGACCTCGTAATGAATAGGTGCAACGAAAAGGGGCTGTCTGTTCATAGTAATACACAAAAAATTAATACCGTAGTCTTTACTAATAAAACTAAAAGGAATTTTAACTTCAATCCTCCTGAGTTTAACGACGAGTGGATACGGGTAGTTAAAGAGTTTAAGTATTTGGGTGTGATCCTCGACAGCAAGCTCACTTGGCACTCACACCTAATACATATCTCAAACAAAGCAAACAAGGCTTTCTTCGCATGCAGAAACTTGTTTAGAAAAACCTGGAAATTAAGCTACAAAATGATACTTTTGGTTATATCAAAGTATAATAAAACCCATACTGGCATACGCAGCTTTAGTCTGGTGGCCAAAAACAAACTAAATATCTCCTCAGACCGTGCTCACAAAAATGTTACATTTGTATGGGTACATGGCCACACAGGAGTACACGGCAATGTAGTAGCAGACTTGCTTGCCAAGGAAGGCGCCACTACAAAGCTCATTGGTCCAGAATAGTGTTTTGGATTACTCAAGAATTCCTGCAAATGCTTTATTAAGCTGGGAACAGGAACAAAATAAACAACTTTGGATTATGCGGAAAGGTTTACTGGATTCATAAAAGTTTTTAGACAACTTTCCCGACAGGACACGGTCCGATAAATCAGAACCTTAATTAAGCCTTGTTGCCTCCGACAGATGCAGATTCGGCAACTCGGAACTTGCATGGCGCAGATAGATAAGGCTCGGTCAAGGGAGACTAGCACTTCCTCTACCATATTAGTCCAATCCAGTCCAGCTAATTAACTATGTTTAGGGGACTCGAATTCAACCACATTGCACATGCTTCGGTGACATCGACTTCATCTTCAGCATAACAACATCAGGGTTAAGCACAATAGATCTCTATGTCGCAGTGCTACTCGAACTAGCAAACTAATTAGTTCAGCTTCGAAACACCCCATTTAAAAAAAACCCGACTTAAATTTAAATGCTACCAGATGTACGCTTGCACAAAGCCAAACGAGTAAGGACTACTCTCGCGATATTTACGCAATATATTTGCGTTTCTAGACAACCATCAGGAAGCTTTTCGGTAGCGTTAGCACATAAATATGGTTGCGCTTTCCGTACGGTGTATGATAAAGCCCTAAATATTAATGCGGTTTTAGAGCGGGTTTAGAGCAAAAAAGATAGTAGCTCTGCGTACAGCAACAGCAATACGAGATAGCGATGAACACCTGAAGAGTTCATCAAAGACTATTATATATAGTGACAAGAAAAGTAGGAAGCTTCAGCCAACGGACGATGGGCCTTTGTGATGATACCGGCCGTAAAACTATGGACAACAAGGAAACACGGTGAGGCCAACCATCATTGGACGCAGATGATATCAGGTCAGGGCTGTTACCATGAATACTTATACAAATATAAACGTAACGGACTTAAACTCCCTCTACTGTCAGGGAAATACCGAGAGCGCAGAGCACATGCTAGTCGAATTCGAAAGGTTTGCAAATGCAGAAGACATTGAGCAGCATACTGAAGAATCAATCTCCGCATAGAGACATGCAAGTTATGCTATTCTGAAAAGGCAACAGGGACATAGCGAGTGAGATCATCACAAGTATGATGCAACGACTGAGACAAGACGAAAGAAAAACAGCCATGCTCAACACTGCCTATCAACCCAACTCCCTCCCCAACAAAGGAAATACGTTATTGGATGGTTTTACACGGTAAGAAAGCAGTGTCATTTGATTTTCATGTTTCAATAGTTTGGGTGAAACTTTTCGTCTTCTTAAGAACACCAAATAAAAATATACATATAGTGATTCCCGACTAAAAACAGCCTGAACAGCTTTAAGAGGTTCTGAAAAGTGAAGATATAATAAAAATTCAAAATCGAATCGTATCGAAAATTGACCCAAACACAAGAGCTTCCCACTTCAGAAAGTTAACAAAAAAAATCATAATATATACTTATCAAATCATTCATTCACAAATCTTAATGCCTTTAACTGGAATTGGTAGGCTATACACACAAAGATGTGTACTGCATATTACACTATTTAAAATAAAACCTTAATGAGCAATTAACACCATAACGGTTTAAACAACAAATTAGGCTTGATAAATAATTTTATTTTATTAAAAATAATTTTAATAATTTTTTGTTAAAATAATTTTATTTTATCTATAAATAACAAGGCTTGACTTACCTTTGCTTCTTTTTAGCATCATTCGCTTTGCTGAGTGCTATTTGCAATGTTCTCTGTGCATCCTGAAGTCCTTTAGCTGTACTGCCAAAATCTTCTAAGAATTCAACTTTTCTTTGAGCAAAAAGAACTTTTTGATCCGGCTCCATATTTTCTCGGGCCATAAAGCTATCCATAATATTAACAATTTCCTCTTCATTTACCTCAACTCGTTGTAATGCTAAATCTATCATTTGTAAAACTAAACGTGCATTAGAGGGGTCATTTTCTAAAGCTGATTTTAAAATATTTAATGCAGATTCGATATCCCCTTTTAGTTTATGTATAAATCGAGCATATTTTATGGCTAGGCTACTTGCAATAGTTTTGTTTTTAGTTTGATTAATGTAAAATTCATATAACTGAATACATTTGTCGAAGTCTTTTCGACGACGTTCAATATTAATACGACGATAAGCGATTTGTAATAATGTTGGGTTGGTTTTCTCAATATTTATTAAAATTTCTAAAGCTTTGTGAAAATCATTATGCAATTCTTCAAATGCAGACCACATTAAGTGCAAACTAGGCTTATCAGGATGATGCACTTTGCATGCTCTTTCAAAGGCATCACGAGTAGTATCTTCTAAACTTTCGTCGTTTTGTGATTCTAAATATCTTATTAGTTTTAACCAAAATTCATCATATAGAGCACATGCTATCAAGCATCTTTCAAATAAAACTAAAATACGCTTTCGATCTCCTTTTTCAATTTCAAAATCTAAATATTCTTTCCAATTTTTAAGTTGACATCTTTCAAGAGGTTTAACATGAAAGTAGGGACGTTTTATTCCTTCTTCGAACGACCATCGTTCTGTGACTGCTCCAACTGTCGATTTATGAAGTTTACGCCGAAAAGCTAAAATTTTGTCTTTAATGGCTGTTATTTCTTCTTCATTTCTAAAATGATCATCTGGTTCGTCTGCGCCCGGTGGTATTTCATTTTCTGATTTCTCTTTTACATCTAAGCTTTCACGGACTTCTGTTCGCAGTTTAACAATCTCTTCCGTACTTATTAACGATGTAATTGTATTGTTTGTAACAATTTCTTGAAAACTAAAATTTAAAAATAAATTTTACAATTTCTATCAAATTCATGACTCTTAAGCCGCAATTAGACTATTGCAGAACTCTGCAATATTTCTGCAATGGCTGTGTGTAAAATATTCATTGCCAAACTTTTCTGCAATGAACATTTTACACACTACCATTGCACGAATATTGCACAAATATTGCAGAGTTCTGCAATAGTCTAATTACGGCTTTACTCAACTTTATTTACCTATCAAAATGATTATTGTAGCCTTGTGTTGGTGTTATTAATAATCTATCATATACGTCAACCACTTTTTTCATACGTTTTCCTTCTGACTCCCATTTGATGTATGCTTCCCATAGTTTATCCGAACGAAATTCTAACCCACATGCATCTAGAGCTCTTTCAAATTGTGTACGAATGGTGGCTTCCTCGTCGACATAGTTTGTCTTTACATGAGCTAAATAATGAATCCATAAATCAACTGAGAGTGGAATTGCTTTAAGACCTCGTTCAAACACCTAAAGAAATAAATGAATAAAGAAAATAGATCATAACAGTTTAAAACACGCATGTTATAATCCTAAAATATTTATATGGTAAGCACTATAAATCTATTGAATGTGTCTTACATTACTTTTGACGAACTTTTTTAAATTTAAAATGATTTCATTTTCCTGTCGGTTTAATATTAATCTTTTATCAATTTCAAGTAAGCATCAATAATCCATTTTTAAATATTGGTATGAGATGGGTGATAACTGCGAAAGGAGTAACAAACAAGTAACCCAACTATACTAAGGTGAAGGTATCACCACGATATTAAAATCAACCTTAGATTATAAAATATACAGGATAAGTAATATTTTATATATTTTGTGTATGTACACTATAAAACTATAAAAAAAATTGAAGTTATTTTTTAAGTTCAAATTTCGTATTGAAAATAATTTGCACAAAAGAAAAGGCTCCTGTAAAAATAAACACAAAAATGCAGGGTCCCACCCATGCAGCATGGTTATCTCTTTCCATTGAGAGAAAAAAATATAATTTTATTCTTCTTTTGCCAGAAAGAAATAACTGCCAAACAATATGTTACGATTACAGAAAAATCTAGACGATTAGTCACTTCCAGAAAAATCAAATCAACAAAACACATCAACAAAACACAACAACAAATTAATGAAATGAATAGTGTAGTTGTTGTATTCTTAGAACTTGAGTCAACATAAAATTACTTTATGAATCAAATCATCATAACGTAAAATAATCGAATATTCTAGTGTTTTCTCAAGGTTTCTAAAAAGTGACCTCGAATGATCGAGATTTTGCAGAATAGTATATAAGGAGAGATGTCTTGCAAGACTAGATTAGTTTTTTTATTTTAACCTGCGACGGTAAAGTTAAAATTATAAAAGTGATTTTTAAATTAGTTTTTGTGAATAAAGTTTTAAGTGTTATTGAGAAGAAATATTTTGTGAATTATTTTGAACGTTGTGTAACTGGAAAGTTCTACAATAAAACGTTGGAATTTCGAAGCTGTTGGAAGAATATTCTAGTCAGGAATATTGTTTGCTGTATTGTTTCCTGTTGTTGTGAAGGAGTTGAATACTTAATAAAACCTGGTGTTGGTGCTTACTAATCAGTGATCGAACTCAGAAGAGATTTGGGAATTGCGTTTATCGAATTGAGAGTAAGGCCAATTCGAAGGAAGGTTAGAAAAACGTAACAATAAATTTTATTTTAATTTCATTCTAAATAAAAACAAAACCAATAGTATGTAGTTTAATCAATGAGTGTATAATGAAATAGTTTATTCTCAAGCAAAAGTTTAAAATTTGAGCGAGGCACGAGCGAGAATTTTAATTTGCGAGAGAATAAAATTCATTAAACACGAATCGATTACAATACTTTATTCTCTGACAAAGAATTGAGAATTGTGTATTATAAAACATAAAAACATTTTCTTCAATTAAAACAATAAATCTTTATTGTTTTAATTGATAAATCAAATTTCTTATTTAAAAAACCCTGATGATAAAAAAACGCACATCTCATACAATCAACCAAGTTCAACTAAACGAAATAAGAGAATTTAATTTAACATTTGATTTTTGAACAAAACTTATCAAAGCAATTGTGATTATAATTTGAAAATAATTTTCATGAAATCAAAACAATTTGACCAATTGGAATCATACCAATTGAATAATGATAATTTTTTTATAGGAAAATTTTCATTAGACAATAGGTTAAGTTCATTGCTATAGGTTAGAAAACAATACAATAATACATACTATTGTTATCGAAAAAACATACAAATAAAGCTGATATAATTAAATGGAAGAGAATAAAAACATTTAATCGTCAAACAATATCCATTTCACTCTAAAATTATTTTAAATCAAAACAAAACCAAGGCATACATGATACAATTTTAGTTAGGATAAAATTTTCAGTTTCAATATTATCAGTTTTATTTTAATGGAAATAATTTTGAGAAAAATAAAATAAAGTTTTCCGATCGATAAAAATGCTAAATACAAAATATCTACATAAGTCTGTTCTTTTGTAAGCATATTTGTTTAAGCAACATAAAACCTCAATGATATTTAAATTTCTAGGCTACTGTGTTTTTGCAATGCAAATACTATCACGTTAAACTCGCACACTACTTTATGTTAATAAAAGAATCTTCAACTTAAAAAAATATTACTTATCCTGTGGTTTTTACAATCTAACAAAACAACCATCACTTATTTAGCAGTCCCGTGGTGTAACGGAGCACAACCTGTACCAATGCCTACCGTTGACAGAACAACGATCAAACAATGCTTTCTAAAAAAATGCCAAGAGGTCGCATCAAGCGGCAGATTTTTGAATCATAAGGAGGCTAAGATAGATGGTCTTACTTCTATTAAAAAGGTAAAAAGTTGGTGATAGCGTGTACTCAGGTTTATTGAAATGAAAAAGGGTAAAAACTTCTAGATAGGCTGTTTCAAAATGACTACCAAAACCAACAAGTACTACACTATAGTACAAGTAGAGTACTATAGAAGATCTATGTAGGTCTCTGTTAGAAGTTTTTCAAAGCTGAAGAATGTTCTCGAAAACATATATGACTAAACAGAAGTCAGAGATTTAGAAACTGGACTAGAAACTGAGTTTATGCAAAACCGTTTGATTGAGTGAAGAATTTACATAAGTATTAACAAATGTTGAAAAAACTTTTGAACGAAATGAGTGAGTGTGTATAGAGACAAAAGTGAGTATGTATATTAAGTGTTTGTTTATATATCTATCAAATACTTTAATTAATGGCTAATTATTGTTGTAGCTTTCGCGTAGTTCATATTTTAAAAACAGGTGCTCCGGAGATCCCACCACTTTGTCCATTAACGCTCAAAAGCTTATCAGTTGATTCTGATATAAATCTTCATCTTTTGCTAGTTTCATCAAATTTAGTTCATTAAAAATGCTGTAGTTTCACAACAGGCATAAAATCTGTCATACGAATAGAAAAAGTAAAACGGAAGTTGTGATGCAGAACCGTCAAAACCAAAAAATCAAACCAAATCAAAACCAATTATCAGGAACTGTTGTTTTTGAAGTTTCAAATAAACAGATGTGTGGGAGCAATCAATTGCTCCAAATTTATAAGTCCTATTTTTGTCCCTGTATGGAGTATTGTTATCAAGTTTGGGACAGTTTGGTAGGTGCAGCCCTTCATCCTGGTTCTTTTACACTCTCTGTAAAACGTGCTGTACGAATTGTTGGTCATCGATATTTATCATCAAATCTTGATTTATTACAACCAGGGCTGCAAAACCATAAATTATTTTTAATGGTGTGGTTTTTCTCAATGGCCAATTATGGTTTTGGTTTCGGTTTTTCTAGATAATAAATCTTGGTTTTGGTTTCGGTTTTTCTAGATAATAAATCTTGGTTTTGGTTTCGGTTTTACTATGCAACATGTTTTGTTTTTGGTGTTGGTTTCGGTTTTTCTAAACGTCAAAATTTGGTTTTGGTTTCGGTTTATAGCTAAAAAATTTTTTTTTGAGTATAGGTAGAAACACAACACGGACGATAACGTCGGACGATAAAAAAAAACGTCTACAATTTCGCTGTTGTAACCACACAAAGGCGTCAGCGTGAAAAGCTGTCAAAAATAAAATTGCATAAACTAAAATACTTTGTTCTTTGTCAAAATGAATTTCACAAATTTCAATTTTAAAAATAACTAATTTTTACTAATAAACAAATAATAATAATTTTTTTACTAATAATTAATTTTAAAAATAAAATACAAAATACAAATTATGAAAATATATAAATGAATAAAACCGAACTTTGAACATAAACTGAAAATTCAGTTGACAACTCAAAACAAAACCTCAGAAACGCGAAAAACATCAGAAAATCATATTTTTCAGTTGGCGGCACTGTCACAATAACATTAAAAATTACCCTTGCACCCAAATAAAAATAAAATTGATATCTGGCAATAATCATCGCCGACGATAAATTAGAAATAGAATCTAAATTTTCTCCGACGACAAAAACTTTTTCGTTTATCGCTGTAGTTGTGTTTGAAATGTATGTATCTTGTGTATTCTAATGTTACTAACGTCGTCGTCGGACGATTTCGCCCGTGTTGTGTTTCTAGCTTATTCGTCAGAGAATTGATTAAAAATTACAATATTTGTCAGCAAACAGTGCCAATGCTCAGTAAAAAACGTTGAGTTAATTTATGATACATTACATACCCAGGGGAAAGTGTTTCCTTTCTGCGTAGTGCCTAAAGCATTTCAAGATATGACAATTCGAACTTGCTACCGTGGTTGGTTTACTATTTTATTTATTACTATTCAAATAAAAGAATTTAAAATAAATTTAAAACATGAACTTTAAATTTATATTCGAAATGTTATTTCTAACAACAAAAATTTCCAAAGCCAAATTAATGAAATTTTAACAAAAATCACACTAAAAAACATAATCACTAAATCATTTTTACAGTCCAACTAATCGGAAAGTCATTCGGTGCGTTAAATATTTCGGACTGGAAAGTTATTGAAAGATAGTAATAACTGTAGGACAGTAAAGATACGACTGAAATAGCTTAAGTATTGATAGACACGGCTAATCGCTATAGTAATTGACAAATAACTGCGCTACAGTTCATCTTTCAAATTGCTTTTCTCTACTGAATCGATTGAAACCTTATCCTTAGCTACATTTTCGTTGTAATCTGTGGTCAATGATGTTGCAGTGTGAGGTTGGATCACCTGCTTCACTTCCCACGTCTGCTGCTGCTGATGTAACGTTCAATAATCTTCAAAAAAACTTTTGTGGAGCTTCGACTTGGAACAATAAATATGTTCGATGTATCATCAACAAAAGCAGAGTTTCCCTTCTGCAAATACTTTAATACTCAAAATGTTTCGGTTTTCCTTGCCTTTATGCTAGCTATTGAGACATTCGTCAACTCGCAAACTAATGGGTTGCTTTGTTTTTCTAGCTCAGTACAAAATTAAGAGCTACTAGTGCATTAGCCAATATTTCATGGTAGAGTGGAACAAAATTGAAGGTCCACAGCATTGACGGAATAGAGTTTATCCGCTAGCACCCCAAAGATATAAACCTTAAGTATTTTCTCATTGCTATTGTCTCATCTCATTGCACATGACCAAAAATAAAAGAAATACAAATCAAGAAAACAGGATTCTGTGTTTTCATTGATTAATCCAGGCAAATATGACAATCCCGAGATTTTGTTTCATTAATCCCGGGACTGCGGGATCATAAAAATGGGTCGGATTCCCGGGATTCGGGATTGCAATCCCTAGATACGACCTATTTATAGAGTTATTTTTTAATGAAAAAAGAAATTAAATGTTTTAACTACTTATATTCGTGAAACCACAATAAAATTTTTTTTCGAAGGTAGCCAAATTGTCTCTTAGAAGATAACGTAGATTATTTAACATTTAGATACATAATAAAAATCTCGTAAATCAGCCCTATAGTATCGAAAAGCTAAGTGCTTTAATACAAAAAAATTGAAAACGAATAAGCCGAAATTCACAAATCGAAAGCGGCAAAACTTTCGATTATGTCAATAATGACAAAAGTTTTTTCAGTGTCTTTGATTCTTTAAATTGTAGTTCCAAATATTATAGCCTCCCTATATCATTGAAATTCACTTTGTTCGCGAAACGGTTTGCCTCAAACCCGACTGTTCTGGAACATCTAAAGAAATGCCCCAAATTCAGCCTTCACGAGTTAATATGAAAGCTTCATTTTAAACCCAAAATTGCCAAAAAAAACTTTTAAGGGCGGGTTAAACAACAACAAAGCCTTTTCACTGGACAAAATTCTATGTGCTAACCTTTAGCCATCCTTCCAACCTAATGATCTAAACACATTTTCAAAAGAATGCTTTTTAACTGAAATTTTCTACAGATTTTATAAATTTGGTAATTTTTTCGTGCTGGAAGTTGACCAATATCCAGTCCATTCACAAAAAAGGAATTAAATGTGATACATCAAATTAAAGATCAACAGTCTTACAGTTCCAACTCCTTTTCAAAATATATGAACAAAATTTTTATTAACATGTATCAAATTTTTGGAAGACAACAATTTGATATCTGCTAGTCAGTCAACTCGATTTTTGAAACAAAAAATAAACAGTCGTACTACTGAGCTTAGTATCCAATTGTTCGAACTGCATACTTGCAAAAGATGATGAAAATTATACTTTCGCATTAGACATGTCAAAAGCATTTAATCGAATCTGGCATGCTAACTTGATCTACAAGCTCGTTGCGTTTGGTTTTCACTGTACAATCGAAAAGTTTAGTTAAAATTTTCTGACTGACCGATACATTTCGGTTTCTATTTTTTTACTTCACCACAATTTTAAATTGTGTGAAGTAATGCAATCTATCGTGAAAAAAAAAATCTTACATACCCCAAATTTTGTTTTTTCTTTTGTTTTGGACCATCCTCTATCCAAATAGCCAATAAAAATTTTGGTGTACGTCTGTGTGTGGGTGGGTGGGTGGGTGGGTGAGTTTTCTGCATAGGATCTTGATGAAACTTTGGCAAATGATACAGGTTCACTTGAAAATAGAAGATCTGGATTCATTTTAAATTTGGACAAAATGGCGGGGGGTCTCCCGAACACCTCTAAGTTTAAATCTTGAATAACTTCTGATCTCGAGCTATGATCTTATTGAAACTTAGTATATAAGGTTTTAATACTGTTTCCAATATTTCTGCATACCAACTTCCGGTTTGTCACTTCCGGTTAAAAAGTTTTTTTTTCAGGTGTTTATCCCTACTGTAGCCTACAATTACCGATCGATTTTCATGAAACGTTGCGAAAAGCTTTTAAATAACATGAGAAAGATTTTATCAGCTTTTGGAGCACATTGGATAAAGGGTTGGGGGGTCCACCATACAACAGGTGGTTTTTTCCACAAAGTTTTTATGTTTGTTGGGAGCATAAAACATTCGTTCGTGAATGAATTTTGATGACACTTTGGAAAAAGATGCAAACATGTATGACAAAGAACTGATTAGTTTTTGAGCGATAGTGAACAAAGTGGTGGGGGGTCCCTGGGGCACCTGTTTTTTTGAAAGCTCTATAACTTCTGTACCTGATAAGCGAATTGGATGAAACTTGGTACATGAGTATGTAGTACGGTTTAAAATAGTTCTGCATCCCAACTTCCGGTTTTTCACTTCCGGTAAAAAAATTTTTTTTGTACTTTTTTGAAGTTTTTTCAGTGTCTTTATGCACACTACAGCCTACAATAATGAAGTGATTATGATGAAACTTATGGAATAGGGTTCCAATTAGTGTGAAAAGATAATTATCATGTTTTGGGACACATTGATCAAAGTGGTGGGGGGTCTACCATACAAATGCTGACTTTTCACACTTTGTTTTTTAAGTTTGTTGGGAGCATACAGACTTTATTCATTATTCAATTTTAATGACACTTTGGCAAATGATGGAGACTTAAGTAACAAAGAACTGATTAGTTTTTGGACAATATTGGAATAAGTGGTGGGGGTCCTCCCGAACACCTGTTTAATGTGTCACACTTTTTTCAATGTTTGTTGGGAGCACACAGCATTCGTTCGTTATTGAATTTTGATGACACTTTGGAAAAAGATGCAAACATGTATGGCAAAGAACTGATTAGTTTTTGAGCGATAGTGAACAAAGTGGTGGGGGGTCCCTGGAGCACCTGTTTTTTTGAAAGCTCTATAACTTCTGTACCTGATAAGCGAATTGGATGAAACTTGGTACATGAGTATGTAGTACGGTTTAAAATAGTTCTGCTTCCCAACTTCCGGTTTTTCACTTCCGGTAAAAAAAATTTTTTTGTACTTTTTTGAAGTTTTTTCAGTGTCTTTATGCACACTACAGCCTACAATAATGAAGTGATTATGATGAAACTTATGGAATAGGGTTCCAATTAGTGTGAAAAGATAATTATCATGTTTTGGGACACATTGATCAAAGTGGTAGGGGGTCTACCATACAAATGCTGACTTTTCACACTTTGTTTTTTAAGTTTGTTGGGAGCATACAGACTTCATTCATTATTCAATTTTAATGACACTTTGGCAAATGATGGAGACTTAAGTAACAAAGAACTGATCAGTTTTTGGATAATATTGGAATAAGTGGTGGGGGTCCTCCCGAACACCTGTTTAATGTGTCACACTTTTTTCAATTTTTGTTGGGAGCACACAGCATTCGTTCGTTATCGAATTTTGATGACACTGTGGAAAAAGATGCAAACATGTATGGCAAAGAACTGATTAGTTTTTGAGCGATAGTGAACAAAGTGGTGGGGGGTCCCTGGGGCACCTGTTTTTTTGAAAGCTCTATAACTTCTGTACGTGATAAGCGAATTGTATGAAACTTGGTACATGAGTATGTAGTACGGTTTAAAATAGTTCTGCTTCCCAACTTCCGGTTTTTCACTTCCGGTAAAAAAAATTTTTTTGTACTTTTTTGAAGTTTTTTCAGTGTCTTTATGCACACTACAGCCTACAATAATGAAGTGATTATGATGAAACTTATGGAAAAGGGTTCCAATTAGTGTGAAAAGATAATTATTATATTTTAGGACACATTGATCAAAGTGGTGGGGGGTCTACCATACAAATGCTGACTTTTCACACTTTGTTTTTAAAGTTTGTTGGGAGCATACAGACTTCATTCATTATTCAATTTTAATGACACTTTGGCAAATGATGGAGACTTAAGTAACAAAGAACTGATCAGTTTTTGGATAATATTGGAATAAGTGGTGGGGGTCCTCCCGAACACCTGTTTAATGTGTCACACTTTTTTCAATGTTTGTTGGGAGCACACAGCATTCGTTCGTGAACGAATTTTGATGACACTTTGGAAAAAAATGCAAACATGTATGGCAAAGAACTGATTAGTTTTTGAGCGAAAGTGAACAAAGTGGTGGGGGGTCCCTGGAGCACCTGTTTTTTTTTGAAAGCTCAATAACATCTGTACCTGATAATCGAATTGGATGAAACTTTGTACATAAGCATTTAGTATGATTTACAAAAATTCTGCATCCCAACTTCCGGTTTTTTGCTTCCGGTAAAAAAAAATTTTTTTACTTGTTGGCAGTTTTTTCAGTATCTTTATGCACACTACAGCCTACGAAGTGATTATGATAAAACTTATGGAAAAATTTCAATTAGTGTAAGAAGATAATTATCATGTTTTGGGACACATCGGGTGGCGGGTGGCGGGTGATCTACCATACAACTGCTGACTTTTTACACTTGGTTTTTGAAGTTTGTTGGGAGCATACAGATTTCATTCATTAATCAATTTTAATGGCACTTTGAAAAAAGATAAAGACTTTATTGACAAAGAATTGACTAGTTTTTGGACAATATTGGGATAAGTGGTGGGGTCCTCCCGAACACCTGTTTATTGTTTCAATGTTTGTTGGAAACATACAACATTCGTTCGTTAAGTAATTTTGATTACACTTTGCAAAAAGATGCAAATATGTATGGCAAGGAACTGATTAGTTTTTTTAGCGATAGTGAACAAAGTGGTGGGGGGTCCTCCAAGCACCTGTTATTTTGGAAGCTCAATAACTTCTGTACCTAATAATCGAGTTGGATGAAATTTGGTACATTTTTTTTTTTTTTTTAATAAAATGTGTTGTGTAATAGGGTTTAGAATATGTGTCACAACAACACATAAATACCTTTTAAGACCTAGGTCTAGACCTGGGTCCCACAACAACTGGCGTTCTGAGGTGTAGATTAACGCTTTTTTTAAACATCTGTGGGTTGAAGCCACCTGAGACTAAGTGTTCCGGCAAACTATTCCATTTGTACGCAGTTCGGACAAAGAAGTCTCTCTGCGATCTGCCAGTATGACAGCGCGGGATCTTTACCGTTTCACTGGTTGCGGCAGCCGATTGCCGAGTGGAACGGGGGTAAGAATAAGTTTGAGGCATGATGCCGCTGATTTCATCTGAGCACTGCTGATGACGATATTTGTAAAAAACAACGAGGTCAGCAACAGTGCGACGATGTTGTAGGGAATCAAGTTTTGATGTCAAAGTTCGATCACCTACAATTCGTATAGCTCGCTTTTGAACAGAGTCCAAGAGGGCCAAGATGGAAACAGAGGCAGCACCCCAAACTTGACAGCAGTACTCCATACAGGGACGAATATAGGACTTATAAACATGGAGCAATTGGTATGGAGTGAAAAATTTTTTGCATCTATTTAGGAGGCCGAGTTTTTTAGACGCGCTTTTTGCCATCGCCATTACATGATCGTTCCAGAGTAGGTCATTTGAAACTGTGACACCCAATAAACGAATGTTTTTACATTCACCCATTGGTTCATCACACATACTAAATAAAATATCTTTGGGGAACTCGGTCTTTAATCTGGAAACTATCAACAGCTGTGTTTTGGTGGAGTTGAAATTGACAAGGTTTTGGTCACCCCATTCGGCGACTTTATTCAGGTCTTTGTTCACGTTTATGGCAGCGTCTCTCCGGGCAGGATTAATTCGTTCGTGCATTTTACCTTTTGAAGGAAGGGGCTCGAACGACTTATGCAGAGTACTATCATCTGCAAAACTATTTATTGGGTTACTGGTGATTTTCAACAATTCGTTGATATAAATCAAAAATAGGGTTGGGGACAATACTGAGCCTTGGGGTACACCAGCGTTAATTAGTTTAGACTCAGAAGAAAATCCGTCTAAGGTTACCGAAATGTATCGGTTGGATAGAAAATTTTGAATCAGCTTCACAACATTGGGATGAAAACCGTACGCAACAAGCTTGTTGATTAAGTTGGCATGCCAGACTCGATCGAATGCCTTGGAGATGTCTAAAGCGATAACGTATGTTTCACCACCTTTATCAAGTATGCTGTTCCAACAATGCGCTACATAGTTTAATAGATCGGTAGTTGATCTTTTGTTTCGAAAACCGTATTGGCTGTCGGATATTAAATGATTTTCTTCCAGAAATTTTGAAATATGTGTATTAATATAATGCTCATAGACTTTGGATAGGACCGATAGTAAAGCTATTGGCCTATAATTTGAGATATCGGATTTTGATCCCTTTTTGGGGACGGGCTGGACATTTGCCAACTTCCAGCACGAGGGAAATATACCAGATTTGTAGAATTGGTAGAATATTTTAGTTAAAGTTGGTGCAAGTTCTTTGGAAAAGGTTTTTAAAATAATGGGTGGAATATTGTCCATTCCTGATGCTTTGTTGATGTTTAACCCCTTTAAAAGTTTAGCGACTATTTTGGGTTTGAAGTGAAGTTCATTCATATTAACTCCTGAAGACTGGATTTGGGGTATTTCTTTAGGAGTTTCCAAAACAGTGGAGTTCAGAGCGAAGCGTTCAGCGAACAAGTTAGCTTTTCTTGCGGGATCATTGACGATTAAATCACCATCAATAATAGGGGGAATAGAAAATTTTGTACCAGAATTTAAAGAATTAATGGCACTGTAGAAACTCTTGTCAGAAACAGACATAGACGTAAGTTTTGAGGCTTTCGCTCTGTCAATTTCGGACTTTTCGTTTGAGATAATCTGATTAGATATTTTGTTGGCCTTTAGATATTGGGATCGATTAGTGGGAGTTTTGTTATGAATCCAAATATTAAATGATCTACGTTTGTTTCTAAGTGCCGTTTTGGCAGCTTTCGAATACAAGTATTTTTGTTTGGGTTTTACTATGGAGAAAGGGACAAATTTATTGATAGCAAATTGGATGGTTTCTGTAAAGTTTTGAGCAGAAACATTTACATTGTCAGTGTAAAAACAATGACGGTCGAAAGGGAAACCATGGAAAAAATTTTGAAGACCACTCTTATCCATTTTTGAGTAGTGAAATATTTTACGGGGTTTGGGAGCTGTAGTTTTAAGTAAATCAGTTTTGATAACTGATGAGATTAAATAATGATCAGAATTTCCAATACTACCTTTCGCGACATCGACACTCGTAATATCTGGCATTGTGGTAAGATAGAGATCTAAAAGAAAACTATTATCACCGCCATTACGGGGAGTGAAAGTCGGGCTTTTAACAATTTGGAATAGGCCCTGAGACGCGGCAAAAATTTCTGCCAGTTTTCCACTATTGTCAACATCGTCGGTCGATTTGGAGAATTCCAACCATGATTTGTTGTGGACGTTGAAGTCACCGGTAACGATAACTTCACAATTAGGGGACTTTGCTCTAATCTCGTCCATAATTTTTGTCAGTATATTAAAAAAGTTTGGGTTACGTTTGTTGGGGGACCGGTATAAAGCTATTGTAAAAAAAGTCATTTCTGGAAGACAAATCTTCAAAACCATTGTATTGAAGCCATCACCGTGTAGTTCAAAGTTTGGAAAGCGCGTGTACGCAACACTCTCATGAATGAATGCGCATACGCCCTGATGGAGTTTGAAAGCTGATTCGAGCCTATATTTGGAATTAAGCGATTCTATAAAGAGAAAATTTTCAGAAACTTGTGTTTCTGTAAGGAATAGAATGTTCGGTTTGTCGTGCTCAAGATGATGTTGCACGTGGTCATGGTTAGCGTTCAATCCGCAGATGTTTTGAACATGTATTTTAAAATTTTTTATTGATTCATATATGTTTTGTCCCTGCAAATTCCGTGGACATGCCGCTTTATGGGCGGGTGGATTGCGCAAATTTGCTTTACCACTTGCAGACTTATTTTTTTTCGGTTGTACTGCCATATATATATCAAAATGTTTATTTTATTTTTTTATGTTTTATTTTAAAATGCATAACTAAGTAAAAAATCCTATCATACTACAAAATATGACATATGCCAATATTTCATGATAAGATGAAGAAATAATAACAAAATAATAAGTGAAAAACAAATTGTGAGAAATTTGCAGAAAACAAAACAAAACTAAATGCCAATAATCCAGCTGATGCAGCGAATCCCAGACGCACCGCCCACCATCTCAATCGAGGCACAAAGCCCACACATAACTACGTGTTGGTCCGATTCCTCGGAAGAGCTAATGAGCGGTACCGCTACGGAACGCTGCCCAGCTAAGACTGGAAGTGCTGCCGTTGACTAATTAAAGTTCGTCCGCCAGCACCCTAAGATATCATCTTGGCTAATGACATCTCCTGCCATTGCCAGTGGTATGTGATATCTCACGCTAACTCATATGTCAATGGCAGGGACTGGAGTACGCAGGGTAGTCAGACCCGTAGATCAACATTGATCTTAATCGATCAAAATCGATCCCTCCTGCATTGGTTTATCGATCCCTCCTGCAAAATCCCTCCTACAATCCCTCCTGCAAAATCCCTCCTGCAAAATCCCTGCATCCCTCCTACAAAATCGATCCCTCCTGCATACCCATTTAGTAAAGTTTACAACAGTTCTGCATCCTAACTTCCGCTTTGTCACTTCCGATAAAATTTTTTTTACTTTTTCTCGTACAACAGAATTTATGTTTGTTGGAATACTACTGCCTGCTTTAATATTTTTATTATTAGAACTACGAAGTCCATAATATTGGTTAGCTTTTAATTAAAGTATTTTATGGATATTAGCTCATTATATATCCAGAACACTATGTTTCCAGAGCTGTGGTGAAGTCAGCCTATGCATCAGCGTCGCAATATTTCTTTATACAAAGTTAGTCAGTCATGTTTTGTGCGATTTATTATAAATTAAAAATTACCGTCTCTGAACACCCGAAGATATATAAGGTTTTGAGGAATTAGGATTTGTTTAAGAATTTACTTGACCTTAAGGATACGGTAATAAAATTATTAGAAGAAAACGTTCTAAAGTTATGTGAACAATAAATGGGTTGGAAGGAAGAGGCAGTTGGTCAGGTTGGGCGAGAAAAATTTACCAGACTCGGGTAAGATTGATTTGATCTTCTTAGAAGAATGCTCACCCACAAAGTATTTGTAGAATGTTACCGAATCAGTTTAACCAGGTTTTGTCACACACTCTATTTTAAATTTATATCAACAAACTGCGAACACCAGCAACCCAATATATAGTTTTGCAGATAATAGTACATTACACAAATCATTCGTCCTCCAATATTCAAAGGGTAAACAAAGTAAACGAATAAACCTAGCCCGGAGAGACAGCGATAAGTAGGAGTTTGGAGTTACCAAAATATGGTTAATTTTAATTCCACTAAAACACAAATGTTGATTCATGATTGTTTCTAGTCGAAGACCGAGCTCCCCAACGATATTTCAATCAATATGTATCAATACTTGGGCACTGAATCTGTTTCCAGCCGAGCTCACTCGGACTCTGTTCAAATGCGTGCTAAACGAATCGTGGGTAATCGACAATTAACATCAAATATCGTTTAGCTACAAGACCTGAGCAGTTATTGAGGTGGCACCAGTCCTTACAGGTATTACACTCAATAGATGTTGTGGTTCTTCTTAAGATATTTTTACATATTGTACAGTGCCATGTTTTAGTTGCTCCCGGATTTCTTCCAATACCAGCCATGACGAGGAGAGTTTGAAGCAGTGAGGCCAGTGACAGCTGCTTCTTTACCAAAAAATGGAGCGACGGATTTGCACCTTTCGTCTAAAGCACTAGCGGGTAGTTCATGGGGCAAAGATAAAAATACCACACTAACAACTTACAAAACAATAGGAAGACCTATTATAAATTATGCTGCACCCATATGGACCGCCAAGTTGCCAACACTCACTGGAATAAGTTACAAACAACACGAAATGCTGCTTTGCGAACCGCAACCGGATTTCACTTGATGGCCCACCGAGATCACTTGCACGAGGCATGTAACATATTGCCGGCCCGTAAACATAATTAAATCCTAACCAAGCAATATCTATTGGACTGTCACAAAGAGCAACATCCTTGCAACTACACCTTATCAACGATTGAACCACCTACAGACATAAGGAGGACAGCAAAATGCTTTCTGCATGATGTCAGAGATAGCCTGGTTGCTGTTTAAATTGACGAATCTACGTATAGAACTGGCTAAAAAGCACTGTTGAAAGACGTAATAAGAGTAGAGTAAGAGTATAGTAAGAGAATGAGTACAGAATAAGAGTAATGAGTACATGAGTAGAGTTGTTCCTGAAACTATTGACAAGTATTCCGCATATGAGGGAACGCCGATGTAGACCACCTATTCAATTGTCCTGATAATTTAACCAAACCTGACGTAGGAATATTTATGGTACCGACCAAGGAAACAGAGTTCCTGAACCTGGACATGGAGCCGAAGAATCGGCACCAAACCCATCGCTACAACAACAACAACAGCATTAGTGGTTACTGATTTCGTTGTTTTAAATAATATGTATTAAGTAAATATTATCACCAATAATAGTCAAATGTATCGTCTTCAATAGTATCATGGACAAATCGGGTGCATCAGACAGGAGTCCCATTCTTTTACCCGTTTTACTTGTCAGTCGGTTAGTTCAAATAGGCAAACTGTTAAGATCACACATTGGCATAGCGACAGGATACAAAGGGAATTTTTTGTGCATATAAACGAATAAATACAATTTTTCTCCAACCGGACCATATAAATTATTAAGAATATATATATGAAATTAAATTTTAACAAAAGTTTTTGTTAAAATAAAATTTTTCTAGAGAAATGATTAAAATTTCATGACTTTCCATGACCAAAACAAAATCCACTGACTTTCGATAATTCTATATCTGGCGGAAACCATGTATAAGGTTGTTGTTGCATATATAGCTGAAATATATAGCTGTTTTTCTATAATTAACATCAAATTGATTCAGTCAAATCCAAACTGCTTAATACCAATACAATTGAATTTTTCTAATAGACATCTGTTACAAGTTGAAAGATGAATTTATTATAAATATAATCTGGTCACATAAGGTTCTTCTTTCAATTTAATTGTAGTGTTCGACCAAGCTTAAATCCTTTTTCTATTTAATACCACATAAATTTTGCTGATTCTCGTGGTTGTTTCAAGCCGAACAATTTTTATAAATAAACCAGAACTAATTTATAATCTGCTATATTTAACTTAAAGAATATTCAATGTTTTAACAATTTACATTTATTTTGTAATTAATATTACGAGTGTTAAAACAATAACTTTTGTAATGATAGAATACAAAAGAAATAAAACAATTTTAATGAATTAATGGAAAAGCCAAAATACATTTAGGGAACTTATAATTTTTTTTTTGGAAAAATCCAAACTCTGAATTGTTTTTTTTTAATAATTAAATCTGAATGCACAAACATAGCCTGCTAAATCTTAAAATTTTGAAATGCTTTTTTAGTTTTAATGTTCGCCACACATATACTTGTTCGACAAAGCTTTCGATATAGGGCGATTTTTCTGTTCTGGTGTTTAACGCAATGGCGCTGCAAAAGGGGGATAAGAGAATAAATTCAAAAACTTTTATATGGGATTTCATACAAAACACAACTTGAATAATTTTAAAAATTATCTATGAAATTTCTCATTTTACCACAATTGAACAATTTTAATTTGCTTATGGAGTATTATTGACTATATTTTAATTGTAATATATAAAATATTATTCTTAAGTCGCTCAAAAAAGAAACATAAAAATTGCCAAAATTTTCCATACAAAGTTGTATGAAAAATTTAACCAATTTTCGTATTTGTTTTACGGACAGAAGAAAAGAAAATATTTTATATATTATGCTTAATATATTGTCAATAATACTTCATAAACAAATTTAAATTATTTAATTGCAGTAAAATGAGAAATTTCATAGATAACTTTTAAAATTATTCAAATTGTGTTTTGTATGGAATTCCATATAAAATTTTTGTGATTTTTTCTCTTATCCCCTTTTTGCAGCGCCATTGCGGTAAACACCGGAACAGAAAAATCGCCCTATATTTGGGCTGTACCAATCGTTTTATCAATCATTTTTAGACATGCGTGACCTTGGAAAGCTGATCTCTCCTTGTGATTGTTGAAACTCATATTTTTTTTTAATTAAAAAATGTTTTTTAATATACAAATTACAATGTTTTACAACACACATAAAAGTCCAGTCCTACAACATGTGTTCTGAGGTATCGATGAAAGCTTTTTTAAACCTATGTAGATTGAAGCCACTTTAAGCGATTGATTCCGGCCAACCATTCCGTTTGAACGCTGTTTGGAAAAAGAAATCATTCTGCATTCTGTCGCTATAACAGTATGATCTCAACAGTTTGGCTGTTTGTACTAACCGGTTGACGAGAAACACAAAAAAAAATTGTTTTTGAGGGCTGATGCATTCAATTTCATCCGAGCTCTTCTGGTGACGATATTAATAAAAATCAACAAGATTAACAACAGTGCAACGGTGTTGTAGGGAATTAAAATTAGATGTTAAATTTCGATCACTCTCAATTTGGATATTAAGCTTTGAACGCAGTCAAAAGTTCCACACTCCATAGAAAGACGAATATATAAATGTTAAGTAAATGATAAGAAGAGAAATATTTTTGAAATCTTTTGAAGGGCGAGTTTACCAGATGCGCTTTTCCAATTGCCGATTTATATGATCGTTCCAGAGTAAGACATTGGAAATTGTTACTCCCAATAAACGACTGCGACACATACTAATTGAAATAGCGATGGGGAACTCGGTCATGGATCCGGGCAAAATCAATAGGTGTGCTTTGGTGACATTCAAATTTCCCAAAGGAGTGGGTATCCTCCACTGACAACTTTTTTAAGTTTTCATTCACATTTATGGTAGCGGATCTGTAAATCTATTTATCGGGTTACTGGTGGTATTTAAAAGTTCCTTGATATAAATTTAAAAAGGAGTTGGATGCAATAATCAGTTTTAAAATACTTAAGCGTTAATTTATTTTGACAGAAGAAAAGAAATGTATGGAGATCGGAATGTATCCGGTAGTCAGAAAATTTTGATTCAATTTTACAACTTAATGCAGGCCGAACCAAACGAGCATGTTGATCTAGATGGGATGCCGGACTTGATCCAATGGTTTAAAATGTTTAATGCGACAACAAAAGTTTCACCATCTTTTCCAAGTATTCTAAGTTCCAACAATGGGCTACAAAGTTTAATAGATCGGCTGGATTTGTTTATGTTTTTCAAAAACTTGTACTGCAATCGATTAGATATTGGTTTATAATTGTAGATTACTCTTGTTTTTCTCCTTTGGCACAGATTGAATGCAAACATACTTCTTCGTGAAAAAACATATTTCTTCTAAAACAGGTAGATAATTCTTGCAAACTTTATAAAGACAAAGTGTAAATTAAATAGTGCTAGTGACATGCGAGTTAACGGGATATATCACATACTGAAAATTGTTGTAAGATATCACAAACCAAGGTGATATTTTAAGTGTGCTACTGATCAAACTATCTTTTGTTTAACGTAGTTAAGCATGTTTGGTTATGTTTTAACTTTTACGTGCACTAAATTATAAATTATTTTATTTCATACTGATATCTAAAACGACATTTTTCGGATTATTCATAGTACAAAAAGTTGAACTTTAATGTCCTAGGACTTTATAAAATTTTATAAAGTCCTAGAACGTTATAGTTCAATTTTTTGAGCAAAATTTAAAACTCATTTCTTTTTATTTTAATGAATTTCCAGTATGAAATAAAATTTTGTATTTACCTCAAACGAAAAGTGTTTTTAAAGGTACTCACTAGTAATTTCGGCCTCAGCTAGACGCCTCGGCCGTAAACAACTAGCTCGTACTTTAAAGCTACTTTTCGTTTTAGATAAATAAATAACTATTAAAAAATTATATACATATTTAATCTATTTAAAAATTAAAATATAATACTATTTTGGTCTCTAAGTTGTTTTTATTTACTAATATAATAATTTATTATAAATAAACTCATTTAAAAATTATAGTTATAACTTATATTGAATAATATTGTTACGAGTACAGAAAAATCTAGACGATTACAGAAAGATCTAGACGATTACGATCACTTCCAGGAAAATAAAATCAACAAAACACAACAAACAAATTAATGAAATGAATATTGTTGTTGTTGTCTTCTTCTTAGAATTAGGGTCAACATAAACGATTTTATGAATCAAATCAGCCTAACGTAAAATAATCGAATATTCTTATATTTTCTCAAGGTTTCTGGAAAGTGGTGTCGAATTATCTAGAAGTATTGCAGAAGGTATATAAGAAAATTACCTCTTGTAGTTTTTAATTAGTTTATTTTAAACCTGCGATTGTGAAGTTAAAATTATAAAAGTGATCTTTAAATTAGTGAATAAAGTTTTAAGTTTTATTGAGTAGAAATATTTTGTGTATTATTTTAAACGTTCTATTACTGGAAATTTCTACAATCAACCGTTGGAGTTTCGGAAGCTGTTGGAAGAATATTCTAGTCAAGAATATTGTTTGCTGTATTGTTTTCCTGTTGTTGTGAAACAATTAAGGTGTTGAATACTTAATAAAACCTGGTGTTTGTGCTAACTAATCAGTGATCGAACTCTGAAGAGGTTTGGGAATTGCGTTTATCGAATTGTGAGTTAGGCCAATTCGAAGGAAGGTTAGAAAAACGTAACAATATTTTGACGCGTTTCTAACAATAAATGTTCATTCTCAACTGTTTTAATTATCATAATAATAATAATTGAAACGTTTGAGAATAAACGCGTCAAATTCGAGTTATTGTTCGAAACGCGTCAAAATATTATTCAATATAAATTGTAAATAGGATTTTTTAATAAATTTATTTAAAATAAATTAAAATAAATTATTATTTATTTTGGATTTTTGAGATCAATTAAACTCAAGTAAATAAAGAAGTAATTGGAATTTTTTCAATTCAAAGGTATGGTTTGAAGTTTCTCAGAAAAAAACTCCAATTCACATTTTACGTGTTTCGGATGGGATTCGAACCTACCCTCGTCAGTGCCCGGCTCGAATATCCTTGGGCAGACACGCTATCGATTACGCCGTTAAGGCGATGACAATTTCAAAGTTGAAACTTCTTCATCACTTATTTATTTTACTTAAGTTGAATTTTTCCACTGTCATTAGACTCCATATTATGGAAATGTTTTTACATTATATGGGATTTTTTTACATTAAATTTCTAGACAATACTTTGTGTGAATTCATAGAATGGGGAACATTTCTATTCTAATTAACATACTAAGTCACCTTTGTATAGTCATTATTGATTGTTTCCAATCAATGTGAAATCAATGGCTGACACTTGGTCAATTTGTAGTCCTATATGTATTAACATTAGACTACATTAAGGGAATTTAAATTTATTTTGGATTTTTGAAATCAATTAAACTCAAGTAAATAAAGAAGTAATTGGAATTTTTTCAATTCAAAGGTATGGTTTGAAGTTTCTCAGAAAAAAACTCCAATTCACATTTTTCGTGTTTCGGATGGGATACGAACCTACCCTCGTCAGTGCCCGGCTCGAATATCCTTGGGCAGACACGCTACCGATTACGCCGTTGAGGCGATGACAATTTCAAAGTTGAAACTTCTTCATCACTTATTTATTTTACTTAAGTTGAATTTTTCCACTGTCATTAGACTCCATATTATGGAAATGTTTTTACATTATATGGGATTTTTTTACATTAAATTTCTAGACAATACTTTGTGTGAATTCATAGAATGGGGAACATTTCTATTCTAATTAACATACTAAGTCACGTTTGTATAGTCATTATTGATTGTTTCCAATCAATGTGAATTATATTATATTATTATTATTATATTATATATTATCGTATATGAATTAGGATAAAAGTGATTACTGATTTCATTACTTTGAAAACCTGTTACAGATAAACAGTTTCTGCAAAATACTGTTTATCTTCTGTTTTCCTGAAATTGTTTATGATCCATAGAAAAACGTATGATGTCAACACGTGTTGACTCATATTTCAAAATTCATAAAAATCGGTTATGAGAATTTAAAATTATGTGAGTTTGAAACAAACCCAGCCCAGAAAACTTCTCACCACTTTGTTTAATACTAACCCAAAACTAATATGTGCCTTCTTGTACAGATACAACAGATACAATTTGGTGCCCTGTCCATTACTGCAGACTGCAAATACTTCTTTACTTCATCATACGATACGGAAAACCCAAGTTCATCTACAAGTAAACGAGAAACGAAGCTGCACACCAACACCAAGGAGAATTGGACTTGTAAGTGATCTAGGTCTCGCTGCTTGCGCCAAACCTGTCCAATGGAAATCTACTTTAAATCACATGCTTTAGTATTATTATTATTCATTACAATTTTTTGAGTGTTATATACATATATACATTTTAATATAAATTAAATTTGAAAATAAAGAAGCTCCTTTAGAAAATAATTTCTGTAGTAGAGCATGTTACGTTTACATTTTAAACGATAATGCTTAAAAAATATGTATTTGAACCAATATTAAAAATATAAAACAATTCCATAATATTCTAGATAACATTTACAATTTACGAGCTCAGCATTTATTTTCCACATTAAAACATCAAAACTTAGATTCATAAGTTACATATAAACGAATCAACAGAAAATGTTAAAATTAATGACTAAATTCAGAAAACAAAAGTTATTAAAAAAATTCCTCTATATTATTCAAGCCAAGAACCCACGTTCGAGTTTCACGTGCAAATTTTTGTTTCTGCTCAATAGCGAGTGATTTAATGTTTCTTGGTAGCATATGAAAAAAATATGGTATCATATAAAGATAAAATCTTCTAAATCTTTCAGCAGTGTTGCAATGCATCATAGTAAAGACGTTTGGACTTCTTGTATTGTATACATGTGTTATACGGCTATGAAAACTGTTACTACGAATTAAAAACATTTTTAGAACCTTGTAGACATATAGATATCTTAGTGGAAGTAAATTTAGTTGATGAAACAGACGAAGTGTTGGTGTCTTTATAGGACAACGATAAATAAGCTTGATAATTCTTTTCTGTGCTAAGAACAGAGGTTCAATGTTGGCGAAGTAAATGCTGCCCAACAGCATATTCCATACATTATTATCGATTCAATTAAGGAATGATACATTTTCCTTAGAATAGTGCTTGGACAACTTTTTTTCTCAAACTGTATAAATTGTAAATGGTCCAGATAACATTCTTCCTGATATTGCGGAGATGGCACTTCCAGTTAAGTTGAGAATCAACTATTAATCCCAGATATTTGAATCGTTAACGACCGTAAGTGGAAGACACTGTGGCGAGCATGGGGTTCTGTTGCAGGGATACACATGATAGGTTAAAGCATTTTGAGGAGTCGATATATTTGAGCGACCAAAATACATTGCTCTCGAATTATCACTTATCTTACTGAGGCTGATTAAATCAGTTTTGATGGCTGATATGTTATTCAAATCACAATCCTCCGCTTCAAAACTTAATGCTAAATCATCAGCAAGAGCATGTCCTAATAAATCAATTTCAAAGATAGAATTTATATATAACAATAGAGGACCTAAGACCGAGCCCTGTGGAACTCCACAATTTATGTGACCCCGACTGCTTACAATATTATCGATTTGAACTACCTGCTGACGATTTAGGATATAACTTGAAAAAAAGTCAAGAAGCTTACCTCGAATGCCGATATTGTACAGTTTTAATATTAAAATTTCATGATCTACTGTATCAAAAGCCTTGGTAATGTCAATAAATAAGGCCAATGCTATTGATGAACTATCAACAGTAGAGTAAATCTGACTTAAGAAGGTTAAAAGAGTCTCTTCAGCAGATTTTCCGGCAGAGAAGCCATATTGATTACTATGGAAATTTAATCTTATCAAGATATCTTAATAGCCGACTTTTAATTAGTTTCTCAAAAATTTTTGATTGAGTACTTAGAAGAGAAATTGGTTGGTAATTGTTCAGAATCAGCTCGTTGCCCTTCTGTAATATAGGAATTACAGTTGCTATTTTCAATATATCCGGAAAAACACCACTCTCCAAGCTCAAGTTAAAAAGAAACCGCAGAACATCGATCAAAAACCAAGAGCATCGCTTGAAAATAAAATTATCAATTCCATCAAATCCCTTTGATCGTTTATTTTTTAAAAGCTTGATTTCATTCAAAACTTCAGAAAATTTTACAGATTCAAAAAAACAAGAAGAACTATAGTGTCTAGGTGTACCTAGAATAAACTTGTCTGCCTCAATATAGTTGGAGTTTGTTCTATTTAAATTGGAAGTTAACTCTTTAGGAATATTAATGAAAAATTTATTAAATTCCTCAGCAATGGATCCTCAGCATAGTACCAATGATGATATCCAAAAATTGTTGCAAAACAGATGGCAAGAACTTTTTATTTTCCTGTTCAGATGCAATTTCTGATGACGAGGGATATCACTCCATTGAGGTCGACAATAGTTTGATTTCTGTTTTGATCAATTTTGCTGCTGTTTCAATAACAAGATATTTTTCTAATTCAGGGTCTTCTAATTTCTTTTGTTTCTGGTAATCTAAGAGAATTTTAACCACCGTTTGACCCATGGTTACCATATTAGGCATCCCATCTTTTTTGGAGACAATAATGTTACCAAAAATGTTCTTTAAGCTTTTGCAGCATGTGATGTGACGACGACTACATAGTTCATTAGTAACTGGTAGGAAGTCTTTCATTTTAGTAGCCAGTTGCTGGACAGAAACCGGCTGATCATTTCCTTGAAACCACCTACATACTTCCAAAAAAGCATCATGTTTTTCTTTATCTGCAAGACGACCAAGAGGCTTGCAATGTAATTCGTCTTGGGAATCATCTCGGTACTTCTTTGAGATCAGGTCACATTTTCGAAATTTTCGCTGCATGTTTGGTGATAAATGGCATCTGCTGCTGGTAAATCATTAACTGATAACAATCGTGATTGAACATTGGCTGAACATAAATCATTTCTGGTGTTACACGCCTTCATAACAGAATTTTGAAACATTACGTACGGACTTGTATAACGGCAGATTTAACCCGTTTCTCTCTGTCAGCAATAAAGCGACCACAAAACAGTGTTCTTTAAATTTGGTATATCCGACCGTAATACTTTGCTGCAGCTGACAAGTACTTCATCCTGAGTATGCAACTTCAATTTTGTATCACTCTGGATATTAATGTGATTTATCACAGGGTGATCAGGAAATGGTTCAAATAACTCATGGATAATGTCTTTTCGAATTTTAGTTGCACTGATGATACCTTGTATACCTTTATTAGACAACCTAACGCACTTTGAATCAAATTTCAAGTAAAATACATAAAAATTGTGATTATTGCGGTAAATTTTTAGTACTTTGGGTAATTTCGGGAGGGGATATATCCCCATATCCCAACCCCTGGCTACGCCCCTGCCACCTGCTTCATCTTTTACATTTTACTTCTAACAACAGTTATTATATTATTTTCGAGCGTGAAATACCGGGGAATTTGTTATCAAACATGCCATTTTTTAATTTTTGATGTTTTTTCAAGATGGCGGCCAAAAAACGCATTTTGCACACCCAAATTTTTCTAGGCTTTTAGTATATAAAAGAGATACATACCAACAACGAACTAAAAAATTTAAACTCCGTCTTTGTGGGAATTAGTTCCACCCAAAAACCTATATTTACTGTACTACTATACCGATTTCAATAAACTTTTGTTTGTTTGGAGGTGATTAGTTAATCTTTAGAAAAAAAATTAATTGAATATTTTTGTAATTAATTTTAAAATTAAAATATCAAGAAACTTTTTTTAGATGGCGCTAGGCTAGGGTCAAAGATCAATTGAATTTAATTTTTTTTTTATTCGTGTTCTTGAGATATTTAATTTTAAAGATTTTTAGTCCGACTAAAATTCTAATTTTTCATAATTTTTTCAAACAATTTTTATTAACAAAAACTGTTAACCACTGAAATTTGAAAAAAATGATACAAAATTAGATTTTTCAAAAAATTACAAAAGTACAAAAAGTGCGAAAGAAATACTGAGAAACGGAGAATTACAACCTGAGCTGCAAACATCTCAAGTATACTGTAAGATGTTCGTCTGGTGACTATAGTTTAATTATTAAACTTTATTAAACTTTAATACATACAACCTTTGGGACAAGATGCTTTTGTCGATCTGTTACATAAAACAAGGGGAAGACGTATTCGATTTTTTTTGGACCTATTCTTTTTCATTTTAATAAATGTGTTGTATAGTCGGAATAACAATATGTGTCGCAACAACACATAAAAACCTTTTAAGACGTATAGGTTCCATAACAACATGCGTACTAAGTTATTAATGGACCAAATTTTTTTTTCGTTTTTAAGGTTCCGTTTTTTATACGGAACACTATTAGTAGGAGTACAATAAGTTTTTGCATTAAAATCGATTATCTCATAAACTATAAATCCTATGGACCTGAAATTTAAGATGCATATAAAACTAACCCCTAAAGACGGATACAAAAAAAAATAAAGATTTCTCCGTTTGTTTTACGGGGCTGCGATGTAAGGCCTTTAAGAAAAGACTTTTTTACCGAGTCAAGTAGGATACGAATACCATATTGTTACGATTCTACATAAACATAATGAAACACAAAAGCCTTAATTTTCGATATACAATATTTCAAAAATAAATGAAGGTCACATTCGTTTCTTAGAACCAAGGTCAATATGAAATAAAATAAATGATTTTATGAATCAAATCAACATAACGTAAAATGATCGAATATACCAATATTTTCTCAAGGTTTCTAAAAAGTGACCTCGAATAATTGAGAATTATGCAGAATTGTATATAAAAAATTCCTCTTGCAAAATTAGATTAGTTTTATTTTATTAACCTGCGATGGATGATGTAAAAAGTGCGATATTGGAAATAGTTTAAATGGTATTAATTGTAAACGAAACGTTATACCGTACATATAAAATCGTGTAAATAGAAGTTATTTAAAATTAGTTTTTGTGAATAAAGTTTTAAGTGTTATTAAGTAGAAATAATTTGTGTATTATTTTGGAAACTGTGAACTGTAAATTTCTACAATCAACCGTTGGAGTTTCGAAACTGATGGAAGAATATTCTGGATAGGAATATTGTTCACTATATTGTATCCTGTTGTTGTGGAACTATTCAGGTGTTGAATACTCAATAAAACCTAGTGTTTGTGCTTACTAATCAGTGGTCGAATCCAGGAAGAGATTGAGGAATTTCGTTTATCGAATTGCGAGTAAGGCCAATTCGAAATAAGGTTGAAAAAACGCAACATTGGTGACATCGGCGGATTAGTTAGCTGTTTGTAATGGTTTTCTTAAGTGAATTAAAAGTTCTTGAGCTAAAGAAGAAACTAGAACAACGTGAATTGTCAACTTGTGGAAACATAAGTGAATTGATGCTACGGCTTCGAGAAGCTATGGAAGCCAGTGGAGTAGTTGTGAAAAGTTACCAGTTTGGAATTGTTACAACAAATGCTGATTCAATAGCAGCTGATAAGGACAAAAGTTTTGTTGTGGAAACAACAACAACATTACCATCTGGAAACTGCGATTTTACGCAGTTAATGGCTATGATGCAACAGATATGTATGAACATCAGTCAACAGATAAATTTGAATTTGAATCAAAAACTGGATGTTGTAAATGCCAATATGGTTGCCAATAAAGACGAGCTGAATCAAAAATTTAATCAACAAAGCAGTAACATCAATCAACAAATGGCTGCTACTAAGGAAGAAATCAGTGGCAACATCAATCAACAAATGACTGCTACAAAGGAAGAATTACTGCAGCACTTGCTGCAAATAAAAATGAGATGAACTAGCAAATAAACGAATTGAACATTAGTCTACATCAACATTTGGATGCGAAACTTCTACAAATGTCAACTGCATTCGATGGAAAAGTTGAGAAAATTCAAGACGATATACAAGAATTTGTGCATAAAGTGTAAACGAAAGTTGATGATTTTGAGAAGAGGTTGTAAGATGTTGAAACGGCTAAAGTGACATCACATGTGGTACAGAAAGTAGCAAATATTAAACTAAAGCCACCATTGTATGACGGTACCACATCTTTCGACATCTTCAAGTTCCCGATTAAAATGTTTGGAACGCCGAAAATCGTCTTGCTGCATTGATAGTTGCGCTTAAGGGTGAAAAAGGCGGTCCCGGAAGCAACTACAGGCGGTTCTGGAAAACGACCGCAAAAGTTATGCAGAGGTGATGAAAGCGCTGAAACGGAAATATGGCAGCGATCATAAAAGAGAGTTATACAGAATCGATCTAAAGGGTCGCTTGCAGCGGAATGGAGAAACCTTGCAGGACTATTCTTCGGCAGTAGAGCGGAGAAGATGAAGATCGAGGGCTTCATTGACGATATCCAAGATCCAGAAACGAGAATAACGGCAATGGTAGCACCAATGACGACTTTTCATGAAACAGTAGCATACGTAATGTGAGATGGCATAGAGAATCTGTAGGCCATCTGTTAGTTTCAGAAAAAGGGACGAAAGAAGAACATCAGAGTGGAAGTTTTGGCACACAAAGGCGGAAGCGAAATCAGATGCTGGGTATGTGATGAAGAGAGTCACATGGTACGAGAGTGCGAGAAAAATCGGGAAGTAGAAACGAAGCGCCCTTGTGCTGGATATGTAGGAAATCGGGCCATATTTCACAGGACTGTTGGAACAGGAAGCGTGAAAGATCTTTCTCTCCTATTCAACGTAAGTACGTTGAACATAGAACTGTGAAGCCAAGAAGTGAGGAGAATGTTACCTAAGGACAAATTGAAGGCAAAAGTTGCTTTATGACACTAAATACAGGTTCAGCTCGAACATTTGTTCGCAAAGGTTTGATTGGCGGCGATTTGGAACTATCAGATGGATTAAAACTTCAAACAGCAACTGGAAAATGCGCTGCAGTAGCAGGTAAAAGGATCGCTGAAAGAAAATTAGGGAACACCTGCTATCAACAAGAGGTGCTAGTGGCAGACATTATGGATGAAATCATGTTGGGGATGAGCTTCATGAAAGCGAACGGATTAGTCTTTGATTTTGGATACTAAAGATTAATAATGTTGAGATGCCACTACTAGTGAATGAGGTAAAGTCCACAGATATTGGCAGAAAGGGCTTGAACCTATTTAATAAAAAAACTTCAAGTCTTTGGAAATATAGAAAAAGTGGTAAATTTTGAACGAAAAATATAGCGAAGTGTGAAATACTCATTAAAGGGTTGGGAATGAGAAGGGAAAAAACACTATTTAAAACCCAGTCATGTGAGATATCATATGAAAGAGCACTTAATTTAAGAAACTTTGTAATTTTTTTAGAATTTTTCCTTGCACAGTTTTTGAATTATTGTCAAAAAAATTAAACAAAAAGTTGGTCCATTTCCCCCCTATGTTTCGACGTTGATTGACATAAAAATTTGAAAAAACACACAAAGATGGGAAATTTGATAAAACTCTGAACTAAAAATATAGCGAAGTAATTACATAATTATTTTTCTGTATTTTGAGAGGGTGAGATTGGGGAAAGCCGAAGGGTGAAGGAAATCATTTTTGGTCCTAACGAGTTGGGTGTCAAAGAGCACTTAATTTAAGAAACATTGTAAGTTTTTTTAGAATTTTGCGGTGCAGTTTTTGAATTATTGTCAATTGTTATTTTAATCAATGGTGTATATTTTCCAATGTAAACCATTTAAAAGTTGGTGCAATTGATTTTCTCTTTAGTTAAGCCGCAATTAGACTATTGCAGAACTCTGCAATATTTCTGCAATAGTCGTGAAATGGTAGGGTGTAAAATATTCATTGCAGAAAAGTTTGGCAATGAACTCATTGCAAAACATTGCAGTGAGTCATTACAATGTTTTGCAATGAGTTCATTGCCAAACTTTTCTGCAATGAATATTTTACACACTACCATTGCAGATATATTGCAGAGTTCTGCAATAGTCTAATTGCGGCTTTACCCTAAACTGCTATTGCTAATATTTAACGAGATGTAATATTTTGGGTATAATTTGGATCAATTTTCAATTGACATTGCTATTAACTTTTACCAGGATAAAATCATTTTTATGCGCCTATGGTCTGGCAATATAAAAAGTCTACAACATAATTTTAGTTAAATTATTTTTGTCAGTTTGTTCTTCTACGTTCATGGAACCCTCGGCAAGCGAACTTTATTCACACTTGACCGACTTTTTTCTTTAAAGAATAGATAACTAAAAAATAAATCCTATCATATATTAAAATATGGCATAGGCTAATATTTCATGATAAGATGAAGGAAATAAAAATAAAACAGTAAAAAGCAAATTTCTTTGAAAATTTGCACGATCATAACTAACATTGGGTTTTCAATAATCCAGTTAGTGGCCTATTCCTTGATCATATGACGCACTTCCTTAATGATTAAACCCCAGAAAAAGCAATATGAAGGCTCATTTCTTCGAGCAAGCAATAGCGATGTCATATGAAATATCCGAGCACTGCTGGTGACGATATTTATAAAAAAACAACGAGATCAGCAACAGTGTGACAATGTTGTAGGGAATCAAGATTTGATGTTAAACTTCGATCACCCATAAATCGTATAGCACACTTTTGAACAGAGTCCAAAATATCATCGGGGAACTCGGTCTTTGATCTGGAAACAATAAATAGCTGTGTTTTGGTGGAATTAAAATTGACCAGATTGTCACTCCGATCCGCGATTTTTTCTTAGTCCTCCTTTTCACTTATAGCAGCGTCAATTTCGATAACGTACGCTTCACCAACTTTGTGATGTATGCTATCCCAACGATGGGCTAGTTCAATAGATCGGTTATCAAAATGTGTTTTGTAGTAGGAATTACAATATGTGTTACAACAACAAAAAAAAACTTGGTGATTCGGGTCAATTGAGAGTTAAGTTTCTTTGAGAAATTTGTGAACGCTGACTTAGCACTTTTGAGGGTTAAATTTATCAGAGAAAACCCTATCAAGGTAAGGAATGCCAAAGCTGAGAAACTCTGTTGAAAAATTCGCGCTGGAAGGCTTTGGTGTGACGTGATAGCATTTCAATGTTAGCTAAAATTTGATTATCTCCAAAGGCCGTTCATTCACTAGCTAATTGTGTTCAACTCCATATGTGAGGACAGTACTCCATAAAGAAACGTATAAATAACTTGTAAACTAACAGAAGTTGTTCGCCATTGTAAAACTTCGTAATAAAACCCCAATTTTTAAACAGCGCTATTTACTAGGCTAAAAATTCGGGCATTCCACTTCATATTATTTTCAACCTCAACTCCTAGACATTTTACGAACTCTTTCTCCATACTGCCGTGCTTAAAGCACAAAAGTGGTAAGTGGTAACTTTGATTTTGTCAAAAATGAGTCATGAATCTAAGATGATATAATAACAGTCAATTGACATTTTCATCATATAATTAAAATATTTAATTTATTTTTTCATTCAAAAATTACTCCATTAAATATGCCGTATCTTCTTTACGATTATCAATTACTAGAGCCATTTGCCGTATCTATCAATTACTAAGCTATTTCAGTCGTAACTTAGAAAGTTACGATAAAATGGCTTAGTATTATATGAGTAAATCTCTGGAACTTTTCAATTTTCTGTCTCTGCCAAATTTTTTTATATAATCACTCATTTTTTCTCAATCTAAAATATTGTATTTGCTTATTGAATGTTAATGTAGGTGACAAATAAAAGTTTGAGTGTTCAAAATATTATTTTAAAAAATTAGAGGACGCGAGACGCTAAAATTAAGGTGTCTTTTTTGAAATTTCGTTTCTTTATCAGGCTATAACTTTTGGAACATCACTCTAAATGACTTGAAATTTCACAGATATCTAGAGTTTAGTTTGCCATGCTTTTTCAAAAACATATATGTTAACTCTCAAAAACATATATGAAAACTTTTTTAAAAATCTAGGTTTCTGACTAGCACATCTTCAATTTTAGTTGAAAACCACCCAAAATCATTGTTCCTCGTAGAATTCAATGTGTAAAAGATAATGGTACCTCGTTAACTGGATTCGACACTTCTAGACATAAAAAAATGCCCAAAATTTTTAAATTTTCTATGTCTTATTAAATTCTTAATTCTCTTATTTTTCGGCTATAACTTTCGGAACATCACTCCAAATGACTTGAAATTTTACGGATATTCAATTTTAGACATGCTCTTTAAAAACATATATGCTTTTTCATGTGCTCCTTAAGGGAAAATAACGGTATTTTTGGATCGCGATTTTTGTCGTGTACGTCTTTAAGAGTTCGTATCTCCTCATAGAAATGATATGAAGGTCTGAATTTTTACATGCATTTAGATGAAAGTGTTGCAAAATACATACTAAAATTTCAAGCGTTAACTAGAACTGAAAGACTGTCAACGGGACGATTTTCCACGAAAAAATGAAATTTAATACGTATTTAATACGAATTCGCCAGCAAATGCCCAATAACTTTTGGAACATACAATAAAAAATGAGGAACAAAGTTTTATTTATTTTTAGAGTTGATGAGGAGACTTTACCTAAAATTTCATGGGTGTGCCCAACAATTGAGAGATTTTCATTTTTATCCTCAAAATTTAAAAATTCTAGAGATTAGCTCATATATGACGCTTAACTTTACTAAGGCAAAATAGACGTATCTCACTATGTTACTAAGGCAAAATGACATATCTCGTTATTAAATGGTAAATAATTAATTGCGATTATTGCGTTATTATTTTAATACTTAGATATTAAACCTGTGTTCATATTTCATAAGTATATTTATTATTTGCAATTTTATATTTGCTAAGTTTTTCGAGTGAAATAATAAAATAAATTGATTTTATTGACATTCGTTGTTATTTTTGTAACAAGTATTTATAAGATACGTCAAATTTACTATTTAATTATATTCAATATATTCTATATACTATATTATATTCTATTTAATTCCAAAAATTAATATTTTATATTATTAACAAATAAAATAGCCTTTTATCTTTCTGATTCAAACCAAATTTGAAAACTTTTTAACTATAAATATAGTTTTAAGTGACTGTGAAAATTGAAAATTAAAGTGTTAATATCTCGAAATATCAAAAATCCAAGTTACCACTTCTGTTCTTAGCACGACAGCATAAGATTCTTAGTATCAAACATTAATCGAAAAGGGTTGTGTTGATAATCTTGAAAAATGTCAAACCTATGTTTTGCTCGTATTGAATTCAACACTGTTATGAAAACCTTATTTAATCCAATATCGTTTTAAGATCAACGTTTAAGGAATTTATTAAATTTGATATACAGTTATTAAACGGTGAATATAATTTAGGTGGTTCATTAGAGGCATGAACCGGGCTATCATCAGCAAAACTATGAATAGGGTGAATTGTTAAAACTAACAAGTCTTTAATATAAAAAAGAAAAACGGTTGGGGCTAAAGTGCGGTTAGTGTGGGAAAAACATTTTTTTTCTTTTAATTTTTTTTTTTTTTCAAAAAATTTTAATTGTTACATAAAGCTTTGGTATCGACAACAGAAAGGGTATAACATAGAAAGGGTATAACATAATAGAAACAATAATAGAAAGGGTATAACATAGCGTTTTTAGAGTTTCCCACACTAACTGCACTTCCCCCACTCAAAATTTTCGCAGATATAAAACTGTATCCAGAAAATTTGTAGCTTATCAATTCTATATTTCTCTCTCTGGCGTTTACATCCCATGGAGGGATTTTGCCGTCTGTGCAATCAGCTTCCAATTATTTCGTTCCATGACCAGTTGACCCCAGTTTCGACATCCTATATCACGAAGGTCTTGGATGATGTCATCACGCCAGCGTTGTCTAGGATCAATTCTATATAGTCCAGGAAAATTAGTCAAATAAGGGCAAGTATCTCGGAATGAGAGATAGTCAGCTATAAACTTGTATAAACCTTTATTTTGGCACCCTAAATCTTGTCTCAAAATCTACTTATCGTAGGGTGTCCGCGACTACAGAAATTCCAAGGTCAAAGGTCAAAAATCGATTTTTTACACATTTATTGCAAATATCTCGTTTCCTATGGGCTTTATGCTATTTGTATTCATAATAAATATTGTAGAGGATTAAATTCTCTACAACTTTTATTTAAACATTTTTTTATTTATTAAGCTATTTTCGAGATAGAGGGCAGAGCGCGCGCAGTGTTTAACTATTTAAAGTTATTGAGATGATTGATTTTTGAAACATCTATTGCTGAATCTAAACGCAAAAAAACTGCTGTTATAATAAGAGAAGATATAGATTCACTTGTCATTTTAATTGAGCGTACCATATCTCATCAACAAGAAATTTTCTTTAAAAAAGTTGGCAAAGGAAATGTAAATAATGAAATATACTCTTCCAAAAATTTTGATAAATATCCTCGTTCTATAAAACACATTTTGTTTCTGCACGCAATAAGTGGTTGTGACACGGCTTCTGCGCTCTTTAGAAAAGGAAAAAAAACTTTTTTAAAAACACTCGAGAAACTTCCGAATTTGGGTCAAATTGCTGCGGCATTTGAAGAAAACTGCCCGGTTCAATCGTTATTTAAGAATGGAGTGCGAATCATGTTGGCAATCTATAATGCTCCAAAATCTGAGGACTGTGAGGACTATGCACAGTTCATCAAGTTAACAAAACTGCATAAACCTGTGCAGTTATCAAATCTTCCACCAAAGAGTGCAGCAGTTCACCAACATTTCAACCGTGTTTATTATCAAGTTCAGACTTGGTTAGAGCATGATTTAGAACCCCAGAATTGGGGTTGGATAATGCGTGATGAATTTCTGGAACCTGTTATGACAATCCACCAGCTCCAGAGGAATTGCTTAACACAATATTCTGCAACTGCAAGAATGGTTGTGGTTCGCGGTGCGGATAAAAGCAAGGTTACAGAGCTCTTTAGCTTGCGGCCAGTGTATGCTTGGTCATTTTTTTACGAAAAATTATTCGCTTCATGTTGTGAGATAATTTAGAAATATTAAAAATTGGGTTCGACTGATGTGAAAATTATAGAAAATGGCTTAGTAAATTAGCCTTAGTAAAAAAAAAATTTGCGTTTATCAACTCCTCAGAACGGTTGTTGTTGTGGAACCTTGGTCTCAAGGGAGTTTTATGCGTTGTGAACATATTGCAATACCTACTACATAATAAAAATAATAACCGCCATCGCGTGAGGTTCAGACAACCGCATTTCGATTAGAAATTCATGTTTTTTCAGTGTAGATTTTTCTTTTTATCAATAAGTTTTCTACATAAATTCCTCTCTTCTCTGTTAGAGTTTGCATTCCCGGGAAAACTTGCTTCACAAATACAAACTCTATTCTCGGTACTGTCTAAAGTATCTGTCAGTTTTGAATGATGGTTTGGTTAAATAATTCGGAATAAATTTGCGCATTCCCTCAATTATAGTTTCAGCAAAATTAAAAGCAGTAATGTTTAGGTCTTGGCCAGTAAGACGTTACCAAAGAAAGCATTTAAAGAAGTTTTAAATCCTAGCTAAGCCATAGCTTTGAAGTGCCAAACAAGGGAGGATTGGCTCTAAATTGTTTAGAAATTTGTATATTTAATTTTGTGGATATCAAATTATGATCCACCAAGTCTCTGGCATTTTAAATTGTACCAAGTATGCATAATTTATCAAAAACAGATCATATAACGGCGATGGCAAAGATCGCGCCATACAAGCTCGGCCTCCTCAATAGATATTTCACTCCGTATCAATTACTCCACATTTATAAGTCATATATTCATCCCTGTATGGAGTATTGTTGTCAAGTTTGGAGCGCTGCATCTGTTTCCTTTTTCCATTCTAGCTCTTTTGGACTCTGTTCTACTAGCGTACTATGCGAATTGTTGGTGATCGAAATTTAACATCAAACCTTGATTCCCTACAACACCGTCGCACTGTTCCTGATCTGGTTGTTTTTTATAAATATCGTCACCAGCAGTGCTCGGATGAAATCGGATCTATCATGCCTCAACAATGTGATTTTTCCCATTTTATTTGTCAATCGGTCTGGGCAACAAGTCAAACTGTTGAGATCACTCAGTCATAGTGAGAGAATGAATGCAGAGGGATTTCTTTACTCGTACATCGTACAAATGGAATGCTTTGCCCGAATCAATAGTCTCAGTGGTGTTCAATCCACAAAGTTTAAAAAAAAGCGTTCATCAACACCTCAGAACGCATGTTGTTGTGGGACCTAGTTCTTAAAAGTTATCTATGTGTTGTGATACATGTTGTAATTCCTACAACACAACACTTTTTATTAAAAAAAATTAAGTTGCTACTTTGTCTAGGAATATTAGGAACTCTGGTATGCTGGTGTATTATGTGAGTGAAAATACGATAAATACCAAACAGCTCAACAGCTTACCTATCTCATTAGTAGTGAAGCTGTGTAGGAGCCATTCTTTATTGTGGACATTAAATTCCCCAAGAAGCATAAATTTGGTATTAGGATACGAGCCAGCTTATCTATCCTATCAGATAGGTCATGTAATAAGTTATCTTTCACATCTCAAGCGAATTTGGAGAACAATACAGTACAAAAACAAACAGCGTTTGATTAAGGCAAATAATCTTTAAGGATACCATATTGTGGTGTTTAGTGTTTAATTCAAAACTTTTTATCCAGAATTGCAACGTAAAAGATATTGGTAGACTGAGTTGAAATTGACGTTCAAACTTCTTATATAGGTAAAATTGATTAACTGAATTGATTGATTGAATTTAAAAACCAATTTTCTTTTTTAAGTAGAGAAACAAGAAAAACCCTAATTGCATTTAATCAAAAACAAAACCTAAATTGATCAACCCAACAGTTGCTTTTTTAATAACAAATTCTTGAAGATTCTTTGATTTAACCACATGTAATCTTATAAGGTTTATATTAATAAAGAAGTTTTTAACCGCTGTAAGTTAATATAATTTGGTTTTGCTTTGATTAAACACAACAAGATTACAGTCCTCCTATTCATTAAACACTCCAGTTTTACGTTGATAAAATTAATTAACCAATCTTTGTCATGACTATGAGTAACTCGTACACGAGATCAAAAATTTGGGGAATGCAGGTAATGTGCGGATCGGACGCACTTGTGAGATAATATCCAATACGACGATCAACAAAGTGAAGGACTATAACCATCTACAATAATTAGAGAACTATTAAAAATTGAGAAGAAATGCTTGCGTTTTGAACAACCAAATACTCAGGCCAAGTGGAAGAGGAGGCAGTTTACAACAAATAAGTTGCTGTCTGTGCCTTTCTAGATATTGAAGGGGCTTTTAATAAAGTCTGACATGGAGCGGTCAAGAAGACTCTAAGTGTGAAAAAAAAGATTGACAGCACCACAACTGACTGGATAGTAGATGTGTGAGATGCTGAGAACTAGAGTAGCAGAAACCAAGGCTGGTGATAATAAAATCAGCCTTGGCACCACTATAGAGTATCCGCAAGGTGGGGTCTTTTCAGCCCTCATGTTGAGTCTGGTGTTAGATGAAATTCTGGTTGTATTGAGTAACGAGGGCATTAAATTCGGTACGCGGATGACATGTTGTCATTATCGCCAGAGGCAAGTTCGAAGAAACACTCTGTGATATTCTACAGAGGGGACTGAATCTGGTAGACACCTGGTGCACTTCTGTGGAACTAAAACACAATCTGAGTAAAACTACGTTAGTCCCGTTAACCTAGAAAAGTAAACTTAGCATGAAACTCATCATCATAAGGGGCTCCTTAATTGAATCTGCACAGAAGATTAAATTTCTGGTAGTAATTCTGGATAGCAAGTTCCTGTGGAGAAACGACATGGAAGCAGTAATGAGCAAAGCCGTAAGAGCTCTGATGGTATGCAAAGACCTTACGGATAAAACATGGGAGTGCAACACAGGTATCCTAAGGTGGATGTATACCATGCTAGTCAGAACAGCCATCACTTACGGACCAATCGCATGCAACAAAAGAGTCCAGCTTAGCGCTGGGTAGAGTTGGAAAAGATGCAAAGGCCTGTAACTGCATCACAAGGGCAATGAGAACATGTCCTACTGCGTCAATAAAGATGCTGTTAGAATGGGTTCCACTCCACTTGCAGGTTAAGAGCTTAGCCAGGAAAACCATACTTAGATTTAGTATGAAGGGTATGGTAGAGACCATCGAGTCTAAATATCATCTTCCAAGGGAGAATCCTTTGCTTGATTATCTAAAGGCGGAATGATTAAGCAGTTCAACTTCGATGGGAAATATACATCTTAGTTGTGTAAACAAGCGGAGTGGAGCAGTGAATCCACTACGTACCATCTGAGTAACGACGTAATAAAATAGCACGCGAGTGGTTCCAAACCCGAGGCAAGGGTAGTTGCAGCAGTATTTGGACTAAAGACCAAATATTTTGAGCCCATGTTCACCACCTACACAAGCGTTTTCCAGGCCGAAATATGTGACATCGAAGATGCGCAGAATTGTTTAGGAAGAAAATATAAGAACAAAAGAATTGCTATCTTGCCATCTGAGAGTATCGTAGGCAATGAAGAAGCAAACAAATTTGCAGGGAGAGGTACTTTAACATGTTCTGTTGCTCGGAATCATTTTGTGGATTGGGGACAAGTCATCCACGAAAGAATGAGGGAAATAATTATGACGGAATGGTTCAAAACCTGGAACAACACCACGCGCTTAAGGCAGTCCAAGGAGTTGACTGGATCGTAATAGGAACAACCTGACAATAGAGACAATGATTCTTACAGGACACTATTAACTAATAAAACACCTTAAAAACATTGAGGTGGAGTCGAGAGACCAAATTAGATTCTGTCTATTGGAAGAAAAGGCTTTAACCCCTCTTCTTACATATTGTGGAACCTTGATCTACACGAAAAGGTTGCATCTGGGGGAGCATTATATTGGCGAGCATGCCCAGCATAAACTTAACCCTTTCCACATCCTGAAATTCTTAAGGGATAAGTTGGAGGAGGTGCTCTAACTGGGTATTCACCAGAGAGTAGTAGGATGGGGTACAGTAGTTCATTTTGGTTGCAATACAACATATCACCAGCGAATTTAATCTAATCTGATAACCAAATACTCGCTAAATGAAAAACAAGTCTTTTAATTACGTTACATAAAATTGTTGAGTCTAAAGATTGCGAATTATCATGGCATACATCGATACAAATATATAATATTAGCATATAAAATTTACTCATGGCATCTTTCGTTATTGATGAAAAACGTGTTCTAGACAGAGATGTGAAAACTTTACCATTTTTGATTTTCCTGAAACTTGGCATATAAGTAGTATGGACAAAATAAAAAATACAACTTATTTTAAAATTTTTTAAAGTGCATAGTTTGAGCATAGGGGGCAACCCAACATGCATGAAAAATGAAAATTCTGCCAATCCGATGTAACTTTGAAATTAAATTGCTCAAGAACGGCTATACCGATTTCATCAAACTTTTTTTTGTTGGATAGATGATTAATTAGTCGTTTGAAAAAAATATTAATTTACTGTTTTTATAATTAATTTTTAAATAAAAATATTAAAAAAACTTTTTTAAAGATGGTGCTAGGGTCAAAGATCAATTGGGATTTAATTAATTTTTTTTCTAAAAATTGTTCTATCTTTACTCTAAAATATATCAAATTTACAAAGAGGCTAAAATTCTTGTTCTTGAGATATTTAATTTTAAAGATTTTTAGTACGGCTGAAATTCGAATTTTTCTTCATTTTTCCAAACAACTTCCATTAACAAAAAATTTTAAAATCAATTAAATTTTAACTTTTTTTTATTTTTTAAATATAGTTCTAACCTTCCTTTAAAATATATCAAATTTACAAAGAGGCATTAATTCGTGTTCTTGAGATATTTAATTTTAAAGATTTTTAGTCATTCTAAAATTCTAATTGTTCATTATTTTTTCGAACAATTTTTATCATCAAAAAATTTTAACCACTGATGTTCGAGAAAATAATGAACAATTAGAATTTTAATCGAACTAAAAATCTTTAAAATTAAATATCTGAAGAACACGAATTAACACAGTAAATTAATTTTTTTTCAAACGACTAATTAATCATCTATCAAACAAAAAAAAGTTTGATGAAATCGGTATTTTTTTTTTTTTTTAATAAGAAGTGTTGTGTAGTAGGAATTACAAAATGTGTCACAACAACACATAGATACCTTTTAAGACGTAGGTCCCACAACAACATGTGTCTTGAGGTATAGGTGAACGCTTTTTTTAAATCTTTGTGGATTGAAGGCACTCGAGACTATTGATTCGGGCAAAGCATTCCATGTGTACGATGTACGCACAAAGAAATCCCTTTGCATTCTATTACTATGACAGTGAGTAATCTCGACAGTCTGACCACCCGCATAAACCGATAGCCGTTCTTCAACAATTTAATTTCAAAGTTACATCGGATTGGCAGAATTTTCATTTTTCATGCATGTTGGGGTGCCCCCTATGCTCAAACTATGCATTTAAAAAAATTTTAAAATAAGTTGTATTTTTTATTTTGTCCATACTACTTATATGCCAAGTTTCAGGAAAATCAAAAATGGTCAAGTTCAAATTTCGACTTTTTCACCTGCGTACATCACGTTTTTCATCTATTAGCAGTATGGTGTAGAACCACAAATGTTAAAAATTGAGGATAATTCTGGAAAAAAATTTGGGAGTGCAATAACAACATATGCGTTCATTTCTTGGAAGCACATGATGGGATTTGTCGTGAAAACTTTCGCTTTGCGCTCATATATCTTCGCACTCCAGAAAAATTTGTGTTTCTGAATACTTTTGAATAGTAACTGAGAGATCAAAATTTTATTACTACGAACAGGATCAGTAGGCAGGCATATATCGTATTTTAAATTGACTTACAAAAAGTTTTCCTCATACAATAAAAACTTCTTCGATTAAATCATCTCTCGTGATCATGTAAAATTTAAGTTTGAGCTAGCATTAATAAGACCTAGGCTAAGCTATGACAGCGAGACCTGGATACTGGTTACATCCGATTTTAGAATGCTGTAAACAGGAAGATCGTGTGAACTAATTTATGGTTCATTTAAAGTACTATATAACAATTAATATAGGATTTTAATGAATCTGCAATCATACAACTCATTAGAGACTGCGATATAATTGAGCTACAGCTGTTGTACGTTGAAAGAGTAGTAGGAAGCTGGTTGAATATAAGGTAGAACTTTCCATGCAATGTAAACTTTAAAGATTTAATTACATATATTTTATTTAAAACCGGGAGCGACACACTTTTGCTACAACCAACACATATTGTTGCGGGATTATATAATCTAATCCGAAGTCATCCGAAATCATTTCGGTTATCAAAAACCAACACATTTTTTTTTTATTTAAACGTAATATACTATAATTTTAAACGCCGAATGGGAAGTATCTGGGAGTAATCTGGGATTTATTATTTTTAGCTAAGAGAGCAGAAAACATCTTACTACCAATAACGAAATAACTAATGCTACAGATCACGACTGCTACAAAGATTAGTAGCTATCCCACTCTAACGTATAATGAAAGGTGCCATGAAAAACAGTGCATTATAAATTGAAAACCTTTACAGAACTGAAATATTATGAGCGACTTTATATAAACCAATGGTCTAGATTATAATTGCAGCTGCATTAAGTGAAAGAAAGGATAATATTTTAATTTATATAATCTGTAAATATTGAAACTATTCTCGTTCAAGTATGAACAAAGTTAACAATGGCGATTCATAAAGCAGATGCGAGATTTGTTTACCTATGAACCTTTATAAAATATGTATAACATGTATTCCTAATTAGTGAAAAAGTTCACTAATTTTCTAGATTGTGATAGATGAAATTTATGTCGTTTTCTTTTTGCCAGAGTAAAAAGTGATTTTTTTTTTCATAAAAGAATATGAAAAAATTTGATCTAGTTTTGTAGTTGTGTTTGTGAATTGTCATTTAATGTTTCTGTAATTAATAGTATTTAATTAAATAATTTTTTATTAATTTTTAATTTAAAACACGATTGAAACAACATTTATTTAAACAATAACTATTTCACGTTAAAAAAAATAATAATAAGTAAATAGCGTCTTGTTTGTTTACTAATTTGACAGATTTGTAAATGTATTTGTGTAAATTTATTGTATTTGCAACTTGATCTATCAAAAAATCTAGATTCAGAAAAATATTTTCAGATCAAAATAAGAGCAATCTTTTTTTACAAAAAGAATACGAAATGCAAAGAAAGTGATCTGACAGCTGCTTTTTTTGCTCTTAGATCACTTTTTTGTCAAAAAGAAAACGACATTAAATAAATTTATTTTCTCTGAAACGCTAATTTAATTAATTTCTCTATTTCACAAATTTTAAGAAATATTTATTCGCTCTTACCTACAAATCTAAAATTATAACACTTCATCAAAATAATATAATATATAATATTAATTTATAGTAATATATAATAATTTATATGACAAAAAGACACTAGATTTTTCGTTTATTTTATTAAATACATACCCCAAATCTGGCATCCGAGTCCAGAATGAACATATTATCGGTTTTTTGTGACAATGACTTTAAAACGTTTTAAATAAAAATAGGCAAATATTTTTATTTCTTGAATAGTAGAACCAAATTTATTCTAAATAAATTTTGTTCCAAAAGGCAATTTTGTTCCAAAAGGCAAATTTGTTCCAAAAACACTTATAAGAAAAGAAGCAAAAATGGGAAAAATCATTGAACAAAGAAAATATTGTTCAAAATAGTGAAGTGAAGCTATAAACCATCAATGATTATAAAAGGATATTTATGAATCTTATTCATAAAGTACGACAAACAAGAAGTTCTGACCGAAAGTTCAGATGCTGTTCAATTAAATTTTGAAATTGTTTACAACATAATTGACGTTTAATAAATATTTAAATAAAAGATAGTGTCAGCATAATTTACAAAATAAAAAATTTATGTATGTATTGTATGTAATATTTGAAAATAACTGGTATAGGTTTAAAAGTTTTACAAATTAAGGAATACAACAGCTTTATAGTTTATGAATCGAATTTTAACTGAAATGATAAGTTTTATTCAAAATTTTACTGAGAATATGCGATAGCATCGATAGTATTACGGTGTTTATACATATATATCGTTAGAAATGAATAAATACGTGTGTAGCGTATAAAACTAGCAAATTTTTTATAAATGAAAAGTTTAAAACAACTGGTAAATTTTCAAGTGTTGTGTTGTTTAAACTTAATCGAGTGGATACCTCCACAAAATTAAAAATAGTGTCTACAAACAACTCAGAACGCATGTTGTTGTGTGTTCTAGGTTATTTATGTGTAGTAAAAAAATTTTTGTTAGCTGGTCAGGATATCACCATTAAAAATGGATAATTGATTCGAAATGTTTTTATGGTCACATGATATGAAAACGCGTTAAACATAAAATTACTCCAAAGAACTAAAACAACTACAAACAACATACTCAGTGCAGGTAAAAAAATTAACACAAACATTAAATCAGTGCTAAAACAAGATGGTTTCGCGTGAACAAGATGAGCTACGCGAAATTAATATAGTGAGTAGTATATTAAAATTCGATTCATCAAAACCTAACATTAATGGTGAATTAAAAGGGACATCCTGAAATAAAACGGCTGAATCTTATTAAAATATTAATCATTTAAAATATATAATAAATATGTGAAACCTAAATTTAAAGGTCTTACAAATTTTACTAAGTTGAATTCTGTATACAAATTCCATCGTTGGATCTCGTTTACACTCCTTAACAAGAAGTCTTCTTTCTAGTGATCTTAAATTTAAATCTCATCGTATTATGAGGATTATACGAATAACACGCATATGCTCGAATTGGTATGACATTATAGTAGTGTATTTTAATAGCAAGGGAAAATTAATAATTTAAAAAATAATAATTTGTAAATGTAAATACAATTTGGACTATAATTTATTTTTCTTTACTTATGAAAAAAATTAATTTCATCATTCATTTATATTTTATGAAAAATAATAACAATAAATGCATAATTCAAAGATGTTTTTCAATTCGTAATTATTTAATGTTGTTATAAATTTATATTTTAATAATTCATGATCGGGGTGATAGTAATTATTTTACCTTCAAAAAACATCATAAACATAAACCATATAAACATCATTAAATAACTGAATTGAAAAATTGTTTAACATTATATAAAATATAATAACTTTTGTAATATAATGTAATATATTATGTATAATAAATATTCTATTATAACTATCAAATTCAAGAACTACATAGTACAATAGGAGCTCATGTGCAGATAAACAGCAAACAGTGCCCCTGAGCGTTAGCTGTAGGAATTGAAGAATTTTTGTTTTTTATATGAATTTATATCATAAATTTATAATACAATTCAAAGTACTTCATTTATTATAATTAATATATTGGAATAATAAAACATATTTTAAATAGACACATAAATACCTGAGAAAAACTTGCTTACCTCTTCACACTTTTTTTTATTTCCTTTCCTTTTCTCATAATCAGCATATTTTCGCCAATAACCGTAGCAATACGGATAATGTGACAAAAAAGCATCATACGCTTCCCGAGCGGCTTCAATATCATTCTATAACAAAAGATATTAGCTATTTACTTGTTTTCTAAATTAATCGAAATAAAATATAAAAAACATTTCTGTTACTAAAATGACTTTAAAAAATTCAAATATGTACGATAACTTTTATTTTGAAAGACAATATTGAATATGTCCATCACCGTCACAAAACAGTTTAGTGTACATGACAAATATAAAGAAAGCATGTAAAACTAAAAAAATGGTAATTGAATTTTAAATAAGATATATCTAATATTCTCTTTCTCTTATAATTGTTCCGATTGTGATATCGTTAAGGCTTATGTAAAACCTTTATCTGGATGAATCAAAAGGAAAATGCTAAATTTTAAAGATTATATAAAAAAATATATTACCTCTTGATCCACATACTGAAGCAAATACGTCCACCCTGTAAAATCAGCAGGGTCATCTTTAACTGCTTTCCAGTATTTATCTAGCTCTGGCAATTTTTTCTTTTTTTCCACCTCAATAATTTCAACTAAAAAAACAATAGTTTGTAATTAGTAAACATGATGCAAACATAATTTTTTTGAACTACCGTCTGGTTCTGCATCTACATCTGGTTTAGATTTTTTAACAGGCAGATCATCAGTCTCAGTGGGACTACCGGGATCATAACCCTCATCTACTTTGCGTTTACTGACATCTTTTTTAGAAGATGGCAATTCATCTTCTGATACAACTTCAGTATCCGCTGGCAGTTCCGCTAATTTGGGTCCAGGTAGTTCCTCGTCTGAAACCTCTTCTGCATCTTTAACCTCAGGTTTAACTTCAGGTGCGGGGAGTTCTTCATCGGAAACCTCTTCAGCATCTTTAACTTCGGGTTTAGGTTGAGGTCCGGGTAATTCCTCATCTGATACCTCTTCCGCACCTTTTACTTCTGGCTTGACAGCAGTTGGTAATTCATCTTCTGATATCATTTCTGCATCTAAATCATTTTTAGTTCCGACAGAAGTTTCCACATTCGATAATCCTTCCAAAATAGTGATTTTATCCTGAGCATCGAATACCATTTCTTTGTTTATGAAAGTAAGCTCTTCTGTAAGTTCTTGGGCTTTAGTAGGTTCTTCGTCGACCTCCATGGGTATTTCATTAATTACATTTACTTCTTCAAGTACTATATCGATACTGGGTATGTTTGATATTTGTTCTTTTTCAGATACATACATATTATCATTAAGTTCGTTCAAAACACATTCTTTGATTTCGTTTAAATTTTCTAATTCAATTTCTGTAACTGGATTGTTTTGAACATGACCTTCATCTTTAGCATTATCATTGCTATCTTCTGTAACAGTATCTCTAAGAATTGGTTCCACTTCATCACTACCGCTCTCCTTAGCAACATCAGTACTATCTTCATTTACATTTAATTCTGTAATTTCACTCTCACACTCTTGTTCTTGTAGCTGACATTCACGACTGTCCTCTTTTATATTATCAAGGATGTTTTCTTCGCCTGATTCCTGTACAAAATCTTGGCTATTTTCTTTTTCTTCGTCAAGATTTTCGTCTTTCACATAATCGTGTATTTCTTCAATTATATCAGCAGCTGAAGGTAAGCTATTGGCATTTTCTTCTGCAGCCAAATTAGCAAAAAATGAGTTATCTTCTTTATCTACTGATGTTTGTTCAAACAAATTTGTGATTTCTGAAGGCATGTCTCCGAACGGAAATGATGAACTTTTTTCATCTTCGTCAGCTTCTTGGATAATTTTTTCAAAGCTGTGCTCAATTTCAGGTTCAGTTTCAGATAATACTTCTATAACCTAGACAATATAAAGAAAATGCATGTGAATGTAACTCAAAAGAATCCTTACATTATAGTAAACGTATTCTTTATCAGTTGGCCCTTGCTTATCTTCATTATAATACAGTGTTGAATTGAACATCGCGCCAAAACAACAAATAGCAATCAATTCATCATACACACACAAACACACCTACAATACATTAATATGTGATTACCTGATCATTATCAATTATTTGCTCCATTTCGCTTATTTTTTTACTTCTTCTTGTCGTTCTAGGAGAAACAACTTGTGGTTGTGGGGCTGAAACTTTTCGCCCTGAACGTGTTCTCCGACCTATGAAAAAAACAATTGATTAGTTTTCAATATTGTATCACGCCAAATTTCAATGGCCGTCGTTCGTATTCGAAATTATCGAATATCTTACAAAAATATCCTACAAAAATAAGAATTTTAATAAAACGATAATACAGAATTCAAATAACTACAAAATGCGTCATTAAATTCAAGAATTATGAACTATTTACCGGTTTGAACTTCGGCAACAACCTCTTCTTCACCATTAGACGCCATTTTTACACTATGTTTTGAAAAAAACATCGCAATTCGCGTCACACATCGAAATTGATAGCAAGAGAGTTCGGTTTTTGTACATGTAACAGAAAACTACAAATTTATAAAATGTCAAAACAAATTATATCAAAACATACGATCTTTGGCTACAAAAAATATTAGAATGCGAAAAATGTGGGTTAAAAAAGATAATTTATATTATAAACCATTTTATAAACAAAAGCTTAAATTAACAGTATTTGCTTTGTTTCTTATGGGTTTTATATTTCTTGCTTATCAATTTTTTTATTTGAGTCAATTAACAGATACAAATAAATTTTTGTCTAAATTTTTAACTATCAAAACAATTAGTCCTAATTTAGAAAAAATAAGAAAAATAGATAATTCAGTTGTAGTAATTAATAACAAAAGCTTGATAAGGTATGTCGGAGAAATTGTTTTAGTTTGTCTAAAAATCTAATTATATTTGTTTTGTAGAGGTGTTCATCATAGTTTAAAACGGTTTTACATGCCGGATACTCAAAACAATTTTATTTGTATCAAAAGTAGACAAGAAATTCCTTATCATCAATTAAATGATGATTTTTGTGATTGTATTGAGGATGGAAGTGATGAAACAGCAACCAATGCATGTTTAAAGGGAGTATTTTACTGCAATCATCAAAAAGAGTAAGTTTTTGGTTACAAGCATGTATGCTTGTTTTACTTCTAGGAATTACATTACGACAGTGTCGAGCCGAGACTTTAAAATTGGATAATTACCATCGTATGTAAATGTAATGTGATAATTCATTCGTTGATATAATCCGGTTCAAAAAATTTAGATTGCCGCAATCTAAAAAATAAATATTAAGTAGAAAACAAACAGTTCCTACTCGCAGTTCGCCATGTTATTTCGCGCTCTCTCTAATTTTGTCCATATTATCTGACTATCTGGAAACAACATGCATAAAATAATTAAACATTTACCTGGAAACAAAATTGTCTTACTGACCAAAACCCAAACATTGATGCTTTTAATTTTTCTGAAGCTAAAATTCAAGGTTTTGGATTGCAAATGCAACGCAGGTTTAACCAAAACAAAACCAATGAAAACGTAGGACAGTATCGAAAAGAGAGAAAATAATGTCGACAACTACTACATGAAGATCTGTATATGAATCTGTACTGCGATGTAGTCTTGTTTGGTATGTTTGATAAATGCATGCATAGGTTAAGAATGTTGTTCAATGCATGTGTAAGATATGTCTTTTCGTTGAGAAAATATGACCACGTTTCGGCTTTTTCTCAACTAATCCTGGGATGTGAAATTGAACAATGCTGTTACGTTTTTCCCAACCTTACTTCGAATTGGCCTAACTCACAATTCGATAAACGCAATTCCCAAATCTCTTCCGAGTTCGATCACTGATCACACACCAGGTTTTATTAAGTATTCAACACCTTAATTGTTCCACAACAACAGGAAAACAATACAGCAAACAATATTCTTCACTAGAATATTCTTTCAACAGCTTCAGAAACTCCAACGGTTTATTGTAGAAATTTCCAGTAACACAACGTTCAAAATAATACACAAATTATTTCTACTTATGTGGTTTTCGATTGGTAAAATCAGATTTGATCGAAAAAGATCTAGATTTCGGCGACCAATCGAACATGAAATCAGCTGTTTTTACTATTTTTGTTGTATGTGTACAAAAATTAAATTTGCGACATGTGCTTTGATAATAGTAAACTACTTTTTACACACTTCACGCACTTTACACACTTTTATTTAATTTAGAATTATTTATTTCATTTAATTTAATTTACAATTAATAAACTCATCTAAAATTTAAAATCTCATATTAAAGAATACAATTGACATATGTCAAATTTCATTTTAATTGGTATTAGTGAAGGGGAATTGATCTGAGGGGTAAATCTAGCTAAAATCTCAGATTTGAAAAACAGATCTCAGATCAAAAATAAATCAATTTTTTTTTGATCTGACGTACCAATGAAACACAAATTTGCTGTCAGATCAAAAATAGATCAATTTTTTTTTGATCTGACGTGCGAATCGAAAATCACATTAATATCACTTATAACTTTATTACACTTATAACTTTACACAAAAACTAATTTAAAAATCACTTTTATAATTTTGACTTCACTATCGCAGGTTTAAAATAAAACTAATTAAAAACTACAAGAGGCAATTTCCTTATATACATTCTGCTTAATCTCTAGAAATTTCTAGGTCACGGTTTCTAACCTTGAGAAAATATTAGAATATTCGATTATTTTACGTTACGTTGATTTGATTCATAAAATCATTTGTTTTATGTAGACCTTAATTCTAAGAATATGTACAACAACAACAATATTCATTTCATTAATCTGTTGTAGTATTTTGTTGATTTGATTTTCCTAGAAGTGACGGTAATCGTCTAGATTTTTCTGTAATCGTAACAATATTTTGAATTTCGTACTTGCTTATATATCCATAAGATTTTAAACAACAAGAGTCCTCCATATCTACATAGTATACTTATGTTGTCCAACTCTAGGCGAACCGGGCATGTTATACTACCTGTAAATAGGTTTCGTATTTTAAACTCCTCATTTTTTGTTCTTGGAGTTAGTATGTACAACGCGTTGCCGCAGACTATTCGGTCGTCAAATATTGTGAATTTTGTTCGTCTCTACAAAGAGTATTACAATTTTGAAATATGTTTGAACGAGGATAAATCCTGATTGCTTATATCATATACATAAAATTTATAAAATAAAAATAGATTGCTCTATATCATATACATGGAATCTGGTTGTGGAATCTCGTTTGACCTTACTCGGAAAACTGTATATATTTTTAATTTTACTTAAACTGTATGAAAATTGCACTAATGATTGGTTTGTTGAATGAATGTGATAATTAATTAATTTTACTGCAAGTTGCAATATGTGATATTGATAAAAATTTATCTTTTCTTATTTTCACTTTTTAACTAGTATAAGAAATTATTAATGTAAATAGAAGCCTATAGAGTTCTAAATTAAGTAATAAATGAGTAATAAATTAAATAAATATGTTAAATAAATAAGAAATCATCTTCTTAATAGGAAAAAGCTTCTAAATTTGCAGAATATCAAACTGATTCGCGTAATTTGTATAAACCGCAAAGGCTGTCCTAGCTAACTTTTATATGTCTTCATTTCTCCATCTTGTTGATAGAGATATATCTGTCTTTGACCCAAAATAGAAAGCTAGCTTGCTTCGATATTATTTCTGTATAAATGCAACATTGGAAGAACCCAATTTCCAACCAAATCCTATTCCTAAAGATTCTCACAAAATGAGGCGGATAATTGTTTATAAAAATATTATTCGAAAAATGTTTTTACAAATTAATACGAACAAGGCTTTTGAGTCAGATAGTATTCCGCCGGTTATTCTTAAAACATTTGCTAAGAAGTTAGAACCAATCCTCGCTAAAATTTACTATTTGTACAAGAAAAGGATGTTTGAGATATTAAAAATGACTAGAAATTAGCCAGTTTCAAAGAAAGGTAGTAAAACTGATCCAATCCAACTGATCTATAATTACATACGCACTTTAATTTCGTTTCTTGCTAAGATAATTGAGACATATACTAATTCTACTATTATGAGTTTCTTGGAGTCTTCAAAATTGCGACAATGCTTTCGAAAAGGAAGAGGGGTGATTTACTTTTCTTTGTCACTCATGTTTCGAAGAAATCGCTTTAAAACTATGGTGAGACATCGGAGTTGCTCTTGATATTTCGAAAGCATTTGATAAAGTAGTGCATAACAGTCTTATATGCTAATTGAGATCCTATAATTTAGTCGAGCAACTTATATCTTGGACAAACAACTTTTGACTTTTTATTTAATCGTTTGCGTTTAATTTGAAAATCTTCTTTAAATTCATTTCAATCTTTTAGCAATAGATTAATAAAATTTTAGGTACAATTTTTTCTATCTAGTTTTCATAAAAATTATTATTCATCTAGTATTAATTTCAAAATTCATTATTAAGATTTTTTTTTCTCATTATTAAGAATTCATTAATCAAGAATATAAATAATATGTTTGGCCTATCAAGTTAAATAATTAATGTTTTGTTCTTTAAGTTTATTTTAGTAAATAGCAAAAATTTATCTAAAATATCTTCAAAATTGTAAGCTACGTTAAATGCTTTATATAAATCACTAGATTTGGTTATATTAATTTAAGGGTCAAGGTAACACAAAAGTAAAGAAAGAGTTTCTATACAGATAAGTATATGTCTATGGATTCTGGTTTCTAGAATTTACCATTCTGATAGTTTTTTTTAAATAAAATGTGTTGTTATAGGGTTTACAATATGTGTCACAACAACACATAAATACCTTTTAAGACCTAGGTTCCACAACAACTTGCGTTCTAAGGTGTTGATCAACGCTTTCTTCAAACCTCTGCGGATTGAAACCACCTGAGACTATGGATTCCGGCAAACTATTCCATTTGTATGCAGTTCGGACAAAGAAGTCTTTCTGCGATCTGCCAGTAAGACAGCGTGGGATCTCGCGGGTTTGACTGGTTGCGGTAACCGATTGTCGAGTGGAACGGGGGTAAGAATAAGTTTGAGGCATGATGCTGCTGATTTTATCTGAGCACTGTTGATGACGATATTTGTAAAAAACAACGAGATCAGCAACAGTGCGACGATGTTGTAGGGAATCAAGTTTTGATGTCAAAGTTCGATCACCCACAATTCATATAGCCCGCTTTTGAGCAGAGTCCAAAAGGGCCAAGATGGAAACAGAAGCAGCACCCCAAACTTGACAACAGTACTCCATAAAGGCACGAATATAGGACTTATAAACATGGAGCAATTGGTGTGGAGTGAAAAATTGTTTGCATCTATTTAGTAGGCCGAGTTTTTTGGACGCGCTTTTTGCCATCGCCATTACATGATCGTTCCAGAGTAGGTCATTTGAAACTGTGACACCCAATAAACGAATGTTTTTACATTCACCTATTGGTTCATCACACATACTGAATAAAATATCTTTGGGGAACTCGGTCTTTGATCTGGAAACAATCAACAGCTGTGTTTTGGTAGAGTTGAAATTGACCAGGTTTTCGTCACCCCAATCGGCGACTTTTTTTAGGTCTTTATTCACGTTTATGGCAGCGTCTCTCCGGGCAGGATTAATCCGTTCGTGCATTTTACCTTTTGAAGAAAGGGGCTCGAACGACTTGTGCAGAGTACTATCATCTGCAAAACTATTTATTGGGTTGCTGGTGATTTTCAATAATTCGTTGATATAAATCAAACTTAGAGTTGGGGAAAATACTGAGCCTTGAGGTACACCAGCGTTAATTAGTTTATACTCAGAAGAAAATCCGTCTAAGGAGACCGAAATGTACCGGTTGGATAGAAAATTTTGAATCAGCTTCACAACATTTGGACGAAAACCATACGCAACGAGCTTGTTGATCAAGTTGGCATGCCAGACTCGATCAAATGCCTTGGAGATGTCTAAAGCGATAATGTATGTTTCACCACCTTTATCAAGTATGCTGTTCCAACAATGCGCTACATACTTTAATAGATCGGTAGTTGATCTTTTGTATCGAAAATCGTATTGGCTATCGGATATTAAATGATTTACTTCCAGAAATTTTGAAATGTGTGTATTAATATAATGCTCGTAGACTTTGGATAGGACCGATAGTAAAGCTATTGGCCTATAATTTGAGATATCGGATTTTGTTCCCTTTTTGGGAACGGGCTGGACATTTGCCAACTTCCAGCACAAGGGAAATAGACCAGATTTGTAGGATCGGTAGAATATTTTAGTCAAAGTTGGTGCAAGTTCTTTAGAAAAGGTTTTTAAAATAATGGGTGGAATATTGTTCATTCCTGGGGCTTTGGTGATGTTTAACCCCTTTAAAATTTTAGCGACTATTTTGGGTTTGAAGTGAAGTTCATTCATATTAACTCCTGAAGACTGGATTTGGGGTATTTCTTTTGGAGTTTCCAAAACAGTGGAGTTCAGAGCAAAGCGTACAGCGAACAAGTTAGCTTTTCTTGCGGGATCATTGACGATTAGATCACCATCAATAATAGGGGGAATAGAAGATTTTGTACCAGAATTTAAAGAATTAATGTCACTGTAGAAACTCTATTATGTCTATTCTACTCTTACTCACTTGTCTAACTTACTACAAGAGTAGAATAGACATAGACGTAAGTTTTGAAGCTTTCGCTCTGTCAATTTCAGACTTTTCGTTTGAGATTTTGGTTTTGCAGCCAGAATGTCTTTCTTCTGCCCCTGCTCCTCGATTCTGGTTTTGCAGCCAGAATGTCTGTCTTCTGCCCCTGCTCCTCGTTTCGACGAGTTTGTCTAATAAAATCATCTGCTGTTACCTGTGTTTATCGCTCCGCATAGTGTGACCCAGATAGTTTAGTTTTATTTCTTTTATGGCGAGCGTGACGTAATTTGTTGTTTTCATTCTATTTAGGACTATTTCATTCGCGATGTGATCTCTCCAGTGATTTTTCGGTAAATCCACATTTCGAATAGATCAATTTTTTCACGATATCTATCGTTACTGTCCAGGTAACTGCGCCGTAAAGTAACGTTGACCAAATGTAGCACTTTAATATTTTGATCTTTGGGTTTAAGTTTATTTCGTTTTTGCAAAATACGCCCGTCATATTTCTGAAAGCGGTTCTCATGCTCTGTTCTGGATCTTATTTCTTTGTTGTTGCTGGCTGAACTTGCCATTATGAGACCTAGGTATTTCAATTTTGTGACTTTTTCGATGTTTTGTACCTCTAATGTCAAGTTACAGCTTTTTACTGAAAATCAAATGTTTTGTTTTGGTCGTATTTATGCTTAGACCATATTTTTCGCAGCTATTAGCCCAATTCTGTAGCATAAGTTGTAGATCGGTTGAGCTGGCAGACGATCTGCAAATTTTATATTATTTTCTCTCCATTAATGTTTATACCTGTATCCATGGTGTTAATAGATTCGTTGAATACTGCTTCGGCGTACGCGTTGAAAAGACTTGGAGAGAGTATGCAGCCTTGTCTTACACCCCTTTTTATCTCGATCTCTTATGTAATTCCGTCTAATGTATTTATTACAGATACTTGTTTCCAGTACAAATTTTCTATTATTTTTATATCTTTGGTGTTAAGGCCTTTGTTTTTTAAAATTTTGTATCATTTTGATGAGTTTAACTTTGTCAAAAGCTTTTGTCAAAATCAATGAAACAACTGTGAATATCGACGTTAATTTCGGTACATCTTAAGTGCGTATTAAGTGCGAATAGCGTATCTCTCTAGCTTTTCTGAATCCAAAATATTTTTGAAAATTATTCATAGCAGAATATATACCGAATATTAGAACTGGATTTCAGCGAAACATATCCAGTTCTACTTTTCTGTATATTCTGCCCTGAATAATTTTCAAAAATATTTTTCCCACATGACCCATGATGCTTATTAAGCGGTAATCATTGCATGATGTCACGTAATGCTTTTTTGGTATTGCGATGAAAGTAGATTTCAATCACTCAACTGAAATGTTGCCACTATCGTAAATGTTGTTATATAATTTTGTCAGCATTCGTATACTATTTTTATGGAACAATTTTAATAGTTTATTGGATATGTCATCTGAACCTGCCTATACTTGGATCTCTCTATCCCTGCCTCCACTTCATCTACTACGATACTGGGCCCTGATAACTCAGCATAAGTATGCGGCTCATTTCTAGAATCATTGAGTAATTCAGTGATGTACTCTTTCCATCTGTTTAGTGTTCCTTCTTAATTAACAATCACTTCACCATTTTCATCTTTTAAGATGCTGGCGTTTTTAGGGTTTCGTACTTTGAAACGGAAGGTGAGACTTCGGTGTTCGTCCGAATTTCTACATAATCGATTTTCTCACAAACTATAAGTGCATCAACTTGAAATTTTGTACAGTTATAAAATGTATTTGTTAGTGATGCACCGAGTAACCGGAAATTACCCGTTACCCGGTCCAATTTTGAAATACCCGGAACCGTCAATGTTTTCATTACTCGACACCAGGTAAAAATAAAACTAAAAATAGTCTAAAATTTATAAATTCAATTTATTCTTTTAAAATAAAATAATAAAACAAAAATCGCAAATAAAAATCAACTGGGTTTTAAAATGCGAATTGTGTTATTATTAATGAGAAATAACAATTTTGTGGTGGATATAATAGTACATTATAGAACAAGGTTGAGAAGTAAGCTATTATTGACCGAGAATTTTATATCCTGAGGCGTGTAGCGGTGAAGGATATAATGTTCAAGGTCTATATTAGTCTTCTCAACCGAGGTATATATAGAATTTTTTTAACTACTTACAATGCATGCACAATGAAAATACTTTTACTCATGAGATCCAAGTTTGTATGAAAATTTATTTTGAGAAAAAAAAATATTATTTTTGAAATACTTTTTCCTCAATGAAAAAGTTAAAAATTTCGTAACTTTTTCCTCATGATTATTAAAGAATTGAGCTACCTACATTTTAAAGCATTGTATTTCTATTAAAAAATAATAATAAAAAGTTGCTCAAATCTCATGAGGAAAAACCTCATACATTGTGCATGCACCGTAACACTAATTATCATATTTGCTTTGATTATATTTTGATATTAGTCATTTTCCATTTAATTTTTTAAATATCTTAAAATATCAAGTAGCCTGGAAGCTTAGTTTCATACAAATAAAACGAAATAAAGGAATGCAATTATTATTTGTTTGTATCTTTTTGTTCATTTCAATTAAAAATAAAGGAAAATTTGTCATTATTAACCTAGGTAATGTTTTGTTATTATTATTGACCTAGCTTGAGAAAAATGACTTCTCATTGGGGCATTCTTGATTTCTCAAGTTAGTAGTTAAAAAAATTCTTTTTTTTGATTGGCTGATAATAAAATTCACAGTCCACGGTTCACATGTTAAAACTATAGGATAACCACCTTTACTGAACATTTCTCCCGAAACTTTTATGAGTTGTACTCCCGTTGCTTTTTAAAAAACTGCGAGAGGGCCAATAAATTTCAAAATTTTGCAAAGCTCTTTTAAAACAATTGTTTTGAGACGAGGATGTTCCACAACAAATAATCGTTTTGAGACGAGGATGTTCTACAACGGGATATTTAGAAAGCAAACGGATGGGACATTTCTGAAGTGCTTGTTTATCGATTGTACTGCTATATGGGAGGATGTTTTTAAATTCTCGCATCATAGAAGTAGTATTTATAGTAGATGGACAGTTCATTTTTTCGGTGATGGAGTGAATGTAGCTGTTCAGTATTATTGCATAGAATCTAGGTATTTTGTTGACTTTCATTGTTGACTGACAAACACCTTCCCAAAAATGACCACAATATTCCATACATGAGCAAATCCTTAACAGAATGTTGATACAGCCGTAGTGTACGATAACATTTGGATTTGGTTGAATTGTAACTCAACGAAATTACCCTATATTCTATTAGACGTTGTACAACTAGGACAAATGCTTGAGCGTCGTTCAATGTTCTGTCATCGGTAAAATTGTGGATTCCAGTGTGGCGTGAAAATGTTGTATATAATACCATCTAAATTAGCATGAAAATAAGAACTGTAAAAAACTGGAATTGGTGAGACAGTGAGATCATCTATGCCATAAGATGGCTGCAAAACCAGAATCGAGGAGCAGGGGCAGAAGAAAGACATTCTGGCTGCAAAAACAAAATCTCAAACGAAAAGTCTGAAATTGACAGAGCGAAAGATTCAAAACTTACGTCTATGTCTATTCTACTCTTGTAGTAAGTTAGAAAAGTAAGAGTAGAATAGACATAATAGAGTTTCTACAGTGACATTAATTCTTTAAATTCTGGTACAAAATCTTCTATTCCCCCTATTATTGATGGTGATCTAATCGTCAATGATCCCGCAAGAAAAGCTAACTTGTTCGCTGAACGCTTTGCTCTGAACTCCACTGTTTTGGAAACTCCAAAAGAAATACCCCAAATCCAGTCTTCAGGAGTTAATATGAATGAACTTCACTTCAAACCCAAAATAGTCGCTAAACTTTTAAAGGGGTTAAACATCAACAAAGCCCCAGGAATGAACAATATTACACCCATTATTTTAAAAATCTTTTCTAAAGAACTTGCACCAACTTTGACTAAAATAGTTTACCGATCCTACAAATCTGGTATATTTCCCTTGTGCTGGAAGTTGGCAAATGTCCAGCCCGTTCCCAAAAAGGGAACAAAAACCGATATCTCAAATTATAGGCCAATAGCTTTACTATCGGTCCTATCCAAAGTCTACGAGCATTATATTAATACACACATTTCAAAATTTCTGGAAGTAAATCATTTAATATCCGATAGCCAATACGATTTTCGATACAAAAGATCAATTACCGATCTATTAAAGTATGTAGCGCATTGTTGGAACAGCATACTTGATAAAGGTGGTGAAACATACGTTATCGCTTTAGACATCTCCAAGGCATTCGATCAAGTCTGGCATGCCAACTTAATCAACAAACTCGTTGCGTATGGTTTTCATCCCAATGTTGTGAAGCTGATTCAAAATTTTCTATCCAACCGATACATTTCGGTCTCCTTAGACGGATTTTCTTCTGAGTATAAACTAATTAACGCTGGTGTACCTCAAGGCTCAGTATTTTCTCCAACCCTATTTTTGATTTATATCAACGAATTGTTGAAAATCACCAGCAACCCAATAAATAGTTTTGCAGATGATAGTACTCTGCACAAGTCGTTCGAGCCCCTTCCTTCAAAAGGTAAAATGCACGAACGAATTAGTCCCGTCCGGAGAGACGCTGCCATAAACGTGAATAAAGACCTAAAAAAAGTCGCCGATTGGGGTGACCCAAACCTGATTCCCTACAACATCGTCGCACTGTTGCTGACCTCGTTGTTTTTTACAAATATCGTCATCAACAGTGCTCAGATAAAATCAGCGGCATCATGCCTCAAACTTATTCTTACCCCCGTTCCACTCGGCAATCGGCTACCGCAACTAGACAAACGGTCGAGATCCCGCGCTGTCATACTGGCAGATCGCAGAAAGACTTCTTTGTCCGAACTGCATACAAATGGAATAGTTGGCCGGTCCATAGTCTCAGGTGGCTTCAATCCGCAGAGGTTTAAAGAAAGCGTTCATCAACACCTTAGAACGCAAGTTGTTGTGGGACCTAGGTCTTAAAAGGTACTTATGTGTTGTTGTGACACATATTCCAAACCCTATTACACAACACTTTTTATTTAAAAAAAAAAAAATAGCATTTCTTCTAAAATTGATGTCGAATTCAAACATTTCATCGATCCACTTCATTCTTGGGCGGCCTTTTCTTTTTTGTTTGTTTGGTACCCATTTTTCAATTTTTTTTTGTCCATCTGAAGATGGATCGTTTCTCTCAACATATGTCCAGTGTAGTTCCATTTTCGTTGTTTTGCGAATTTTATCACACCTTTGTTATTTTTCTTAGCTTAATGTTGCTTATTTCGTCACTTCTCTTATTAAGAAAACTTCTCTCCATTTTTCTTTGTGTTGTTGCAAGCCTTTCTTTTTCTTTTTTAGATCCGTATGATAGGATTGGTAGGATACAAGCATTCATCAATCTTCGTTTGTGGTATATGGGAAAGTTTCCTTTAAAAAATCTTTTAAGTGACCAGAAGGACTTCCATGCGTTAGCTATTCTGGTTCAATTTCTTTAACGCTGCTCTTATTGAATGATATTAATCTGCCAAGGTATTTGTATTCTACTGTTTCAATAATTTCGTCGTTTACTTTGAACTCGGTCTCTTGTGTATTTGTCATTATCTTGGTTTTTGTAACATTGACATTGAGCCCCGCTTTTTTTTTATTCTTCTAGCAGTTGTAACATTGATTCTTCGAGTTTTTCCTTTGTTTGTGATATTATTACTACGTCATCTGCAAACCTCAATTCACTCAACTCAAACTCATTGTTGATTTTTAAACCTGAATAATTCCATTTTATGTTGTTATTTTTTTTTTGAATTACGCTGTTAAATTCATTTGGAGAAATACAACATCCTTGTTTCATACCGCGATTGATCTTAAATTGTCTTCCTTCTTTATCCAATTTCAGACATGCTGTTGAATTTTCGTAAATCTTTTTGATTATACTGATATATTTGTCATTTATTTCTTGTTCCTTAAGCGCTTGCCACAAAAACGTATGTTCAACTGTGTCAAATGCTTTGTTGAATCATATTCGTAGCATTTTCTGTTATTTGTTGAAGTGTGAATATGTGCTCTATTGTAGAGAAACCATTTCTAAATCCTGCTTGACTAATCGTTTGATGTTTTTCTAAGGTTGACGATATACGGTTGAGTATTATTTTTGCGAATAGTTTATACGTTATACATTTGTGTGGTCTTGGTTATTGGTCGGTAATATTTTATATCTGAATTATCCCCTTTCTTGAAGATTAGAGATATTGTTGATTTGAACCATTCAGATGGTATTTCCTCGTTTTCCAGTATGTCATTGAAGATTACTTGTATTTCATAGATTGCATCTTTGCTTATTTTTAAAAGTTCTGCTGAGATTTCGTCGTCACCTATCGCTTTTCCATTTTTTAGCATTGATAAGGCAGTTTGAATTTCTTCTACTGTAATCTTATTAACTGTTGACGACTTATCGAGGATAGGCATGAGCTTTTCTTTTTCTTCATTTGATATTTGACTTGAGTATAGTTCTTCGTAAAATTTGGTTGCAATTTCGAGAATCTCCTCTCTTCCAATTTTCATCTCACCGTTATTGTCTTTTAGTTTAGGAATCCAGTTTGTTGATTTATATATTCCGTTTCTGATTTTTCTCCATGACTTGTTGTTGTCAATCGCATATTGTAGTTTGTTTAGTTCATATTTTCTTATGTCTTTTTGAATCATCTTATTGACATTTTTCCTAATTTGTTTAAATTCAATTTCATAAGATAAATCGTTGTGTTTCATTCTTAAAAGCTTTTCTCGTTCATTTGTCATCTGTTTCGTTAGCGCGCTGATAATTTTTTCTTGTGGTTTTCTTTTGCAAAGAACATCGGCTGCAGATATTAAACAATCAACCATTTCTTTGTATTTTTGTTGTACATCTATTGGGTCATTACATCCCTTGTTTTCTTTTTAGCAGGTTTTTCTTGAAGCTTCTTTAAAAGTTCTGTCTGTGGCAAGATGTTGTAACATCACTTTTAACGATTCTATCGTATTTTACGCTAATCGGTAGGCTGTAACACAAAACGACTGTCGTAAATACGATAATCGACAGTCGTTTTGTGTTACAGCATACCGATTAACGTAAAATACGATAGAAACGTCAAAAGTGATGTTACAACATCTTGCCACTGATGTATTATTATATTGTTACGAAGTAATAATAATTTTTAAACAACAATTTCTAAAAAAATCATTAGTTATTTAGTATTAATATTATATTATATAATCGATTATATCTAAAGTAGTGGTATACAAATTGTAAATAAACTGTATAATGTCAAAGTAAATGAAACAACAAAATGGCGACCACAAAAATAAATATATTTATAGAGCAATTGTTGTAGCTTGTACAATAAGAAAATGCGCTAAGATTTGAAAAAAAATGTGAATCGAAAATACGTAAAGAAAGCGTAATATTTTCACATTAAAATCTTGAAAATATGTATTTAATCATTTTATACCTAATATAATATAATTTTTATTATGATTTTAATATGAAAATCAATTAATGTGATAATCGGTTTTAAACCGGTTGAATTTGCAGATAAAATCCTCTGACAATTTTCTAGCAGTTAATTGGTAAACCAAATAATTTTTCAAAAAGTCAGTTGCTATCAGCTAACTTTTCTTGCAGTTTTTATATTTATCTCGCGCATGCTATAATATCACCGAGCAATTTCACGAAGATTCAACAACGTTTTGACTTGACCCCTTTTAATTTTGATTATTTTTTGTTTATAGATAGTCTTTGATAAATAAAAAATACAAGTTCTCTTAGAATTTTTTTTTCGACCAGGGTCACAGGGTGCCCCTCAAATTTTGTTATTTTGTGATGTGAGTGCATTTTGACGAGCAATTGTAGAAAAACTACTCAATCGATTTTCATAAATGATATGTCGTTGAATAGGTATTAGAACAAAGTTTTTAAAAATGTACACTGTTAATTTTTTGAAATAATTTTTAACGGTGTAACATAAGAAAAAAACGGTGTAATTGAAAAAAAGATGGCATAGCCTTTTTTTTTTTTTAAATTAAATTGAAGCTTATTTTATATCTGTTGTGGTCCACCACACCAGTCCCTTAGTCATGTACAATTCTAAAGTTCTTTACACATTATACACCCGGTGTATAAACATACATTGTATAAGGTATTCACCTAAATCAAATTTCGTTAATTAAACAATTTCATATTTAAGATTTCTTAATTCAAATAATAAACAAGAATTCAATTTCTTAGTAGTTCAAAAATGCTTAGTTGCAATTTTAAGCACGTAATCAACTTATTTTATAAAACGAAATATGAGTTCACCTGACCGCTGATTGGTCAAACATTTAAAATTGATTTTGCTGAAGCTAATCAGAGTCAGTTGTGGTGTGGTTTTGTGTGAGCTAAGAAGCTCTAATTTTTGGTTTTTATTATTAAAAGTTGTAACAGGAATTTAAGAAATTTGTTATTCAAGTAATTACTAAAATCAAATTGTGAAATCTTGGAATATTCAATAAATGTTTTTATGGAAGTTTAAGTTTCTGAGTGTTATTAATTACATCTACAACTCATCTGAACATCTCCAACATTTTGGCGAATTAACATTTTGGGAAGTTTAAATATAACTGAGGATTCAACATTTTTGGCGACCTTGCCAGGAGGCAGTATAAAGCCACACCACAACTCAACAATTGGACTGGGTGGTTGCCAGACTAACAAGGAAGTAATATAAGGTAACCAACCAATCACCAAAAATTCCATGAGAATTTGTTGAGGGTTGGAGCTTAAATAATAATAAAGTAAAGTTCATAAATTGAATTGGAAAATTTTAATTATCAATTTAGTGAAGTTTTGTAATGGTAATTTTTAATTGTCAAATTAGTGAAAAATAATTTAATAGTTAGAAAAGAAAGAAGAAAGAAAATTTTTGGTATAAATAACGAATAATGATAATGATAATAATAATGAATAAAATTAATTAAAAATTTTTCATGAATTAATCAAAAATTTTTCGGGTTTTAAGTAAATAAAAAAATAATTCAACGTGTCGTAAATTAGTAATTAAAACTTTTTAACTATCGAATTGGTGGAAGGGAATTGGAAATTTTTTTTTTGTAATAAGCTTTGCAACATTTTGGAATTTGGAAAGGAAGTTCGAGTTTTTGATTTTATTATAATTTTTTTTTGGAATTTGAAAAGATTAAATATTTAATGTCATCTATAAAGTGGTAAGCTTTTAAGTAAAGTTTCATGAATTAGATTGAAAAAATTTTTTTTAATTGTCTATTTAGTGAGAAATTATTAGTTAGAAAGTTTTATAATGGTAATTTCCCATTGTCAAATTGGTGAAAAATAATTTAATAGTTTGAAAAGAAAGAAGAAAGAAAATTTTTATTATGAATAATGAATAATGATAATGATAATAATAATGAATAATAATTAATTAAAAGTAGTTCATGAATTAATCAAAAAAATTTTGGGGTTTTAAGTAAATAATAAATAATTCGATGTGTCTTAAATTAGTTAATTAAAACTTTTTAACTATCGAATTGGTGGAAGGGAATTGGAAATTATTTTTGTAATAAGCTTTGCAACATTTTGGAATTTGGAAAGGAAGTTCGAGTTTTTGATTTTATTATAATTTTTTTTTGGAATTTGAAAAGTTTAAATATTTAATGTCATCTATAAAGTGGTAAGCTTTTAAGTAAAGTTTCATGAATTAGATTGAAAATTTTTTTTAATTGTCTATTTAGTGAGAAATTATTAGTTAGAAAGTTTTATAATGGTAATTTCCCATGGTCAAATTGGTGAAAAATAATTTAATAGTTTGAAAAGAAAGAAGAAAGAAAATTTTTATTATAAATAATGAATAATGATAATGATAATAATAATGAATAATAATTAATTAAAAGTAGTTCATGAATTAATCAAAAAAATTTTGGGGATTTAAGTAAATAATAAATAATTCGATGTGTCTTAAATTAGTTAATTAAAACTTTTTAACTATCGAATTGGTGGAAGGGAATTGGAAATTATTTTTGTAATAAGCTTTGCAACATTTTGGAATTTGGAAAGGAAGTTCGAGTTTTTGATTTTATTATAATTTTTTTTTGGAATTTGAAAAGTTTAAATATTTAATGTCATGTATAAGGTGGCAAGCTTTTAAGTAAAGTTTCATGAATTAGATTGGAAAAATTTTTTTTATTATCAATTTGGTGAAATATTAATAGTCTTTAATAATCAAATAATCGTCATTAATAATCAAATAACAATAATCAAATTGGTGAAAATTAATTTAATTTGTTTTATTATAAATAATGGCTTAAGAATTGGTTGTCAATTGTCGGTTTCATTGGTGGAAGTGGAAAAATTTTAAGAATTTGTTCCATTAAAGGAGTTGAGTTTAGTAAATAAATATTACATTCAGTTTGGGGTTCATTTTGAAAAAAAAGGGTTTGGGGTCGATAATAATTATTATAATTGATTCAGAATTTGGGTTCATTTGAGAAATTGGTAATAAGGGTATCTGTATGGAATAATTATAGTTGCTGGGTTTCTCTTGCGTATGGTACGTTAATTGCAATCACTGCCGTGACATTACACCCGAAAAACAACCACTTAGACCCACTTTATGAATGAACGTGCTGAGAATTCAATTCTTACAGATACTAGTAACGAATCAGTCCTAGAATCCTCTGTCAACGAAGACTGGTCTGGTTCTGGATTTTTGGGTTTTGACGATAGCACAGACATGTCTACCTTCGATATTAAACTTGCGTCAACCGTTATCCCTATTTTTAGTGGAAATCCGAAGGACTTAGATCACTTTCTAGGATGCGCGAAATTTTTGTATGACTTGACACCGGTACCTCAGCGTGAAAGCTGTCTATCGTTTGTGCAGATTGTGAAGATAACTGGTACGGTTGCCGACAGTACTAAAGGGAAAAAGTTCAAAGATATAGCTGCACTAGGACAAGAGCTAAAACAATTGTGCAAACCTGCAAGATCTTCGGAACAGCTCCAAATGGAATTATTTAGACAAAGGCAGAATAACCGAACAGTAAGAGAATTTGCAACTAATTTGGAGTTGATAGTTGAGGAATTGAACTCTACTATGGTAATGAGCCAAGGCGAAGAGTACAGAAAATTCATCGAAACCATTAATGAAAAAACTGCTCTCAAGGTTTTCATTGAAGGACTGAGAGAGCCCACCCGGCTGTATATCAAAACAGGTCGTTTCAAAAACTTAAAGGATGCCATCGAAGCAGCCGTTGATGAAGAGCAACAATCGGTACCTCTCCATGGGGGAGTTTTAAAAAAGGAAGTAGGCTTCTTAGAGGGGCACAATACCACAACTGGATAGGATTGGATAGAATTGGATAGGATTGGATAGTATTGGATAGGATTGGATAGGATTGGATAGGATTGGATAGGATTGGATAGGATTGGATAGAATTGGATAGGATTGGATAGTATTGGATAGGATTGGATAGGATTGGATAGGATTGGATAGGATTGGATAGGATTGGATAGAATTGGATAGGATTGGATAGTATTGGATAGGATTGGATAGGATTGGATAGGATTGGATAGGATTGGATAGGATTGGATAGAATTGGATAGGATTGGATAGGATTGGATAGGATTGGATAAGATTGGATAGGATTGGATAGGATTGGATAGGATTGGATAGGATTGGATAGGATTGGATAGGATTGGATAGGATTGGATAGGATTGGATAGGATTGGATAGGATTGGATAGGATTGGATAGGATTGGAAAGGATTTGGTCACATTTAATGCATCTGGAAAGGCTAAAAAAATTGAAGATGTTAACATTTACCTATGAAAAAAAGAGTGAGCTATTTTATCATATATAGGGGTTCAATGTCATCACTCTAATACACACAGATTGTTTAATTCTGTTCTCTTTGACACTTAACCTTGTCAAGACTTAATCCTGTTATCAATGTTAGCTTGCTCAAAGAGAATATATACTTAGATAATAAGCCGAATGTGTTTTTCGAAGTGATACAAGTCCCCACAGAAGTTACTTCTACATTGTGGATTAAGGGCAAAAGGAAAACAATCCACAACAACAGGTTGAAACCATACTTTACTTAAACTCACTAACCTACCTCTTGCTTATACACGTGCTAAAGCTTGTGTCACGTTAAAATTTCGTGTAATTACCAGAATTTATTTATCTTACATAGGTATTCCGGAGCATTTATTTTAAATTGGGATTCATTATGGGAAACCAAAGTACTAAAGACAAGGAGGTAATCATTGCACCTCAGTCGGTGAGCAATAATCAGTTAACAAATAGTCCCGTCGAAGGAGGACGTTTCACTGCATACACTCTAATGGGGATATTCCTATGTTTGATGTTCTTAGGACTCGCTTATTTTTTTATAAAATATTTAAAACAAAGATTTGTTAAAGCCACTGTAACCCATTTGAAAGCTCAAAATATAGTATAGATTATAGTGGTCTCAGTGAAGAAAAGGGAATAAGATGAATAAATGAAAGAACCTTTTGCTTAATTGATGGTTTTATTGTTGTTATTTGACTTACTATTATCTGAAATGAATAATTAAATAATAATATTTGATAATTACATAAAATCTTATTGTACTTAGATTTAAGAATAAACATTGTATTTTAAGGTAATATTTTATGATACTGAATTTTAATATTAATCCCTGTGAAATTTTTATGTAAATTCAAGGGAGGCAAAAGAATTTTGTAAACGCTACAACTGACCAACCAGCAATTAAAATGTCTAAAATGAAATAGTGCTATCTATAAGATATTCCTTAGCATAATTGTAAGGAATATCTTTTTATAATAACGGGGTAATGTTGTGGTCCACCACACCAGTCCCTTAGTCATGTACAATTCTAAAGTTCTTTACACATTATACACCCGGTGTATAAACATACATTGTATAAGGTATTCACCTAAATCAAATTTCGTTAATTAAACAATTTCATATTTAAGATTTCTTAATTCAAATAATAAACAAGAATTCAATTTCTTAGTAGTTCAAAAATGCTTAGTTGCAATTTTAAGCACGTAATCAACTTATTTTATAAAACGAAATATGAGTTCACCTGACCGCTGATTGGTCAAACATTTAAAATTGATTTTGCTGAAGCTAATCAGAGTCAGTTGTGGTGTGGTTTTGTGTGAGCTAAGAAGCTCTAATTTTTGGTTTTTATTATTAAAAGTTGTAACAGGAATTTAAGAAATTTGTTATTCAAGTAATTACTAAAATCAAATTGTGAAATCTTGGAATATTCAATAAATGTTTTTATGGAAGTTTAAGTTTCTGAGTGTTATTAATTACATCTACAACTCATCTGAACATCTCCAACATTTTGGCGAATTAACATTTTGGGAAGTTTAAATATAACTGAGGATTCAACATATCTAACAACTTGTGAAAGTTTGGGACTAGCGTCATTTTTTGTTTTAGAGATAAAATTCGTTGTGCATATGACTGTCGGGAATCAGTTTTTTTTGTTCTGAAGGAAAATTATAAAAATGGCGATTTTTAGATTCAGATTTTTTTTTATGTTAAATATCAAATATTTTATTATTAAATGAACTTTTTAAAAAGCAATTTCAGTCAAGTTCAGCAAAATTTTGCGACATTTTGACTCGACCCTTTTTAATTTGGTTTATTTTTAGTTTACAGATAGCCTTTGATAAATGAAAAATACGGCTTCAAGTAGAATTTTTTTTAAATATAGACCAAAATAAACCAAATTAAAAAGGGTCGAGTCAAAATGTCGCAAAATTTTGCTGAACTTGACTGAAATTGCTTTTTAAAAAGTTCATTTAATAATAAAATATTTGATATTTAGCATAAAAAAAAAATCTGAATCTAAAAATCGCCATTTTTATAATTTTCCTTCAGAACAAAAAAAACTGATTCCCGACAGTCATATGCACAACGAATTTTATCTCTAAAACAAAAAATGACGCTAGTCCTAAACTTTCACAAGTTGTTAGATATAAAATAAGCTTCAATTTAGTTAAAAAAAAAAAAAAAAAAAAAGGTTATGCCATCTTTTTTTCAATTACACCGTTTTTTTCTTATGTTACACCGTTAAAAATTATTTCAAAAAATTAACAGTGTACATTTTTAAAAACTTTGTTCTAATACCTATTCAACGACATATCATTTATGAAAATCGATTGAGTAGTTTTTCTACAATCGCTCGTCAAAATGCACTCACATCACAAAATAACAAAAATTGAGGGGCACCCTGTGAAGACCCCTGGTCGAAAAAAAAAATTCTAAGAGAACTTGTATTTTTTATTTATCAAAGACTATCTATAAACAAAAAATACTCAAAATTAAAAGGGGTCAAGTCAAAACGTTGTTGAATCTTCGTGAAATTGCTCCACCATTATTTGGTGTAATAGCACCCATTATTTGGTTTGTTGTTTGTTGTTTTTTTTTTTGTTTTTTATTTTTTTTTTTTGTTTTATTTTGGTTTTGTTTTATTTACTTGAGCAACAACTTCGCATTTATTACCCAAGTTTTAAGTTTATTTACGAATACATGTAAAGAGTTCGCCGTTGTTTTGATTTCGTCCGGCAGTTCATTATAGATCATAGGTTCTATGTACCCCATTTTTTGTGTCCCATACTCGGTTTTTGCCCATGAGATCATAAGATTATGTTCCCTTCGCAGATTGTGGCGATGTGTTGGCTTACTAAAGGAGATGTTGCATGTGACTAAATTATGTTGCCTTTTGAAAACCCATGTAGAGATACGGAAAAAATACATGGCTCGCAGTGGAAGTATACCAAGAGCAGTTGAATTGAAGTGTCCGTGTTGGAAAACGAGGTTCAAGATTATACACGTTTTTTAGGGCTTTGCAGTTGAATTGAAGTGTCCGTGTTGGAAAACGAGGTTCAAGATTATACACGTTTTTTAGGGCTTTTTTTGCAGTATTTGTAACGATTTATAAATATTACCTCATCTACCTCCCCATAATTCTATCATATATGTAAGATGAGAATGAATTAAAGAATAATAGATCAATTTTAGAATATCGGGTGGCACTTTTTTTTTAAATTTTCCAATAATGCCGATTGCTGGTGAGATCTTTTGTATAACATATTCCATGTGCTCGTTCCAATTTAAGCAATTATTGGTTAATACACCCAAGTATTTAACTGAAGTTGATTCTTCAATTATGTGTCCCTTGAAATTAAGCTGTATTTTATCGAGATTCTTATTAGGTGACCTAAAATTAAACAATTGAGTCTTTGCTATGTTTAGTGTCATCTTGCTCTCATTGACTTACCGACTTTGGAAAAGTGCTCGTTTAATTCAGAGGCGATTTCAAGTGGTTGGGTCAAGATTTCCCCTGCTTCATTTTCAATTTTACCTACTGTTTGCAATTTTTTGTGTACCTAATATTCCGTTGTTTTCTCTCCATACTGCTTTTGAATTTGTGCCTATGTCCCTAAATTTATTTCTATAAAAATTATTTCTTGCTTCTTGGAAACACTTAGAAGTCAGTATCTCCGCTCTTTCTATTCTCTGTTGTAGGTTTATATTATTTGGGTTTCTTTTGAGTTTTTTTCTTAAATTTTGTTTATGTTTAAGTATTTTTGCCATGTTTGCGTTAACCCCTTGGTTCTCAAACTTTTTGAAGTCGGGGAACACTAAAATCTGATATATTTTTAGGCGGAACATCTACAATACAGCATACACTTTACAACAGGGGGCGAGGGTGGCTAACATTTTCGAAACCAAAGTGCAATAAAAAACAGAATAATGTTTGCCAAAACTCTCCATTATTTACTACGTTTTCATGCTTAGTTCAAAACGATTTGAAAACCAAATTCGAATTCACCATGAAAACATCAACAATTACAGTTTTGAATACTATTTATTTTTAAATACGATCTCGATTTTTTTTTGGGATCGTATCGGTATACAAATATTCGAAAATACATGAAAACGGAAAACTGGATCGTGTCATGCGCAGTAAAATGTTTATGTTTGTTTTTAATTACAAAACAACTAATTTCACATTGATTTATAAAATGTTTATTTCATTAACTTTATTTAAAAGAAAAATACAATATCAAGCATACAAAAATAAAATATTGAACACAATTAATGAAACACAATTAAACGCTTTTTGACATTTTGACAGTTTTTCAACACAGTTTTCAATCCAATCATGAAAACACTTTACAGTTTGAAAACGGGATGAGGATTCAATTCTTTTTCGATCTGCATTAAAACGTAGTAATTATAAAGCAAAAAGGAAACGAAATCGTGTCGCAGCGTGTGATTGGCAACCCCCCTGCTTCCAAGTGCTACTTTTAGAAAATAATATGTATATAAATAAAATATGTACCGATATCGATTGATGCAAATATATGTATTGAAAGCACAATTAAAATTACAATACTGTTAAAAAAATCTCAAACTTAATGCGATCCATGAGCTTGACGATCTTTACAGATCTCAGCGATATCGGGGCGAATAAATGATAACGCCACACGCATTTCTTATTCTAAATTCCCTAGTCTCTCACGTTTGTTTGTCTTTATATTGATCATAGTTGAAAATCCTGCTTCGCAAAGTTATGTCGTGGAAAATAACAATAATATGTACAAGGATTTTTTGCTTATACTCGGGTATTCATCTTTTACAGAGATCCAAAAATTTTCAGGAGTGTTTTCATGGAACTGTAATTTTAATCCACGATCTGAAGAAAGCGACGTCAATTCTTCTTCTTCATTTAAAGTCAAACTAGAAAATTTGGAAGAAGTAAACGGGTTTCTTATCCAATCATTTGTTCATATCGTGTGAAACAAAAACTTCATACATTTTTAATTTATTTATGTGTAAAAGGAGTATTTTAATAACTGCAATAATATTTTATGTTTTCAAGAAGTAATTTTAACCCGAAAGATATTTTTATTCATACAAAGCCGAGAAACGTGTAAATTTTACGTACGTGTAAATTTTACATTGAATTGATTTTTATTTTCAAACAATTTTTAATTGAATTGATTGTACATTTGATTTTTTCGCGGAACAGTGGAAAGTGCATCGCGGAACACCAGTGTTCCGCGGAACACGCTTTGAGAACCACTGCGTTAACCCAAGGACATAATAGAAATTGTTTTTTCCTAACCGTGTATTCTTTAGTGAATTGACTCACACTAGCATTGATTGTATTAACTAGGTAATCACATAGCTCATTAGGATCATTATACGCATCAATAACGGGATTTTCGAGTTTCTGGTTCAGATCCTCTTTTATAGCATCGTAGTCTAAATATTTCTTTGTTATAAGTACATGCTTGGTAGTATTTACATTTAATTTAACTTTTATTAATAAGAAATTGTGATCACTTGACTTTTTGCCTACCTCTATAGTATTTACTTGAATTTCAACATCATTTTGCAAGTTGCATATGACATGGTCAATCAGTGATCTGGAGGTAGGTCTTGTTACATGCGATAGACTTTTTAGTTTTAGTGATGTATTGTTATCTTTGAGCAAGTCTATATTGGAATCCCCCAAAAACAGGCTTTTTTGTGAACACTGGTTTCTAGTCTATAAAAAAGAATCTGCTTTTACTTTTTGTGATCTATAGTAGGCATATAGATTAAGAGATTTGGCCCTAATAAATATTTTGAGGAATTCTATTTCTGTACTATTAAGTAGCCCTGTTTTCATTTCCTTCAATTTGTACTCTAGACTATTGTGAATGTATAGCACTACCCCTCCATATCCGTCCTCTCTTCATGAATAATCCCCTTTATAATTCGGTATATTTGCATAAGTTCCTTTTGTATCCAAGTTTCACTAATAGCAATAACATGTACCTGGAAAAAAATCTATTTTGAATATTATTATTATTAATGTAATTATATCCATCAAAAATAAAAGGAAAAAGAAAGAGTTAAGAAATACTATTAATATTAGTAAGAAACAAAAATAAAAGTAGTTACATCGTGTTGGTTGCAGGCTGTGTCATTTTGTAGATGATTTCATCCAATTCCTTATTATTTTTTATCCATATTATTGGTCCTCTGTCCTCTTCTCGTGCTAAGATTCTTCCTTCCACTGTGTATATATGTTTGTAGTTGAAATTTTTTTAAGATCTCTAGCTCGTTGGTATAATCAGTTCGTGCAAAAACATAGTTTTGGTTATTTCTTCCTGCATCAGTTTTTTTTTGTTTTTAAGAGCATTTTGCTGCATTGCAGGTGTTGCGAATTTCACTATCACTGACTTACTGCTGTTCTGTCTGGCTTTACCTAACTCGATCATATTAACAATATCATTTTCTTCGATTTTTGGATGAATAATTGATATTGTTTCAAACACTTTTGATTTTAGGTTCTCACTGACTTGTGGAAGACCTCTAATAACCACTTTTCTATTTAATTCCTTCTGCTCGAGCTTGTTCACAATGAAGCTCAGTTGATCTATTCTCTCATTTTGCTCCTGTTTATCAAGTCGTTTTTTGGTTTTACGCGACATTTCCAGAATCTAATGATATTTAGCAAACAAAAGTTCTAAGGCATTTTTATAATCTTCAACCTGGTTTGTTAGATTACTTAACTTTGCGATTACCTGATCTAACTTAATGTTCACAACACTTGTGTCCTCCTTTTTTGATGTTTGGGGTTCATCCTCATTATCATCGTTATCGAGGTTGCCCATCACACATTTTTTGCACTCCCAATAAGTCTTGTTTTTATATATTTTATTAAATTCGTCAGTATTCATCTCGGCACACGTTACATGTATCCACTTCTCACAATTATCACATAACAAACTTTTTGCCTTTCCGTAACTCCTTTATCACATATACACATATAAGTTGTTTCCGCGGCATTATCGTTTTTAAACTTATTTCCTTTGCCCATTTTAAGGTTTGGTTTAACAAACTTATATTGTAGTAATAATTTATTTAAAAATTGTTTATAATGCAATGTTTTTATCAAAATTTGCAATTATTTTTATTTTAGTTTTATTCAGAAAGTAAACAAAACGTGCGTTCTGTCTGACAGTATAATTCGACAGCTTGTTAGGTTTCTCTTAATAAACTTTTCTGTCCAAACCTAAAATCCTCTTCTTGTGTTACATGTTGGATCTAACACGCAGAATTGTATTTGATCATTGAGAGAAAACCAAACATGATTTTAACAATGAAACAATTCAATTGATTCTATTAGTTACTTCTGCTTAATAACTTTCATTGCTCATAATAATCCTAATTTATTTTATTTAGTTTATTGAATTTTAGTCTACCGAATTATAATTATCAGCCATATAATTGTAACCACTTCATTGCTTTCGTATATACAGATATACACTCAATAAAATCTAGAAATACATATTAAAAATCTATCTAAATGGATAAATAATTGCATATTCTTGTATAAAATTATCTATATTTTTTAAAACTCGATTAATCAGTGTAAAATTGCACAGATTAATCGGTTAATCGATTTTGCCCAAAACCGATTAATCAACGCAGCCCTATTTCAAACGTTCAAATAATATTTCAAGGTTACAAAAGAAAGGTTAAAGGAAAACGACATAAATGATTTTATGAATCAAATCAACATAACGTAAAATAATCGAATAATCTAATATTTTCTCAAGGGTTCTAAAAATTGACCTCAAATATTCGAAAATAATGCAGAATCGTATATAAGCAGGTTTCTGTTGACCGTTAACAATATTAAAGATTGATTCTATAAACTTTAATGTAAAACAATACAAGTTTTCAACTTTTCACCCTTTAAAATAATTAAATTTCTAAAAGTTTACAGAATTCTCAGTTGTTTGCAAATGAAAATTTAATAAAATACCCAGACCGAGTGCCCGGCCGGGAGTTATGAAAAATAGGCCAGGTACCCGATACCCGGCTTTTTGTATTTTTAGGACCCGGTTCATCATTAGTGTCATTTGTCAACGCCTACGAAATGTCTGCCTGTCTACGCCTACGGCTTTTTGTATTTTTAGGACCCGGTTCATCATTAGTGTCATTTGTCAACGCCTACGAAATGTCTGCCTGTCTACGCCTAAAAAAATTTCAAATATTTGTTTTTATCTGTATTCCTGCAGATCACAAAAGTTTTTTTTCAGGAATCGAGTTTGATTTAGAAAAATCGAAAAAGATTGAAATATTTAAAAAAAAAATTACCGAAAACGTAGTTTGTTTCCCTGTCCCTTAAGGTGTTGAATCCTTAAAAAAACCTGGTATGTTTGCCTACTAATCAGTGATCGAACTCAGAAGGAGATTGGGAATTGCGTTTATCGAATTGAGAGCGAGGCCAATTCGAAGTAAGGTTAGGAAAACGTAACAATATGTTTGTTTGAAATCAACGTAGAACTGGTGAATTACTGATGTTGTATTCCCAACGTTTTTTCAGAATCGTCCTTAATAAAAATCATTAATCTGTGGTTGAACGGTTAGGGTGAAAACCACACTAACAGTCATCGATGATAGATTCGGCGAACGTGATGATGCGAGCAAGTACGTTAGCTAGTATTTTATATGCAGTGTTCAGTAGTGCGATGCCACGATAATTCGCACCCTTTAGACGGTCACCTTTCTTATGTAGCGGAACTATGAGAGCTGTTTTCCATTCAGCAGGTAGTTCTTCTTGGTCCCAGATTACAAGAATCAGATCGTATATAGGTGAGGCAAGAGCTGCTCTTCCATTTTTAAATAGTTCTGCAGGAATTCCATCAATACCTGGTGATTTACCATTTTTCAGTTTGTTGATGACAGCTTCCACTTCTTCTATTGTTGGGCTAGAGACAATTCAGTAGGTTTTGAAAGAAGGATCGCCATACTGCCAGCACATCACGTTCATTTGTTGTAAGTTCGTTTTTGATGGCTGTAGATCTTGGATGGAAATTGGAAATCTTTTGTCAGAATCAGCGCATTGGTTGTTGTTGTTGTAGCGACGTGTATGGTGCTAATCCTCCGGCTCCAAGTCCAGGCTCAGGAACTCTGCTACCGCCCTTGGGCGGTACCACAAATCTTCCTTCGTCAAGTTTGTAAAATTTGCAGGACAATTAAATAGGTGGTCTACATCGTGTGGCGTGTCCTCACATGCGGGACACTTCTCAATAATTTCAGGTTCAACTCTGCTCATGTAGTTGTTTAGAATGCGTGACCAACCGGATCTTAGTTGAGCTATGATGGATCTGGTGCTACGGGGTAGTTGGACCTCTTCGGCAGCTACTTTTGGTGGCTTTCTATTCAAAACACGATTTGGAATATAGTTCTTTATTGTATTTTCAACCGTTTTGGTGTGGTGTTTTTAAACCAGTTCTATATGTACATTCGTCTATGTTACCAGTAATCTGGCTATCTCTGACATCTTGCAGAAAGCATCTTGCTGTCTTCCTTATGTCTCTAGGTGGTTCGATCGTAGTTAAGTTGTCATTGCAAGGATGTTGCTCTTTGTGACAGGCCAATAGATATTGTTTGGTTAGCATTTCATTATGTTCACGGACCGGCAATATGTTACTTTCCTCGTGCAAGTGATCTCGGTGAGCCATCAGGTTGCGGTTCGCAAGGCAGCATTTTGTGTTGTTTGTAACTTATTCCAATGAGTGTTGGCAACTTGGGGGGTACATATGGGTGCAGCATAATTTAAAATAGGTCTTCCTATTGCTTTGTATGTTGTTATGATCGTGTTTTTATCTTTGCCCCATGAACTACCCGCTAGTGCTTTTAATGCGTTATTCTTGTTTTTCAATCTTGAGTTTATTTCTTGTGCATGAGTGTTGAATTTAAGCAGTGGGTCGAATGTTACACCCAACAGTCTCAGATTTTTTACTGTGGGAATAAGTATGTTGTCTATGCAGATGCTTAGTGTTGAATTTACCTCCTTCGTCCATGTGGTGAAAGTGTAGATGTAGACTTTTCAGTGGAAAGTTTTAGTTTTCTGCTTTTAAACCAATCATTTAGAATATTAAGGTAGGTATTCAGGATATTTGTGACTTGTTGCAGGTTATTTTCTGTTGCAAGCACTGTGCAGTCGTCTGCATATGACGTGATGGTTATTCCTTCCGGTGGAGTAGGCAAACTGCTTAGGTAGATATTGAATAATAACGGTGAGAGAACTCCGCCTTAAGGAACTCCTTGTCTTAGCACTCTCATTTTGAACTTGCAGTTACGAAACTCATATGTTTGGCGACCTCTGAGGTAATTGCGCAACCAGCGCTTCATTAAACCTGGCAGATTAGTATTGAAAATATCATCCAATAGAGCAGCGTGCGACACTGTGTCGAATGCTTTTGACAGGTCAAGTGTAACTAAAATTGTTCTAGCGCATGGTTGTTTTTGATTCAGACCATCACTGATCTGGTTTTGTATTCTGTGTAGCGCGGTGGTTGTACTGTGGGCTCGCCGGAAGCCATGTTGATGTGGCGCCAAATTGCAGGATCTTGTCAGCTGAGGGAGCAGAAGTGCTTCGATGAGTTTTGCGACCGATGAAAGGATGGATATTGGTCTGTAAGACTCTCCCTTTTCTTCAGGTTTTCCTGGTTTCAAAATGGGGGTGATTCTGGCCGTTTTCCAGATATTTGGTATCTGCAGAGTATTTAAAGATGTATTAAGTATAGTAGTGAGGAAGTTCAAGCCTTTGGGTCCGATGTGTTTGAGCATGATGGCTGAGATGCCGTCGGGTCCTATAGCTTTTGATGGCTTAATTTTCCGTATTGCATTCTCCACCTCTTCTTCGGAAAATATAATATCCTCCAAGTTGTCAGTGTTAAGTTTGCGCATGTGTCTCAACACTGATCTGGTCTCTTCCTCGTGTTTACGCTGCTTTTCTGTAAACTGAATGTTAAATTTGTTAGTGCATTTCCTGTGGTTTTCAATGGGGATATCGTCGAAGGATATCATGCAGTTATTTTGTGGTTGTCGAGGATGAGTTAGGCCCTTAATGACCTTCCAAAGACTTTTACTAGTACCCAGGTTTGATTTACTTACTGACTCTCCATTTATTTCTTGTTAATTTGCTTGTTCAGGTCCGGAATTCTGGAGTCGGCTGGATCTGCTTTACGGATGTCATCTCTTTGATTCGAAAGCACACACGCTTCATGTGGAAAGTTTGGTTTTAGTTTTTGAATTCTACCAGCTGGTATGTATCGAGCTCTAGCCTTATTAAAAATTTCTCTGAATTGTTTTTCCCAGAGAGGGCGTCAAGTGGTAAAAATTGCTTACTGAATTCAATTTCAGTAAAATTTGTAAAGTTTTCCCAGTCAGCTTTGTTAAAATTAATATATGTCTTCTTTTCGGAATTGATTTGATTTATGGAACGGCTTAAGGTGATTACGATCGTCACATGGTCTGAAAGCGCATTGGTAAAACACTCTGGTTTCCATTAACGGTTGGTTGATGTTTTCGATACAGTTCTTCGGGTGTTCGCATTTCTTTTTTCGTAGAAGTTTTGAGTCTTTTCTGGCGCATGGACAATCAGTTTGGGAGCTTCAGGTTTAACGCTGTGGCGGCAATCGTCGTCTAACCATTAGTTGCATGATTTCGGTGGTCGTTTCATCGGGCATAGTGCATGGTGGAAAATAATTTAAAAACATCTAACCCAATTAGAATAAAATATTTTCTTTGCTTTGCATATATGTTTTAATAATTAATTCAGTTATGTTCGTTTCAGTGACCCGAAAATATCACAAAAAATTTCAACTAGTCGACTAAATGATGGCATATGTGACTGCTGTGATGGATCCGATGAATGGTTAAAACTAACGACGTTAACAGGAAATGTCATTAATTGTCATAATAGGTGTAAATAATTAAAACAAAAAAATAATAATAAAATTACGTTTTTTTATTATAAAAAAAAATATTTTCATTTGTGATAAATATATACATATTTATATATATAATTTGTTTTTATTATTACAGTAAATAAAATACAATCACAACAATCAATTAGTTTAAAAGATATTTACATCTAAATCTACATAATCTAAAAACAAAAATTTTATTTTTATTTTAGAAAAATGATTTTGTCAAAACAAGAATTTAAAATTAAATAATTAAGTATAAATATATAACTACAAGTTGATGAACGATAAAAATGAGCTATATTACCCATCCATCTTTTAATAGTGGATTCTTTTCAATTTTACCGGACAAGTATTCTTTTGTATGCAGTGCTATACAAAAACAATTTTGTTCGGTATAGTCGAAAAGTATGCTCTGTAAGATAAGCTTTGTTCGTTTTTCTCAACTATGTTAAAACAACGTCAATAAAATTGAGAACAACTTTCGATATCGTGATCTTTACTGGGAGGAAATTTCGATGCAGATGTTTGCAAAATGAATACCAAGTCAAAAAGAACCTTTAATCTTTAAGTCACAAAATTTAACTAGATTTAACTTAGAATTTGGAATGTATGAATTTTTTCTATATTATATTTCAAATTAAAAAATTGACATTAATGAATATTACAGCATATCTCAAATCTACTAATCTCTAGTAATTAAATCTACTAACCACGAGCATAGACAAATAATAATATAAGACAATTGAAGTAGAACAAAAATTTGTAATACTTTTTATATTTTACTTTTGGATATTATTATTTGTCTATGCCACGAGCCAATAAATGTTGAAAAAACTGTTTTCGTCTGCCGTTTTTATTGGTTTTGCTTCTATCTATTCTTTACATATCCAAGTTAAAATTACGCTGTATTTAAATTATTTAGCCTTGTAGGTAGATATTTTTTAAAAGAAATTTAAAAATGAAAAGGATTTTTTTTTGTTTTGAACTTTTAAAAAGTAAAACGAAACACTTATACCGAGGCTGTCTGTCCCAAATTCTATTTAATCGATTTACTCAAAAACCATAAATGATCTATCAACTTGAAATTTGTCAGAGTTATAAAATATGTTTGTCCGAACTTTTTTTAAAAGTATTTTTTCCAAACCCCTTAAAGTAATTTTCGTAACTGGAAGTCCGAGGAGATAATTAACAAAACGCGGTCAAGTAGCAGTAAATCTAATTACTATATGGTGAATGCTGAATAAACTGGGTTAGTTTATTCAGCATTCGGCGCCAAAAACTGTTATATTTTAGAGAACGGGTAATTACGATCCACCAGCCAACCATTAAAGCAAATGGCGTTTCCATCAAAATGGTTGACAGTAGATATTAAGCTGGTGACTTGGATGAGAGACTTGGCGTTTCAAGTCACATACACCGCGTATGCGACAAATCAAAATTTCTTCCATAGTTTCTCACAGCTATCATACGAATGGTTCGGTTTTGATTGTAATGTACTAAACCTTATATACAGGATTGTAGTATAATTAATTTTGACTTATTGCTCAGCTGGTTGATACGGACGGACCAACGTTAGGCATGTTCAAGCACTCAAATAAATATATTGCTCGCATGCGCCAAGGCTACAGAACAACTTTTACTTTCATAACACATGTTATTCTGAGAGCAATCCCTATGGGTTCTCCTCAAGTAGAATGTCAGCATTTTTAATTAAATTTTCAACTCAAGAAATGCAAACGATAAAAAGTTCATAAAGCAGGAACTTTGTCATTAAACACTCGGCAGCTGACGGCTCGCTGATGTATCTCAGATTCCTGCAGACACAGGTATTGCTTCATCATGGACGCAACCCTTGTTCGTCAAAGTTAATAGATAGCTCTAAACCAATCCTGCAGCCAAATTCTGTAACTGTGAAGCGGTGAAGTGATAAAAATTTCTTCGTTTCTTTTCATTAAAAAACTTATCACTTCACCGCTTCACAATTACAGAATTTGGCTGCTGTAGTTCAGTTTATAAATGAACATGGTAAATTTAGAGAGTATCTAAAACACGTTGGTGTTTTGGAAAATGGAACCTGCATAACATGTAATATAGGTATGTTTTGTTTTTTGTCATTTTTTGAACACACACACGTTTCTATATTAGTTATAAAACTGAAATATTATTTAAGTGTATAGCCTCTATAGAAACCTTAGACATAGATTGAAGATTACCAGTTGTCTCGGTATAGAACTATAATAACACCATATTACGGTTTCATTCCCTGTTATCAGAGTTTACAATTTTATTTTACTTTGGCGCTCTTTTCGCTCCTCAAAATTTTACTCATAAGTAAAAATTGTTTTGTTTTTTATATCGTTCTTGGTCCAAGATTGCGTTTCATTGATGCTAAATTGTACTAAACGTTCTCAAGTTTTTATTTGACTAAATCAATATTGTTTCAAAATGATTGCAAAGAAATTGATGATTTTTACAACTTAATCACAAAAATTTAAATTAAAATTGAGCGATTTTGTGAAATCAAATTTGGGTTCAGCAGTTTAGTAAGCTTTAGCAGCTTATTGGGGGTAAGGGTAAGAATGAATTTTTATTTTTTTATATCATTCCTTTGGGGAAGACCATATTTTTTTTTTCATTCCATATGTAAAAGAAGAAAATTAGAACTTTTTCGTCATTCTTTTTATTTATTTTTATAGAATAGTAGATTCTTGTATGAGCTTAGAATGAAGGCAATTCTTCACGAGGATGAAGTTTCGAAACGAGCGTAGCGAGTGGAGGGAATCATCCGAGTGAAGAATTGCCATCATCCTAAGCGAATACAAGATGCTATTTTATCCACGACTGTAAAATATTTCGTTTAATTTCCAGTTCTCATGCAAAACTTTGTATCGTCATGTTGAAATAAATACATCAAAGATAGCGAAAAACAAAACAAGTTTGTTGTTTAATTTGTTAGGGGGATATTTAATAAACTATATAACTGTTAAAGAATTTTAATCAAATTCACTAGTTGTGGAATGAATACAATTACAATGGAAGACCCCCAGAAGACCCCCAACAAAAATATTTGTTTTCGAAAGCAGCCAAATTGGCTCTTAGAAACAAACGTAGATTATTTGATATTTGGATTCATAAAAAGAACTCTGTTAATCGATCCCAATTTTTAAAGGCTAATAAAATATCAAACCAGATAATCGAAAACGAAAAAGCAGAGATTGACAGAGCGAAAGCGGCAAAACTTTCGAGTATGTCAATTTCTGACAAAAGTTTTTACAGTGCCATTAATTCTTTAAATTGTGGTACTAAATCTTCTATCCCTCCTATCATTGATGGTGACTCAATCATTACTGACCCTGCAAGGAAAGCTACATTGTTCGCGGAACGCTTTGCTTCAAATTCAACAGTTTTAGAAACTCCTAAAGAAATACCCCAAATCCAGTCTTCAGGAGTTAATATGACATTTCAAACAACAATTACATTTCAAACCCAAAATTGTCGAAAAACTTTTAAGGGGGATAAACAACAACAAAGCTTCTGGTCTGGACAACATTCCTCCTGTTATTCTAAAAACATTTTCAAAAGAACTTGCACCAACTCTCACCAAAATATTCTATAAATCCTATAAATCTGGTATTTTTCCATCCTGCTGGAAGTTGGCCAATGTCCAGCCTGTCCCAAAAAAGGAACAAAATGTGATATTTCAAATTATAGACCAATAGCCTTACTCCCAGTCATGTCTAAAATATACGAGCACTATATTAATTCATACATATCCAAATTTTTGGAAGACAACTGTTTGATATCTGACAGCCAATACGGTTTTAGAAACAGAAGATCAACAACCGAACTATGTGGCACATATTTGGAATAGGATACTTGAGAAAGGTGGTGAAACGTACGTGATCGCATTAGACATCTCAAAAGCATTTGATCGAATTTGGCATGCCAACTTGATCAACAAGCTCGTTGCGTACGGTTTTCATCCCGCAGTCGTGAAGTTGATTCAAAATTTTCTGTCTAACCGATACATCTCAGTGTCTATAGATGGCTTTTCTTCTGAGTCCAAATTAATTAACGCTGGTGTACCCCAAGGCTCAGTTTTATCTCCCACTTATTTTTAATTTATATCAACGAACTGTTGCAAATCACCAGTAACCCAATAAATAGTTTTGCAGATGATAGTACACTGCACAAGTCATTCGTCCCCCAATCTTCAAAGGGTAAAATGCATGAACGAATAAATCCCGTCCGGAGAGACGCTGCCATAAATGTAAACGAGGACCTAAAAAAAGTCGCCGATTGGGGTGACAAAAATTTGGTCAATTTTAATTCCACCAAAACACAGCTATTGATTGTTTCCAGATCAAAGACCGAGTTTCCCAACGATATTTCAATTAATATGTGTGACGACCAAATACGCGAATGTGAAAGCATTCGTTTATTGGGAGTCACAATATCCAATGACTTACTCTGGAACGATCATATAATGGCCATGGCAAAGAGCGCGTCAAGAAAACTCGGCCTCCTCAATAGATGTAAAAAATATTTTACTTCGCATCAATTACTCCACATTTATAAGTCCTATATTCGTCCCTGTATGGAGTATTGTTGTCAAGTTTGGGGCGCTGCATCTGTTACTATCCTGGCTCTTTTGGACTCTGTTCGAGCTTTACGAATTGTTGGTGATCGAGATTTAACATTAGGTCTTGATTCCCTGCAACATCGTCGCACTGTTGCTGATCTCGTTGTTTTTTATAAATATCGTCACCAGCAGTGTTCGGATGAAATCAGGTCCATAATGCCTCAGACATATGTTTTTCCCCGTTTTACTCGTCAATCGGTGTGTGCGGGCGGTCGAACTGTCGAGATTACTCACTGTCATAGTAATAGAATGCAAAGAGATTTTTTTGTGCGTACATCGTACACATGGAATGCTTTGCCCGAATCAATAGTCTCGAGTGCTTTTAATCCACAAAGATTTAAAAAAAGCGTCCACCTATACCTCAAGACGCATGTTGTTGTGGGACCTACGTCTTAAAAGGTATCTATGTGTTGTTGTGACACATTTTGTAATTCCTACTACACAACACTTCTTATTAAAAAAAAATATATTCTTTAGTAGTGGTGGATAAAAATAATTTATTTTTAATACAAAGGAAAGCATCAAATTTCAAGCAAAAATTAAATATGTTAGTATTTGAAAGCAATTATTTATTTCGATTTAGGAGTAAGAACGATATTTTTAATATCTGGAAATGTTACATTTTTAAACTACTTTCTCTGAAAGAACGAGTAAAGAAGTTGTGAAGCGTTTTATAGCCTTTTATTCATGGCTAGATTGACGATTTGTTTTACAAACGTTTGAGTATTTGCAACGTATTTTATCTGATATTAATTTCCTCACAAAAACGATTATCCGTGGAAAAGTGGCAAAATTAGACTTAACAAATTAAAGGTTTTAAGGAACATTCCTAGTTTATCCCCCCAAATAGATTTGAGTTTTTTTTTAGATCAATAGATAGATTAGGTCCTCTGCATCCTAATTATGAAAAAAAAATTTACGGAAATGAGGGGGTCAAAAGTTATAAAGGATCAAACTTTCAATTTTACCCTGGTCCCCCCTTTTGAGTTTTTAGAAGTATCATGATTTGATTTTTGATTTTTTTTTGACTCAATTCTGCGACCTTGCACAACTTCGATCAAAAATAGCAAAAAGAAAAAATTTGATCTAGTTTTGTAGTTGTGTTTGTGAACTATTAGACCGGAAGGCAGCGTTGCAAATGAAAAAGTCATTTGATGCCGGTTGATTTTTATTTATTTTAACTAATTAACTCCAGCTGATGATAAATCTGGCGGTCAGCTGCTAAAGTAGTGGGGGGTGTGGTTGTGGGAGACTTTTAAACTGGTAAAAAAAACGAATTCCAAAAGTAATTTGATGCCGCTTCAAAATTTGTATGATGCATGTTTACACCATAACAATTGAAAAAAAAAGTGATCAGCTGATTGGTGGATTATAGGTCAGCTTCTCGTATACATCAGTATAAAAATGCAATATAGTCAAGACCTTTCTGCATAGGATCTTGATAAAACTTTGGCAAATGATCCAGCTTCACTTGAAAATGGAAAATCTGAATTCATTTTTAATTTGGACAAAATGGCGGGGGTCTCCCGAACACCTCTAAGTTTAAATCTTCAATAACTTCTAATCCCGACTTATGATCTTATGGAAACTTGGTATTTAAAGTTTTAGTACTGTTTCCAATATTTCTGCATACCAACTTCCGGTTTGACACTTCCGGTTAAAAAGTTTTTTTTCCAGGTGTTTATCCCTACTGTAGCCTACAACTACCGATCGATTTTCATGAAACGTTGGTAAAAGCTTTCAAGTAACATGAGAAAGATTTTATTAACTTTTGGAGTGCATTGGATAAAGGGTTGGGTGTTCCACCATACAACAGGTGGTTTTTTCCACAATGTTTTTTTATGTTTGTTGGGAGCATAAAACATTCGTTCGGGAATGAATTTTGACCACACTTTGGAAAAAGATGCAAGAAACTGATTACTTTTTGAGCGATAGTGAACAAAGTGGTGGGGGGTCTCCCAAACACCTGTTTTTTTTAAAGCTTAATAACATCTGAACCTGATAATCGAATTGTATGAAACTTGGTACATAAACATTTGGTACGGTTCACAAAAGTTCTGAATCCCAACTTCCGGTTTTTCATTTCCGGTAAAAATGTTTGGTACTCCCAAAAAACATTGCAAAAATGGTGACACAATAAGCAGGTGTTCGGGAGGCCCCCCACCACTTATCTCAATATTGTCCAAAAACTAATCAGTTTTTTGTCATTTAAGTCTCCATATTTTTTCAAAGTGTCACTAAAATTAATTAATGAATGAAGTCTGTATGCTCCCAACAAACTTTAAAAACCAAGTGCGAAAAGTCAGCAGTTGTATGGTAGACCCCCCGCCACTTTGATCAATGTGTCCCAAAAGATGATAATTGTTTTTCACTAATTGAAACTTTTTCCATAAGTTTCATCATAATCACTTCATTAGGCATTGAAAAAACTTCAAAAGAATACAAATCAAAATTTTTTACCGGAAATGAAAAACCGGAAGTTGGGATGCAGAACTGTTGTGAACCGTACCAAATGTTTATGTACCAAGTTTCATCCAATTCGATTATCAGGTACAGATGTTATTAAGCTTTAAAAAAAGAGGTGTTTGGGGACCTCCCACCACTTTGTTCACTATCGCTCAAAAACTAATCAGTTTCTTGTCATACATATTTGCATCTTTTTCCAAAGTGTCGTCAAAATTCATTCCCGAACGAATGTTTTATGCTCCCAACAAACATAAAAAACATTGTGGAAAAAACCACGTGTTGTATGGTGGATCCCCTAACCCTTTATCCAATGTACTCCAAAAGCTAATAAAATCTTTTTCAGGTTACTTGAAAGCTTTTACCAACGTTTCATGAAAACCGATTGGTAATTGTAGGCTACAGTAGGGATAAGCACCTGGAAAAAAAAATTTTTAACCGGAAGTGTCAAACTGGAAGTTGGTATGCAGAAATATTGGAAACAGAACTAAAACTTTATATACCAAGTTTCCATAAGATCATAAGTCGGGATTAGAAGTTATTGAAGATTTAAACTTAGAGGTGTTCGGGAGACCCGCCGCCATTTTGTCCAAATTTAAAATGAATTCAGATTTTCCATTTTTAAGTGATTCGTTTTTTTTACCAGTTTAAAACTCCCCCACAACCACACCCCCCGCAAGTCTGACGGTTGACTCTAATTTTCTACATCACAAATAATTAAATTCAATCGGCATCAAATCACTAACCAAAATGCAACGCTGCCTCACGGTCTATAACATTTAATGTTTTAGTAATTAATAGTCTTTAATTAAATAATTTTTTATTAATTTTTAATTTAAAACACGATTTAAACAAAATATTTATTTAAACAATAACTATTTCACTTTAATAAGGTGATCAGACGTCATCTTTTGAAGATGAGTCATCTTTTACGAACGATTTCCATCTTTTAAAATAGTGCCATCTTGGGGGGGGGGATTGTGGTTATATATTGAGAAAAAAAATATCATCTTTTGGTTTGAAAATAATCTGGTCACCTTAACCACAGAATAAAAATATACAGAAGCGTCATAACACACTTTTTCTATGGAAAAATTTCGACTCATTTTTTTTACTTCTAACTTCACTTCAAACTTGCTTAAGGTAGGAAAAAGTTTGGTTATGTATTCTACATTTTGGTGGTTTATAGTTTTACCACAGAATTCTTTGGTTCAGTGGCTAAAAATTCAAACATCATTATAGTTCAACGTGCAAATTATAAGGTAGGAACCCGTTAGGTTAAAATTTTTTTTGGTCGACGCAATGGCTATTCTGTATATTTTAATTCTGTGCCTTAACTTTAAACAAATAATAATAACTAAATGGCGTCTTGTTTGTTTACTCATTTTGACATATGTGTAAATGTATTTGTGCAACTCTATTGTATTTACAACTTGCTCTACGAAAAAATCTAGGTTCCGAAAAATATTTTCAGGGTAAAAAATATTCACTTTTTTTTGTCAAATAGAATACGAATATCAAAAAAATTTGAACAGGAAAGCAAAATGGGGTGTGTCAGAGCAATTTTTTTGGCAAAAAGAAAACGACATAAATGAAATTCGTTCGAATACTAAATTAACCTCGCGTCATTTGATTGGTTCATTAACTATTTAATGAAAATGAGACCTCATTAAGTATTCGAACGCACCCCTGAATTACTTCCACGTAAAGTAAATCTAATTATAAATGTTACTGCTGTTTGTTAAATTGTTTCCACAAATATACTAAAAAATCTTCGTTTTAACATAAATTTTGCATATTATTGTTATTTTTTTTAAGCATATTTGTTACTGAAGTATATTACCAAAATCATTGGATAATTTAAAAAGAAGCATACTGTATAAATTTTTGGACAATTTATAAACTTTCCAAAAACGTTCCCGAAATGACTATTCATTAGCAATATCTGCAATATAACAAAACAAGTAATAAATTTTGTGCATTTCTCTAGCAAACTATTGTTTTTGTTTTAATTTAACACAGATTTATAGCATTTTCGATTGAGAACCAGTTCATAACTAGGTAGTTCTTTTTTTTCAATACAAAAAAATTATTTCCCCTCCAAATTATGTTCGATTGAAGCAAAACAAAAAACTAGTTCTGAACTGTTTGTGCATTTTTTCCCTTTTTGAAGAACTGACTTTATTTTCAGTTATTTTTGAGTTTTACTCATACTATGACAAAAAGTAAACACAACAAACGTTAAATCATAACGTTATAATTATAACTATAACGCAGCATCATATAAATAATTTAATTTTTTTTTAGTTATTTAACATATATATTATGAAATTAGTTTTTTTTTTCACAAAATATATTGTTTTTTTATTGCTTTTCAAACATTCCAAAATAAAATAACCAGTTCAATTTACTCATACAATAACACTAAATGTTTGCATGTTCGATTGAAAAAAAGAACTCGTTAAGACTACCTAGTTATTAACAAGTTCTTCAATCGAAAACGACAATAGTGACTGTATAAAGTAGTTATCATCATTATAGCATTTACAATTATTTGTAATAAAACCAAACACGATATTTCCCACCTTCGTGATTTTGTGCCATATAATAGCGTGTACGCACCAAAAATTCTAGCAATATGTTTTTACAAATAAGTTTTTGTAAAAAAATATTTGATATAATTGGGGAGATCAATTAGACTCAAGTAAGTAAAGAAATAATTGAACTTTTGTTCAATTCAATGGCATGGTTGGAAGTTTCTAAGAAAAAACCTCCACTTTTTTTTTAAACGCTGGCAGAAAGGTCGATGATGGAAAGAAATCGATAAAACTCCGAAAACGTAAATATTCACTAAAAATGCTGGCATTTTCAGCATTCGATTAATCTCAAACATCAGCTATTTGCATGTCTTGGTCTGCTCTTTTAGTTTTTTTTTTCAGTGCCATATTCACCATTACTACTGAAATCACACGTAGAGTATTGCAAACCATTTATAATATATATTTGCAATGCAAATTGCGATATGACTGTATATGAGAACAGCACATAATCTGGATTGATAAAAGAAATTATTCAACATGAAATGGGATGGTAAATCAGCGTTTTATATGGCGAGTATGAGGTGCCAGAGTAAGGCATTCGCAATTTTGATGGCCAATAAACGAATGTTTTATACGTTCACCTAATTGTTCGCGACACATATTAAGTAAAATTTTTTTCGAAACCTTGCATTATTTAAATTAAATTTTAATCTTTTTTTAACTGTGTTAATGTGTGAATTTATTGTGTTAAAGATGTTTGTCAAGATGGACGGGTCTACGCCACAGAAGTCCTCGGAACGCAATTCCAACCAAGGACCATCACAAACATTTCGACAAAATGTGCAACTCCGTCGCTCCATTTTTTGGATAAAGAAGCAGCTGTCGCTACCTCGTCGTTCTCGTCATGGCTGGTATTGAAAAATATCCTGGGCCAACTAAAATACGGCACTGTGCAATATGCAAAAACATTTAAAAGGCAAACACTACATTCAACCAGTGTAACAGCTGTAAGGAGGGATGTCATCTCAAGAACTGTTTAGGCCTTGCAACACATAAGCAATGAACCAAAAACTATATAGCGCCATGTTGCCAAGCATCAAGCCAACATACAAGCACGAGCTAGCACCCAAATACAATGCGAATGAACATGTGGCGTTATGTTAATAACAGTATTTAAATTTCTAGATAAAATTTCAAACAATTAAAAATGAAAAAGTCAGTTGTCATTCAATTCAGGATTTCTCTGCTAAAATAAAGGGTATGCAGGGTAAGTAATGCAAAAAAAATCCGCTTGGATGCTCGCCAGGTGAGATAATTAAAAAAAGATTACCGAAAAATAACGAAGCTCAGTAGTATTGGAAAGGCCTTAGAATTAAGAAAAAACCATAATTAAATTTTCTTTTCTATAAAAATGGTGTATTCAATTTGCTCAGCCATTTTTTGTGTTTCAGTTTTGTGTTAACAAATATTCGAGAATTGAATAAAGAATTTTATGTTGCATTGTTTAATGAAATTAACACTAAACCATAATTAAATTTTCTTTTCTATAAAAATGGTGTATTCAATTTGCTCAGCCATTTTTTGTGTTTCAGTTTTGTGTTAACAAATATTCGAGAATTGAATAAAGAATTTTATGTTGCATTGTTTAATGAAATTAACACTAAACCATAATTAAATTTTCTTTTCTATAAAAATGGTGTATTCAATTTGCTCAGCCATTTTTGTGTTTCAGTTTTGTGTTAACAAATATTTGAGAATTGAATAAAGAATTTTATGTTGAATTGTTTAATGAAAATAACACTAAACCATAATGAAAATTTCAGCCATTTTTTTTGTGCTTCAGTTTTATGTTAACAAATATTTGTCAAATGAAATATTAAAAAAATAAAAATAACAAAACTTCGCCATTGCCCTGATACACATTCATAATATACAAGTAGCATAATTGAACAAACTTGTGAATTCAATAACAAAAAAGCATTGTAATAAAAGAAAGAAAAAATAAAGAACACCACTTTTTTTTGGAGGTTATAATTTGTTTCCGTGAAGTCGAACAAGAAGACACACCATTAAGGAGATACAGTTAGAATATAATTCGTATAAAGATACCACAAATTGGTGACCAACGACGTGATTTTCTACAGAAGCAGCAAAAAGAAAAAATACAACCAACAGCCAATATTATATTTTTTTTTAATCAACTACAACGGGTGAGTACATTTTGTATTTCTTGCCTTGTATATTTTTGTTTGGTGCTTGGAAGTTTTGGTTGTTTGACAATCCACTATTGTTTTATTTTTGCTGCAACATAAATTAAGTGTTGTATTACAGTACGTATTATTTTAGCTTTATCTTTTTGGTACCTCGTTATTAAATTGTACGTCACTTACCCTAAACAAATATGCCCAGTGACGACGAGCAACCTCCATTACAAAAAACCAGTTCTATTAACCATGTTTCACTTCGAACAAATCCTCTCTGGAAAAAACGTCCAGAGCTATGGTTTCGCGTACTAGAAGCGCAATTTAAATCCTGTAACATCACAAAAGATGCAACCAAGTTCAGTCATCTCCTTCAGTGTCTTGACGAAGAAACTCTCGACAAACTTGATGATATCATCAACGATCTCCCTCAAAATTCTGAGTATACAACATGCAAAGATGCCATACTCACTCGTTTCGCTGAAACTGCGGATTCGAGAATAAATAGGGTCCTTCATAGCGTCATACTTGGTGATAGAAAGCCAAGCGAACTCTTAAGAGAAATGAGATCTCTTGCTGGAAAAAATTTCTCAGAAGAGGTTATTAAAAAGCTTTGGACAGAACGTCTTCCCAAGTCAGCACAATTAATTCTGTCGGTTAGCTCAGAAACAGTTGACAAGCTCGCTATTCAAGCAGACAAAATCTTGGAAACGTTGTCCAACCAGTCACAAGTTTTTTCAGTAGACGGTCCCTCTTCTGCCACACATATGGATCCAATTGCTTCATGCATGAAAGACATGCAGGCTCAGATATCTTTGCTCACAAAGAAACTTGAGAAATGGGAAACAGATCAACCTAGGAACAGGAAATCACAGCGCGATCGAAGCACATCCCGTCGATCACGCTCTAGATCGACCTCAAAAACACGTCTATATGTTACTACCACCGACGTTTCAAAGACAAGGCCAACAAATGCACGACACCTTGCAGTTACGAGTCACCAGCAGGTGACCCAAAAAACCCTTAAGCCAGTCGCAGTTGGCGCAATGCGACGATGGCCTGAAAAATCGCCGTCTTTACGTTTTCGATCCAACCTCCAAACTTCGGTTTCTTATCGATTCAGGTTCAGATGTATGTGCTCTCCCGGCTACTTCGGTAGATAAACGTCGTTCTCACAACAAGGTATTTCTGTCAGCTGCTAATAATTCTCAAATAGCTACATATGGTTCCAAACGGATCAGTCTCAGTCTTGGTTTACGTCGACACTTCGAATGGAAATTCATAATTTGCGACGTTTCCAAACCAATTATCGGAGCAGACTTCCTAGAACACACAGGTCTTCTCGTCGATATACGTAATAATCGTCTTATCGACCCTGTTACTGCATTGTTCAACGCTGGGTCACCGATAGATTGCCCGTCACTGAAGCTTTCACTTATTAGTTCCAATACTAATACTACAATCGTTTATAATAGTTTGCTGATGGAATTCAAAGATATCGCCAGGGACGATGATTTTGTTCGTCCTATCAAACACGATGTAACGCATATGCTCGAGACAACAGGTCCTCCAATTTCATCCAGGTTTCGAAGACTTTCTTCCGAGAAACTCAAAATAGCAAAAGACGAATTTGATTTCATGCTAAAGCAAGGTTTTTGTCGTCCATCAAACAGTCCGTGGTCAAGTCCACTTCACCTTGTAAAAAAGAAAAATGGGGATTGGCGTCCGTGCGGTGACTATCGTGTTTTGAACAATGTTACAAAGCCCGATAGTTATCCTATACCTCACATAATGGATTTTAGTAATCAGCTAAATGGGTGCAAAATATTTTCAACCATCGACCTTACGCGAGCATACCATCAAATACCTATAGAACCCAGTGACATCCCTAAAACCGCTATTTGTACTCCATTCGGTTTATTTGAGTTCACACGAATGACTTTTGGTTTAAGGAATGCGGCGCAATCTTTTCAGAGATTTCTACATTCAGTTTTGCGTGGTCTTGATTTTTGTTTCGCGTATATCGATGACGTTCTCATCGCTTCAGAAAACGAAGAACAGCATTTAGTTCACCTTAAACTTATCTTTGCACGCTTTCGCGAATTTGGTATTATCATTAACGTCGATAAGTGTGTTTTCGGACAAAAAGAGGTAAACTTTTTAGCCCACACCGTTACTACTTTTGGAATTAAGCCAACTTCCGAGAAAATAGTCTCAATTTCAGAATTCCCTCAACCTAAAACGGTTAAAGAAATGCGCAGATTCTTAGGTATTATAAACTTCTACCGAAGGTTCATACCAAACGCTGCGCATAAGCAAGCTGTCCTTACTGAATTTTTAAAGGGCAGTAAAAAGAATGATAAACGGCCTATTGAGTGGACAGAGTCATCAACAGCCGCATTCGAATCTTGTAAGCAACAGCTTACCCAAGCAACTTTACTCGAACATTACGACCCAGCTGCCGAGATAGCCGTTATGGTAGACGCATCGGATATAGCTATCGGGGGTGTCGTACAACAAAACGTTGATGGAATGTGGAAACCGTTAAGTTTTTTTTCAAAAAAATTAAACGACGCACAAAAAAAGTACAGTGCATACGATCGGGAATTGCTTGCAGCCTACTCTTCAGTTAAATATTTTAAGCATTTACTCGAAGGCAGGCAATTTGCGATTTTTACGGATCACAAACCTTTGGTCTATGCTTTTTCCCAAAAGCTAGACAAGGCATCACCTCGTCAAGCAAGACACCTCGATTATATATCACAGTTCACGACTGACATTCGCCATATCACAGGAAAAGATAACGTTGTGGCAGATTCTTTGTCTAGAATCGAACTGATCCAATTGTCAGGACCCATCGATTATGCAGCGATGGCTGATAAACAGGTTCAAGACCCGGAACTGCGAGAACTCCTTGAAAATCCTTCACTTTCGTTTGAATCACGTCCTATATATGGATCTGACAAATTACTGCAATGTGACAAATCTACACGTACGTACCGTCCATACGTACCAACTAATTTTCGGAAGCAAATTTTTATGCAATTTCACTCTTTTAGTCATCCCAGCATTCGTTCTACAACCAAAGTCATTCGAACGAAATTCATTTGGAAATCTCTAAATAAAGATATTCGAAATTGGACTCAAGCGTGTTTGCATTGCCAGAGATGCAAAGTTTCTCGACATGTAAAAAGCCCAACCGGCAACTTTCCTTTAGTATCTGAAAGATTTGCTGAAGTCCATTTAGATATAATCGGTCCACTTCCAGTATCTCAAAACTTTCGATACTGTATCACCTTAACGGACAGATATACCCGTTGGCCTGAAGTAATTCCTACTTGTGATATTACAGCAGAAACGGTAGCATCGAGTATCTACAATAACTGGATCACACGATTTGGAGTTCCATCGATTATCTACACTGATCAAGGTCGGCAGTTTGAATCAGAGCTTTTTCACGAACTTTCTGAAATATGTGGTTTCAAACGCCACCGCACCACAGCATACAACCCTAAAAGTAACGGTATGATTGAAAGGTTCCATCGTACTTTGAAGGCAGCCATCATGTGTCATACCAACCTTTCATGGTCCAAGATATTACCCACAGTTTTGTTGGGACTACGCTCAGCTCAAAAGGAGGATTTGGGCTGTTCCAGCGCAGAGCTGGTTTACGGTGTAAACCTAAAACTCCCCGGCGAATTTCTTGAAACCTCAACTTCGATTACTCCACAAACCGAATTTGTTCAACACCTAAGAACACATTTTGACAAAATTCGTCCTTCGCCTCCATCTAATCACGCAGGAAAATCTGTTTTCGTTTTTAAAGAATTAAAAAATTGCTCACAAGTTCTCGTGAGAACAGATCGTGTCAAATCTCCCTTGCAACCGCCATATACTGGTCCTTTTCCAGTTGTCCACCGCGAAGAAAAATTTTTCACTTTACGCATTAATGAGCGTGAAGTAAATGTTAGTATAGATCGGCTCAAGCCTTGTTTCACTATGAATCACGACGCACAAGACGTATCGAGTGAAGCACCAGAAACTGTAAAAACAGAGCAGATGCTAACTTCATCAGTATTCACTGATGTCGCGCTACAAACTAACATTCCAAAAGTAGCCAAAAAGGTCAGATTTCCAACAGATATGATGCTGACTTCGAGAACTGGTCGTAAAATCAGAAAACCTAATAGATTTTTGTAATTCGATATCGTTCACTCACTGGAAAGGGGGTACTGTGGCGTCATGTTAATAACAGTATTTAAATTTCTAGATAAAATTTCAAACAATTAAAAATGAAAAAGTCAGTTGTTATTCAATTCAGGATTTCCCTGCTAAAATAAAGAGTATGCAGGGTAAGTAATGCAAAAAAAATCCGCTTGGATGCTCGCCAGTTGAGATAATTAAAAAAAGATTACCGAAAAATAACGAAGCTCAGTAGTATTGGAAAGGCCTTAGAATTAAGAAAAAACCATAATTAAATTTTCTTTTCTATAAAAATGGTGTATTCAATTTGCTCAGCCATTTTTTGTGTTTCAGTTTTGTGTTAACAAATATTCGAGAATTGAATAAAGAATTTTATGTTGCATTGTTTAATGAAATTAACACTAAACCATAATTAAATTTTCTTTTCTATAAAAATGGTGTATTCAATTTGCTCAGCCATTTTTTGTGTTTCAGTTTTGTGTTAACAAATATTCGAGAATTGAATAAAGAATTTTATGTTGCATTGTTTAATGAAATTAACACTAAACCATAATTAAATTTTCTTTTCTATAAAAATGGTGTATTCAATTTGCTCAGCCATTTTTGTGTTTCAGTTTTGTGTTAACAAATATTTGAGAATTGAATAAAGAATTTTATGTTGAATTGTTTAATGAAAATAACACTAAACCATAATGAAAATTTCAGCCATTTTTTTTGTGCTTCAGTTTTATGTTAACAAATATTTGTCAAATGAAATATTAAAAAAATAAAAATAACAAAACTTCGCCATTGCCCTGATACACATTCATAATATACAAGTAGTATAATTGAACAAACTTGTGAATTCAATAACAAAAAAGCATTGTAATAAAAGAAAGAAAAAATAAAGAACACCACTTTTTTTTGCAGGTTATAATTTGTTTCCGTGAAGTCGAACAAGAAGGGACACACCATTAAGGAGATACAGTTAGAATATAATTCGTATAAAGATACCACAAACACAAATCCAGAAACCCCAAGCGATGTGAAAATAATACAACTAAATTGCAATGGTCTCATAAACAAAATTGATGACATAATAAACTATATGTGCAATAACTTATATCAATTATCAATAACTCGCTAATATGGACGGGTCTACAATAACGATATTCTAGTCGCGATTTTGCAAGAAACCAAATTAAAAGTTACATCTAAGATTAGTGATATCTGTGATTATAGAATTATAAGGCTAGATAGGGAAGAGCACAAAGAATGTGGCCTTGTCTTTATCATTCACAAAACCGTTATTTACCGTACAACAAAATTACCTGTAGTATCGGGAACTGATAATAACGTAAAACAACCAGTCATCATAATAAAATCCGGAGATAACTCTAGTCAATATTTATATACCACCAGTAAGCAGCTGTGATGCAGGTTATGAACCGTTCATAGGACACTTATTTTATACCACAGACTGTCTAATTCTCGGAGATGTGAATGCTCAGTATGATATATGGCACTCACACCTGAATACGGATTCACGAGGCGAAAGCATTGCTGATCAAATTGATGGCTCCAACTTTGGAGTCCTCAACGAACCACAACCATCAAGGGTTAAAAATAACTCGTATTCTTCTCCAGATGTCTCCCTTGCCAGCATGTCACTAATGCCAATTGCTGAATGGAGAACTGAAATTGCATTAGGATCAGACCACATACCAATCATAATTACCTTAAGCCGTTCCATTAACCTAATAAAATCCGAGAAGAGGACCTATACTAATTTTAACAAAGCTGACTGGGAAAATTTTACTAATTTGACTGAAATGGAATTCAGTAAACAATTTTTACCACTTGAATAAATTCAGAAAAAAAAAACAAAACCCGCTTCATTCCATCCGGCAGAATACAAAGGTGAAACCAAACTTTTCACATAAAGCTTGTGTATTTTTCACCCAAAGAGATGACATCCGCAAGCCAGATCCAGCTGATCCTAGAAGTAAAGACCTTAATAAGAAAATTAATAAGTTAGTTACGGAACATAAACGTTATGAATCGAGAAAACTAGTGAGTAAGTCAAGCTTTGGCACAAGTAAAAGTCTCTGGAAGGTTATAAAAGACAACCCATCCTTGACAACCAGGTAACAATTGCATGATCTCCTTCGATGATATCCCAACTGAAAACCACAGAAAATGCGCAACAAAATTCAGCACACAGTTTACAAAAAAGCCATGTAAACATGAAAAGCAAACTAGGTCAGTATTGAGACATCTGCGCACACACAATACTAAACATCTAGAGGATATTACATTTTGGTAAAGGTTAAAAATACTATAAAGAAAATTAAACCATTTAAAACTATTGATCAACGGGTTCTCTGTCATCATGCTAAAACATATTGGTCCCAAAGGACTGGACTATCTCACTACAACACTCAACACATCACTAAATACCCTACAGATACCAAATATCTGCAAAACGGCAAGAATAAGCCCCATATTGAAATCTGGAAAACCTGAAGAAAAGGGGATTCCCAACGGCATCTCAGCCATCATGCTAAAACATATTGGACCCAAAGTACTGGACTATCTCACTACCACACTCAACACATCGCTAAATACCCTACAGATACCAAATATCTGCAAAACGGCAAGAATAAGCCCCATCTTGAAATCTGGAAAACCTGAAGAAAAGAGAGATTCATACAGACCGATCTCCATCCTTTCATCGGTCGCAAAACTGATTCTACCGCTTCTATTACCTCGGTTAACCGGATCTTATAACTGCTCGCTTTAACATCCTATATCGAAGTTGGGTATCAAAAAAAACACTCGCAGTATTTATCGATCTCACTGCAGCATATGACACGGTCTGGCGAATTAGGATTATATAAGCTGTTCAATGCCATACCTTGTAGCAACATCTCACGTTTAATTAACAACAGTAATCGTGTATTTAAAGTTCATCTAAATAATTCCTGTAGTAGGTCTAAAATGCTTAACAATGGTTTGCCACAGGGTTCCGTCGTGGCGTCATTACTTTTTAATTTGTACATTCATGACATTCCTGACACAACATCAAAGAAATTTGGTTACGCTGATGATTGGACCCGGCCACTCAAAACAAAGACATGTCACATGGGTATCTTGGAATATTTGATTTCACCTGCCCTGGCGATAATGTATGACTATTTTCGAACGTGGAGCTTATTTCCTAATCTAAGTAACACCAAAAGTTCTTGTTTCCACTTAAACAACAAACTGGCAAAACACGAACTATCAGTGTTATTAAATGGCATTGTCATTAAATACAATCAACAGCCAAAGTACCTGGGCATTATTCTCGATAGAACTCTCTCTTTTAAACTCCACCTAGAGAATACGTCAAAAAAACGTAAAACGAGAAACAATACATTGAATAAACTGGGAAGCTCGACATAGGGTGCTACTCCAGCTACCCTCCGCATAACTGTTCTAAGTCTGGTTTACTCAGTGGTTGCGTACGGCGCACCAGTCTGGTTGAATAGCACACATACTCAAAAAGTTGACTGCCAGCTGCATGCCACGATGCGTACTATAAGTGGTACTATCAGGTCCACTCCTTTACCTTGGCTCCCTGTGTTAAGCAATATCGCTCCACCTGCACTCAAACGCTCTCCTGCGCTCAGGCATGAACATTAAAAGGTAACTAACAACATCACGTTACCCTTGCACGAATATTACGGTGACCACACACGTTGTCGATTGAAGTCAAGAAAACCTCCACACAAAACTGCCAGGAACCTGCTGGCAATTAATTTTAACATCTTCGATGCCTGGGACACCTCCTGGAATCATTACAACACAACTGGCCTTTCTGTTACTAACCCGACTTCTACTCAACCTGGTTTCGATCTGTAACGTCATACCTGGACTACACTAAACCGAATAGGAACGAATCATCAACGTTGTGCTGATTCTTTCTACAAGTGGGGCAATCCAGAGTCCCCTCAATGTGACTGCGGATCTCGACAACAAACCATAAAAAACATTGCAACTGTGTGTCCAAAGACGTCCATTTGGCAATTCTCGATGTAAACATCTAATGTTCAAATGTACTGCCCAATGTTCAAATATTTTATTTTATTTTTATTTATTCAAAGCAAGCAATTAAAGGCAATTTGCCTTGTACAATTGTAGACTATTTTTAATAGACATTCAAACTTAGAAAAACTAAACTAAAAACTAAACAAAACCAAAAAGATTTAAATGTTATACAATAATAATAATTCTAGGCTGAATCAACCTAGTGACACACAATATAACATTACGAAAAAAAAAAAAAACAAAAAAATAACATTCTAATTTAATATGCACAAGTTTCGGTCCCATATACGCCCACCCTTGCTACACCTCCACCGAACCATAACAATATAACATTACGAAAAAAAAACAAAAAAAAAATAACATTCTAATTTAATATGCACAAGTTTCGCTCCCATATACGCCCACCCTTGCCACACCTCCACCGAACCATAACGGAGACCGAATCAGCGGGAAGAGAAGCGATAACATTCCATAATTATGCAAGAAAGAGCATGCAATTTCGCTTGAACTCATACAGAGATGTCAAGTTCTTAATCTCGATAGGAATGCGATTCCATAACTTGGAAGCTCGAACCATAAATGACTGCTCCATTGAGAGAGAACTATGTCTAGGTATCACCAGTTGTCTAGTGCGTGCCGATTTAACAACTTTTACTTTTTAGTTTTTAACTAAAAGACGCGCAATCAAATCGATTGTAAGCTCATTTAGGGCCGGTTGTACAATAGTAGTTTAGCTAAAGCTTAGTAGAACCCGATAGGAGCTTAGGTTAGGTTACAAGTTAGGTTAGTTTCTTGAACCGCACTTGAACCAACAAAATTGGGCGCTCAACTTGAACCCTGGCTTAAGCTCATACTCGCGACTGAACCGCAATTGTTCGCGTAACTGAACAGAATATCAGGTTTAACATAATTTCAGCTTAAACCTCGGCTGAACTTCAATTGTACAACCGGCCCTTAATGTGTATTCATGTTTTGTTTTAGGTAGATTTTATAGAAAAATCTACTTATTTTAAGTTTTATTTTTATTTTTAATGCGTCAAAAAAAATATCATATGCTAAATAAAAATCGGATCTTACAATTTGGCAGCACACTAACATGGCTTTAGAACACCACATAGTACAACCACCGCTCTTCACAAGATCCAAAATCAAATCAGTGATGGCATGAACCAAAAACAATCCTGTGCTAGAACAATCTTAGTTGCACTCGACTTATCTAAAGCATTCGACACAGTGTCGCACGCTGCACTACTGAATGAAATATTAAATCTGCCAGGTTTGATAAACCGCTGGATGCGCAACTGCCTAAGAGGCCACCAAACATACGTTGAGTAACTGCAAATCTAAGCTGAGAGTGCTCAAACAAGGAGTTCCACAAGGTAGAGTTCTCTTACCTTCATTATTCAATCTATACCTGAGCAGCTTACCAGCCGCACCAGAGAGAATAATCATCACGTCATATGCAGATGAATGCACGGTGCTTGCAAAAGGAAACAAGCTGAAACAACTCACTAATGTTCTGAAAACCTACCTCAACACCCTGAATGAAGGGTTTAAAGCCAGAAAATTGAAACTGTCCTGTGACTGAAAAGTCTATTTCGATGAAGGAGATGAATATAACACTTAACATCTGCATTATTAACAACATACGTATTCCCACTGTTTGGGGTCACATTTGACCCACTACTTAAATTTAATGCTCATGCTCATCAGGTAAACTCGAGATTAAAAAAAGGAACAGTGCATTGAAAGCACTATCGGATAGTTCATGGGGCAAAGATGAAAACAAAATCATTACAATATACAAAGCAATAGGAAGACCTATTTTAAATTACGCTGCACCCATATGGACACCTAAAGTCGCTGACACACACTGGAATAATTTACAAATAACACAAAACGCAAAACAAGATGTCATTTGATCGCTCATCGAGATCACCTGCATGAGGAAGGTAGTATATAGCCGGTCCGTCAACATTATGAAATGCTCACAAAACAATATCTATTGGCCTGTCACAAAGAACAACATCCCTGCAATGACACCTTATCCACGAATACACTACCTAGAGACATAAAGAGAATCGCGAAGTGCTTCTTAAATGATGTCAGAAACAACAAAAACACTGGTAACATCGACGGGCTTAAAAACAATTCACACCAAAGTTGTTGAGGACACAATAAGGACCACGCTCCAAATCGTGTTCTCCATACCAAACCACCACAGGTCCCTGCAGAAGAGGCCACACTACCGCGCAGCACCAAACTACATGAGTAAAATTGAGCAGAAAATTGATGTCAAGTGGCGCATATGTGAGGGCATGCCACATGATGCAGACCACCTTTTTAATTGCCCAGAAAAAACAAACCAACCTGACGAAGGAAGATTTGTGGTACCGTTCGCAGAGTTCTTGAACCTGGACATGGAACCGGAGGAGTAGTACCGCACCCGTTGCTACAACAACAACAACTATAGTGCAATTTAAAATCAAAGGGCCTATAGGAGGATCTGATCAAAATTTGATCTCAATTACACATTTATTGATCTCAATTACACAAAAGTCATTATAATTGGTTTCCATGGAAACAATATTGCTTAGTTGAACCAGATTCAAATAAGGTTGTTGTGATCTTTTCTGATGTTACAGTTACAATGGCAGTAATACGAGTTTATACCAAGTAATTTAATTTATTCTCTTCCATTTAATTATATCAGCTTTATTTGTATGTTTTTTCGATAATAATAGTAAGTATTATTGTATTGTTTTTTAACCTATAGCCTATTGAACTTAACCTATTGCCTAATGAAAATTTTCCTATAAAAAAATTATCATTATTCAATTGGTATGATTCCAATTGGTCAAATTGTTTTGATTTCATTAAAATTATTTTCAAATTATAATCACATTTGCTTTGATAAGTTTTGTTCAAAAATCAAATTTTGAGTAATTCTCTTATTTCGTTTAGTTGAACTTGGTTGATTGTATGAGAAGGGCGTTTTTTATCATCAGGGTTTTTTTTATTAAGAAATTTGATTTATCAATTAAAACAATAAAGATTTATTGTTTTAATTGAAGAAAATGTTTTTATTTTTTATAATACAACTTTATAATATAACTTTGTCAGAGAATAAAGTATTGTAATCGATTCGTGAATAATGAATTTTATTCTCTCGCAAATTAAAATTCTCGCTCTTGCCTCGCTCGAATTTTAAACTTTTACTTGAGAATAAACTACTTCATTATTCACTCATTGATTAAACTACTATTTTCTATGCGAAAAGTAAACTCACTAGTGAAAAAAAATAACAAATTATAGTTGCTATGATTTTTCATATAATTTTACAAAGTATTTTTTCTATTTTGCGTCTAAAATAAAGTCATTTCGATACCCAAATCCGTATCGAAATGGCTTTCATTACGATACGCAAAGTTTAGTCTTTCAAGGTTGGTCACATTGGTCATACAAACGTCAGTAAACATTAAAACGAATAATTATGTAAATAAAATTAATAAGAATATCTAAATTAGTGTTAAATATTTTAATTAATTAAAATAATTAGTAATAATAACAAAATTTCAAATTGACTATTTTTTAATAAAATACACATTTTTTAAAATTTCAAGACAAAAAATGCAAAATAGAAAAAATAGTACAAAAAACTCGTTTCATAAGACGTTTTATCGCACTTATCCTTTAGAAAATTCCCCGCTGCGCGGGTCGTTTTCTAAACAGATTGCGTGCGATAAAATCGTCGATTATGAAACTAGTTTCTTAATATACTATTTTCTATTTTGCGTCTAAAATAAAGTTATTTCGATACCCAAATGCGTATCGAAATGGCCTTCATTATGATACGCAAAGTTTTGTCTTTCAAGGTTGGTCACATTGGTCATACAAACGTCAGTGAACATTAAAACGAATAATTATGTAAATAAAATTAATAAGAATATCTAGATTAGTGTTAAATATTTTAATTAATTAAAATAATTAGTAATAATAACAAAATTTCCAATTGACTGTTTTTTTAATAAAATACACATTTTTTGAAATTTCAAGACAAAAAATGCAAAATAGAAAAAATAGTACAAAAAACTCGTTTCATAAGACGTTTTATCGCACTTATCCTTTAGAAAATTCCCCGCTGCGCGGGTCGTTTTTTAAACAGATTTTTTTTTTTTAATAAAATGTGTTGTGTAGTAGGAATTACAATATGTGTCACAATAACACATAAAAACCTTTTAAGACCAAGGTCCCACAACAACATACGTTCAAAGGTGTTGATGGACGTAAATCTTTCTTTTTTTGTTTTTCTTTTATATTTTTTGTTAAAGAATGGATAACTAAACAAAAAATCCTATCACTGACAAAATATGACATTGGCCAATATTTTATGATAGAATAGAGAAAATAAAAGTAAATTAAAAAGAAAATAACAAATTTTTACAAAAATTTGCTGAAACAAAACAACAATGTAGTTGCCAATAATCCAGCCGATTGCGTGCGATAAAATCGTCGATTATGAAACTAGTTTCTTAATATACTATTAAACAACGTAACCATGAAAAAATAGAATATGAATTTTGAATGTTTTGTTGTCGATTTCTAACTTTATAATTTATAGTAAATATCGATTATATATTACTATCATAGAAAAAATTGCATTTCCTACGCGAGATAAAAACGTTTTTCGTTCGTAAACATGTCTCACTCGACGCTAGCGCGTCTCGTGAACATATGTGTACTCACGAAAAAAACAATGTTTTCATTTCCTGCAGGAAAATATACTATTTCTCGAGAGTACAAAGTACAAAATACAGAGAACAGTTAAACAAAAATCAATTGCATTTCGCACCTACAATAAAGCGAGCATTTCAATCTTACGAGAATATAAAGTGAAACGAAACATGTGTCGGTTATTAATAATCAAAGAAAAAAATTGCTATAATTCAACGAAATTTGTCGAACGTTAAAGCAGTGAAAACTAATTAAGCTCAATCGTCACTACCATCTTTAATTCATAGTGATGTATCTCTAATAGGTCCAAAACAAAAAGCTGATCTTCTTGGAAAACTTTCTTAAAAGTTGTTAAGTTAGTTAAGTTAAGCTGGACTGAATTTCCAGTCGAAACCAATTCCTGAACTATCGTACAAAATGAAGCGTATCGTCTTTCGCAAAAAGTTATACAGACCAATCGGTCCCATTTGTCGGTTGTAGTGGAATCATTTTAAATAAAGGCAATACGGCTTTCGACAAGCACGGTGGACAGAAGATTTGCTATCTTACGTAACACATATCTGGAACAAGTCATTCGAACACCATGGTGAAACATTGTACTGGATATATCCAAGAACCGTCTCCGCCTATCAAATTTAGTCGTTGGGCATCAACATTTTTCCGACATGCCGAGATGACGCACATTACAACAGGTAGATTTTTCTATGAAATCTACCTAATAGCATCAATTTCACAAACAATTTGATCTTTTAATCTCTATTAAATAATCACACATGATCAAAAAGATAACAAATTCTTTATCTACAAAGTACCGTTAAGGAATAATTTGTGATTATTTTTGTCATTTATATTAACATTTTGTTTTTCATAATAATGAATCAAATAAATTGTTACCTCGTTGTGTAATTTTTTTTAATAACAAATTCCTGAATATTTGGGTGCGTTTCAATTAAATATTGCTTATAAAGTTGTTCATGAAATAATTCCAAATATAATAAATACATTATCTGAAACGTAAAGATTTTCTGTGGGCAATGGAATAGAACTACAAAATTTCATAAACGTTACATTCCTTCACGTTACAGCAGAGGAAATGAAGTTTTCGAAAAAAATAAATACGGTATCGAAATAATTATCTCTTGATATATATATAGATCAATATATGTATATGTTTATGTATAAATATCTCATTTGTTTTGTTCTATATCTTAAATATATACATGTGTTGCTTTTTCTGTTGCTTGTAGAATGTTGATGGTTGCTTTCGTGTCTTTTTAACGATATTTAAGCCGATTTTAAAACAAATTTAAAAAACTATTTTCTACGAGGTTTATGTTTTGTCGAAATCTAAAATATATAATAAAAATTAATGTGAAATTACTAAATCAAATTTATATATAAATTTCTATACTTATTTTCTTATCATCATTTTCAATTTTTTGTTCGGATGATGAACTTTGTATTGTTACATTATTTGAATTCATATAATATTGTCTAAATACGCGTATAACGTCGAAATGTGAATATAAATCAGCTTGTTTAGTTTCAAAATGTAGGCATCTTGTTAAATTTGCACCCAATCGTTTTAGTAAATCAGTAAAATTTTTTTCTTCTTTTTTAATCCACGGTCGCCGTTCATCTAGTACTTGGTATGGTGTAACATGTACATGAATATTAATATTTAAACGTGTTAAGGTTTCTAGTAAGCTTCTTGATGTTATCCAAACATTTTTTGTACCACCATGACCTCCATCTAGCCAATAAATATCTTTTATTCGTGATACTAGTCGCATCATTGAACTATCGTCCGGTGTTAAGGTTTTAAAATAATGAAATTCATAAATAAACTGAAAATAGTAAAAATAAAACTATTTAAATTTGATTTAAAATTTCATAATGGTTTTATTTTTTGTTCATCAATTTTTATAAGGAATTATTTATATTCTACAACAAATGCGGTTTAATTTTTTAAACAATTTAAAGAAAAGAAGGCACAGTTATTATAAGTAATATCAATGATGTTTGCTTAGATAACTGCAATCGTTTTTGAAACATATGCGCACATACCAAAGTTATTGCTACATGATAAAAACTGTTACTGAAAGAGTTACGCTTTAAATTCAGAAATAGAAAAGTTCTACCAAACAAATGGGCGAACAATTAGATTCAGAATATAACTTAACACTAGACAAATCATTTATATTAACAAATGTATATATTTTCATTATAAAGTTTTAAACTTTTCTATTGGAACAATATTCTTTTTCATAGTTTCTGGTGAAATTAGTTATAATTAATTTATTGATTATAAATAATTTATTAGAATAAATCTTTATGAAAGAGAGAAGTCATGCATGCCGCTAATGCTTAGTATTAAAAAATATGTTGCTCCCTATCGTATCCTCGTACCATCTCGCTCCTTATCAAGGAAAAGTAATACATGCGGTTCTGTAATAGCATCATCTTCATCACTAAGAAGCATATGGTAACTCACATTAAATGAGCCTTTTTAACCATACGATAGGACCATTATTATCTTCCGACTAGCTCTCCTCAGGCTTTCGAACCATTATTTTGAGTGACTCGTGATTAGTTGACAGTTTTCCATATTTCCTAAGCTAAGTCCCCGCTAAGCTGCGCGCGTGCGCGCGCGCACATCTTATTACATAAGCGCGCAGAGAAAAAAATTATGCGCACAGGAAAAAAATATGCCAATAATTTTAATTGTGATCATACATAATGGTAAAATTAACATAATAACATAATTTTGAACATAATGTTAAAATTAAAAATATTTTGAAAACATAACATGAAAACCTAAAATTTAATATTTGTTTCAGGCAAACTTGGGAGTCTAAAGAATAACGTTATTTAATTAAAAATTCTAGTATATAATTATAAAGTATTTACTAAAATTAGCTGTCGATATATAATTTTGTACATACTTTGTTAACGGAAACTAAATGATACGACATTACTTACGCTAATTCAATGCAAACTCTATTTTCCTTTATTAACATTTATAATGAGATTTAGTAGTCGTAAAATTAAGTGACTCTAGTGTTTTTTCTACGATAGCATATAAAAAGTCTATTTTCATGCAGGTTTAATCACATATAAAATTGTTTTTATTCTCTTCCATTTAATTATATCAGCTTTATTTGTATGTTTTTTCGATAATAATAGTATGTATTATTGTATTGTTTTCTAACCTATAGCCTAATGAACTTAACCTATTGCCTAATGAATATTTTATTCAATTGGTATGATTCCAATTGGTCAAATTGTTTTGATTTCATTAAAATTATTTTCAAATTATAATCACAATTGCTTTGATAAGTTTTGTTCAAAAATCAAATTTTGAGTAATTCTCTTATTTCGTTTAGTTGAACTTGGTTGATTGTATGAGAAGGGCGCTTTTTATCATCAGGGTTTTTTTATTAAGAAATTTGATTTATCAATTAAAACAATAAAGATTTATTGTTTTAATGTGAAATTACTTAATTAAGAAAATGTTTTTATTTTTTATAATACACAATTCTTTTTTATAATAAAATCTTTGTCAGAGAATAAAGTATTGTAATCGATTCGTGAATAATGAATTTTATTCTCTCGCAAATTAAAATTCTCGCTCGTGCCTCGCTCAAATTTTAAACTTTTGCTTGAGAATAAACTACTTCATTATTCACTCATTGATTAAACTACTATTTTTCCACCAATGTAAAATCACTTTCGCTTAATAACAAATTGTAGTTGTTTAAAACGTTGTAAAACATGTAATTTTACAATGTTTTTAAGCAAAGGAACCATGACAAAATAGAATGTGAATTTTAAATGTTGTGCTGTCGTTTTCTAAATGAAGTAAGATTGCTATCTCGACAGCTTGCTATAGCTATTGTAAGAAATTGGTTATGTGGTTCTGATTCAATTATTTGAAGACGAAGTAAAGTAAGACCAAGAAAATAATAATCCAATCTCAAAATATTGATTAAGTGCTTTGAACTTAGATTATAAAATATACAGGATAAGTAATATTTGTGTATCTACACTATAAAACTATAAAAAAAATTGAAGCTATTTTTTAAATCCAAATTTTGCATTGAAAATAATTTCCACAAAAGAAAAGGCTCCTGTAAAAATAAATACAAAAATACAGGGTCCCATGCAGCATTTTTATCTCTTTCCATTTATAGAAAAAAAATATATTATTATTCTTCTATTGCCAGAAAGAAGTAACTGCCAAATAATATATATTTCATTTTAATTTCATTCTAAATTAAAACCATGGTAAAATGAAAATAAGGTATTCTCACTAGAGTGACAGCGATGCCATTTTGATTTTGATTGACGTCATTCAGAGTTTTATATAATACGTTTGTTGTTATTATCAATGAGAAAAGCTATTGTTTTTAAATTAAAAATATATTTAGTATGATTTATAAGTTAATTTATTAGTTAATGAAATGATTGAAATTAATTCATTCATTAATTAATGAACTTTAGTATTTGTTTTACTATTAAACCATATACAAATTTAAATGCCGAACTACGTTAAAACCAAAAGTTTTCAACAAATGTGAAAAATCATACTCAAAACATAAGGTTTTCTAATTTCCAGAAAAATAAATCAATTTGTAGTGGATAGAATCATGTGGAAAAAGAAAATGTTCGTATTTATTATAAGATAGTTTGTTCCTTACACTTCACTGAAAATGGTTGGACTTTAAAAGACAAACTTTTAAATACTCTAATGAGTAAAAGATCGTTGAATTGATCGTTGAAAGTGGAACCTTATCTTAGAACATACAAGGAAGTGGTTACTTCCAATAATTGCACATATAAAGGAACGGTTTAAAATCGGTTTAAAAACATAAGTCTGCTTATGAATCGATCGATGCGAAAAGAAAGTACTGGCAATTCTCAAATTATTTGATAATGCAAACTCAGTCATTCTCTCACCATTATCATTGTTGGTGTTGATTTCATAACCTCCTCCAGTGCTATGTAGAAAATTTTGACGGTCTTAGCTTCAGTAGGTGCATGCAAGGCAATAAGAGAAATATTGTTTTATGTACCGCGTACCCCTAAGTAGCAAATCCTCTCATTGACCAGGATGAATTTCAACACGGCTTCTTGTATGCGTGCACCAACAAGGAAACCAGTACTAAATTCATTTCGAGAAGAATGACCACTACTGCATAAAGAGTGGCTATTCGAGTTTTGTTTTCCGATTATTGGTTGTCTAATTTCTTGCAGAGAAATGATATCCATCCTATGCCTCTCAGTCTCTGTTTCTAGGCTTATTAAAGCATCATGAGCGATCAGGCTGCACACGTTCCACGTTCCGATTCGGTAGTTTGGTTCTTTCTCACGTCCAGGTAAAACTTCTGTTGTTTTGTTAGTGTCTGGTATTCTTTTTTTGGTTATCAAATTTAACAAAGCTTTTTTTTCGGAGTGATGGTATTAACCTCAGTCCCAACAAAAACTTTGGTTAATGGTTCTGTTATGATGTTAAGGTTATAAGAAGTTTTAAGGCGCCAATTCGCGGTGATGTAGCGTAATAGACTAAGCAGTTTTTCTCTGCTTGTCTCCGATACACCAACCTAATTCTGTCTGCATTACCCCTGCAGCATGGCGTGGACGTCGAATTTCCTACCCTGCAAAATGTTCTTTAGAGTTAGAACACTTAATAAACAAATTGTTAATGAAAAAAATAAGGAAAACCGTAACGTAAAAATTATGTTTTCTCTAATTTTCAAATTAAAACATTTTTTGTTTCTTTATTTTTACGCCGGATGACGTCACACAAAATTTTCGATTAGCTGTCAAGAATACCTTATATTCGTTATACCATGATTAAAACAAAACCTGCAACAGTAAACCATATAAACAATATCCATTTCATTTTAAATTTAGTTTAAATGAAAACAAAACCAGAGCGTACATGATAAAATTTTAGTTAGGATCAAATTTTCAGTTTTAATACTATCAGTTTTATTTTAATCAAAATACTTTTGACAAACATAAAATAAAATTGAATAAGGTTGGCATTCTCCAATCGGTAAAAATGTTAAATACAAAATTTCTACATAAGTCTGTTATTTTGTAAGCATATTTGGTCAAGCAAGGAAAAACCTCGATGATATTTAAATTTCTAGGCTACTGTGTTTTTTCAGTGCAAATACTATCACGTTAAAATCGCACACTACTTTATGTAAATAAAAATAACTTCAACTTAAAAAGATATTACTTATCCTGTGTATTTTATAATCTAAGGCTTTGAAAAACAAAATCAATCATTTTGCATTAATAGTTTTGAATGATGTTTTGGACGTACTAGGGCAGCTCTTCAAATTTCTACAAAAAAGTGATCTATCGCCCATGGAGTCAATGAAGAAGAAGAAGAAGTCCACAAGTCCATTATATAGCCGAGAATCAGAAAATGTTTTATCAAAATCATTAGAAAAAAAAACAAAGCGTTAACACTTTTTATGTTATTAAAATTTCTTAACGAACTATGTCATCATCTAACAAAGCGATTTCCATCATAAGAGATGAATGATTGGTATGCCTTTGATTACAATGCAATCGCAACCAACGTAACAGATTTTAGTTTTGGACAAAAATATTCTGAAATTTATCCCCTGAATGATGAAGTAAGAGAAGAAGTGTTAAAAAAATACAGCATGTTTAAGTTTTTAATTGCCGAAAAACTACAAGAAACAAGAACTACAATCACAAGAAAAAACTGCTAAAAATTTCAGTAGCATACTATCCGTCGGGCTTAATGATGATGAGTTTATTAAAATTAGGTTTCTTGTGGAAATATGTGGAACTTTTCAAGCTAACAGTGCTCATTGTGAAAGAGACTGTTTAATGAGGATTAAAATACAACATAGTGCCGAAATCGAAATTGATTTAGATGTCGTTTATGAATTATGGAAAAACAATAAAGGTCGGCGGGAAGAAAATTAAATTTTGTATAACTATTTGAATAATAAATTTTAATTATTTTGCTTTTATTTATAAATGCCTTTAATTTTTTGCTGTCTTAGAATCGCTATGACCACGTTATGAAACGTCGAGAAATTTCAAAAAGTGGGCAATTTTCACATTTGGATCGAGATTGTAATACTTAGGTGTTTCATACCGTATAGTAATATATATATTAATTGTGAAAAATATTCCTCATTTATAAGTATGTTGTAGTTAGAAGTATTTATAAATTTTATTAACACATACCAAAGAAAATCAAATTGATAAAAAACAACAAAACATTTATATAAATTGATTTTATATATTTTTTTTTTTTTTTATAAAATGTGCTGTGTAGTAGGAATTACAATTTGTGTCACAACAACACATAAAAACCTTTTAAGACCAAGGTCCCACAACAACATACGTTCAAAGGTGTTGATGGACGTAAATCTTTCTTTTTTTTGTATTTTTTGTTAAAGAATGGATAACTAAACAAAAAATCCTATCACTGACAAAATATGACATAGGCCAATATTTTATGATAGAATAGAGAAAATAAAAGTAAATTATATAATAAAATAAAAGTAATATAATAAAATAAAAGTAATAATAAAATAAAAGTAAAAAGACCTGAATAAAGTCGCCGACTGGGGTGACCAAAACCTTGTCAATTTCAACTCCACCAAAACACAGCTGTTGATTGTTTCCAGATTAAAGACCGAGTTCCCCAAAGATATTTTATTTAGTATGTGTGATGAACCAATAGGTGAATGTAAAAACATTCGTTTATTGGGTGTTGCAGTTTCAAATGACCTACTCTGGAACGATCATGTAATGGCGATGGCAAAAAGCGCGTCTAAAAAACTCAGCCTTCTAAATAGATGCAAAAAATTTTTCACTCCATACCAATTGCTCCATGTTTATAAGTCCTATATTCGTCCCTGTATGGAGTACTGCTGTCAAGTTTGGGGTGCTGCCTCTGTTTCCATCTTGGCCCTCTTGGACTCTGTTCAAAAGCGAGCTATACGAATTGTAGGTGATCGAACTTTGACATCAAAACTTGATTCCCTACAACATCGTCGCACTGTTGCTGACCTCGTTGTTTTTTACAAATATCGTCATCAGCAGTGCTCAGATGAAATCAGCGGCATCATGCCTCAGACTTATTCTTACCCCCGTTCCACTCGGCAATCGGCTGCCGCAACCAGTGAAACGGTAAAGATCCCGCGCTGTCATACTGGCAGATCGCAGAGAGACTTCTTTGTCCGAACTGCGTACAAATGGAATAGTTTGCCGGAACACTTAGTCTCAGGTGGCTTCAACCCACAGATGTTTAAAAAAAGCGTTAATCTACACCTCAGAACGCCAGTTGTTGTGGGACCCAGGTCTAGACCTAGGTCTTAAAAGGTATTTATGTGTTGTTGTGACACATATTCTAAACCCTATTACACAACACATTTTATTAAAAAAAAAAAAAAAAAAAATTAAAAAGTAAGTAGCAAATTGTTACAAAAATTTGCTGAAACAAAACAAGAATGTCAACACTTTCTCAAAGTGGTCGCAATTGATGTATCTTGGCGTAACTTAGAGCTTAGTCCTATTTTTTGAAAAAACTGTAGTTTAAGCTCGATAAAAGAAGAGAAAAACGTTTTACCAAAAATTTGTGACCCTCTTGGTTAAGGAGATGTAGGCATTTGTTAAAAATAATTTCATACAAAAAAAAATATTGCAACGCTGATGCATAGGCTAAGTCCACCACAGCTCTGGTAACAAAATGTTTTGGATATATAGTGAGCTAATACCTATCAAACGCTTCAATTAACGGCTAATCGATGTTATAGATTTCGCGTAGTTCTAATTATAAAAACATTAAAGAAAACTGTAGTTGTAGACGTAAAATTTGTTTTACGAATAGAAGAGGCTAAAAAATTTTTTTTACCTGAAGTGACAAACCGGAAGTTAGAATTCAGAACTGTTACAAACCTTACTCTAAGCAGACATATCCAGTTTAATCAAAATCAATTATTAGGAACTGATGTTATTGAAGTTTCAAATAAACAGGTGCTCGGGATCCATCCATCTTCTGTCAAAGTGTCATCAAAATTGATTAATGAACGAAGTCTATATGCTACCAACAAACTTTAAAAACAAAGTGTGAAAAGTTAGCAGTTGCATGGTGTACTCCCCGCCATATTGTTTAATGTGTCCCAAAAGTTGATCATTGTTCTAATACTAATTGAAACCTTTTTCACAACTTTCATCATAATCACTTCATTATGGCATAAAGACACTGAAAAAAATTTGCAAAAAAAAACTTTTTACCGGAAATGAAAAAGCGGAAGTTGGGATGCAGAACTGTTATGAACCGTACTAAATGCTTATGTACCAAGTTTTATCCAATTCGATTGTTAGTTACAGATGTTATTGAGCTTTAAAAAAACAGGTGCTCGGTATGGAGGTAAGGAGTCAACAAACATTAAAAACCAAGTGAAAATCCATGTATGGTGAACCCCCATCCCTTTGTCCAATGTACCCCAAAAGCTAGTGAAATATTTCTCATATTGATTGAAACCTTTTACCAACGTTTCATGAAAATCGATTTGAAACGGTAGGCTACAGAAGGGATAAACCCTAAAAAAAACTTTTTAACCGGAAGTTAGTATGCAGAAATATTGGAAACAGTACTAAAACCTTATATACCAAGTCTCAATAAGATTGAAAGCCAGGATTAGAAGTTATTGAAGGTTCATACTTACAGATGTTCGGGAGACCCTCGCCATTTTGTCCAATTTTGAAATTAATCCAGATCTTTCATTTTTAAGTTAACGTTGATCATATACAAAAGTTTTATCAAGATCCTATGCGTTAATGTCGCCCACCGAAACCACTTACCCACCACAAAAAAGTTTGTATGTAATTCGGCCATAAAGTATCATTTTTGCTTTTGAGTTTTGGTTTCGAAAAAGACCTACTCTACACTCTTAATACATCAATTAAATAGCTATTTTTTAAAACTAATTTACGAATGCAAACAACTATTAAAAATATTACTAACTTACCTGATTTAACACAACACAGCCTTTACTAAAACCAATCAGAATTAAATTTGTTTTGTCAAAATTTTCTTCACGCCACCATAATGGCTCTGTTAATAAGGTATGGATATCGGTTATTTCCGGTGTTATTGTACTACTAGTTGCTACACCATCAGCCTAAAATTATATTCAAATAACCAACATTAAACATTTAAAATAATTTTAATTTAGTTTAATAAATTAAAATAATGATAAGAAACATTAGGTTTAAATGTAGATACGAATAAAAAATACCTGTATTATATCTACATGATGATTACTGTCCTCTGAACGAAATTTTTCAAGTAATTTCTCTAACATTTCAACGTCATCCATTGCTTTAATACGTTGTGATAAATTTTGTAATAATCTAAATTTTGTAATAAACAAATTGTTATTTTAAAATCTTTATTTATAAAGCTTTAATTAAGCCTACTTTTCGAAATGCTGTAAAGCATTATTCATGGGTGTGTGGTCGGGAACACCAGCGTTATTACCACGAACAAAATTATCAAAACAACTAAATGTATTATATTCTACTCTGAAAATTAAAATTTCAATTAAAATAAAATATCTGTAAAAATAAATATTTAAGTACCTCGTAGGTCGTATAACTATTATATGTGATTTTGGGAAACCATTTCTAAGCAAAAATGCAGTACTTTCTAGGTTATATTTTATGTAAGCTTTACTTTCAAAATTGGTTTCCATGTTTTCTGGAAAATCCTTTAAAAAACAATTTAGTTATTCAAAATAGTTACTATCGTTTTGTTTAAAAAATCTGTAATAAAATGTTTCTCTTATATTCCGTTTAATACTGGAAAACTAATATAAGTAACTAATATAACTAATATAACTAACTAATATAAAACTAACTAATATAAACTAATATAATAACTAACTCCCTTAGCAAACGCTTCTATGCCAACAACAGCACCTCTTCCATGGTCTTCCACTCTCCTAAAACTGTAAAGTTTAAACTTAGCAGTTTGTTCAATGATGACAACAATATAAGTGTACGTGACTATCTGTTATTAGTTTATTGTAAGTCTGGAGGTCAAAGTGAAAGCTAGGAGTTTTTGTTGTTGAAACGACTAGTGTAGTGCTATTCTTCTAGCTACAAGTCCAGATTCAGCAACTCTGCTACTGACCTTGGACGGATCTTCCTTCGTCAGTTCGGTTGGCTTCTCTGGACAACTGAATAGGTGCTTAGCATCATGTGGCGTACCCTTACCACTTGTCAACAATTTCCTTGTCAATTCTACTCATGTAATTATTTAAGATGCGTAATCAACCGGATCTTAACTGCGCTAGGATGGTTCTAGTGCTGCGTGGCAATTCAAATGTTCTTCGGCATCGATTTGTGGTGGCTTGCTATTAAGAACTCGATTTAAGTAGAACCCGATTTAAGAACTCGAAAGTTCGGAGCTACGATGCTGGGCATTTTGACAAGGCAGGAACAGGAGCTGAAGCCGGAGTTTAAATTGAAACCGAATATTTTTTTTTATAAAATGTGTTGTAGTAGGAATTACAATAAGTGTCACAACAACACATAAAACCTTTTAAGACCAAGGTCACACAACAACATGCGTTCTAAGGTGTTGATGGACGGAAATTTGCTTTTTTGTTTTTTTTTTATAGAAGGAATAACTAAACAATAAATCTTATCATATACAAAATATAACATAGGGCAATATTTCATGAGAGGATAGAAAAAATAAAAATAAAATAAAAGATAAACAGCAAATTTGTTTTAACAATTTGCAGGAACAAAACTAAAATATGGTTGCCAATCTTCCAGTTAGTGGCATATTACTTGATCATGCGCTGCACTTCCTTCCTCAATGATTAAAGCCCATACATAGTTATATGAAGGCTCGTTTCTTCGAGTAAGCAATAACGTGGCATCTTTAAGGAATACTCTATATAGCTAAGATTGAGGGTGTTACCGTTGACTGAATAGATTTCATCCGAAAGAACCCCTAAGATATCACCTTCGCTAGTGATATCTCACTGCTATTGTCAGTGGTATGTGATATCTCACGTTAGCTCGTATGTCAATAGCAGGGACTGGGGTACGTGGGGTTGTCACACCCGTAGATCAAAAATAAAAAAAAATTTAGATATAAAAAAATTAATCACACAAGTCTAGAAAACAGTGATACTACACATCAAGTAATACACATAAGTGACAGTGACAGCAAATCAAATACGTTGGAAAAATTAATGATAGAAAATATAACATATTGTTACGAGTACAGACAAATCTAGACGATTGCAGAAAGATCTAGACGATTACGGTCACTTCCAGGAAAATCAAATCAACAAAATACTACAACAAATTAATGAAATGAATAATGTTGTTGTTGTTGTCCTGTTATTAGAATTAGGGTCATTGTCAATATAAAATTGAATGATTTTATGAATCAAACCAGCATAACGAAAATTAATCGAATATTCTGCTATTTTCTAAAGGTTTCTAAAAAGTGACCTCGAATTTTCTAGATAACGCAAAATCGTATATAAAGAGGGATAACTTGCAAGACAGATTTAGTTTTATTTTAAACCTGCGATAGTGAAGATAAAATTATAAAAGTGATCTTTAAATTAGATTTTGTGTAAAGTTATAAGTGTAATAAAGTTATAAGTGTTATTGAGTAGAAATATTTTGTGTATTATTTTGAACGTGGTATACTGGAAATTTCTACAATAAACCGTTGGAGTTTCTGAAGCTGTTGAAAGAATATTCTAGTTAGGATTATTGTTTGCTGTATTGTTTTTCTATTGTTGTGGAACAATTAAGTTGTTGAATACTTAATAAAACCAGGTGTTTGTGCTTACTAATCAGTGATCGAACTCAGAAGAGATTGGGAATTACGTTTATCGAATTGTGAGTTAGTCCAATTCGATGGAAAGTTGAGAAAAACGTAACAATATTGTTCTTATAAAGATCAAATGCGGTATGTTTACGCTAGCCGATCTGAACGGATTTCAAAACAAACGTGTATGGAACTAATATTAAATTTACGTCAAATAGTAGGTAAATGCTGCAAGAACATATAAAATTCATGCGATATTAAAGGGTCAAGGAGGAAAATAGAGCAGTACTTATCATCTGTCCACGTCTGTGTCTGTTTTTCATATTCTTTATCTTGAGGGTCTTGAGTGATGTCATTACGCCAGCGTTATTTGGGTCTTCTTCTCCGACGAGCACCAGCAGTTTGTTGTTGGGCCACTTTATAATCATTCTGTCTAATGGAGACCTTTTTACATCACCGTTCGGTCATTTATACCGGTTGAATTTTATGAATTCGATTCCAATGTAGCGTTCAAGAAGTCGTTTGATTTCATGATTGATTCAGATTGTATATTGGTTTTTCAGCAACTTTACGTGGATTACAAAGGTAGTCATTGACAAGCTTTCATTTCCAAAAAGTAGCAGAAGTCGAATTATTGATTTGTAAAGTGTGAGTTTACACATTGTGGAAGATGCTGTTATTGCAGGAGTTTTAGTGTGTATAGTATATACATTTAGTATGCGTCAGACACGGGCTTTGATATCTGCCTGTATTTCATTTAACGATGTTATAACAGACTCGCGATATTTGAACGTTTGCACGTGGCAAACTTGGTGAGGATATTTGAGGTTCAAATATGCAAATGATTGAAAATTAAAACTAAAATAGTTTTGCTATATGGATGAAAACAAATGCGTGAAATAAATTTCAAGTTTGTGTCTACACATACTGCTTCTATTAAGTTTTGTTTTCATTTAATTTAATTAATTATTGTTTTGAATAAATAAGGAATTGCACATGAAAAAATAAATTTAAAAAAAAAAAATTATTTAATTTTTAAAATTTCATGCAATTTTTTTAAATTGCATGAAAAAATAAATGTTCTCACACTGAAGAAACATGTTCTTTTTCCTATCGAAATGCGGACGCCTCAACCTCACCGTCGAGGTGCATATAGCGAGCGAATCGAAATCCAAATTTGATTCAACAGCTATATACAGACGCAGGTGTGTATGCGCAAATTAAATATAGTTCACTCAATTTCAAATACATACTTCTATTTTAAAATGAAAAATTAATGATATAAGGCTAATGTAATTTTTTTCCAAGAAAGTAGTTGATAACTTTTTCCTATGATAGCAGATGAAAAGTCTATTTTCAAGCAGGCTTAATCCCCTGTGAAAATGGGTTTTTTCCTCTGGTGTAAAAAGAATAACAAATTGTAGTTGCTACGGTATTTCTATATGATTTTACAAAGTTTTTAAAACAAAGCTACCATGAAAAAGTAGAATATGAATTTTGAGTATCATTTTGTCGATTTCTAATTTAAAAATTTCTAATAAATGTCGTTTATTTATATTTATAGAAAAATTGTATTTCCTACGCGAGATAAAAAACATTTTACGGTCATGAAATTGACCCACTCAAACCCACCCATGAATTAAATTGACCCACTAACGCGTCTCGTGAACAAATTTTCAATCACGAAAAAGAGTTTTCATCTGTTTTAGCAAAATGTACTATATTCAACTACTGTTATATCGCATATAGCTCTTTATATTTCAAATAAACCTCATTCTGTTTTCAGGAACATGTTTACTTGTTGTTGTCCCAATCACCGTGAAATTGTTTTTAGGTATTTTTTCTTTGTTTGAATAATATACTATTAACTTCGCTATGAGGTTGTCATTACTTTAATTTTTTTTAGTGCAATGAACTGCGGGAAAGCAACAAAAATAATTTCATTTGCCCCTGTAAATTGCATCTGTTTGCGTTCAGCACTTTTAGTCTCAACGTACTGTACGAATTGTGTCCGATTTAAATTTCACAACAAATCTTGATTCGATAAACACCGTTGTGCTGTTGCTGATCTCGTTTGTTTTGAAAAATATCGTCACCGGAAGTGCTCAGATGAAATAAAAAGGTGTTAAAAATTTCTTCATTTCGATTTTATCATTAAATTTGTATCATTTTACCATTTTTGCGATTCTATATGCGATTTGAATGTTAAAAAATTTAATAGCAAGCGTCGCACTGTCAAACGTAAACAATATATAAAATTAAATGTTTATTCTAACTTTTAACACAATTTAAACGTAAAACGTTTACAAATTTAAATATATATAAATATTTTAAAAAATAAATTTGAAAAATAAATCTGTATTTAATTTAGAAATGCAATTTTAAAAAATCAAATCACATTGACGTTATGGTGTTTTTTGACATAATGTCAATAACAAAAGAAACTATTTCATTTTATTGCCAAACAAAAAGTTAGTGTTAACTTTATAATTTTAAAACTTCATTCACTTAGATATTTTTGCGGTGAAGTGATAAAAAACTTATCACTTCACCGCTGCACAGTTACAGAATTTGGCTGCAGATCTCACGCTATCAGAATTTAAAAGGAATAATTTGCGTTCATTAATAGTTTCGAATGACTCATAAAGTTTAAAAAAGCGGACATTAACAACTCAGAACGCATGTTGTGACACATATTGTAATTCTTGTTACACTCTTGTTGTAATATTATTAAACAAATATAAATTTACATATTCTTGTTAAACAATATATATGTTTCTATAGAAAACTAAAAAAACGTTTTTATTTGGTTTTTATACTAAATGAATCTAAAAGCAAATAAATAATAACAACTTTGTAGTAAAAATTTAAAATACCTGAACATCACCTCCAAAATATATAACAGCTGTTTTTTGTTCATCCTCGTTTGGTCTTTGCATAGGGGGTGAATATAAAATATCATTTGTTCGGCCATCAAATCCACTAACTGCACGAAATCTTAAAGGAAAACCATGAACGTTGACATATGCAGGAAACATTTTTCTTTATCGATTTAATAACTAAAATAAATGAAATCAAATAAAATAGACAGAGCCATGGCAATTTAAATAAATAATACAATACAAATTTAAAGTTTATATAAAATATTTTATTTAAAAATTTAAAAATTCCTAAATTTGTACATTATAAAAGCCTTAACGTTATAGTGAATTGAATACTTATATACGTAAACTATTTTATTATAATACAATATCAGTTATATTTTTGGTTTAATCAAATAAAAATTCTTGCTACATACAAATTATAAATTATTTTAACAATTTTTTTTTATTGTTTGTGATATATTTATATACACGTATTAAAAGCCTTACCAAAAATATATTTTTAGCTAAATCAACTGAGATAAGTGATTGCGAAAGTTTGAAACCTAAAACGTCAATAGGATAAACTTAAAAAAAAAACCGGATCATTATTATATTTGTTTCGACACTTTCGAGTGACCTAAACTATTTCAAGATGCTGATAATTTGGAGTCAAAGAAAAGAGTAGTACTTTCTTTAGTAGTAACAATAGATAAAAATAAGAAGATTTTTGACAAAAAGTGAAATCATCAGACTTTAATAAATTAACAAGATGTATGTTATGACCGTTTCTACTTTCTGGGAGTGTGATTCTCTGGACTAAAGTTTTATTGGATAGGAGCTAAAAAAGTTTAAAATTGTCAAAAAGAAAACAAACACTTTTTAAACTAAAGCTAACAAAACAAATTTTTTATTTAAATGAGATATTAAAACGGTAAAGTTAGTTTAAATAAATATATCAGATTTCAAAGGATAACAGTTATTCTTATATAAAATGTAATATATTATTAATTATTAATATTAATAAGTATTATAATATAAATAAAACGCTTAAAACCATATAAAACCATGTCTTCTTTAATTGTTTTGTTTATTATTTTTTTAATAAGCAAATTCATTGACATTATCAATAATAAAGTTTTATTGTTAATTGAAACTGACTAAATAATAATAATAATTTATTATTATTATTATCAATTATTTAGCTGACATCTAAAATAGTCTACGTTTATAAAACGGCCATGTCTATTTGGCAGTAAGCCAAATATAAAAAATGTTGTCGAAGCAAAATTTTACTTCATAAAACTTATAAACATTTTAGGGAGGAAAAGTTGACTTTTCGTCAGTAAAAGAAAAACGAACAGAAAAATTACAAACAATGTCAAAATGTTATAGAATTTGTTCAGAACACCTTTAAAATTAATTAAAAACTTATATAGCTTATTTTACATAAATTTACACGGTTAACGTCAACGTTTAAGACAAAACCAAGAACGATAAAAAATTTTACCATTCAATTAAAAGTTTAGTGTTTGAACTTACTCAAAAATCTTTTTACATAATTTAATCGTTGGGTTTGTTGTAAACCTTATTTGAATATAACTAATCGAATTTACCAAATAATGAATGTATATAGTAAATATTAAATAATCCACACATTAGATTATTTAAATAAAACGATGGCTCTCAAAGAACAATTTCAACTTTATAAATCATAAAAATATTTGCGAACAAACCGTATCATCTCTAAGATGTTTTCTACCTTTGACATAATGTTTTAATAGTAAAAATCATCCTTTTCACCACAGCAGCGTGCAAACCTAGACCGTAAATCATCTAAACACAATCTCATATCTTCTTTTAATTCTCGCATTTTTACACGAACATCTTCACGCATTAAATTATAACACATAGCTACTAATCCCATACCAAAAAGCATATACACAAAATTTATGGCAAGTTTAGTTTGTTTTCCACTTTGTGAGTCTTTTATATTGGCTCCTGGAACAAAATCACCAATCCCAATTTTACATAAACTAGTAACACAAAAATATGCGGAATCCAAATAACCCCAGCCTTCCCACTCTGCAAACATAATCGTTCCAATAAATATATAAAACGATATAACCCAAAGACATGCTGTTGATGGTACAACAATAGTTTTCTTTTTTGATCTTAATTCACCATCTACAATATTATAATCATCAGTTTCACTGGTACATTCTTTCAACCAAGTGTATAACCATTTAAATGTTGTTGCTAAAACTTTCCCCATATTCAAGAAATATAAAATATAAAGAGGAATTCCGAAAGTTGCATAGATGACTGTTGCTCCTTTGCCCCATGCAGTTCTCGGTACCATATTGCCATATCCAATCATAGTGAAAACGGATAAAGAAAACATTAGAGCAGCTGGAAATGACCAAACTTCTTCAAGCTTTCGACTGTCATAACCTTTTTTCATAACTTGTGCTAACTGATTCTGAAAGTTTTTCATAACAATGTTTGAATCTCTTTCCCAAGCTGATTTATTAAACAAATTATAAGCTTCTGTCACTTCCCAAAGTTGCGCTGCACAGTTTCTGTGTAAACTAGCAACAATTTCAAAGTTATAATTCGGCTCCTGTGTTTCGATTGCTCGAAAGCTTGCTGCACCGATTAAAGCATATCCAACAATTAAACCACCAACACCAACTTGTGTGCACATAAATGCTATTACTCTCCGAAACCAATCCTTTATACGTTCTCCGCGTGTATTGCTCCTATTTGAAGATGAAGAATCGCGACTACGAATTGATAGTCTTTCACGAATCATTATTACACGGCTTTTAGTTTAACTTCAAAAGAAAACACATTAAATTTCACAAGTCACTTTAACTTCTTTTTGCTAGTAACAACTAAGTATTTCCAATCATTTTATGTAAATATAATCTAACTTTTTTTTAAACACATATTTTTTCTTTAAATAAATTGTATCAAACTAATCAATTTTATCGCGTACTATGTACTGGTGCCAATATTTTTTGATTTATTAAAGGAAGTAAATAAATCTATTGAAATAAATGGTGATGTTGATTTGAAAATCTGCTTAAGACAAGTCACTGATTTACATAATGAGGTTTTCGTATTAAAAATAGATGAAGAAGCCGAAGAAAAATTATCCACGAATTTAAAAATAAATGTTTAATATTTATAAGAAATTGTTTATTAATATGATGGAATACAAGTTATTGCAATAAGTATAATAGTGTGCTGTTTCATTCAGAATTTCTTTCTTTTTATTTTTGAAATTTGGAGCAAACTAAAAACAAATGTTTACCGTAGAATAAACGAAAATGTTATAAATCGAAACAATGAAACGTTTATTTGGAACTTTTTTGCCAAGGAAATCATCAAGATCATAATAGACATAATAGATAATACAACAAACAAACGTTATTAATAATCGTGAAACGTTAAAACCAATATCAATTAAATTTGATTTCTACAAAAGAAAATAATGAAAAAGGAGAATACTTGAACCAGAATGAGGAAGGTTGAAGTTTCCTTGGCATTCTCGGGGAATAGAGCAAGCCAATTGTTCCAGTCGATAATATCAATTTTTGCTCAATTTGAAGTTGATTATTATGAGTTTGGATTGGAGCTTACTGCATATATTTTTTGCGTGGATGGAGAATGTTAATATATTGATATAAACGCTATACAGAATTCTTGACTGATATACTTAGTATTGTAGTGCCTGCGACCATAAGCTCAAGTTTGCTATATTCTTTAAGATTCCTACTCGGGATTGTTGTTTTTTGATTAAGGTTCTAAGACATTTGTGAGTGTGAACATTTATTTTTATATGTGAGCACACGGTGGTTGAACATTTACCCAGGTTAGTAATAGGACGCATTTCACAAATATTTGACAGCCTCGCAAGTATTTTGAGAGCGATTTTTTAATTGTGTTCAATAAATATTACGCTAGATAGAACTATGGTTGACAGGATCGAACACGCGTAAGACATCCAAAAACGACCAAGACTCCACGGTAAATTAGTTTCTTTTGTATTGCATCTACGATTGTACGGATGGGAATAGGCTGGCAGTTGTGGTGTGTTTGTTTCTAAAACCATATGGGTAGTGCTCTAGAATTAGATGTTTTTGTAGGGTAGGTAGTATAAACGACTCCATCAGACTGTATGATTTAGACTGGACAGCTGCATCCTGATGGTTTTAGACATGACTCAGTCGACCTTTAATAGGTTAGGGATTTCTAAACTGCTGAGGATGGAATTTAACAAGTGTGTAGTAGTATACTTGGAGGGTTTCGTTGACTTGATTGTTAGATAAACTTTAACTTCAATAATAGCTAATATATCTTATTTGAATTCATATCTCGCAGTGCATTTCTTTAATCTCTCAGTACATTTAATTGCCTTTACTACGCACATTAAACAGTTGATATCGAGTGAGCCGTTTTCTTGCAATTTGAATTCAAAGTTATTCTATAGTTGACTTTCAAGAAAAATTGCGGACCACCACCCTGTTATCAAACTAACCAGTCTAAAATGTTCTTAACACACACGTATTTTTTAATTTACCTACACTACTTATATGCGAAGTACGAAGTTGATCAAAAATGGTCGGGTTCAAATTTCTACTTTTTGAGTCATCCAGAACACGAATTCCATCAATAGTTGAATTATAATAACCGAAACGAACCTGGTTTAAAGCTGCATTGGAACCGAACTGTTGCTGATTGTTGAATTATTTTTTTTTGGCGTGTTGTTACTATATTAGATCAACAAGATTATAAATAGCTTATATTAAAATTTTTGAGGGTTGCAATCTCAGATCTTTTAGGTGACAATATCTTAGCTGTCGTTGCATGATGCATCTCTATGATATGTTGATAATGTGTTTAATGTTTAGTATATCGAGCACAGTCATATTTATCTGCATTATTTTCTATTTCAGGCATTTGGAAAATTACACGGAGCAATCGCTCTGAAACTGGCTTCTCCATAGGTTTCAGCTTCAGTAGCTCTTTCGTTGATTTTTCACAAATTTAGTTAAAATGATTTGAATAAGACGTCTTAGAACGCATAACAACTCAGGCATGATAACCTGCAATAAATTTATTGCCACAGATATTTTTATCGAAAAGGGTATTTGGGTATTTGGGTAGCGAAAATCCGAAATTCTACGTCCACGCCGTGCTACCTTGGTAACGCTAACAGAATTAGGTTGGTGTAGTTGAGAGGGGCAGAGTAAATACTGCTTATACTCAATGATTCTGCACCATGGCGAGTCATTGGCGCCATAAAACCAGTGCAACTCAAGCGTCTGTTCTCCATGTTAGGGGCGGCTTGGAGCGGGCGTCTGTCTTGGATCAAGCGGCTCGCTATATAAATGTGTAGAAAGCCTCTGTTCCCCATGTTAGGGGCGGCTTGCAGCGGGTGTCTGTCTTGGATCAAGCGACTCGCTATACAAACGTGTAAAAAGGTTGTTTCTGGTGACCTTAAGATGCAGAACGAACCCATTCACGAAAATTTGGGTTGGGCGAAGGGCTAACACCCCACTTCCGTAAAAAAATTATTGTCATGAATTCTGTACATAGGCCTCGGAATATCTCGGATTCAATATTGGAACGACCTCGGAAACTGTACCCGGACTACGATTTAAAAATGGGAACCTGGAACGTGCTAAGCCTTAGAAGACCAGGAGATCTCCTAAAACTAACACAACAAGTCGAGAGCTGCACACTGGATATAGTGGCATTACAAGAACTAAGATGGCCAGGTAGTGGAATCCATGAAACAGCGAAAGCATACACTCTTTATTATTGCGGTCATCAAAACGGAGGAGAATTTGGAGTTGGCTTTCTTATACACCGTCGCGTGAATCAGCATGTTATCGACTTCTGTCCAATTAATATGCGGTTATGCACACTGAGAATCCGCACGCAAAAATTCAATGTAACGATCGTCAATGTTCATGCACCTACTGAAGATAAAGCAGATGATATTAAAGACCTGTTCTTCCTAGAACTCGAAGAAGTCATCAACAACATCCCGCGGCACGATATAAAAATCGTGGTAGGTGACTTTAATGCTCAAATTGGTAGGATTGCAGAACTTAAAACACATATCGGCCCTAACAGCTTGCATCATACCAGCAACAATAACGGTTTTCGCAGCCGAGCTGGCTATGATGTATGATCTAGTAATTTCCAGCACTTTCTTCCCTCACAAGAGAATTCACAAAGCAACGTGGAAATCAAATGACGGAGGAACAGAAAATCAAATCGATCGCGTCATGATCTCTAAGAGACACTCTACAAGTGTGACTGACGTTCGATCATACAGAGGTTCTGATATGGACACCGATCATATGCTTGTCATCTTTAAGTACAAGTGCAAATTATCATCTACATTTAATAGCCAAGCAAAAAAGACCGTGCGCTGGAATGTCAAAGCATTTAAACATCCGGAAACGCTGAATAGATATCAGGAAATAATAACACAAAACAAAGAAGAGCATGACATCTCTTCTGAGATGCCATGTAAACATACAAGAAAAATGGCAAACGCTTCAATCAACCATTATAGCCGCAGCATAAACTACAATCGGAAAACGACCACCGAAATCACACAACGAATGGTTTGACGACGAATGCCGCCAATCCGTAGAAAATAAACAAAAACTGCGAGAAAAATGGTTAACGAGGAACACCCGAAGCTCCCAAGCTGATTATCTATACGCCAGAAAAGCCTCAGCAAAACTTCTACGTAAAAAGAAACGCGAACACATGAAGAGCTGCATAGAAAACATCGACCAACATGCGGCCAACGGAAATTCAAAAGAGTGCTTTGCCAATGCACGGAATCTGACAAAAGATTTCCACCCAAGATCTACAGCCATCAAAAATGAAAATAATGAACTTACAACAAGTGAACGCGATGTGCTGGCAGTGTGGCGATCCCACTTTCAAGACCTACTGGATAGAACGAATGAAGTTCATCCTATTCGAGCAATTGCTCCATCAAATGAGGAGATTTTTGTCCCTTACCCAGCAATAGAAGAAGTGGAAGCTGCCATTAAAAAACTGAAAAATGGCAAATCATCAGGTTTCGATGGTATTCCCGCAGAACTTTTGAAAAATGGAGGAGCAGCTCTGGTCTCACGTATATATGATCTGATTCTTGCAATCTGGGACCAAGAAGAACTACCTGCTGAATGGAAAACAGCTCTCATTGTTCCGCTACATAAGAAAGGTGACCGTCTAAAGTGTGCGAATTATCGTGGCATCGCACTATTGAACACTGCATATAAAATACTAGCTAATGTCGTACTTGCTCGACTCATCCCGTTCGCCGAATCTATCATCGGTGACTATCAGTGTGGTTTTCTTCCCAACCGTTCAACCACAGATCAATGTTTTACCTTAAGGATGATTCTAGAAAAATGTTGGGAGTACAACATCAGTATTCACCAGCTTTACGTTGATTTCAAGCAAGCATATGATAGTATCATCCGCGGAAATCTTTGGTCCGCACTCATATGCCTTGGTATCCCAGAGAAACTTGTTTCTCTGTGCAAACTCACAACATCGGGATCAAATTGTAGAATAGTAATCGAAGGGTCAGTTTCTGATCCTTTCGATATAACATCAGGTGTTCGACAAGGTGATGCACTCGCGCCCGTACTATTTAATTTGGCGCTGGAGTACGCGATACGAAAAAGCCGAATTGAGACACAAAACTGCTTATATAACAAATCTAGTCAAGTTCTTGGCTACGCAGATGATATTGTGCTTCTCGGACGTAGAACAAGCGATATTAAGGATAGTCTCTCTCAGCTTGAAAGAAATGCTAAACGACTTGGATTATGCATCAACACCGGCAAAACCAAAGTGTTAACAACATCCAAGAACATACCTCCCGGAAATCTGGATACTGGCGACTATGAAGTGGAACGCGTGGAAAACTTCAAATACCTCGGGTCTGTAATAACATCGTCAAATGACATGCAGGTAGATATCAAAGCCCGTGTCTCTGCCGCATACAGAGTTTTCTACGCATACTCAAAACTTCTGCGATCAAAACATCTTTCGCGGTCGTGTAAAATCACACTTTACAAAGCATTAATTCGACCTGTGCTTACATTTGGAAGTGAAAACTGGACACTGACTTCCTCCGATTGTAGAATTCTATCAACATTCGAGAGGAAGGTCATACGAACAATTTATGGTCCATGTAAAGTTGCTGAAAATCAGTATAGAATACGAATGAATCATGAAATCAGACAGCTTCTTGGAGGCTGCGATGTAATCGGATTCATTAAATCCAACCGGATTAGATGGTTTGGTCATGTAGAAAGGGCTCCATTGGATAGAATGATAAAAAAAGCGTCCCCAACAACAACCAGCTGGTGTTCGTCGAAGAGGAAGACCTAGACAACGCTGGCGTGATGACATCATCCAAGACCTTCGTGATATAGGATGTCGAAACTGGGGTCAACTGGTCATGGAACGAGATAATTGGAAGCTGATTGCACAGACGGCAAAATCCCTCCATGGGATGTAAACGCCAGAGAGAAAGAGAGAGAGAGATAATTTTATCGATTTGATCTATCAAACCTTTTTATGGAAAGTACCATATTAAAGCAGATGATAGTGCCCTGCACAAGTCAATCGTCCCCTATCTTCAAAAGGCAAAATGCACAAACGAATAAATCTAGCTCGGAGAGACGCTGCCATAAATATAAACTACTACCTAAAAAAGTCAATTGGAGTGAAAAAAATTTGGTCAATTTTAATTCCACAAAAATATAGCTATTGATTGTTTCCAGATCAAAGACAGAGTTTCCCATCGATATTTCAATTGGTGGCAAATAGACGGATATGAAGTGTTCGTTCATTGGGAGTCACAATTACCAATGACCTACTCTGGAACAATCATATAATGGCGATGGCAAAAAGCGAGTCAAAAAACTCGGTTTCCTCAAGAGATGTAAAAAATACTTCACTCCGTATCAATTACTCCACTTCTATAAGTCCTATATTCGTCCCTGTATGGAGTATTGTTGTCAAGTTTCTTAGCTCTTTTGGACTCTGTTCAAAAGTGTGCTATAACAATTTTGTGTGATCGAAATTTAACATCAAATCTTGATTACCTTCAACATCGTCGCACTGTTACTGATCTCGTTGTTTTTTATAAATATTGTCACCAGTAGTGCTCGGATCCATCATCTTCAATCATATTAATATTTCCGTTTCACACGTTAATCGGTTTGTGCAAACTGTTGAGATCACTCACTATCATAGTGACAAAATGCAGAGATTTCTTTGTCCGTACATCGTACAAATCGAATGCTCTGCTTGAATCAATAGTCTTGGGGGCGTTTAATCCACAGAGGTTTAAAAAAACGTTCATCAACCCATCAAAACGCATGTTGTTGTGGAACTTAGGTCTTAAAAGGTATCTATGTGTTGTTGTGACACATATTGTAATTCCTATAACACAACACTTTTTATTTAAAAAGAAAAAAACATGAAATGAGAGAAAGTGAAACGAAGGTGCACTCAGTAAACTCTCAAAAACATCTGGATATAGAGTTCAACAATTTCAATCGGGAAAAATAAAAATCGGGATAATATCTACCCATAGCTAATAGTACATTAAGATTCCACCTTTTTGTGTTATTATTCAAAGTTAGGTATGTTTAGTACTAACCATAATAAATTATAGATTAACATCTCTGAATAACCGAAGATACCATGCTAACTAGGGAACTAGGGTTTGTGAGTATTAAACAATTTTCTTTAAGGAATTTATGAACGTTGATTTTAAATTTCTTTGGGATTTTTTGTATTCAAGACACTTGAGCATGAATAGGTAAGTGCGTTAACACACTAGACTTACCCAACAACTTTATCAACAAGTTACAACAAATCTCAGCCAATTTGGCTAAGGTTTTAACGTTTTGGAATACAAATATCGCATTTCTTTCATGACAACTTCGAAGTTTGTAAACACAATAAGAAAAACAAACGTAATAAGTAAAATATTCTCAATAGAAAAAGGAGAAAACCATTCTCTTCAATTGGTTAAGCTTTTGGCCCACCGTCACTGCAGTGACGTTGAGATTTTCTCATCACTAAATAATTTGTGTCATGGGTCTCACACACCTGTGAACTGTGCAGTGGTTATATGATTTTTTTTCCTATCAAAACTTCATCTTCATCGTGCGTAATTTGTTTTATAAAAAAGAGCAAAGTCTAATTTCCGAAGTTCGTATCCAAAGAAGAATAAATGCTTGCTCGTAGCTCCAGTTGAAGGTGTTATTTCTAGCATATGGCTTCTCAAGATGGACGGGTCTACGCCCCAGAAGTACTCGGAACCCAATTCCGACCTAGGACCATCACAACAATTTCGACGAAAGATGCAAATCCATCGATAGATTTAGTAGTAAAGAAGCTGTCACTGGCCTCACTGCTTTAAACACTCCTCCGCCTCGTCATGGCTGGTATTGAGAGCTATCTAGGACCAACTAAAACATGACACTGTACAATATGTAAAAACATCTTAAGAGCAAACACAACATCTATTCAGTGTTACTCCTGTAAGGAATGGTGCCACCTCAAGAACTGCTCAGGTCTTGTCACACATAAGCAATGGACCAAGCGCCATGTTGTCAAGCATCAAGTCTAAATACCAACACGAGCTAGCAGCAAAATAAAATGCGAGTGAACATTCACAAAAGCGTTATTTACTCTACCACCACACTACCTGCACTACCGGCAGCTAGGGATTGCAATCCCGGGATCCCGACCCATTTTTAGGATCCCACAATCCCGGAATTAATGAAAGAAAATCCCGGGATTACGGGATTGTCATACTTACCTGTATTAATCAATGGAAATACGGCTATTATCCGGTTTTGTTGATTTGTATTTTTTGGTCATATGCAATGAGATCATATACCACTGGTAATAACAATGAGAAAATACTTGTTTATATCTTAGGGGGCTAGCGGATAAACTCTATTCAGTCAACGGTAGCACCATCAATCTTGTTCCACTCTATCATGAAATATCGACTAATGCCCTTGTAGCTCTTCAGGTTGTACTGAGCTGGAAACACAAATTAACCTATTAGTTCGCGAGTTGACGAATGTCTCAATAACTAGTATAAAGGCAAGGAAAACCGAAACATTGTGAGTATTTAAGTATTTGCAGAATGAAAACTATTCCAAGTCGAAGCTCCATAGAAGTTTTTATTGAAGATTATTTAACCGTACATCAGCAGCAGCAGACGTTTGATGTAAAACAGGTGATATAACTAGTCACACTGCAACATCATCGAGCACAGATTACAACGAGAATATCTAACTAAGGATAAGGTTTCAGTCAATTTAGTAGAGAAAAGTAATTTGAAAGATGAACTGTAACGTAGTTTAAGTCACGCTTAATACCTATAAAAAAAACTTTTTTGGTTAGGATGCAACAACATAAAATATTAAACTGGTCACAGCAATTGGTAGAAAATAAGATAGAAATGAAAATAAGTAAGCAAAGCCGTCATAGAGGACCCCATTTGTAGTAAATGTTTAATATTTTATTGACGAAGTGTGGAATCACAACGGGCTTTTTTAACATTCGGAAATATTATTTTCAAATTAACAAACAGGTTTGACGATACATCAGTTTGACGAATTATGTTTTCTAAAATTTATTTCTTAAATCATTCGAAAGTGTATGGTGGTACTGGTTTTTCTTTATGTAATATTATTAAAGTTATTTTGGTTCGTCAATTTTTATTTTTTAAGAAGTTGAATTAGTAAGCTAATGTTTTATATGTTTATTCTTTACGACACTAAAAAATGAATAATGTGTTTTATATTTGAAAGTTGTGTTTTTTTCTTAATTATTTCTGGTTTTCCATACAAATCTTAAATCCCGGAAATCCCGGGATTTAAAATTTATGAATCCCGTAGTCCCGGGATTCATAAAACACCACGAAATTGCAATCCCTACCGGCAACTGATTAATACCTGGAACATTTTTCCGGAAATACGGAAATAACTCTGGTCAATATTTATGTTCCACCAGTAAGCAGCTGTGATGCAAGTTATGAACCGTCCATAGGACTTTTATTTTATACCAATACCGAAAGAAAAAATCTTGGTTGATTCAAACATGTTGCATTGTTAATCGAGCATTAAGTGAAAATTGGGGAATTCCGGAATTAGATACGTTTGTGATTAAATCAACCAACGCTCCGTATTTAAATTAACAATTTAAACCGTTGTTGTTATATTTTTTTAGAAGTATCACAAACATATTTGATTTAACCATGTTTGTAGTTGAGTCAACTATGATTTCATTTTCGAGCAACAATCCCGTGGTTGATTTAATTTTCAATTGACCTCAAACGTGGTAAATTAAAAATTAGACTAAAAATAGTGATATTGAATACGTTTGTGATAGAATCAAGCAATACTCCGTATTAAATCTATTGGTTTGGTACATCTTTGTTTTGTTTTTGCTGCTGTCGATGTTTGTATGGGTTCGTTTTTTTCGTAAATGTAATATTTGAAATTTTTTATATAAAGCGCCCTACAGACGATCCGACGGTCGGACAGATTTGGTTGGATTGGATGTAAAATCGGATAGTGTGTATCCATGCCTTTCCGATGAAATTAAGTTGGATGTGTCGGATGGAAATTCCATCCGACCAACCAAACAAATCGGATGGTGTGTATTATTGTCGGACGATTTTAATTTAATTGAGTAAGAAATTTCATAGAATTAGAAACAAAGAAAATTTTAGAAAAGTATTTTGGTATATATATGAATTGATAAATTGAATTTGTTAAACAAAAACCAAAAACGAATTGTTAAAATCGGATGTTAAGTTGGATCGTTTGGAGATAACATCCAATTTGGTCGTCCGACGAGTTTTATAGTCTGTAGGGCGCTTTAGAAGTATGTATTTCGCATCAAACCCGGCAAACATTTTTATAAATAAAGATAGCGTTCGTATATTTACGTTTTAAATAGGAAATGCATGAGTGTGATTTTGTTTGTAAAGGATGCGTCCATTTTTTTCGCCATTTTTGTAATGATACAATTTAAAAGACCAAAATTCAGAAATAAAAAAATTTAAATATTTGAATTATGTGTAGAAAATAATACTAATTTTCTCATTATTATGAAAAATTAAATCAAAATATCGATAAATCGACATGAAACAAGACATATAAAAAATATCGGCGCCATGAAATACCTCCCAATGAAATAAGTCCCAAAAAAAAAATGAAATAAGTCCCAAAAAAATTCCATACTATTTGGGAGTTACTTCATAATGAAATAACTCCCAAATCGTTGGAACTTAATTCATTTATTTTGGGAATTATTTCATTTATGTATTTGGGACTTATTTCATTATGAAATAAATCCCAAATTAACAAGAATGAAATAATTCCCAACAAATTTTTAACTAGGACTTATTTCATTTTTTTGGCACTTGGGAGTTATTTCATTTTACTTGGGAGTTATTTCATTATAGTAAAAAAGTAATTTTTAAGATTTTTTACGAATATCAATTGCAGTTTCTAATTGAAGTTTGAAGTATTTACATCGGTATATTGTGTATATGGTGTGAGAAATGGCAAGTGTTGATTTTGAGATTATTGGTGGAAAACGTAGAAATAGTAAAGTGCTATACATAATATCTGAAAAACAATTATATATAAAAAAGTCAGAATTTAAAGCAATAAAAATATTATGTTTGCTATAAACCTGATCAGTTCGGATATATGTCAAATTAGCGATCAAATAAGTTAGAGATCAAATAAGCTTACTTGAAAACTTATTTGATCGCTAATTTTTCATATATCCGAACTGATCAGCTAGAGTTCTGATTATTTTTCATTCATATATTTAAAAAGAAAAATTAAAAATTATATGCTAGCATTTCTCATTACCACTTTTTGAAATCATTGCTTCTACATCAACAAAATGTCTACGCAAAAACTTTATTTATAAGCGTAGCGAAGCATGCCGGGCCCTCCTAGTTCGAATAAAAAAGCCTTAGGCGCTTCAAAATGTTTCGTTAGCGTATTAATATATAAGAAGATATGTGCCATGTACACTGTTTGGAGTTATATTTGGTATTGAATTCTCTAATAATGGAATTGGTAATTTGAAAACATTATGCAATCCCCAATCAAAAGAGTTGATGCAATACCACTGAAGGCAGTTACAATACACGAAAGACTTAATGAATTAAATTTATGAATGATTGCCGTTTGAACAAAAGTTTTGCCACAACCTGCATGAGCTGTCAAGAAAAAAAACATTACTTCCAGTATCATGGAATTGAGCTTCACGCAAAACAATATCAATCACACTACGTTGCTCATTATTTGCATTTTCATACATTCTATCGAAAACTATAGCTTTTTCTTCAATATCAAAATGACCTACATCGCCAATCTGTACGTTATATTGCGGAATCGGAAGACCAAGGTGGTCTTCCGAACTGGATGGTCTTTCATTAAAATGAAACGGTTTCGGAAATGGAACCAGATGAAGACCTGTTTGAAGATTACGTTTATATGGAAGAAGAAGAAGAGGATGAGGAAACCTCAAATGAGTTACATGTTGAATCAAACTCGAGATCCCAACTTTTATGTGTAGTTTGCTTAATGCTTGAGGCCAACGTTTTAATGATGCCATGCAAACATTTGAAGGTCTGCAATTTATGTGTGATGAAGTTGCAAGCAGATAGTATTGCTGTTGGCTTAGACAAATTTAAATGCCCAGTTTGCCGCAAAGAGGTGGACGATGCTTTACAAGTATTTTTGTAAATATATAATATCAAAAATTAATAATAAAAACAATTTGGCAGTTATTTCATTTTCTTTGGGATTTATTTCATTGGGACTTATTTCAGTTTTTACTTTAGGACTTATTTCATTCCCTTGGGGAGTTATTTCATTGGGACTTATTTCATTTTTTGTCTTGGGAGTTGTTTCATTCTTTTTGGAAGTTATTTCATTTTTTCCATACGGGAGTTATTTCATTTCACTTGGGACTTATTTCATTGGGAGTTTTTTCATTGGGACTTATTTCATTGGGAGCTATTTCGTGGCGCCAAAAATATCGCACACTATTTTATGTGCAAATAATATTAACATTATTCAATTCAATTAAACGCATGTAAATTACATATTTCCTAAAATGTTAAATAAAACCAGCCATGTTAGAATATATAAAACACTTTTTATTTTTTTATTATTTTGTTTATTATTTATTAAGTATTATCATATTATCATTAAACGAATTTTGTTCCTCCTCGTTTTTAGGGTTCCGTTTTTTATACGGAACACTATTGGTGAGAGTACAACGTGTTTTTCATATTATTTCGATTATCTCGTGAACCATTAATCCGATGAACCTAAAATTTGATGTGCTCATAAAACTAACCTATCCACACAAGATGGCGGGTTAAAAAATAAATAAAGTTGCGTTCGTTTGTTTTAAAGAGGTACGATGTAAAGCCTTTGAATACATACATTTTTTTATCGAGACGAGGAGGGTGTGAAAGGGCTTAATTTCAGCATTATTTAAAAATATATTTTAGAATTTTACACCTCACCATTTTGAAAAATGACGTTTTCTCGATGTTTTATTGCCCCGCTTAACTCCGACCCTACTTCATCGAAAATTTTGAAATATATTTGGAGTGATAGAAAAATGATTGTGCCCAAGGATTCGAGCTGGGCACTGACGAGGTAGGTTCGAATCCCAACCGAAACACGAAAAATGTGAAATGGAGATTTTGGGTAGTGAAATCCGAAATTCTACGTCCACGCCATGCTACCTGGGTAACGCTAACAGAATTAGGTTGGTATAGTTGAGAGGGGCAGAGTAAATACTGCTTATACTCAATGATTCTGTACCATAGCGAGTCATTGGCGCCACAAAACCAATTCAACTCAAGCGACTGTTTTTCCATGTTAAGGGCGGCTTGGAGCGGGCGTCTGTCTTGGATCAAGCGGCTCGCTATATAAACGTGTAGCAAGCGTCTGTTTTCCATGTTAGGGGCGGTTTGTAGCGGGCGTCTGTCTTGGATCAAGCGGCTCGCTATATAAACATGTAAAAAGGGTGTTTCTGGTGACCTTAAGATGCAGAACGAACCCATTCACGACAATTTGGGTTGGGCGAAGGGCTAACACCCCATTTCCGTAAAAAATTACTTGTCATGAATTCTGTACACAGGCCTTGGATTATCTCGGATTCATTATTAGAACGACCTCGGAAACTGTACCCGAACTACGATTTAAAAATGGGGACCTGGAACGTGCTAAGCCTTAGAAGACCAGGAGATCTACTAAAACTTACAAACCAAATCGATAGCTATACACTAGATATAGTGGCGTTACAAGAACTAAGGTGGCCAGGGAGTGGAATCCACGAAACAGCCAAGGGATACACTCTCTACTACTGCGGTCATGAAAACGGAGGAGAATTTGGAGTTGGCTTTCTCATACATCGTCGCTTGAATCAACATGTTATCGACTTTTGCCCAATTAATATGCGGATATGCACACTGAGAATCCGTACGCAAAAATTTAATGTAACGATCATCAATTTCATGCACCTACTGAAGACAAAGCAGATGACATTAAAGACCTGTTCTTTCTAGAACTCGATGAAGTCATCAATAACATCCCGCGGCACGGTATAAAAATCGTGGTAGGTGATTTCAATGCGCAAATTGGTAGAAGTGCAGAACTTAAAACACATGTCAGCCCTGACAGCTTGCATCATACTAGTAACAATAACGGCTTTCGCGCAACTGAACTGGCTATGATGTATGATCTAGTAATTTCTAGCACTTTCTTTCCTCATAAGAGAATCCACAAAGCAACGTGGAAATCAAATGATGGAAGAACTGAAAATCAAATCGATCACGTCATGATTTCTAAGAGACACTCTACAAGTGTGACTGACGTTCGATCATACAGAGGTGCTGATATGGACACCGATCATATGCTTGTTATCTTTAAGTATAAGTGCAAATTATCATCTACATTTAATAGGCAAGCAAAAAAGACCGTGCGCTGGAATGTCGAAGCATTTAAACACCTGGAAACGCTGAATAGATATCAGGAAATTGTAACGCAAAGCATAGAAGAGCATGACATCCTGTCTGAGATGCCATTAAACATACAAAAGGAATGGCAAACGCTTCAATCAACCATCATATCCGCAGCACAAACTACAATCGGAAAACGACCACCGAAATCACGTAACGAATGGTTTGATGACAAGTGCTGCGAAAGCATTGAGCACAAACAAAAACTGCGAGAAAAATGTTTAACAAGAAACACCCGAAGCTCCCAACAAACTGATTATCTATGCGCCAGAAAAGCCTCAACAAAACTCCTACGGAAAAAGAAACGCGAACACATGAAGAGCTGTATCGAAAACATCAAACAACATGCGGCTAATGGAAATTCGAAAGAGTGTTTTGCCGATGCACGGAATCTGACAAAAGATTTCCACCCAAGATCTACAGCCATCAAAAATGGAAATAACGAGCTTACAAAAAGTGAACGTGATGTGCTGGAAGTATGGCGATCCCAATTTCAAGACCTACTGAATAGGACGAATGAAGTTCATCCTATTAGAGCAATTGCTCCGTCAAGTGAGGAGATTTTCGTCCCATACCCAACAATAGAAGAAGTGGAAACTGCCATCAAAAAATTAAAAAATGGCAAATCACCAGGTATCGATGGAATCCCTGCAGAACTATTTAAGAATGGAGGAGCAGCTCTGGTCGCACGTATATATGATCTGATTCTTGCAATCTGGGACCAAGAAGAACTACCTGCTGAATGGAAAACAGCTCTCATTGTTCCGCTACATAAAAAGGTGACAGCCTAAAGTGTGCGAATTATCGTGGCATCGCACTGTTGAACACTGCATATAAAATACTAGCTAATGTCGTACTCGCTCGGCTCATCCTGTTCGCCGAATCTATCATCGGCGACTGTCAGTGTGGTTTTCGTCCCAACCGTTCAACCACAGATCAATTTTTTACATTAAGGATGATTCTGGAAAAATGTTGGGAGTGCAACATCAGCATTCACTAGCTCTACGTTGATTTCAAGCAAGCATATGATAGCATCATCCGCGATAACCTCTGGTCTGCACTCATATGCTTTGGTATTCCAGCGAAACTTGTTTCTCTGTGCAAACTCACAACATCGGGATCAAATTGTAGAATAGTAATCGAAGGGTCAGTTTCTGATCCTTTCGATATAACATCAGGTGTTCGACAAGGTGATGCACTCGCGCCCGTACTATTTAATTTGGCGCTTGAGTACGCGATAAGAAAAAGCCGAATTGAGACACAAAACTGCATATTTAACAAATCTAGTCAAATTCTTGGCTATGCAGTTGATATTGCGCTTCTCGGACGTAGAACAAGCGATATTAAGGATAGTCTCTCTCAGCTTGAAAGAAATGCTAAACGACTTGGTATATGCATTAACACCGGCAAGACTAAACTTTTAACAACATACAGGAATATACCTCCCACAATCTGAATACTGGCGACTCTGAAGTAGAACGTGTAGAAAACTTCAAATACCTCGGGTCTGTAATAACATCGTCAAATGACACGCAGGCAGATATTAAAGCCCGTGTCTCAGCCGCATACAGAGTTTTCTACGCATACTCAAAACTTTTGCGATTCAAACATCTTTCGCAGTCGTGCAAACTCACACTTCACAAAGCATTAGTCCGACCTGTGCTTACCTTTGGAAGCGAAAGCTGGACACTGACTTCCTCCGATTGTAGAATTCTATCAACATTCGAGAGGAAAGTCATACGAACAATTTATGGTCCATGTAAAGTTGCCGAAAATCAGTATAGAATCCGAATGAATCATGAAATAAGACAGCTTCTTGGAGGCTGCGATGTAATCGGATTCATTAAATCTAACCGGATTAGATGGTTTGGTCATGTAGTAAGGGCACCATTAGATAGAATGATTAAAAAAGCGTTCCAACAACAACCAGCTGGTGTTTGTCGAAGAGGAAGACCTAGAGAACGCTGGCGTGATGACATCATCCAAGACCTTCGTGATATAGGATGTCGAAACTGGGGTCAACTGGTCATGGGACGAGATGATTGGAAGCTGATTGCATCGTGCGCAAAATTTTCCGTCGCATGTAAAATTCTATTTACAACTCTAGATATGTAATATACTATTAACAAAGCGGACTGGGAAAACTACAAATTTTACCGAAATTGAATTCAGTAAGCAATTTTTACTACTTGACGCCCTCTCTGGGGAAAAACAACTCAGACATTTTTAATAAAGCTAGAACTCGCTACATTCCGGCTGGCAGTATCCAATGAAACCAAACTTTCCACACGAAGCTTGTGTTCTTTCTCCTCAAAGAGATGACATTCGTAAAGCAGATCCAGCCGACTCCAGAATTACGAACCTGAATAAACGAATTAAACAGTTGGTCACAGATCATAAAAGAAATAAATGGAGAGAATTAGTGAGCAAATCAAACCTTGGTACTAGTAAAAGTCTTTGGATGGTCATTAAGGGCCTAACTCTTCCTCGACAACCACAAAACACGTCCATGATCTCCTGCCACGATATCCCAATCAAAAACCACAGGAAATGCGCAAACAAATTTAACACCCAGTTTACAGAAAAGCAGCGTAAACATTAGAAAGAGATCAGTATTAACATTAAGACATCTGCGAAAACTTAACACTGACAACCTGGAGAATATCATATTTTCCGAAGAAGAAGTTGAGAATGCAATAAGGATAATTAAGCCATCAAAATCTATAGAACCAGACGGCATCTCAGCCAGCATGCTAAAACACATTGGACCCAAAGGATTGAACTACCTCACTTCGACACTCAATACCTCTTTAAATACTCTCCAGATAGCAAATATATGGAAAACGGTCAGAATCAGCCCCATTTTAAAACCTGGAAAACCTAAAGAAAAGTGAGAGTCTTAGAGAGCAATATTGATTCTTTCATGGGTGGCAAAACTTATTGAAGCACTTCTTGTCCCTCAGCTGACAAGAGCCTGCAATTTGGCGCCACACCAACATGGCTTCCGGCGAGCACATAGCAAAACCACCGCGCTTCACAAAACACAAAACCATATCAGTGATGGTCTGAACCAAAAACAACCCTGTATAAGAACAATTTTAGTTGCACTTGACCTATCAAAAGCATTCGACACAGTGTCGCACGCTGCTTTACTGGATGATATCTTTAATACTAATTTGCCAGGTTTAATGAAGCGCTGGTTGTGCATCTACCTCAGAGGTTGCCAAACATACGTTGAGTTCCGTAGCTGCAAGTCCAAAATGAGAGTGCGTAAGACAAGGAGTTTCACAAGGTGGAGTTCTCTCACCGTCATTATTCAATCTCTAACTCAGCAGTTTGTCTACCCTACCAGAAGGAATAACCATCACGTCATATGCATACGACTGCACTGTGCTTGCAACAGGAAATAACCTGAAACAACTCACAAATATCCTGAATACCTACCTACCTTAATATTCTGAACGATTGGTTTAAATGCGGAAAACTAAAACTTTCCACCGAAAAGTCCACTTCTACACTTTTCACCACATGGACGCAGGAGGAAAATTCAACACTAAGCATCTGCATAGACAACATACTTATGCCTACAGTAAAAAATCCGAGACTGTTGGGGGTAACATTTGATCCACTGCTTAAATTCAATGCTCATACACAACAAATGAACTCTAGATTAAAAAACAGGAATAATGCATTGATAGCACTAGCTAATGTAACATATTGCCGGTTCGTGAACATAATGAAATGCTAAATAAACAAAATCTATTGGCCTGTCGCAAAGAGCAACATTCTTACAATACCACCTTATCAACGATTGAATAACCTAGAGACACAAGGAGAACAGCAAAATGCTTTCTGCATGATGTCAGAGATAGCCAGGTTACTGGTAACATTTACGAGTAGATAGAACTGACTTAAAAGCACTCCACACCAAAACTGTTGAAGACGTAAAAAAGAAATACGAGCCAAATCGAGTTCTAAATAGAAAGCCACCAAAACTCGCTGACGAAGAGGTCCAGCTACCTCGCAGCACCAGACCCATCCTAGCCCACTGCCCAACTAAGATCCGGTTGGTCACGCATCCTAAACAACTACATGAGTAAAGTTGTTCCCGAAACTATTGACAAGTGTCCCGCATGTGAGGGCACGCCGCACGATGAAAACTACCTATTCAATTGGCCTGATAATTTTACCAACCTGACGAAGGAAGATTTGTGGTACCGCCCAAGGGCAGTAGCGGAGTTCCTGAATCTTGACATGGAGCAGGATTAGCACCACAACCGTCGCTACAACAACAACAGCATTTCTAGCATATAGAGACCCTTTAAATCGAAGTGGAATCTCTACCATTCCATTAGTCTATGGATGATATATCGTTGTCCGTATCCGATGTGATCCGAGTAGTTTGTTAAGTTTGTTAAGTCGTTATCTAAAGTGCTACACCAAATCTTGAGATATAGTGGTCCACAAATGCACTACAGTTGTCGTTTTGTATGTTAACCAACGGTATGGATTCAAACCATCATGTAAACCTATCTATTATGGTCAGTATGAATGTGTGATTATTTAACGGTCGTGTAATGGACTGACTACGTCCATATGCATAAGCTCAAACCGACCGGAAGGAATTTTAAATCGTCCGGTTTTGTAACAAGCGTGTCGAAATGCTTTCGACTTTAGGCGGGCGAAGCATGTTTTTGACTAATAACCCGTGTCCACGTTCATACTGGTCCAGAAACATATAGAAGAGACCAAATTGCCACGATGCTCGATCTCTGGGATGAGTCAGGTTGTGAAGATTTTCGAACACTTGGTGGCGCAGTTCCATCGAAATGTATGAACGATTTGTGTCAGAGGAAGTTTTACACTGTACGGGTTAAATCTTCATTGCATTTTACGTTTTGAAGGAAGGTGCTCGAACGACTTGGGCAGAATACTATCATCTGCAAAACTATTTATTGGGTTGCTGGTGATTTTCAACAATTCGTTGATATAAATCAAAAACAGGGTTGGGGACAATACTGAGTCTTGAGGTAAACCAGCGTTAATCAGTTTAGACTCAGATGAAAATCCGTCTAAGGAGACCGAAATGTGTCGGTTAGATAGAAAGTTTTGAATCAGCTTCACAACATTGGGATGAAAACCATACGCAACGAGCTTGTTGATTAAGTTGGCATGCCAGACTCGATCGAATGTCTTGGAGACGTCTTAAGCGATAACGTATGTTTCACCACCTTTATCAAGTATGCTGTTCAAACAATGCTCTACATAGTTTAATAGATCGGTGGTTGATCTTTTGTTTCGAATACCGTATTGGCTGTCGGCTATTAAATCATTTACTTCCAGAAATTTTGAAATGTGTGTATTAATATAATGCTCGTAGACTTTGGATAGGACCGATAGTAAAGCTATTGGCCTATAATTTGAGATATCGGATTTTGGTCCCATTTTGGGGACGGGTTGGACATTTGCCAACTTTCAGCACGAGGGAAATATACCAGATATGTAGGATTGGTAGAATGTTTTAGTCAACGTTGGTGCAAGTTCTTTAGAAAAGGTTTTCAAAATACTGGGTGGAATGTTGTCCATTCCTGAGGCTTTGTTGATGTTTAACCCCTTTAAAAGTTTAGCGACTATTTTGGGTTTGAATTGGAGTTTATTCATATTAACTCCTGAAGACCAGATTTGGGGTATTTCTTTAGGAGTTTCCAAAACAGTGGAGTTCAGAGCAAAGCGTTCAGCGAACAAGTTAGCTTTTCTTGCGGGATCATTGACGATGAAATCACCATCAATAATAGGGGGAATAGAAGATTTTGTACCAGAATTTAAAGAATTAGTGGCACTGTAGAAACTCTTGTCAGGAATAGACATAGACGTAAGTTTTGAAGTTTTCGCTCTGTCAATTTCAGACTTTTCGTTTGAGATAATCTGATTAGATATTTTGTTGGCCTTTAGATATTGGGATCGATTAGCGGGAGTTTTGTTATGAATCCATATATTTAATGATCTACGTTTGTTTCGAAGTGCCGCTTTGGCAGCTTTCGAATACAAGTATTTTTGTTTGGGCTTTACTATGGAGAAAGGGACGAATTTATTGATAGCAAATTGGATGGTTTCTGTAAAGTTTTGAGCAGAAACATTTACATTGTCAGTGTAAAAACAATGACGGTCGAAAGGGAAACCATGGAAAAAATTTTGAAGACCACTCTTATCCATTTTTGAGTAATGAAATATTTTACGGGGTTTGGGAGCTGTAGTTTTAAGTAAATCAATTTTGATAACTGATGAAATTAAATAATGATCGGAATTTCCAGCACTACCTTTCGCGACATCAACACTCGTAATATCTGGCATTGTGGTAAGATAGAGATCTAAAAGAAAACTATTTTCACCACCATTACGGGGAGTGAAAGTTGGACTTTTAACAATTTGGTATAGACCCTGAGACGCGGCAAAAATTTCTGCCAGTTTTCCACTATTGTCAACATCGTCGGTCGATTTGGAGTATTCCAAGTTCCAACCATGATTTGTTGTGGACGTTGAAGTCACCGGTAACGATAACCTTTCAATTAGGGGACTTTGCTCTAATCTTGTCTATAATTTTTGTAAGTAAATTAAAAAAGTTTGGGTTACGTTTGTTGGGGAACCGGTATAAAGCTATTGTAAAAAACGTAATTTCTGGAAGACAAATCTTTAAAACCATTGTATTAAAGCCATCACCGTGTAGTTCAAAATTTGGAAAGCGTGTATACGCAACTCTCATAAATGAATGCGCATACGCCTTGATGGAGTTTGAAAGCTGATTCGAACCTATATTTGGAATTAAGCGATTCTATAAAGAGAAAATTTTCAGAAGCTTGTGTTTCAGTAATGAATAGAATGTTCGGTTTGTCGTGCTCAAGATGATGTTGCACGTGGTCATGGTTAGCGTTCAATCCACAGATGTTTGAACATGTATTTTAAAATTTGTTTTTGATTCATATATGTGTTGTCCGGGTGGATTGCGCATATTTGCTTTACCACTTGCAAATATATTAAAAGGTTTATTTTTTTATGTTTTATTTTTAATGAGCGCTACTACTACGGAACGCTGTCTAACTAAGACTGGGAGTGCTGCCGTTAACTAATTAAAGTTCATCCGACTAATTAAAGTTCGTCATCTTGGCTACTGATATCTTCTGCATTGCCAGTGGTATATGATATCTTACGCTAACTCATATGTCAATGGCAGGGACTGGAGTACGCGGGGTAGACCCGTAGATCAACATTGATCATAATTAATCAAAATCGACCGCTCCTGCGGAGTAACATGGAATGTGGAGAAATCTTGATGTTAGATTATTGCATTATAAGTTTGTCAAAAAATTATTGTCAAGTGTGTCAAAAGAATATTACCCAATTCTTTGGAAAAAAATAAAAATAATTATTTGTAGGACATAAAATTTTATAATTATTATCGAAAATTATGGCATTATAAGACTGTCAAAAAAATGTTGTCAAGTGTGTCAAAAGAAAGATTTTTATTTATTTTTTTATTTATTTATTAAGTATAAGCAATTAAAGGCAATATGCCTTATATAATTGGAGTATGTTACATACATGATCTATGGCATGACTATACTAGCAGTCCAGTGAGTAGTTAATAGACTATATAAGAAAAATAATTGAAACTAATACCAACTACAAGATGGATGAATTGACTTGCAGACACGGTAAATCCACATTACGACAACTACAACAAAAAAAAAAAACATACACATATATAAATTCAAATAACCAATTTTTTACCCAATTTTTTGGAAAATAGTATATTATATATTAAGGGATGTAGGAACACCATTATATCATGAGGGTATTTCACGAGCGGAGCGAGGGAAATAATCACCTGAGTGATATAATGGTGCCTACATCCTGTGGTATATACACTATTTTTTGTGCTGCCGAATAAATTAAATCAGTGAAAAATTCTCAACCTACAGAGAGATAACATAATTATACTGATTTAAATATACTCTAGATGTATTTTATGTATTTTGTTTTATTGTGTCTCATACTTATATTCGTGATAACATTATGGCGAAATACTTCAGGGGTAAGAAGTTTATGATTTTGGATCTTATTCCTGTCTCCTGATATCAATGTTGAATTTGTCAGCTTTCGAGTGGGATGGCATCGGTTCGCATTGTACCTAGGAATGGAGTGCCGTTTGAAACAGATGACCTGCAGTCTTTGCAGTCTCAGTTTCCCATCTCGGAATGATGGTCTCCAGGTGCTAGATCTGTTTTGGTTTTGTTTTCTTTTTTTTTTTTACTATAGTCTGGCTGAGTGACATTGGTGTGACCAATAACAGTGAATAACTTCATTTTTCTTCCTTGTCGATAATTCTTGGTCTGTTCTTTGTTTTTCCTTTTGTTTGTTTCCTGGCATCCAGCACTGTTCGTCTGTACGATCTCCTATTTGATCCTTAATGATTATTTCTGTTAAACCAATCCCTTTTATTTCCTTAATACCCTCTTCGCTCTCCCTCCCTTGTTGTCCCAGGTTTTTTTCCTCCTATTATTTTTATGTCAGATAGTCCCACGGATCGTTCAACGGGTGTGCATAGTACTATTACTAGCACCATGAGTCGTCTTGGTGACTAGTTTATCATTGGCCATTTCAATGCTCAATTCATCTAAGCTTGAAGAAGTTAGACATATAGTAAAGCATAGTCACCTTGACCTGGTTGCTGTTTCAGAAACGTGGTTCAAACAATATACGTCCAACGCCGCCATTGCTATCGATGGTTATCGTATTCACAGACTGGATAGACCCGTTAGACGTGGTGGTGGTGTGGCCCTGTATGTCAGTCTTAACTTTCAATCTAAAGTTATCCATTCCTATCTTACCACAGAAGCTGAGATGCTCCTGGTTCAGGTTATTGTGGGTGGTCTGTGTATGTTTATTGCTGTCATATATCTGCCCTTAGGTGGTATTAATGCTATTGAGGAAGTTCTTGCCGAATTCGGTACTAGATATCCGGTTGTTACTGTGGTTGGTGACTTTAATACTAACCTGCTGTCCACCTCTTCTCTGGCAATCTGCAATAGTCTCTGTGAGAGGCTTGACATGGCTTTAGTAACTAACAGCTGTCCAACACACTATACTCGTGTCACTGGGACCACAAATTTGACTAACATAATCAGACTCTTGCATTGACTTCTTCATGGTCAGTGACCTCATTTGTTAAGGAAAGCAATCAGTTCTGGGTTCCCGGTATTTCTCACCATGCCCTTATTATCATGTCGCTTGCCATCAACAAGGACAAATATATTGCTCGCAAGAGTGTGCAGACTACAGCCGTATGAGGGGCAGTTACTTGAGTTCAATTCGTTGGACTTTGGTCCCCTTTATTCTTCCACTAATATTGATCTTAAGCTGGACTACCTAAGTAATGCTCTGCTATCACTCTTTGGCAGGTTTGTTCCAATTGTCTCTGTAGGTGGACGGAAAGCGACTTACATTACCTCACTTCAGAAATGCGTAGTATTAAAGCCCTGCGGCACTGCATATGCAGCTTATCTTCATGATGGATCCCAGTTTCACTGGGATTCTTTCTGTTCATACTGCAACCGTTTTAAATCAATGGTACGCAGGGCGAAAATTGATCTAAGAACCAAATTGTTTAGTCCAACCGACTCGATGAATGATTTGTGGAGAAAGATTAGGAATATTGGCCTGATTAAGTCCCAGGAGGACTCTGAGTCCTTTAGTGAGGCAGAACTGAATCAGATTAACAAGTCATTTGTCAGCTCATATCAATTTCCTCCTCTTGCCAGGTCTGATATTAGTCTCCCTGAGTCTGAATGCTCCTTTGTGTTTCAGCCGGTCTCACATGGGGAACTGGAGGCGGCTTTTCCCATGATTGGCTCCAATGCTGCTGGTCTTGATAATATTACCCTTAAATTTTTAAATTAATATTCCCCCCTCAAGTTCCGCATGTCTGCCACATTATTAATTATTCGATTATGGTAGGTCGTTTTCCAGCAAGCCTGGAAGCTGGCCAAGGTTCTTCCGATTCCCAAAAAGAATAGTACTGAATTTCGTCCTATCAACATCTTGCCAGTTTTGTCCAAAGTTTTTGAGCCGCTCATCTATGTACAAATCTCTGATCATATAGCTGTCTAATCTGTTGTATAGTAGGCCATCTGGCTTTAGAAAGCAACATCGACATTGTTGGATGTTGGATTCATAACAAAACTCCCACTAATCGATCCCAATATCTAAAGGCCAACAAAATATCAAATCAGATTATCTCAAACGAAAAGTCCGAAATTGACAGAGCGAAAGCCTCAAAACTTACGTCTATGTCTGTTTCTGACAAGAGTTTCTACAGTGCCATTAATTCTTTAAATTCTGGTACAAAATTTTCTATTCCCCCTATTATTGATGGTGATTTAATCGTCAATGATCCCGCAAGAAAAGCTAACTTGTTCGCTGAACGCTTTGCTCTGAACTCCACTGTTTTGGAAACTCCTAAAGAAATACCCCAAATCCAGTCTTCAGGAGTCAATATGAATGAACTTCACTTCAAACCCAAAATAGTCGCTAAACTTTTAAAGGGGTTAAACATCAACAAAGCATCAGGAATGGACAATATTCCACCCATTATTTTAAAAACCTTTTCCAAAGAACTTGCACCAACTTTAACTAAAATATTCTACCAATCCTACAAATCTGGTATATTTCCCTCGTGCTGAAAGTTGGCAAATGTCCAGCCCGTCCCCAAAAAGGGACCAAAATCCGATATCTCAAATTATAGGCCAATAGCTTTACTATCGGTCCTATCCAAAGTCTATGAGCATTATATTAATACACATATTTCAAAATTTCTGGAAGAAAACTATGTAGCGCATTGTTGGAACAGCATACTTGATAAAGGTGGTGAAACATACGTTATCGCTTTAGACATCTCCAAGGCATTCGATCGAGTCTGGCATGCCAACTTAATCAACAAGCTCGTTGCGTACGGTTTTCATCCCAATGTTGTGAAGCTGATTCAAAATTTTCTATCCAACCGATACATTTCGGTAACCTTAGACGGATTTTCTTCTGAGTCTAAACTAATTAACGCTGGTGTACCCCAAGGCTCAGTATTGTCCCCAACCCTATTTTTGATTTATATCAACGAATTGTTGAAAATCACCAGTAACCCAATAAATAGTTTTGCAGATGATAGTACTCTGCACAAGTCGTTCGAGCCCCTTCCTTCAAAAGGTAAAATGCACGAACGAATTAATCCTGCCCGGAGAGACGCTGCCATAAACGTGAACAAAGACCTGAATAAAGTCGCCGACTGGGGTGACCAAAATCTTGTCAATTTCAACTCCACCAAAACACAGCTGTTGATTGTTTCCAGATTAAAGACCGAGTTCCCCAAAGATATTTTATTTAGTATGTGTGATGAACCAATAGGTGAATGTAAAAACATTCGTTTATTGGGTGTCACAGTTTCAAATGACCTACTCTGGAACGATCATGTAATGGCGATGGCAAAAAGCGCGTCTAAAAAACTCGGCCTCCTAAATAGATGCAAAAAATTTTTCACTCCATACCAATTGCTCCATGTGTATAAGTCCTATATTCGTCCCTGTATGGAGTACTGCTGTCAAGTTTGGGGTGCTGCCTCTGTTTCCATCTTGGCCCTCTTGGACTCTGTTCAAAAGCGAGCTATACGAATTGTAGGTGATCGAACTTTGACATCAAAACTTGATTCCCTACAACATCGTCGCACTGTTGCTGACCTCGTTGTTTTTTACAAATATCGTCATCAGCAGTGCTCAGATGAAATCAGCGGCATCATGCCTCAAGCTTATTCTTACCCCCGTTCCACTCGGCAATCGGCTGCCGCAACCAGTGAAACGGTAAAGATCCCGCACTGTCATACTGGCAGATCGCAGAGAGACTTCTTTGTCCGAACTGCGTACAAATGGAATAGTTTGCCGGAACACTTAGTCTCAGGTGGCTTCAACCCACAAATGTTTAAAAAAAGCGTTAATCTACAACTTAGAACGCCAGTTGTTGTGGGACCCAGGTCTAGACCTAGGTCTTAAAAGGTATTTATGTGTTGTTGTGACACATATTCTAAACCCTATTACACAACACATTTTATTAAAAAAAAAAAAAAAAAATAAGACTTAAAATCAACAAGAAGATGGTGTCTATCCTTCTGCTTCTTGACTTCAGCAAGGCATTCGACTCTGCGGATCATTCTCTTCTGGTGGCTAAGCTCAAAACTCAGTTCTTTTTTTCGTCCAGTGCTTGTAATCTGATATATTCATACTCAACAGGGCGGTATCATGCTGCTTGCCCTCTGGATAAGATCTCGGATGCGCTTCCTATTGCTAAGGGTGTTCCATAGGGTTCCATCTTAGGACCCTTGTTGTTTTCAATGTTTATTAACGATATTGCTAAATCCTGTCGCTTCTCTATTGTACATCTTTTTGCTGATGATGTACAACTTCTTTATGCTAAGCCCAGTTTGAATTTACATGGCTGTATTGAAGAAAATAATAGTGTATTCAAGTCTATTCAGGTGTGGGCCCTTGAAAATCGGCTTTCATTGAATCCTGCTAAGTCGCAAGCATTGCTTTACAACCCCTGCTCTGGAGCAGCTGCTAATAGTTCATGTATTCAGCTGGGCCATGATGTTGTATCCTTTTCATCTCAAGCAAAGAATCTGGGAGTTGTTTTTGATGACAGGTTGGATTGGAAGCCGCATGTTAACTCACTGGCTGGTCAAATTATTGGTGTTCTAAGGAGATGACGTAGTGTGAGTTGCTACTTGCCCCTCCATATAAGGAAGCAGCTAGTATAGTCTTTAATACTGCCCCTTGTTGACTATGGTCTTGAAATTGTTTCGGGGTTCACGGATGATACCTTTATGGTTCTGCGGAGAGCCTTTAATTATGCTACTAAATTTGTATATAACTTAAAGCCTAGGGATCATGTATCCCTTTTTGTCCACGATCTTTTTCCTTGGGACTTCCCTTGCAGATCATGCCAGTGTGCGACTTCTTTGTCATTTCTATCGTCTCGTCTAGTTTCATTTCTATCGTCCTCGTCTTCGTACCTACTGAGATGGTTTGTGATGGGAAGTTCTAGACGGCAGCATGATTTTGTTGTGATCTTTGGGCAAAATCTTACTTCGGAGAGTCATCAAACTCTCTAATTCACTTCCACAGTCCTTAAAGAGGTCCAGCTTATCCCCCTTTCTTTTTAGGAAGCAGCTGATTGACCACTTAAACTCACTGACCCTTGCTACTGTATAACTTTACAGTGGATATTGTTCAATTAGCTCCTCTCCCCCTTTATATCTTCTCGCTCTTTCTAACTCTAATTTTTATTTTCTTCTAACCTACCTGAGCTGTTTATGTTATAGAACTATCTCCTCTTTATATCTTATCCATTTTTCTTGTTGCATGAGGCCTACTTACTGATTCTTTCCTGGCTGACTGCTTTGTCTATTAGTTTAAGTTGAGGCTTGTTGCTTATTGTATTTCCTGTGCAACATTGTGGGCCATGGCCTTATTGCTGAATTCTCACTAATCTTACTGAATTATGCTCCTAAGCTTCAATGATATATGCTTCCAGTTCTTATGTTGATCGAATATTGTCCAGCATAGGAAATTGCCAGTGGTTTGCTTTATGCTGACTATTTAATATTAAAGAAATTATACTTAAATGGAATATGATTGAATTATATTTTTCTTTATTAGTCTAGTTCTTCTGTTCATTATTATGGGTATTCACCTCATATGTATAATTTTGTTAATAAATAAATGTAATTGAACATGAAATTGGACATGGAAATTTTAGAATTTGTTATAGTTTTTGCAAAATTTTTGGAATTTTGAAAAAAGTTTGTATTTTTGATTTTGTAATAATTTTTGCAATATTTTTAGAATTTTGGAAAAAGTTTAAATTTTTGAATTTGTAAGAATTTTTGGAATATTATTAGAATTTAGAAAAAGTTTAAATATTTGATTTTATTCTAATTTTTGGAATTTTGAGAAAAGTTTCAATTTTTATTTTTGTTATAATTTATGCAATATTTTTAGAATTTTTGAAAAAAGTTTTAATCTTAGATTTTGTAATAATTTTTGGAATATTTTTTAGAATTTTGAAAAAAGTTTGAATTTTTGATTTTATTTAATTTTTACAATATTTTTGGAATTTTGAAAGAAATATGAATTTGTGATTTTGTAATATTTTCTCGAAACGCTAAATGGAAAGGTTTTTGAGTAGTTTGCTGATTGTAACATCTTTCTACTAAATTATGTTAATTTATGATCTGTTATAATTTTCCGGCAACGTATTGATGTTTCGTGTTAGTTTTGTAATAAATTTCTAAACAGAAATAAAACATACATGTACTTTAACAAAAAGTTATGTTTGATATACATCGCTGCTCAAAACTAAAAACCATGTCTTCATATAAGTTTTTTGCGAAAACTATATCAAAATCCTTAACCCAGGCCGAAGTCTGGATATCTCAGAGCTGTGAGATTTCAGCCCCATATTTTCAATTTAAAATTTTTTCAGTACATAAGTTATTAAATGAAGTTTTTTGTATTAAACTCAAACAGACAATAGTCTATTTTAAAGTTCAATCGGTTAGATTTTTAAAGACAGCAGAAACAATCAAAGCGGAACAAGTCTCATACGGCTCATACAAACATGACACGAGATATTCAACTATAAATGTGGTCTGCTTTGTTTCAAACGGAACGGTTGCATATATCTAATAATCTCACTGAATAATTTAATGAAAATTTACCGATGAGGCGGTTTCAATTTACGCTAAAAATGGTGACCTTGCGTTTATGACATGTTTTTTGGGTTGTTGCCACCCACAGAATGGCAACATTTTGTTTTCGTCTCTTCCAAGAATATTCGCTAAAAAAACACGTTTAAAACTTGTGTTCTTACTGATAGCCATTGACTGAATCTGTATGATGTTTGTCTTCCAAAATTGTCATAGTGGTAGTGACATGCATCTTTAATTGCGTATCCTTACAGTTTTTAACATAGACCATAAAATAATACAATTTGCAAACCATGCAGTTATAGTTTTGTTATTTCTATTCTAAATTCATATATGATTGTCGTTTTGTGATTCATGAACAAAATTTGCTTATTGTAATTGAAAACCCAAAATTAATTACGGAATTTTTTAAAACCACAAAATTTACTACAAAATCTTCTATGGTAGAAATTTACAAAACGATCAATTTATATTTTCGTAGTAAAATTTTTAGCGCAATGGAAACTTCTAATTGCTTAAATCCTTTCTTTGATTGTTTTGAACATGTAATTTATTATAGTTTTTTTATAATAACAAATTATAACCAAAATAAATTGTTGTAAATCCTAAAATATCTATAAAAATAAATTATACAAATATTATTAGTTTTGGAATAGAATGGTAAATATTATTAAAATTCTTAATAGTTGAGGGCTTTTTCTTAACAGTGGTTTATTGATTTTTGCAACAAAGTTAATTTTTTAAGATTGTTGTTTTTAAAGATTGTAATTATTTAAAAAAAAAAACAAATATCTTCTTATTTCCCTAAATATTTTAGAGTTTATAAAAAACGAAAATAATTTGTCCACAAGATAATTCGTTTTTTTTTATTAAAATAAGTTTAGGAAAAATAATTTCATTCATCCTTATACAAATTATAGGTTATATTAGAATTATTCTATTTTAGAAACTTACCTAAAAATTTTTACGAATTTGTTTTCTCAATGTTCACTTATATTAAAACCAAAACACAATGTAATATATTATTCATTATTAGCTGAAACTTACGTTATTAATTTTATGATTTTCTTTTAGTACAAAAAAAATTATATTTATCAACAAAACATTATATTGACAAACACAGCAGACATCTTGATAAATAAAATAAGAACAAAAAACCTGTCAAATATTTTTTTGCGGAAATATTTTATGCAATTGGTAGAATTTGAATAAAACGAAAACAATGGCGACAAATAGCGGCAATTTTATATAGATTTAAAGAAAATCTACTTTGTAAAAGATGGAGTTCTTTTTTTTCATTTGTATTTTGACGGTTTGTTTAAATTATTCTTGTGTAATTTTTAAAAAAATTTCCTTTAATGGTCTTTTATTTTTTTGATTCTTAAATGCTTATATATACTTGAATTCATTTATAGGAATTTGAAATCAATAACTAATAAAAATACTCTTTGTACAAAAATATTGAAAAGCGAAATATTTTTTTATATACTATAAACTAATTTTAAACAAAAATTTCTGTTTTTTTAAAATATAATTATACAAAACAATTAAAAAAAATTGTTATTATAATAAATTGAATTATTTTTATTTATTTACATAAAAAAGTTGTATTTGTTTTCAAGTTTCTAAATTTTCTTCTATGATAAAATTTACCCTTGCTTCGAATATTAATATTAAATGATTTTTAAAAATTAATTGAAATGTATTAATTAAATTTTGATCATTAATATCTTTATTTAGTATAATTGTTTTGGTTTAGGTACAATTTTATCATCAATATCACATACAATTTTATTTTTACACCAAAATGGTTTTGGTGTTATTATTTAGATACAAATAAAACATTTATTATATTTTGATTATAAATTTCGTATTTAATTTACATCAATTTTTTTTGGTTGGAAACTCATTAATATTTTTATAAATAATAATTGTTACACATGATCATATATAAAATGACAAATTGATCATCAAAATTAAAATTAACTAAAGTTTTACGTACATAGCTTGCCCATGGAAATTTCTTTTGTATGATCGGGTCCCAGTTAAGAATGTTTGCATATAAACAATACGAACAACTTTGATGTGGATGAATACCATTAAGAAGAACGATCATTGAGAATCAATTTTATAACAAATCAATTCCACATGTCGAAAAAGCCCTTATACGTTCTTAGATTAAGGTAAACAAGTACATATAGTCTTTAACAATATTGGCATACGCTTAATTAAATGATCATACTTGGTGTTGTTTTTAGTTTTTTATATTTTATAGAAATATAATTCTGAACATTGTTTGAAAAAAAATCTATTTTGTTTAGATTGTCATGTTTGCCTGTTACTGTTGATTGTGTTGTAAACTAGAACATTGATCTAGAATTTAAGCGTAAAATTACACAGACATGAGGCTTAGTAGAGGCACACCCATCGAATGGACTTGGCACTTTGACGCAGTGATGGGGCTCAGTAGAATCAGTGATCTTAGGAGCTACCACGGTAGGGTCACCCATCATGCCGCTAGGTCCTCGGTGAGAATCGAAGCCAAGATCAAGTCCAAAACCCAAAGCTAAGGTAAACACGTATGCTGAAAGCTTAGCATGGTCAGGGGGTGCTTGATTACTAGTACGGAACTCTGGATACCAGGCGTCCTCCAGTTTCAATATAGCCTTACCACAGCACAGGGCTCTGTTGTGGTGGACCAATGTACCTCCCTATTTGCTACATAAATATTGTATGGAAAAGCATAGTGTTTTAGATGAGAGCGATGTTTCTCCAAACGCATCACATAAACTAACAACAAAACAGTGCACCATGTCCTACTCTAGGATCGTGCCTGATTCATCAGCTTATCCAAAACCAGACAGCACACATACCATGTCTGACTCTAGGATCATGCCTGATTTATCAGCTTATCCTATTTCGGATAGCACACACACCATGTCTGACTCTAGGGTAATGACTGATTCACCAGCTTACTCTAAGTCAGACAGAACACCTGTACGACATAGACAAAAATTTCTACTACCTAAATTACGTTGCGTTCAGATTAATCTGCACAGATTAGAAATGGCCTCAGTTAATTTGAACCGGTTAATTGAACAGGATGCTCAAGATCTTGCATTCATACAGGAACCGTGGACAAACAGTAAAAGAATAAAAGGCTATCGTCAAACAAAAATACAAAACTGATCTATTTCTCAGATGTGGAAAGCCCGAGAACGGTGATTCTTTTCAACAAATATCTGAAAATATTTCCATTGAATGAATTTATCTGCAGAGATCTTTCAACGGTCCAGATAGAAATTCATCTTCCTCAAGGTGGATTTCGTAAATTCATTTTAGCTTCTGCATACTTCCTGGTGGCTGAGGACGAGCCACCACCAAAAGTGGTAGAGAAACTCATCAAGTATTGCAACAACAACCACTATAACCTCATAATAGGGTGTGATGCTAACGCTCATTACACCGTGTGGGGAAGTAGCAACATTAATACAAAAGGCGAGCGTCTGCTTCAATTTTTGTATACAAACAATATGTTTATTACAAACAAAGGTAGTGAGCCTAACTTTAGAAACGCAATCAGAGGTGAGGTTCTTGACCTTACTTTAACTAACATAAACGCTACTAACCATATTAAGAACTGGCATGTTGCGAAGGAAGCTTCTATGTCTGATCATGCTTATATATGTTTCAACATAGAACACTACGTAAAGAGCATCCAGTACTTTAGAAACCAGAGAAAAACCAACTGGGAACTTTAAACAACATATCTTCATGATAATGTAAATAGTTGCGGCAGTATCAACTCTACATTTGAGCTTGACTCTGCAGCAAATAATTTGCAAGAAATTATCACTGAGGCATACAACCTTGATACTCCAATAACTCAATCCAAAAGATGCAGAGATGTACCTTGGTGGAATGGTAACTTGGTGAGGAAAAGGAATAAAGTTCGCAAGCTCTTTAACAGATCAAAAACAACAAATAATTGGATAGAGTACCGAGTAGCTCTAACCAATTATAATAAAGAACTCAGACAATCAAAAAGAAATAGCTGGAAAGAGCTCTGCAATACGATAGATAATCTGCCTGCTGCAGCTCGACTCCAAAAATTGATGTCGTCTGATCACACAAACTCTTTAGGCTCAATCTGCAAACCAAATGGTACGTATACCACCAGCTGCATTGAGACACTAGATACTTTACTTCAAACCCACTTTTCGGGCTCAATAGAATGGAGCACGGAAGATAATGCCAACGAAGACGTACATCTTCTAGATCCTGCAACTAAAAGTACTGCAGATCATTTAACCAACACAATTTTCACCCCCTAAAAGCGAGATGGGCTATAGAATCCTTCGGTCCGTATAAATCTCCAGGAGGTGATGGAATTTTTCCGGTATTTCTGCAAAAGGGTCTAACAATCATTCTTCCATATCTCATGCGTTTGTTCAAAGCAAGCTTTCGCCTTGCTTACATTCCTCATATATGGCGAGAAACTAAAGTTGTTTTTATACCTAAGCCAGGAAAAAAACCAAATGAAGCCAAATCATACAGACCCATAAGTCTTACATCTTTTCTATTAAAAACAATGGAAAAGATGTTGGACTATCATATCCGTCATGTAAGTTTCAAACAAAACCCTCTCAACTCTAGCCAGCACGCCTATCAGACTAGGAAATCTACTGAAACGGCGTTACACAAAATGGTGAAAGAAATTGAGAGCACCCTTAACTATAAGGAGGCACTTGTATGTACATTTATGGACATACAAGGAGCCTTTGACAATGTCCACTTCAATGCTATCATTGAAATGGCCACAAAGAAAAATATAAACCCGCTTATCATTGCGTGGATTATCAAGATGCTACAGAGTCGGAAGATAACGGCTACACTAGGTGATTACTCAGTGACTGTTACAGCATCTAGAGGCTGCCCGCAAGGAGGCGTGCTCTCTTCGCTGCTTTGGCTAATGGTGGCTGATGATCTCCTCACTAACAAGGTTGGCAAATATCATGATATTTATATAAATATCAAAATATCCGATATATATCAGATATATATCCGATATATATCAAGTTCTGATATTTATTTTTGAATCAGTTGTTTATCTTAAATATAATACAATATGTGGCCCTTTCCACACTCCTTCGTTTCTTACCTCTTCACCTATAAACTAAATTCAAATATGGCAACTTCAATTCAGTTTTTATAGGCAATTTATCAAGCCTTTCGTCTATATATTCGATTGCACAAGTCCGAGAATACGCTCGCTCATTTTGTCTTGTTTATTTTGTCAAGTTGCATTATCAATACCCATACAAGTTTGTACAACTACTCCATTAATGGTCCATTACCGGCGACCAGTAATGCAACAATGGTCGAGTACTGACAACTGGACCATTAACATAATGTTACTGGATGATAACTTCGAACAATAAATGACTGCCGTTCAAGGGCCAGAGAAAAAAGCCAGCAATGGCCCATACAAGGAAATAGAATTGGTCCAGTAATGGTCAATTTCTGGCGACCAAATATTTCAACAATGACTCGGCACTGGGAACCACGACTCATAGTACTAGTAACTATGACTCGGCCACTAACAATTTTATTTGTTGATAATTTTGGACAATAAATGACTGCCATTTATTTTCCAGAGAAAAAAACAATATTGAGCCATACAAGGTTGTACACTGTACAGCTGACCCAGTAACGTACAAATGATGATGACAAGTATTGCAGCAATGGTCGATTACTGGCAACCATGACTGCGCCATTATAAAATATCTTATGTTTCAATTTAAATACAAAATAATTAAACCTGAACAACTATAGGTGAAATTTTGCAAAATATATATTTCTAAAATGATATCCATTTTCACTCTAGTGAATTTTAGCAAGCATGACAAAGATCGGCCAATTCATAGTTCAGTACTGGCCCAATAACAATAGCCAATTAATGTTAACTATTGGCGAGCATTACTTGGCCATTTAAAGCTTTTTTTATTAACCGTAGATCGGGTGATTCATGGTTCTATAGTTATGGCTCAATAACAATAGCCAATTACTGTTTACCAGTGCTTGGCCATTCAAAGTTAACTAAATACTGGCTATTTTCTGTCAACCATAGATCGGCTGATGAGTGGTTCTAGTACTGGCATAATAATAAAAGTCGAATACTGTTAACCATTAATGGACCGTGTTTGCCCGTATTTCAAATTCTGGAAAACCCTGCTTAAGTAGTAATTCCATTCTACCACACCATTGGTGGAGTTTCTAAACTGAGATTGAAATGCATATTTTGAAAATGGTGTAATTTCAGCTAAACGCGCCATTACAAACGGAATGAAATCTGAAATAATTATATTTAAGTAGGGAAGTATATGCTTCTTCTCTTTGGTGGTTCTTCAAACGTTAACCTAAAAATCAATGGTCAAGCATACATTAGCTAGGTGCATCTAAGGACATGTTTCTCAAAGAAATGTCTCCTTCGATAAAAAAGTTTCTTAACTTCTACAGGTTGCTCTAGTTTAAGATCGACTTCCAGTTTATGCCAAATTTCAACAACAACGGCAATAGTCGTTTTATATTTTTGAGTTCAGTCTAAAGCGACTGCTATGGTCTTTAGATAATAAAGCATATGTTTAGCATGCATTACAATATTTATGTCATAAGTTTAGTTATGTCAGGATCTATTTCAGCTTTATGGTCTTACTCTTGGCATAGCTGAGCCGATTACCACGATTTGGCACGCGTTTTGCGGGCAGTGCTGCAACAGTTTTTCAAATTGTGGGTAGGAATAGTTAATAATTTCTTTTTTATAAATATCATGATATATATCAGGGAATAAATATCGTGATATATATCAATGATATATATCAGATATATATCATTGATATATATCATGCCAACCTTGCTCACTAAGCTAAATGATTCCGGCTTCAACACTGTAGGCTATGTCGACGACTTGGCAGTCATGGTTAGAGGGAAACATGACTCCATTGTCGCTGGTCGAGCTCAGACAACCCTTAATCTTGTATCAAAGTGGTGCAACAGATTGGGACTGTCGATCAATCCCCAAAAAACAAGCATTGTCGTTTTCACAAACAGGGGAAACTTCAATTTCGTTTCTCCTGTTCTAAACGGCGATCCAATACAAACATCAAAAGAGGTAATGATATTTAGGTGTGGTCCTGGATAGCAAACTAACTTGGAACCCACACCTGAAATATATCTCTAATAAGGCAAACTAAGTTTTCTTCACATGCCGAAACCTGTTTCGGAAAACATGGGTCTTAGCCCAAAAATGATACTTTGCTTGCACCAAAGCATTATAAAACCAATTCTAACATATACAGCTTTAGTTTGGTGGCCTAAAACGCACCAAATAACTGCTCAAAATATGTTTACAAAAATACAAAGGCTTGTGTGTCATAGTGCCACAGGTGCTTTCAAAACCACGCCAACGTCAGCAATGGAGATTCTTCTAAAGCTTTCTCCATTGCACCTGCATGTAAAATCTGTAGCGGTGTTGAGCGTTCATAGACTGCAGCTCACAGAAGGGTTTAAGTCGGGCAATCTAACCGGCACCTTAAAATCCTTGCTAAGTTTTTCGATAGCGAACAACTTCTTTTAGTTTATAAATCTTTTATACGTCCCTGCATGGAATACTGTTCTCACATATGGGGTGGAGCTTACTTGAGTAGTCTCAACTGCCTTGATTCTGTACAGCGTAGAGCTATTAAACTCATTGGTAACCCAAGTCTTACTAACGGTCTTGATTCCTTGCAGCACAGAAGCAATGTTGCTGATTTGACTATATTTTATAAATATATTATGGATGAACGAGCTTCTGAAGAGATCAAATCGATTTTACCTAAATCAGCAAACCTTTCGCGTCACACCAGAGCAAACGTAGCAGCGCATCCCTTTACAGTTCAAATAATTAGGTGTAGAACTGTAGCCTTCCAACGTGACTTTTTCAACAGAGTCTCTCATCGTTGGAATGCCTTACCTTCCTGGGTTTTCCCTGATGAATTTAATCCTCAAGGCTTTAAAGTTAACGTTCATAAATTTCTCAGAGAATCCTTATTTGCATTCCATTCTTATCCCTAGTTGGCATGGTATCTTCGGATATTCAGAGACGTTAATTTATAATTTATTATAATTAACACTAAACCACTAAACATGCCTAACTTTGAATAAAAAAAAAAAAAAAAAAAAAAACGCCAGCATTTGGTACACAGATGGTGTTCGAACCAATATGGGCACGGGAGCAGGAGTGTTTGGTCCTAGAACAAAACAAACGGTTGCCTTAGGCACCACAACAACCATATTTCAAGCCGAAATTTTTGCCATTAGCAGTTGCGCTCTGCTATGTGCTGAAGTAAAATACCAAAATATTGAAATATATATTATCTCTGACAGCCAAGCAGCACTCTTGGCACTAAAATCTACGCGCTTTAATTCAAAACTGGTATGGGAATGCTACCAAAATCTACTAAAAGTCTCCTGCAATAACAGAGTCACATTTGTGTGGGCACCCAGCCACACAGGAATACAAGGAAATGCTATTGCTGATGCTTTAGTAAAGCAAGGCGCCAATAAAAAGTTTGTTGGACCGGAACCATGCTTCGGAATGGCCAAGAGTTCGCTCAAAAGCACAATCCAAACATGGGAAAAGGAACAAAATGCTAAATTATGGAGAAGCAGAGAGGTACTAGTACACTCCAAGAAGTTTCTAGGTAACCTCCCTGTTTCACCCTTAAAAACAATTGACTTAAACATAGAGTCTCTAAGAATTTTAACGTGGTTCGTTACTGGACATGGTCCTTTAAACCACCATCTTAACAAAAGGGGCCTTGTTGTTTCCGATAGGTGTAGATTCTGCTACTCGGATGCGGAAACGATGGAACACGTCATCTACAGCTGTCCTGAACTCTCTTGGTATAAATATGTAACCAACTTGGTCATAGAAGACTAACACTTCCACTACCACAAAACGTCACTCCAATTGAGCTAATTAATTTTATTAAGAGCCTCAACTTGGATGATAGAATACAACCAGTAACGGCACAGACGACGACTGACCTTTCACACAATCAGGGTAAGCACAATATACCTTCAGGTCGCAGTGCTACTTGAACTGCAAGTCTCAAGACCCTCCAACAAAAAAAAAATAAAAAAAACAGAGGCACACAATTTGAGTACGAAGAAATTTTTGTTAAAATTTGTAGTTTACCATACAATTCGGTAAACTAACAAATGTTAGGCAACGTTCGTTCATGCTCAAATTATGTGCTTTTACTACGAAACCGATGTTTGCACTTTGCAGACGTTAGTAAATTTTCAGCACGCTTAATAGAGATCAACCATTATACGAAGTCTACAAAAAATAACTCAAACAGGGTATGTTGTTATTGTAAAGGCTGTCACAATGAAGGGTGCTCTTGATATTTATTGCAGAATTTTATTTTTTTGAATATGTTTTTACTATAATTTAGAAAATATGGTTTCAATGTTGTCTTAATCTTTCATCAAATCTTCTATCCTGGTAAATTTTGAACAAAAAATATGGGGATAAACACTCATCTTTCTAGTTTTCAAGTGACAAGAAGTGAAAAGAGAAAAAAATCCTATTTTACCCAGTCGACTATGGAGTCATCTTACAGATCATTTAAATCAAATAAGATCACAAATTTTTATTATTTTGCATCACACTAAAATATTGGTAAAAGCGTGCAACAATGTCCGCTTTCTCTTAATTACGAACTAAGTCGTCGATCGAAAAAATCTATGCTGATAGAAATTTTGATAAATTTAAAACGAAAAATATAACGACAGATCTAGTGGTTAGAAATATGATGTTGAAAAAAACCATATAAACATAAATTGATGTTTATATGGTCATTCTAATAGAAAAAAGTAAGGTCGCGTTAGACGCATGTCTAACTTTTCATCTGATAAGCAGGTGAGAATGAAATTAATAAAAAAATATTGGCGGCACTCATCCAACAACTAACTTCACCACCACTTCTAACAATATTTTGTTCCGGAAATACAGTTAGCTTAAAATTCATTTTAATTGATGGCTGACTGTTGTCATAGATTTCTTCAAGCTATAATTTTGGAAAAGGTTATTACAATAAAAGTATAATATAAATTATAATTGAAAATCTTGTTCTACATCTTCATGGAAAAGTGCATTGTCATACGATTTTTAAAAAAATATTATTACAAAATGTACGTTGTTTTAACATGCTATATACTTGAAAAATATTTTACTATTAAATATAATTACGAACTGCAAGGTCCCTAAAAAAAACAAGGCCCTAGAAAACTGCCAGCGAAGAATTTGAAATTCCAGAATTTGAAATAGGTAAGAAAAACAAATTCAAAAAGTGATTTGATGAAGCTTCAAAATTTATATGATGCATTTTCACATCATCACAGATTACAGGTCAGTTACTTGTATATATCTGTATCAAAATGTAATATGATTAAGTCATTTGATTCCAGATGAAATTCATGCAGATGACTTATAATACTATTAAATGTATAAATGCAACAATGAACAAGTTTTTGAATTATTGTCAAGAAAGTGCAATTTTAAGTAGGTTCTCCTCCTCGTTCTGTTCTTTGATTGACCTAATTGACATTTGAAAAAATTCACAGAGAAAGGAAAATTATTAATTTTTAACGAAAACTATAGTAAAGTTTCAAATAATTATGTTTCTGCATATTTAGGGGATGGGAATGGGAACAGGTAAAAACAAAAACAAATGTAGGGAGTCGTTTACTTTAAATCAATAAAAAATCGATAGCACTTTGGGTGCTAATTTTGAAAATTGTTAATCTCTTTTGGCACCTTAACATCTTCTCATATACCAAACCATTGTATTTTCAATTAACTAAAATTTTAACTAATATTTTCAGAAAAAGAAAACAAAGTTTCTTTTAAAATAGAATACACAAAGCGGTTTCAGTTCATCAGAAATTTTAAACAACAAATTCTTCAAAAGAAATCTTTTATGTTAAGACCATTCAAGAACAATGCCAATGCTAATTATTGAAAATTTTATTTATATGATGTAACTTCCGAAAAAGATGCAACTTCCCAAACGTATGTAAACACATTTCAACAAATCATTTGAATTTTCATTTTTTGTGTGAATATAAATTAAAAAAAATAAGTCAAATAGTTTGATCAAGGATTCGCTCGTTTATTTATACTCAACCGGTGTATGTTTATTACCTCAGCTGACGGTCTTACCCCCAATATGCCTGCAGCTGATTGTTGCTTTTCTAATTTTAATTATATTATAAGTATGTAGTGTAGTGCAGTCCGTATGAATTTAGGTAAAATAATTAAAAAAATTTGATTAGAATAATTTTTAATTAGAATTAAGTGGTCAAACTTCGATATATTTATTAGTTGATTTTGATTGAGGTCCGAATGAGTTTCTAAAATAAAAAATGAAACCATTTGAAATAATTTGACAGAAAACTAAGAAAAATAAATTACTAAAAATAAATTGCCGACCACTCTTTATATTGCATTGAACGTATTTGTTAAATCATCTTCTCAAACCAATAGATGTGCATTGTCATGAGGAGATTGGACTATTATTCCATTACGCACGAGTGCGTTAAAGTACATTACGTGTTTACATACAGTTTGAGTGGCTGTTACTTTTACAGTTGCTTCTGTGTGTGTAAAATAAAAATTAAAAGTTAAAGGTGAATTGCTCTAAATTTTGTTTTGCCCTTTATTATTTACGACTGATAATTGATAAATAATTATAGTAGAATTTTTTACCAGCGCGAACACGAAAATTGGTCGTTCTGCGCATAATCATATGCGCATGTGCGAATATTCAGTGTAAAAAAATTCTACATACTTTGCAGACTGTTTATATTATCGATGAGAACGATCGAATTGCAAAAGAAATTTCGTATAATCGATAATTGATAAATAATTATAGTAGAATTTTTTACCAGCGCGAACACGAAAATTGGTCGTTCTGCGCATAATCATATGCGCATGTGCGAATATTCAGTGTAAAAAAATTCTACATACTTTGCAGACTGTTTATATTATCGATGAGAACGATCGAATTGCAAAAGAAATTTCGTATAATCGTATACATCTTTTTGCAGTTAGTTTCGTTGAAATGTAATTTTGAAATTATTACGAAAATTATAAAGTATAACAAAGTTTTAAAAAAATCTATTGGAAAATGTAGCAGAAAAAATAAGTTAAAATTAATTTTAATGAATTGTTCAATTCTGTTAAGTGTTTATCTGGTGTAACAATATTTCGATTATGTGTAAGATGTTTCAAAACTTTAGTTTTAGTTAATATTACATAGAAATATGTATTTGTAATTTATTGATATTATGATTTAAAAAGATTGAATTTAAGATTTACAATTGTAATGAAACCTGCTTTATTCCTTTATTTTTTTTGTTTAGAGATTTAAATTATTTTTAATTATCGATTCAATAAGATTTGTAAGTTTGAATTTTTTGAAACCATTAAACATAACTTATTTTAACTAACTAAAATGAGACTCGTGACAACCACTGATACTACTGAAATTACAGTTTGAATCGAATAGCTGGTAAGCCAGTTAGCAAGCATAATCCCTTAAAACCTAATCACATATATACTTTTGTCAAAATATTTCAAACTTGCTTTAGTGATCTCTTTTCAATTTTATGGCACAACTGAATAACTTTTATTATTCGAAGATATTTTTATTCCAGTTTACATTACGTTTACATTACAATTCTCCATTCTTCTCGCATACAATTGGCGACATAATTTTTGTTACGTATTATGTTGATTTTCTCATCCGATAAAAATGTAGTGCAGTTCGTTATAAATCTATGGATTTCTGGCATTTGTTATGTGTAAAACAAGAACAAGGCATTTAAATAAAGAACATGAAATAATTTATTAAAACTATTTTCGAATTAATACTTTATTTTAGTTATGTATTATTTATTGAAAAAATATTTGTTGAGTGTAAAAAGAAAAAATGTTTAGGATTTTGCAGTGGTCCAGAAAGTAGTTGTAATCTCTTGTTTTTGAGTGTAAATTTCGGTACTGGATTTATTCAAATACAAGACAAGGCAATAGACGTCAACAAGTTAGACTTGCTATGTTTGACAATAATTAAAAATAAGGTAATATAATTTCTTTTCTAAATATAGCTAAGAACTTAAAACCCTAAAAACTATGATTGGAACAAAAATCAGACGACTAGATTTATCTAAACACGAAACTTTTAAGATATTTGTGAAAAAACTATATTTTGGTAGCTATTTCGTTCAATTATTGTCGGTAAAAAAATAAAATTATCATGTTATAGCCCACCTTATACATTGATACTAAAGTTTTAGTTACAATAAGTGTTAACAAACTGATGTGTATTCCATATGCTAAAAGCAAAATAAAATAATGATTACAAAATAAATGATCATCAATATGATAAACTATTTATTATATAAATAAATATCATTTTTTAATTAAAAAATATATATAAGGTAAATTATAATCTCCTCTGCAACTCTAATTATTCACAACTGTACAGAATTTAAAAACAAAAAATTCAGACTTACAAAAATTTTTTAAATATAAATCTTTTACAATATTATTATAAATTTTTACAATTTTATTTAAATTTACAAAAAAAAAATTACGATATTGCCAGAATGAGGACTTACTGAAAAAAATTGTTGCTTTTTATAATTAATTACATATTTTCTGTTCTGTGTTTTATTACATATTTATTAAAGAATCTAAAGTAATCATGTTTTTTAGTTGACTTGATTTGTTTATGTTGGTTGGTCTGTAACAGAACTCCTGCACTCCAAATCTGATGTTCAAATTTTGAAAAAATTTTACGGGTGTTCCTAACTACTAACGTCTTTTGCTTTTTAGAATGGTCAGAAGCAACATATAAAATAAATTAGAGGCGTATATGTCAATTTAAATAATGTTGAAACAAAAGAGAATTTTTATTAACTTTTATTAATCAAAAGATCGCTTTAGACAAAAAAATCATCATCTGTGGTAATGTCTCTTGCTTGCTCTTTTGTGTTTTAAAAATAATATATTAAAAAAGAATAAACAGATCATTAGGTCAGATTGAAGTTGTCAATTCTACGGTCTAAATGAGATTCGATGCCGTGAAATTAAAAAGCAAGATTTTCTTAAATTTCAACAAAGTCGTTAAAATGTAGATTAACTAATAACTGTAAGTTAAACCTGGTTCTTTTAAAAGGAACACATCAATGTATTGATCAATGAATTGCATCACTTATTTCAATAGTTTAAAATATTTCCGGAACCATGCAGAACGTTTTCCGTTTGTATATATTCAGAGTATTAATTGCCGACCAGGTATATAAACACATTCTGAAAAATGTACAGGAAAATGACCAACATCGGGCAAGGAACTCTTTACACTTTCGGCACTGAGCAAGAGTAACGAGAAGTCGTATCGAAAAAAGTACTCGACGAATGAAACGTTCCCTGCTGCTTGAATATATGTTTGAAATTCAAAAACTCGGCGTTTCACTGTTCAGTTTTACAGATCAAAAAGCATCTTAAAAATTTCTTTTGTTATTTGTTTTTTTGTGTAAGATTTAATAATACAATAAACAATTTTATTATTTGATTTTATATTATTTATATCTATTTAATTTTTTTTAAATTATTTAATTTTGGCACAGAATAAAAATATTAAAAAAAATAGTTAAATTAATCAATAATTATAATAATATAATTAAAACTTGATATAGTTATTTTCTTTACTTTATTTACATTATTTTCTAAAATTATAATAAAAATATTTGTTTTGTAATGACCCGTTTAAATGGATATAAATAATTTTTCATTATTTTGTAATAAAAAAAATCCATTCTTAATTATTAAAAACTAAAATAGAGTTTTTGATTTATAAAATAATAGTTTTTTGTGTATAACATAATTAATTTTAAATAGATTTCATTTTTCAAAAAATGTATATATAAATCTAATTTCAAACTTTTTAAAAGTAAAAATGTAATTTATTGAAAAACTTCGTTTAAGTTTGTATTTTGTGTTGTTTCAGCTGACAAAGAAAGATTAAGCTTTGATTAGAAATGTATGTTTTTAGGTTTAGAAAAAATGTATGTTGGTTCAGTAAATGTCGTTAAATCATGGAACAGTTGTGAAAAATTTCGATAACAAATCGACTTTTTTTAATGTACTTTTGATGTAATATTATCTCATGTAAGAAAAAAGTTTTCAAAATTTTATGATTTCATTAAAAAAAAACTTGTAGTGTTCATAAAATTTATAAACTGTTCAAAAATATTATAAAATGTGTTAAATTGTTCCGATAACGGTTGATAATATTTGAAATTTAAATAAATTATAATTTAGAAAAATGATTTCGTTCTCGTTTATTTTTAAAACCAATCGATGTTAAGATAATTTTATTCTTTAATTTATAAATACAAAAAATTAGATTGCTACTTAAAATTAATAATTATTTATGACCAGTTGCTCAATATAACCCAAAATTATTAATTACGATCAAATACATCAAACTTAATTGTTAGCTTTGATTCGTTAGCACAGTAATTTCATAATCGTAAAAATTTTTACAATGTTTTGTGATTCTAAATTATTGCATAATGCATACTGAGTAAACTGAGGAAACTGCGTAAACTTTTTTCCATTGCATAATTTGACAAATATCATAAACGGTGATAACAGGACATTTACCTCGAATTGCCACCAAACAAAGATGTGGTGCATTAAATATTAATACATTCACATTCACTAATAACTTACATACGAAAAATTTGAACTAAGATGCTTGTTATTACTTTTCTGAAGTTTTTCAATAAAAATAAAAATTGAAATAAAAAAATCTAAAACTTAAATTATATATAAAACAAGTCTTTACTTAATTAATAATAAGCTAATTTTTAATTAACCGATCAGCGTGTTTTAAACGTAAATGTGATCTTAATGTATCAATTCGACTGTATGTAGCTGGACAGTAAGGACACATAGAACGCTGTGATGTATGTGAATGATAATGATGCCATCGATTAGTAACTTCTTTACCACATGAAGTGCATCGCCACATTGTACCTGGGTCACCAGATGGTGTAAACATATTTTGATAGGACATTTGATGATGAAGATGTAATCCACTATTAACATTTGATAATGATCCTCGATGAGATGACATAAGTTGATGCTGAAGCGATGTTTGATGATGATGATGTAGCTGCCCCCCCGGCCCTGCAACCAACAAACACACCATTGGGCATAATCAGCCGCCCGTTGAAGATTCAAGACAATGAGGTAAATAAATAGAGGTAATAATGGAAAAAGTAATAACAGAAAAGAAATATAGCAACTTTTTTTAATTATTTTAAAATTTTTTTTGTGTAATCAAAATCAAAATAAAAATCGAAAAAATTTGGAAAAATAAAATAAAAAATTAAAATAACTAATATTTTGTTGGTGAATATAATAATAATAATAATAAAGTAATTAATTTAATTTTGTGTATAAAAAGAGAAACAAAACGAGTTCGAAGTAAATCTATAAAATTTTAATTTTTACAACTGTGTAAACTGTTACACAATTTTTACAAATTTTATAAATTTAAACCGAATTTTGTTGTAATAAAAGAAAAAAATTAGAAGTTATATTTTCTTTTAAACTTTTAAAAATACATCAAAAAGCATTTTGTAAACTTATATCATATGTATACACCTATACATTTTTCAGTTCGATTTCAGGCA